>CM028131.1:351355000-351945000 GCA_016271365.2 Neoceratodus forsteri | reverse complement strand
GTGCGGTATATGTTTAAAGATAAATCCCTGGTAGTCTAGTGACCCTCCCAGTCCCCGATTCCCTGATAAATATAATACATGACCATCCCTGGTGGTCTAGTGGTTCCCCCCTCCCACCCAAGTCCCCAATATATGTCAATATGACCATCATTCACATATTTGGGCCTGTCTTATACAGTATGCCATGCAAGCCCATTGGTCCACACTGGGACCAATGGGCTTACAGCCATACTGTACCTGTCATTTGGCAAGTGGCCAGGTGATATCGAGTGGGATGCAGCTGTCCACTGATGATGTGGGGAGGCAGGGTGGGCAAGGGGTTCTGTGTGGGTGGGAGGGGTGGGGTGCCACTGGATCACCAGGGCATTTAATTACAGAGTTTTCCATGATTATGGCAGCAGGGGCGGGGGTTCCACTAGACCACCAGGGACGGTCGTATTGATGTATATTTAGGAATCAGGGACTCGGGTGGGAAGGGGGACCACTAGACCACCAGGAATGGTCATGTATTACATACATCAGGGAATCGGGGACTGGGGGGGCCACTAGACTACCAGATAGTTATCTTTCAACATATACCATGCAATTGCAGCTACGGGTGGAGGGGTTTCACTTGCCCACCAGGGTTCAGTGTGTGCTTATGGATGGTGTTCTGGGTGGATGGGTGGCCACCCATGGCTGGGCTGCTGTGTTGCACCCTGCAATACTGCAGCCCACCTGTGGGTGGCCAGGAGTTGTTCCTACTCTGCACAGGCTCAACTTTGAGACCCCCTATGCAGCGCAGTGCAGGGTTGCGCCAGCATATGTACCGCACAGCCCAGGCTAAATATCGAGATGTGCCACATATGCATGGGCATGCCCCCTGCATCTGCACTGCATATGACTATATTGCGCCCCGGCACATCGGGATTTGCGCTGCGCCAGGCGGCCTTCTCAATATCCCACTGTGGTGCAATGCAGAGTTGCGCCGGTGCAACCCCTTTGAATATCTGGGCCTATATGTAAATTATTTTCAGATGATGTCTCCCATGAGCACTGGACTGGAGAAATACGCTTAATACAGTTAAAACAAATAAACTTCTTAGGGCCTCATTTCCAGGACTTGGCATGTGCTCCACTTACTGTATGTCATTTGATCCACACACCACCACATCTGTGGAAGTAAATAGTGAAATCTGATAATCCACCAGTTTTGTTGATTCCACAGAAACTTATAGTAGGCCCCTCCATGCAGATACAATCTGGGTGGTGCAAGACGTGTGCTTTTGCCTTTGATCTGTTGCACTGTCACTCATCTTTTAGTTTCATCCATGTCACTATCATTTAACTGCCCATACACAAAAGTGTGCTTGCTCTGCAAGGGGGAGGAGTCCTCACTGTGAGAGTACTGCAGTGAAAATCGCTGATGCAGAGTTTAGGAGGTACTATTAGCAATAATGCTTAATTATGTTTCGGCACTGGAGTCATAAACATGGTGCTATTTAGAGTAGCAATATGTGTCTGGCACATGCTGCAATGCAACATCGTACAATAGTACTGCATCTGTGGTGTCAGACCCCCATTTGCATCCCTGTTTCAAGTACTGCCTGATTTCTAGTGACACCTGCCCCTACCTTTCTCTGTCCAGTTTCAATCCCTTCTCTGGTATCCAGTGGCACCCCCACTCCCTCTCAGAAATTCCAAGCAAACCCTGTCTAATGACACCCTTCAACCAGACTGTCCAGCATTCCTTAAAATCCACTAATGCAGTTCTTCAATTACTCAATGAAACCCTCAACTTTTCAGTGCAGCTCCCCTTCATTCTATTACTTGATCCAAGTCTTGCAGGTACTGAAGCAAATCCATCTCCATGTTCCCTTATTACTGACGCAATCACCCCATTATCAGTACACTCTACTCTGCCAGGTATTAATGCAACCCCCATTGATGCTGATGCATTCATAGTAAACAGCACAGTCTTCCTGTTACTGATGCAGTCTGCTGTCGCTCATGCAATCCCCCAGTTACCAAAGCAAGATCCAATACCATTGTACTTCCCTTTTGCCAATGGCCTCCACCAGATATCAAGCACCCAATTACCAATACAAGTCCCTTTTTACAGATGTAATCCTTTCATTCCATCTCAGATGTTCAGTGCTTACTCTTTATCTGCCCCTCCCAAATTCTCTGCTACTCCTCAGCACTGCCTTGCATGACTGTGAGCAGTCTGACTTACATTGCTGCAGCATGCACACAAGTTTATAAAGGTTGCAATGTCAGTTGAATGGCCCTGTTGCCCATTAGCACTGTAGGCCCTAGCCATCACCTGGGGCACTCAAATAACTTTGTAGGGACCATGGAAAAATGTGACACTAATTTGAGCATGGTTCCATGTAGTACTCAACAAAGCAGGTGCAAATGGTATTTGAGGCCTCGATTTTGTCTGTGACTAGGGCCCTTAGTGTGGACACATACCTATAATAAGCATGCCAGTATCTTCATGGCTTAGAAAGTAGATACTTTAGTTTGCATTATTTGTATCTTAAGCAGGCTAGCCAATCTGAGATGCAGCACCTCATTTTCTATGGGAGTTCTGCTTCTACTAATTTCCACAACTGGGTGAACTGAAGCGCTGAGAGACTAAGTGACTTGCTCAACGTCACACAGTGAGTACTTTGGCACTGGTGGGGGTTGAACCTGTAATCTCTCAGTTTTCAAGCCAGTGCTCTAACCACTAGACCACACAACTTCATGAATGATACTGATTGTCTGGCCCATCAGTGGAAGGGCTGCACCGCATGATGCTGGTAACCCAAGTGTGGGAAAAAGGCCAAGATATTGGAAAGCTAGGGGGTTTGAGTGTCCCACAGGATGTCATCCTCCTTGGGGTGGGAGGTTGATCGATACCTGATGTTGAGGGTCACTTGGATGCCCACAGTTGGAGCCATGCAGCCAGGGTTAGCTTAGGGATGGGGAGATGCACAGGCTTAAGCATGCACCACATGCCCACAGTGTGCAAGTTCACAGCTGGCATCTTGGGGTTGGAACCACAGGGGAGGAAATACCTTCCAGATTGGCAGGATGGCCCCTCAATATGCTGGGTTCCTATGCTGCCTGTCTTGTCAGCAAAAGGTGCTGCTGCCGCCAAATTCAGATTCCTGATGACCCTACCACAGGGGGAAACCAAGGGGCAGGTAAGGGGGACCCTCTGAGAATAGGGGCATGCAATGCGGCTGGCTGGTTACTATAAGAGGTTAGGGAAAAAAATACATTCAAAAAACACATGATGCTGATCATAATGATGACAAACTACCCTGAAATTTTACTTCAAGCAGGTCTCCACCAAAGTAACAATCAAATACCTAAAAAGGATTCTTGGTAAAATAAGAGTGGGCAGTGATAACACTGGCATGGTACTACTAGGGCATGTCCTTGAAGAGGTGGCCTTGCCCCTGACAAAGATCTTCAATATCTCCCTGCAGTTCTACCAATTTACTCAGATCTGGAAGGCCACCATAGTTACATCAGTGCATAAGGGTGGGGAAAGAACAAGCGTGGCAAACTACAGGCCCATCTCGATACTCTCCCCCCTCTCAAAAGCACTGAAAAGAATAGTATCCAATCAGCTGGTGTCCTACCTTGGGAAGTACAACCTGCTGTGTTGCCAATAACATGGCTTTAGAAGATTGAACCGTACCACAACTGCACTCATTGAATTCACATCCCATCTGCATGAAGCCCCTAACAAAGGACATCTAGTCAGAGCTGCATATGTTGATTTCACCAAGGCATTCAACCTTATTGATCATCCTCTGCTGTTGTTAAAACTTCAACGCCTTGGATTCTCTACTGAGACAGTGTCTTGGTTTTGATGCTGCCTCTCTGGACACACACAGAGGGTCAAAATAGATGGGGTGTTCTTGGAAGCAAAGCAGGTCACCATTGGAGTTCCCCAGGGGTCAATACTGGGACCTCTTCTCTTTAGCCTCTTTATTAATGGCCTTCCTGGTGCTTGCCCTCATACACAGATGCTACTCTATGCGGATGAAGCAGTAATCTTCAAGAGAAGCCCACAACACCTGGTTGTTACCAGGGATCTCCAAAGCAGTTTCGGTTCTCTTGAGCGATGGTACCAGCAAAATAAGCTTGTCCTTAATTACAAAAAAACTAAACCCATGCTATTTGCTGGAACCCATATCAAAAACAAAGCTTCCCCTCTGAGCATCTTAAATGCTCAGGGTTTCCTGCTTGAACAGGTGTCCACTTTCAGATACCTGGGGGTCACATTAGATGAGTCTCTCACCTTCATGAAGCTCATGGACAGTATGGTTGGTATGGCCAACAGAAAGCTGGGAGCCCTATTCAGGCAGTGCTTGAACCAACCACATGAAGCCAGTTTTAGTGTAACAAGCTCTGTCCTCCCTCTCATTGATTACGGGCTTGCAGTATATGGAGCCGCATCTGATACCATCTTAAACAGGGTGAGGGTACTACTCAATGAAGCTTGTTGATTCATCATGGGCTCAGGAGACTCATACACTGATGTACCTTATATTCCTTCTCAAGTTGGCTTCCCTTGTGTGAATGCATAAAGTACCAGACTGTCCTACTGACCAAAAAACTCTAGGTGGCCTTGCTGCCCCTGCCTTGATATCACTCTTCCAACCTGTTCACAATCAGTATACTACTACTAGGAATATGGCAAGGCATGCACTGACAGGCCACAAATGGAGAACTAAATGGGGCCAATGAGCTTTTGCTACCCGAGATGCGCACTGGCTAAACAACCTCCCCCACCTCCATCTCTGAGCTACCAAAAATGTCACAGTTTAAGAGAGCCCTAAAGAAGGAGCTCACCCAAGAATCCAAAAGGTAGATGCCTATCCTAACCCTATCCAATGCCTTACCTCTGCATCAGCATTGCCCACCAGTGCTCCCTCCTCCCTGCTCCATCCCACCTCATTTCTCTTCCTCCCCTGTCTCTTCTACCTCCCCATGCCTCCATCCTAACCTTGTGATGTATTTAAATATTCTTTAGTACTCTACTGAGTTGCCAAACCTTGTAATTGTAAGAGTTATTTTGTTAAGACTTATGCTCAACTGAGCTGTCTGTAATCAATGTAATGTATGTGTGAACAAAATGTTCATTTATTGCCTGTATTTAATCTGTTTTGTTATAACACTTGACGTGGAACCTTTGCAAATGAGCACTTAGCTCAAAGGTCTTTCTGATGTACAAATAAATAAATTACATAAAATCATAATTATTATGGTACATTTTGTGCCAAAGATTGCAGGTGGGAAAGGCATTACCAGAAACAACACAAGCCTATCAGTTTAAACACATTTTTCCATATAAGGAACCCAGGAACGTGCCCTTTTCATTACACATGCACTTTGTCATATGATCCTTGATATAACATAATGCATTGCTTTTCAGAACAGCAAACAAAGTGGAGCACAGTAGGCAAACAAAAGTACAGTACTACACCATAATCTAGCTAAAAATGTACCTGTTAGTGAATGCAGAAATCCTGATACTGTATGATTTGAACACAAACAGTACACATAACACAAAATAATATACTCCTAATTCATCATATTTGGCATCAGTCACTATGTCATCCCTTACACTCTTGGTGCTACTGGACCTCAGATATCTTTATACCACTGATCAGATAATTCTCTTTAATTACATCAAGATCACGGCAGGTACAGTAACCCGGCACTCATTTCCATGATTCTTCTCTTGATTTTTTTAACCATCTCTATAGCGGCTGCTTATCCTCTACATCTGTCAGTTATAGTGTTTCCCAGGTCATTTAAGTCCTCTTCAGGTCAACATCTGTATCCTTCCCAATATGTCATATAATTACAATAGCCTGACACTTTAATGCAGACAACACTTTACATTTATAGGGCTACTCAGGGGTATCACTTATTGAATAAGAATGTTATCTTGTCCTGCTTGGGCAGAAGGACTGTGAAGTGAAGTTGAGCACTTCTGTCAGCCCAAAGAGTATAAGATACTATTCTTATTCAATAAGAGACAATTTTGCGTAGCCCTATAAATGTACTATAAATCAACTTGAAGTCAAATGAATACATGGAAAGAGAAAGTGTTTAAAAAAATGATTTGCTGATACAATAAATTTACTGCATACCCTTTGCTTCTGGGTTAGTTGGTATAGTCTAATTAGCATGGTAGTTTGTGCATGTACATGCTCTGCTCATTGGGCTATACACTAAGGAAGAGCTGGGTCTGCAAATAGGATAGGTGTGTGGTAGTCGACATTCACAATTGCCGGCCACTGCCAGGTGCCTGTCTGCATCTCCACCCCACCGGCATGCAGGATTACAAGGGACAGGTCAGATGACACAAGCAGGCAACCAATCTGATACCTGTCCTGGGCCAGGAGTAGATCCACTGCTACACATAGAACAAAGGATTGTGGGACAGCACAGGTCCCAAATTTTATACTGGTCGTGCAAGTGCCAGAATGGGTCCCCTTCTCTCCTTGCCTGACTGGAGGGCTGGGACAGTATGGTAGGGTGGGGTCCTCATTGTCCCAAGGGCAGCAGAGGTACTCCATGGGGGATGCACAACAGAAACTGCAGTATCCTTGCTGCTGTATCTTGCACCCCTTGCCCAGCACTCTGCACCTTTGTGAATATGCATGCCCCCGACACTGCCCTGGACCATTTGTATGCATAGCTGCACAAACGGCCAAGGAATGGTGCACAGAAGGGGTGTGTGCCCCTTTCATGAATGCCACTGCAGGTCCATGGCATTTAAACTCAGGGCTGCCTATGTGCCATGGATACACGGCATGTAGGTAATCTGTTTTTTCTTGTATGACCCCATTGTGTTTATCGGTCGTTCAAACTTCCCCACCTCAAGTTTCTCACTGCTTGCTAAATATGTGAGATCCCAAAACAGTTTTGCCAGTAACTGTGTGACATTTCCCACATAACCACTTGCTCACCCAAACCCCATCCATCCAAGCTACTGACTTGCACAGTAAATCATTTGTGCTGTCACTCCAAAAAACTAAAGATGCGGCTAGAGTGGGGCAGACAGACTGTGACTTTGCACATTGTAGAAAATGGAAACAGGGTCTTCAGTTGCTCCCTCTGAAGTTAGAAACTATTTTCTTTGCATGCTATGACAATGCGAGTTTACTCACTTGGTAAAGGTGATTACTGCAGCACCCTTAGCAGCACACTATGATGTCACCACTGTGGTGATATAAATGTTCTCTGATAAGCTGATGAACAAACTAGAAAAAACTTTCAGGACCTTGACAGTGACTCTCCCCTTTCCTGCTAGGGCTTCCTCAGTTAGAAACAGCTGAAGTTTCTCTCTCAAATGAGAATTGCCAGCTGCTTCTGAAATCTTGGTTAGGCATAGACATGACAAAAAACTGGGAGATATCAGTAGGAGTACAACATTTGAAAGTAAATATTTATTAACTAAACACGTAGACATATTCTAGGTGACAACACATTCATAGATTCATAGAAGTAGCCAGCAGATAAAGACCCCATGGCCCCCTTGTCTGCCCATGAATACCCTCAAGTATTGTCATCTACTGTGGGGCTCTCAAACCTGCCCCTCCCATCCCCAGTATACTCATGTACTTATCCCTTGATGTTTGAATTGCATGATCATTGCCATCCCAACCACCTGCTCCAGCAAACTATTCCAGTCATTTGCCACCTTCTCAGTGAAGAAGAATTTCCTCACATTACCCCGGACCCTGCCTCCCAAAAACTTCATACCATGCTCCCTACTGTTAGAAGCTCCACTCCACTGAAACAGACTCTCCACCTGTGCCTTGTTAATCCCCGTTAAATATTCAAACATCTCGATCATATCCCCCCTTCTTCTCCTGTCATCCAGGGAGTACAGGTTTTAATTCCTCAAGCCCATCCTCATACATCATCCCCTGCATACCAAGCATCATCCTGGAAATCCTCCTCTACACAGCCTCCAATCTGTCTTTGTCTCTGTGGAGATATGGCCTCTAAAACTGCACACTGTACTCGAGGTGAAGTTATACCAGTGAATACATACGGGTAGAAGTACCTCTCCTCTCCTGCTGGTGATCCCAGGTGAAGATGAACAACTGGATATTGTGGCAGTCACAGAAACATGGTACACAAAGAACCATAACTGGGATGTCAACATACCAGGGTACACAATCTACAGAAGGGACAGGGAAGGTAAAAGAGGAGGTGGAGTAGCTCTATACATAAGGGAAGGGATCAAAGCTACAGAACTAAAAAGTAAGGGGAGAGGACAAGAGGCACTCTGGGTCACCTTGGAGACAGGGAATGGTATCACAATCCGCACAGGGGTTGTATACAGGCCCCCGTCTCAAGGGGAGGAAATAGACAAGAAAATGATAGAGGACATTCTCAAAATGGCTGCAAAAGGGGAGATACTGTTGATGGGGGACCTGAATATGCCAGATGTTAACTGGATGACACGTACTGCAGCCACATCCAAGAGCAGGGTCATTCTCGATGCCCTGCAGGGGGCAGGCCTTAGACAGCTAGTGTTGGAACACACTCAGGAGGAAGCAATACTAAACCTGGAGAGAGGATCACAAATTTAGAAGTCAGTAGACATCTGGGAACAAGCAACCACTGCACAGTGTGTTTCTCAATGAGCACAACCATGGAGATAAGCCATACAAAAACAAGGATACTGGACATTAAAAGGGCTCACTTTGGCAAAATGGGTGAATACCTGAAGAATGCACTAGCAAATGGCCAAAAAGGAGGTGTGGAAGAACAATGGAGAAAAATCAAAATTGCCATCATAGAGGCAACAAGACTTTGTGTGAAACAAATAAAGAAAACAAAGTGGAGTAAAAAACCACTATTGTTCTCAAAAGAGGTGGCAGGGAAGGTTAAGAAGAAAAAAGACTGCATTCAAAAAGTATAAGGAAACACAGAAGAAGCACGACAGAGAGCTGTATCAATTAAAGCAGAAAGAAGTGGGGAAGGCAGTCAGAATAGCAAAGGCCCAAACCGAGGAAAACATAACCAACTCAGTTAAGAAGGGGGATAAAGGGGGATAAAACCTTTTATAGGTACATTAGGGAGCATAGAAAGGTTAAGGGAGGGATAATGAAGATGAATAAAGGAGAGGGGAGGTGGGCAGAGGGAGACAGTGAAAAGGCAGAGATACTGAATGAATACTTTTGCTCAGTATTCACAAAAGAAGATGAGGAGGAGTTACCTAAACCAGACAATAGAAGCACTCTGGGTAGGGGTTTACACCAGTCCATTCACAGAAGAAAGAGTCCTGAAAGAACTCCTAAAACTCAAGGTGGACAAAGCAATGGGGCCTGATGGGATTCACACCAGAATCCTAAAAGAACTAAGGGAGGACCTAGTGACACCACTGACCATGCTTTTAAACAAATCATGGCAGGATGGGGTGGTACCTGAGGACTGGAGGAGGGCAGATGTGATTCCGCTTCACAAAAGTGGGAGCAAGGCAGAAGCAGGAAACTACAGACCTGTAAGTTTGACCTCAGTGGTAGGGAAAATGATGGAATCACTTCTGAAAGAAAGAATTGTTGAGTACCTAGAGGCCAACGGGGCACAGGACCCAAAGCAGCATGGATTTACAGCAGGAAGGTCATGTCAGATGAATCTAATTGATTTCTTTGACTGGGTGACCAAAGTAATAGACCAGGGAGGGGCTGTGGATATGGCCTACCTAGACTTTAGCAAGGCATTTGACACAGTCCCGCACAAAAGATTAATAATCAAGTTAGCCAGCCTGGGAGTGAGTCCCAGGGTGGTAGCCTAGGTAGCAAACTGGCTGCACAACAGGACACAGAAGGCAATAGTGAATGGAACACATTCCGAAGAAAGGGGGGTTACTAGTAGAGTACCTCAGGGCTCAGTACTGGGTCCAGTCCCCTTTAACATCTTTATAGGTGACATTGCAGAGGGTCTGGAGGGAAAGGCATGCCTCTCTGCAGATGACACAAAGATTTGTAACAGAGTTGAAACACAAGAGGGGGTAGAAAAGATGAGAAGGGACTTGGCAAGGTTGGAGGAATGGTCAGACATATGGCAACTAGATTCAATGCAAAGAAGTGCAAAGTAATGCACCTGGGAAACAAAAACCCATGAGAAGAGTACACAATAGCAGTGGAGGTACTAACAACAACAAAAATGGAAAGGGACCTGGGAGTAGTCATATCAGATGACCTAAATGTGGGTAAGCAATGTGAGAAGTCAGTAAGGAGAGCCAGGGGGATACTGCGATGCATAGGAAGGGGCATCACAAGTAGAAAAAGGGAAGTGGTTATCCCTCTATACAGACAGTTGGTGAGACCCCATCTGGAGTACTGTGTGCAGTTTTGGAGACCTCATCTAGCAAGGACATAGATAGGATGGAAGCAGTCCAGAGGAGGGCAACTAAAATGGTACAGGGTCTGCATCAGAAACCATATGAAGAGAGACTGAGAGACTTAATATGTATACCCTTGATGAAAGGAGGACGGGGGACATGATAGAAACTTTCAAGTACCTCAAGGGACTCAACAAAGTCCAGGAGGGAAGCATCTTTCAGAAAAAGAGATGTGTAAGAACAAGGGGGCACAATTTAAAGATAGAGGGGGGATGGCTCAGGGGTAATGTGAGGAAACTTTTTTCACGGAGAGAGTGGTGGATACATGGAACCACCTTCCTGGGGAGGTCGTTGAGTCTGAAACAGTGGGGGAATTCAAACATGCATGGGACAGACATAAGGCAATTACAGTGGGGGGTTGCAGGATGTAGGCTGTTGGTTAACTAGAATCTGCAGCTTATCCAGTAGGTAGGGAAATGGGCAGACTGGGTGGGCCAAGTGGTCCTTATCTGCCGTCAAAGTCCATGTTTCTATCCCCCTTTCTATGTATCCGTGCATTTGATTAGCTTTTCCCACCACTTTCCCACACTGTTTTGTCACCTTAAGGTCATCAGTAATAATTACTCCCAGGTCTCTCTCCTCCTTTGTGGCCTCCAGCACCTCCCCTCAATTGTGTATTTCTCAACTAGGTTCCTGTGCCCCAAGTGCATGATTCTGCATTTCTTAGCAGTGAACCTCAGTTGCCACCTCCTGAACCACTCCTCCAACTTCCCCAAGTCTGCCCTCATCCTGTCCAACCCTCCCCGGTATGTCCAGCCTGTTACAGAGTTTTGCATCATCTGCAAACAGGTATACTCTCCCTCCCATACCTTCTGTTATATCACTGACATAGAAACATAGAAACATATCAGCAGAAAAGGACCGCCTGGCCTACCAAGTCTGCCCAAGGTGCCTAGCAGAAGGTTAGGACTTCCTCCCATAACCTCCTGGTACCAGACCCATGTGACCGTCCCAAGCTCTCTTAAAGCCCCTTACGGTGACCTCCCCTATCATCTCCTCTGGGTGTTAATTCCATTTTCCACCAACTTTTCAGTGAAAAAGTTCTTTCTGGTGTTTCCCCTAAACCTGCCTCCCTCTAATTGTTGCATATGCCCCCTGATCCTCTTGTGCCCCTTTAGTTTAAAAAGTCACCATTCTGGTTCTGTGTGTATCCCCTTCATATATGTAAAGGTCTCAATCTATCCCCCATCCCTTCTGTGCTCCAGGGAGTACATTCGCAGTTCGCTCAATCTATCTTCATATGTCAGGTGACTAAGCCCAGTCACTATCTTAGTTGCTCTTCTCTGCACCCTCTCCAGCCTTTCCTTGTCTTTTTTCAGGAACAGTCTCCAGAGTTGCACCTCATATTCCAACTGCAGTCTGACCAGCTGTTGATATAAGGGGATGATAACCTCTCTCTTCCTGCTAGTGAATCCCCTCCTGGTGCAGCCCAGCATCCTGCTAGCCTTCGCTACCGCCTGCTCACATTGTTTAGCTACCCTTAGGTCCCTGGAAACAATAATTCCCAGGTCCCTCTCCTCCTCAGTCTCTTCCAGTGCCAGACCCCCCAGGTAATAAGTCTCATTCTGGTTTCTCCTCCCCAAGTGTATGATTTTGCACTTTTTTACATTAAAGGCCAATTTCATCTTTTGGACCAGTTCTCCAATAATCCTAAGTTCCTGTGCATATTTTCTCTCCCCTCCTGGTTTTCCACCCCATTACAGATCTTCATGTCATCTGTGAAGAAACACACCCTTAGACCCTTAGTTATATTTGCCACAAATATGTTAAACAGCAGTGGACCCAACACGGACCCATGGGGAACCCCGCTTGTGACCCTTCCCTCCCCTGAGGCAACACCATTTACTATTACCGTCTGGCTCCTATACATTAGCCAGTTTTGCACCCATCTAACTACCCTCATCCCCAGTCCCAGTCCATCCAATTTATAGATCAGTCCCCGATGTGGAATAGAATTCAATGCCTTCCTAAAGTCAAGATAAGCAACATCCACTGATTCCCCTTGGTCCACTTCCCTAGTGACCATGTCGAAGAACTCTATTAAGTTCGTTTAACAGGACCTCCCTTGGAGAAACCATGCTGATGCTTATCAATAAGTTTATTGTCCTCCAAATAATGCTGAATCCTGCCCTTCAGTAACTTTTCATAATTTTGCCTACTATGGATGTTAAGCTCACAGGCCTATAATTACCCACCTCTTCTCTATCACCCCCCCCCCCATGAAGAGGAATGACGTTTGCCATACTCCAGTCTTCTGGGACCTCCCCCATCTCCAAGGACCTGCTAAAAAGAACTGGTAAGGGAGCCGCCAGAATATCTCTAAGTTCCCTCAGCACCCTAGGATACACCCCATCCAGCCCCATGGCCTTGTCCACTCGTAGCTGCTCCAACTCTCTCAAGACTGCCTCCTCCTCGAACGGGCTCGTATCAACCCCCATCTTTGCCTTAACTCCTGTACTAATGCATACAAAATCCCCCTCCCCCTCTACCCCAAATACTGAGCAAAAGAATTTATTTAATAATTGCACCTTATCCCCGTCATCCTCGATCAAGACCCCCTCCTTGTTTTTAAGTCTGTTTATCCCCCTACCAGTTTTCCTCCTCTCACTGACATACCTAAAAAAAGCTTTGTCTCGGCCTTGACTGACCTGGCAATTTCCTCTTCTGTTTTGGCCTTCACTCTCTGCACCTCTCTACCTGCCTCCTTTTGTCTCATCTAGTATATTTCCCAGTCTTCCCCCCTTTGTGTTGTCTTGAATTTCTTGAATGCCCTCCTCATCTCCCTAACCCTGCCTGCCACCTCCCTGCTAAACCAATGAGGTTTCCTCTTCCTCCCAGTCTTATGAACCCTCCTGACATAGAGATTTGTTGCCCCAATTAAGGCCTCTTTAATACCCTCCCACATACCATCCACCATCTTCCCACAGATCTCCTCCTTAATGCCTCCTGCACATAGTCACCCATGCTGGTAAAGTCTACCCTTCTAAAGTCGAGCACTTTTGCCTTGGTTCTAGTACCCACCACAGCTGTACGCACAGTGAACCAGCCAACACTGTGGTCACTTGAACCAATGTGTTCTCCCACTTCAACTTCACCCACCATATTTCCATTTGTCAGGACTAAGTCCAGCAAAGTCCCTTCCCTGGTGGATTCTCTAGCTAGCTGCTTCAGTAGGACTGCCTGCAGACAATCCAGTATAGCCCTGCCCCTCCCCGATTTGGCCAAGGAAGTGTCCCAACTCTCGTCAGGTAGATTCAGATCCCCCACCAATAGCACCTCACCTTTATTATTCATTCTCATTATTTCCTCCAGCATCTCCTCATCTTCCACATCGGTTTGTGAGGGCGGCCTGTAAATCACCCCCACATGTACCCCCTACCCCTTCCATATACATAATGCTACCCAAATGGACTCTACTCTTCCTGTTCTACTCTGTAATTCCACTGCCTTGATGTCCTCCCACACATACAGTGCTAACCTACCTCCTCTTCTATTCTCCCTTTCCTTCCTGAACAATGTGTACCCATGTATTTCCATGTGCCAGTCCTAGTCCCCATGACCTCAAGTTTCTGTTATCCCCACCAGATCAAGGCCTGTCTCAGCCATGACTGCTGTCAGGTCTGGCACCTTGTTGCCCAGGCTCCGTGCATTTGAGCACATTCCTCTCCACTTTCCTAGTCCCCTGTGTCCTTGATCCCCCCTCTATCATCACTTTTCTAGTCCCCTGTGTCCTTGATCCCCCTCTTGACATTAAAAAGCACTGGCACCAAAACAGACCCCTGTGGTACCCCACTGGTCACCCTCCCCTCCTCCGAGCATACCCTGTTCACCACCACCCTTTGGCTCCTATCCCTAAGCCAATTCCCTACCCAGTTCTCTATCTTTGTCCCAACCCCCAGGTTTCTCAGCTTTATTACCAACTTCCTATGTGGGATGGAATCAAAGGCCTTCCTGAAGCCCAGATCATCAAAAATTCGATCAGATTGGTCTGACAAGACCTACCCTGGTGAACCCATATTGTCTCTGGTTCTGAAGCCCTCTGGCTTCCAGGTAATCCCCAATCCTTTCCTTTATGAGTGTCTCCACTATACCTTGCCAGCCACTGAGGTAAGGCTTATCAGCCTGTAGTTCCCTGGATCATCCCTATTTCTTACCTTGTGGATCAGAATGATGTTTGCCATTTTCCAGTCCCTTGGCACTTCCCCTGTATCCAGTGATCTGTTGTACAGGGCAGCCAGAGGCTCAGCCAGAACCTCCCTGAGCTCCTGCAACAGCATGGGGTGTACCGCATCAGGCCTCAAGGCCCTGACCACCCTGAGCCTGGCCAGTTCTCTGTGGACTCTGTTTGCAGTGAATGGACTAGTGTCCAAATCCGGTTTCATTGGTCCATTATCATAAATTTTGGGCTCGTCCCCCTCCTCGACTGTAAAAACTAAGCTAAAGTATTCTTTCAAGATTTCAGCCTTCTGTCTGTCCTCCTCCACTGGGACTCCTCCTTCTGCCACTAGCATACTATGATATTGCTACATCAAGGACACGATCTCTAATGTAGTACTCCTAAAATGAAACAATTCTAATAAAATAACTAATAGATAAAAACTCTCACCTAGTGGGTAGACATGGGGGCTAGAGTATCATGCAGCATAAAGTGTTGTTGCCAGATCTCCTCGGTGAGTGGGACATGGAGCGTTGTAAAAGGTAGGAAGAAATAGGCTGTTGGTTAACTAGGATCTGCAGCTTATTCAGGAGGTAGGGAAATGGGCAGACTAGGTGGGCCAAACGGTCCTTATCTGCCGTCAAAGTCTATGTTTCTATGCTCCTATAATCGCCCTTACTAGGAACATAAACTTGCATTATCAAATTGCACCCATTACAGTACTCCGTGATTTCACTACTAGAAGATTAATAAGCAGCATCTAACTGGACCTGGGAGGGGTGACGGCTTCCTAGCTCTAAAACATCTTGTAAAACACAGTTGCTGCATGAGATACAGCATCTGCATTGAGAACGTTGATGCAAGAGTGTCTGGAGAAAGTGTGTGTAGATACCCAGGTGGCTGCCATGCAGATGTCCTGAACTGATGCTTAGTTTCTTTCCACCCAGGAAATAGAGACTGCCTTAGTAGAATTCACCTTCAGGTGTAGGGATTCCTTGGGCCTTATATGCCTCAGTGATGACAGCTTTAAGACATCTGGCCAATATAGCCTGGGAAGCAGGAGCTCTTTGCTTTCAACCCCAAAAGAGTATGAATATTCTATTTGATCTCCTGGTAGGAGCAGTCTTGGTGAGATAAACTCTAGTCAGTGAAATGTCTAGGATCTGCAATGCCTGCCTTTGTGGGTCACCTGACTCAGGATCATAGGATGGCAGTGAGATGACTTGTGGTAAATGGAAAAGTGAGGCAACCTTGGGAAGAAAAGTTGGTATGGTCTTCAAAACCACCCTGCCTTGGAGAAACTTCAAGAAAGATTCCCAGCAAGGAAGAGCCTGTAACTCACTGGACCTATGAACTGAGCATATGGCTACCAGACATAATGTTTTGAGAGTCACAAAACACAAGGGTGAATAATGTCTTGTTTCAAATGATGGTTTTGTCAATTCATCAAGAACCCCATTCAGCCACCATGGAGCCACTAGAGGTCTGGTTTTAGGTCTTATGTTTCCCATGGCTTTGAGGAATTGAAAGATGTGAGGATGGACACCAAGAGATGTCCTTTCAATGGTTCTCCAGACTGTGCCAATGGCTGCAGCCTGGAGTAGTAGTATTGATGTGGCTAGTCTATTCTTGAAACCAGTTTGAAAGAAGTCAAGGATTAGTGGGATGGAAGAACTGAGTGGCTGACAGTGATAGTGTATGCACCATTTGGTGAAGATGGACCACTGTTCATTATAGGTGCAGTTGCTGGAAGTTCACCATGCCTGCAGGATGGTTTTGACTACCCATGTAGAATACTCAGCTTCCAGCAGTCTCTGACATTGAGTGGCCAGGTTGCCAGGATGACACTGTGTGGTTGCAGGCATTGCAAGGAGCCCTGAGTGAGGAGGTCCAGTGTGACTTGCAGTTTCATTGGACTGTCCATCAGCATTCTTACCAGGGGGGCATACCAAGTTCTTCTGGGTCAGTCTGGTGCAATGAGTATCAGTGTTGTTCTCATTTTCTGTACATTCTTCAACACCTGTGGAATGAGGGGTACTGAGCAGGAACATCCTGCAGGGGGAGGGCCTCAAACAACTGGTACAACAACCCACAAGAGACAGGGCTATCCTATATCTAATACTGACTAACTGGGAAAGGATCAGAGATCTCCAAGTAGGAGGTCACCTGGGGGCCAGTGATCATCACATGATACGGTTCAATTTGGCCACTAGAACTGAATTGTCCCATTCAAGGCACAGATATGGGACTTCAGAGGAGCTGACTTTAATAAGATGGTCAACAGAGTTAAGCTAGTCTGGGCAAGAAGAAATACAAGTGAGAGGGTACAGGCAAAGTGGGCAAACATTAAGGATGCAATACCTGAAGCAACATCCCATTGTGTTAGGGAGAAAAGCAAGAGCAAAAGAAAGAGAAAACCACATTGGTTCTCAAAAACAGTAGCAGAAAAGATCAAAGGTTGGCCTTCAGGAAACATAAGGGAACACAGCGGGATGAAGATAGGGAGGCATACCAAACTTCCCTAAGGAAAGCAGGAAAGGCAGTAAGGCAGGCAAAGGCCCAAACCAAGGAAACACTAGCACAAACAGTAAAAGAAGGGACAAGACTTTCTACAGATACATTAGTGAAAGAAGAACGTTCAGAGGGTGTATTGCTAAGATCAAAGGGGATAAGGGGGAATGTGTGGAGGAGGACCAAGGAACCGCATCTATCCTAAATAGATTTTTATGCTCAGTATTTACTGAGGACAAGCTAGGGCAGGGCCCACAGCTCAGCACCATGGACACAGGGGGGACGGAGGTGTGCACAACTCCATTCACAAAAGAAAGGGTCCTTCAAGAGCTCACTAAGCTCAGGGAGGTCAAGGCAATAGGACCTGATGGTATACATCCCAGGGTACTAAAGGAGCACAGGGGTGGAACTAGCAGAGTCATTATCACAACTGTTTAGTGAGTTTCTGAGCATAGGAGAGGTCCCAAAGACTGGAGAAGGGCTCATGTGATCCCGCTCCACAAGAGTGGCATCAGGGAACTACAGACCAGTTACTCTTATCTCAGTAGTGGGCAGATTATGGAGGCACTCCTTAAGGAAAGGACAGTGCAACACCTGGAATCCAAAGGAGCATAGGATCCAAGACAGCATGGGTTTACAACAGGAAGGTCCTGTCAAACTAATCTCATAGATTTCTTTGACTGGGTAACACAGTGGTGTACCAAGGGGGTGCAGTTGATGTCGCCTGCCTTGACTTCAGCAAAGCTTTCCATACTGTTCCACATAGAAGATTGATTAATAAGCAGGGCAGGCTTGGGTGGGTCAGAAACTGGTCAACTGGGTAGCAAACTTGTTGGCGTGCAGAAAACAGAGAGTGGTGGTAAAAGGTATACAGTCAGAAGAGATGCAAGTCGCAAGTGAGATACCTCAGGGATCAGTCCTGGGGCCGGTCCTCTTCAATATCTTCATCAATGACATTGCAGATGGACTGGAGGTTAAGGTTTGTCTGTTTGCAGATGACATCAAGATCTGCAACAGAGTAGATGATCCAGATGGGGTGGGCAGAATGAGAAGAGATCTGGATAAACTGGCAAAATGGTCTAAAGAGTGGCAACTGGGGTTTAACACAAAGAAGTGCAAGATCATGCATACAGGGAAGAGAATCCCTGAAGCTATCTATTGGTTAGAAGGGGAGTTGCTGGCAAACACAAAGGAAGAAAGAGACTTGGGCATCACTGTGATGTAGACAGCCAGCTCTGAGTGCTTGAGTGCTGTGTTAATTTTTGTTATTACATATAAAATACGTGAAGAGAAGGTCAGTTCAAGGAAAAAGGCCATCTTACTGGAACTGACACATCAAGACCCCCAGGGATAAGTTCAAAGGACAGGAGGTATTTTAAACTGCAGAGATCTGGGGTGCAATTACCTTGTCAATTTGCTTTCATCCCAGGAAATAAGATTAACCATTCATAATGCACTCAGGGAGATCCTTTGACTTGCATGGTTACCAGGAAGGACTTGTGGGGAGGGGTGTCGGAGAGAGACCAGAATGGACATTGAAGAGGTTTGATGTCTGAGCTAGGGAGGACCCAGACAGATTTGGAAGGTCCAGAATACATTCCCGGGGAACCCTTGAATTACATCAGAAAGAACTGAGGTGTAGATTCCAAGGTCCAGATGGGATTAAAGAGGCCAATACACTTTTGCTTTGAATACAATGACTTAGATCAAAGAAACTTTTGAGATGTATGTGTAGCAGAGCACAAACCAGTTCTGACCAGTTAACCTGCGGAGAGGAAAGTCAGTGAGGTTATCACATATATTTTTTTTTTTATATTTTATTTGGAGACCCTATATTGTAAAATATAGAGCTTGATATACCAAGGCGGAGTTAGTGACCTCATGAGAAGGCCAGCTCAGAAGTGTGCTTAACTTCAGAAAGAACATGACAGAGACACACAAGAATATTTTTTTCTGACTGAGAGAAGACCCTCAAAGCACTGAAAGAAAGTAAGCATTAGATTATACCAGTCTGAAGTTATAAATTGTAGGAACTGTACTTTTTTACCTGTTTGTTTTAAGGCTGTATGTGTTGGGATATATATTTGTTCTGTAATTATTGTTCTGTTTTGATATTTTTAAAGTAAAGATATTTTTTTTACAAATGAAACTTCTGGAGTATCTGGACATTTCTTTTTATTTTAAGTGGAGATTTTAAAGGTTATAGTAACACTGTGTATGGGCTTATTGTATACCAAACTGGGAAATGGATAAACTTCTCTAAAGTCTTGCATAGAGTTCTACAGGTTCATTTGAAAGACCTGGTTGGGTGCCCGTAGGCAAAGATATCTGGCCCCCCCAAGAAAGAATTATCTGAGCCTGATAATTGGGTTCGCAAACAAGAGGTTATCCGTTTGAATCCCTTCAGAGCTTGAGACTAAGGTGACTTGAACCCACAAAACAGACAAGAGGGTTACCTTGTCTGTTCACTGTACACAAATCATACGCTCAGAGGTTGGTACTTTGGGAGTAGAGGGCTGACCGGCTGAGTGAGTTGATGACAGATTGGTTGGCAGCGGTGGTATAAAAAGTTTGGTGGTATAAACTTCATTGTTCAGTGTGTTAGCTTGAAACCGTTTAGCTCACTTGGAAAAAAAGTAAGGCAGTGTTTTATTTCAAAAGGAAACAGAACTATATCCCTTGACTTACAGTTAAGTTCCCACCCATTTTATGTTTTTTTTTCCTGAAGTGCCAGTCAGTATAGTATTAGTAGTGAGAGAAAAAGAAAATGTCTTCCGACTACAGCAAGCACACTGTAGATTTCTTAAAGCAGTTGTGTGGGGACAGGGGAGTCCCATTTGGGGTGAAAGCCAGTAAGCAGAACCTCATAGAGGCCCTGATGGTAGCAGATACCCAGAGCAGCGAGTCACTAACCATGACTGAAAGGGACCAGACCTCGAGTGTGGCAGAACTAGTGGCCAGTGAGGGGTCCTGAGCCAATGAGGCAGACAGCAGGGCCACTGTCAGTGAAGGGCCACAGCAGCAGGGGAAGGTCACCCGTATCCTGAATTCAGAGGTGCTCAAGCTGCAAATTGAGTTGCAGAGGATAGAACTGGAGGAAGAGCGACAACAGAGGGAGGCGGACCATGAGGAACGTGAGCGCCAGTGAGAGGCAGAGGAGAAGAGAGAGCGAGAATGCAGAGCTGAAGAGGAGAGAGGAGCGCCAGTGGTAACATGAACTGGAGAAGTTACGACTCCAACCAGCGACACCAGGGCAGGTAAGTGGCTGGGGTTTAACTGGGACTGCAGAACTGGGTTACAAATTGAACCTACGTGAAATTAACAGCTGAGTTTAAAGATGGGAGGACATAGACACCTTTTAAATTCTTTTGAAAAAGTTTGTATTCAGGCTAAAATTCTAGAGAATCCTGGAGCTTCCAGCTATCCCCGGTACTTACCAGAAAAGCTCGGGATGCATTGGGTCAAATGGACAATAAAGACAGTGATGATTACAGCAAGTTAAAAGCTGCACTACTAAAAAAGTTTTAATTAACTGCTGAATCATACAGAGCTAAATTCTGTAAGCTCAGGAGAAGCCTTGATATGAGCTATGAGGAGCCAGCCACGAAACAACGTCAGTTTTTAAAACGCTGGTGGGAAGGAATTGAGGCAAAAACTGTTCATAAAATTGAAAATGTGATTTTATTAGAACAGTTTTATTGGCTATGCCCAGCAGAGTTAAAAACCTGGCTAAAGGACCGAGATCCAAAAACAGTGCAAGAGGCTGCTGAACTCTCGGACCACTATGCCAAGAGCAGACCTGCTCTGAGAGCGAATGGGGCGAGTGTGGCAGTGCAGAAAGGGAAAAGTGCACCTTCAGGGCAGCTAAAACCCTCACTGCCTCCACCGAAACCAGTTAGCCCCAGGTTTCAAAGAAAAGATTTCTCTGAAGTAAGACATGTTTGTTGGTTATGTAAAGAAACTGGGCACATTACCAGATAGTGTCCAAGAAGGGCAAGCAATAATACGCAAAGTAGTACCAGAAAGGAAGTGGGTTGTTTGTGTGTCCCTGGAAGCATGCCAGTGAACATGAGGGAACACATGCACCCAGTCATGGTGAATGGCATACAGACGCAGGGGTTAAGGGACACAGAGACATCTCTGACATTGGGAAAAGGGGATCTGGTACAACCTGGTCAGCTTATATCCAATAAATATGTGATTGTACAGAACTTTGCAGGTGTAGAGAAAACATTGCCATTGGCCAGTGTTCTCCTGGAATGGGGTGAAACAGGGGGAACTGTGCAACAGGTGGCTGTAGCTAACACATTAGCAGTGGATGTGATCCTGGGTAACAATTTCCAGCAGGGGGTGGTATGTGCAGTTACCCGTAGCCAAGTGACCAGGGAAAATTGTAGTTCCCTGAGCCCCCCAGAAGCCATTGGGGAAGATACTGAGAGGCTGGTTCCCAGCCTGTGTCTCCAGAGGGAAGACTGATAAAAAGAGGGTAGAAATTTCCCCAGTAGCAAATAACCACATAGCTACAGAGGGTTACTCCAAAGAGGGAGGGCTGACCCCTTGTCAGAGGGAAGGGATTGACAGTGATCCTGAGGGCCCTGATGCTAGTGCTAGTGACCCTAGTTTAGCGACTGAACAGGACCTGTCCCATGCCTTGGGAAGGTGTGAGGGGTTCGCAGCTGCTCAGGGAAGTGACCCTAGCTTAGAGAAGCTGAGGGCTTGGGCAGACTCGGACGGTGCACAGGGAGGTGACAGAAGACATGGGGTTTATTGGGAAAATTGACTTATGTATACACAGGCAGTACAGACAGTGGGAGGGATGCTAGGCAGGCAGCTTGTCGTTCCCCAGGGATATCGTGAGCAGTTGCTCAAGGTTGCCCATGATATTCCCTTGTCTCGTCATCTGGGAATTGCATGAGCTACGCAGCAGTTGGCCCAGAATTTCTACTGGCCTAACTTCACCCAGCAGGTGAAGGAGTATAGCAGGTCTTGTCACGAGTGCCAAGAAATAGGGAAGGCGGGCCAGAAAACCCAAGCCGCCGTGATTCCATTGCCCATAGTGGAGGAGCCATTCCAGAGGGTGGGAATGGATATTGTGGGGCCTTTAAATACCCCCAGCTCCTCAGGGAAAAGGTTCATCCTTACTGTAGTGAATTATGCCACCTGGTACCCAGAGGCAGTCGCCCTTTCCTCATTGAGGATGGACAAAGTGGCAGATGCCTTGCTTGGGATTTTCTCCCGTGTTGGGTTTCCACAGGAGGTAGTCACTGATCGAGGGGGTTCCTTCATGTCGGACCTAATGAAATGTCTATGGAAGAAGTGTGGGACGGTGCAGAGATGCACAACATCATATCACCCACAAGCCAATGGGCCTGTGGAATGCTTCAATGGTACCCAAAAGTCAATGCTCTGGGAGTTTGTTGAACAGCATGGGAGGGACTGGGAGAAATACCTTCCCCACCTGTTGTTTGTATACAGGGAGGTGCCCCAAGAGTCGACAGGATTTTTCCCCTTTGAACTCTTGTATGGACGCCGGGTACGTGGGCCCCTAGACTTGATCCAGGAGGACTGGGAAGGCATGCACGCCACCCAGGGAACTCCCATTGTGGATTATGTCCTAAGGTTTAGGGAAAGGCTGAAGGAGCTTATGGTGACAGCCCAGAGCAACCTGCCAGCTGCCCAACAGAAACCAAAGGTATGGTATGACTGCACAGCCAGAGCTCACTCGTACATGGTGGGTCAGGAAGTCATGGTCCTTATTCCAGTCCGGAAAGACAAGCTGCAAGCTGAATGGGAAGGACCATACAAAGTGGTTAGGAAGGTAAATGACGTAAACTACATTACGGAGTTACCTGACCATAGACAGACAGAAAGGATGTACCATGTCAATATGATGAAGCCTTATGCAAATAAGGCTGACATGGTGTTAAGTGTGTAGTCATGGGGAGGGCAGTGGAAGGAGCCCCTTCTGGACTTGCTGGAAGAAGTGGCGGAGTCCTCTGTGGAGGCAGTAAATTGCTCCCAGCTGACCCAGGCCAGATCCAGAAAGTGAGGAGGTTTCAGACTTTGCCCCCTTGTTTAGCGCCAAGCATGGACTAACCCCCTTAGCAACACACAACGTGGAGACAGGGACACAGACACCCATACGGCGGACAGCATATCGGATGTCGGAGGCTGTCCAAAAGGACATTAGGAGGGAAGTGGAGGAGATGATGGATTTAGGGGTAATCCAGAGAACCCACAGTCACCAGGCCTCACCCATAGTCCTTGTACCCAAGCCAGATGGCTCAACTCGTTTCTGTGTAGACTATTGTGGACTGAATGCAGTCACGACATCAGACACCCACCCGATGCCCCGGATGGAAAAACTCTTGGACAAGTTGGGGGGGGGGGGCGACCTACCTTACCACCACTGACCTGACCAAGGGGTACTGGCAGGTAGAGTTGATGAACAGGGCTAGGGAGAGGTCAGCTGTCATCACTCCAATAGGCTTATTTCAGTTGAAAGTAATGCCTTTCAGAATGAAGAATGCCCCAGCCACTTTCCAAAGGTAGGCGAACCAGATGTTAAATGGTGCTGAGGAGTATGCCGCGGCGTACCTGCATGACATTGCCATCTTCAGTACCAGCTGGGTGAACACCTGTCACATCTTAGGGAAGGCTGGGCAGAATACAGAGGGCTGGGCTCACTGTCAAAGCCAAGAAGTGCCAGGTGGCCATGGGAGGAGTGGCATACCTCGGGCATGTGGTAGGCCAGGGATAGCTCCATCCTAACCAGATAAAAATAGAAGTAATACAGGCATGGCCCAGACCAGAAACTCAGAAGCAGGTCAGGAGTTTTCTCAGGACAACAGGGTACTACAGAAAGTTTGTACCTAATTACAGTGCCCTGGTTGCTCCCCTATCTGACCTGACAAAGAAACGTATGCCCAAGAAAATTACCTGGGGTCCAGCCTGTGAGGAAGCCTTTACCAAACTGAAGGAGGCACTGTGCAGTGCTCCTGTTTTGACAAGTCCGGACTATAGCAAAACTTTTGTAGTTCAGATGGACGCCTCAGATGTGGGTATCGGGGCAGTACTAAGCCAGACATCCAGTGAAGGGAGGGACCACCCGATAGCCTACCTGAGATGAAAGCTGCTCCCCAGGGAACAAGCATACTCCACGGTGGAAAAGGAGTGTCTTGCCCTAGTGTGGACCCTAAAGAAATTGGAGCCATACTTTTAAGGGCAGCCTTTTGTGGTGCAGACTGACCACAGCCCCCTGGTTTGGTTGTCACAGATGGGGAAAAACAATGGCAGACTGTTCAGATGGAGTCTTGCTTTACAAGGGTATAATTTGAAAATCGTACATAGGGCTGAAGCCAAAAATAAGAACTCAGATGGACTGTCTAGGGTCTATGAGGAGTGAACTGATTTGGGAAGCACATCCCATGCAGGGGATGGATCCCCCAAATTCAGTCTAGGTGGGGAGGAGTGTGACGTAGACAGCCAGCTCTGAGTGCTCGAGTGCTGTATTAATTTTTGTTATTACATATAAAATACGTGAAGGGAAGGTCAGTTCAAGGAAAAGGCTGTCTTACTGGAACTGACACATCAAGACCCCCCAGGGATAAGTTCAAAGGACAGGAGGTATTTTAAACTGCAGAGATCTGGGGTGCAATAACCTTGTCAATTTGCTTTCATCCCAGGAAATGAGATTAGCCATTCATAATGCCCTCAGGGAGATCCTTTGACTTGCATGGTTACCAGGAAGAACTTGTGGGGAGGGGCATCGGAGAGAGGCCAGAATGGACATTGAAGAGGTTTGATGTCTGAGCTAGGGAGGACCCAGACAGATTTGGAAGGTCCAAAATACATTCCCGGGAAACCCTTGAATTAGATCGGAAAGACCTGAGGTGTAGATTCCAAGGTCCAGATGGGATTAAAGAGGACAATACACTTTTGCTTTGAATACATTGACTTAGATCAAAGAAACTTTTGAGATGTATGTGTAGCAGAGCACAAACCAGTTCTGACCAGTTAACCTGTGGAGAGGAAAGTCAGTGAGGTCATCTCATATGTTTTTTTTTTTAAATATTTTATTTGGAGACCCTGTATTGTAAAATATAGAGTTTGATACACCAAGGTGGAGTTAGTGACCTCATGAGTACTATTGGTGATGCTAGGAAAGGGGGGCAGGATGGGAGGGGGGGGAGGGTGGAAGGTGGTCACCCTTAATGCTAGGAGCCTTGGGAGGAAAACTGCAGAGTTACAGGTTCTCATGGCAGAGGGAGAGGTGGACATTGCAGCCATCACAGAAACATGGGCCACCCAATACAATGACTGGACCTGTCTGTACCAGGGTACAGGTTATTTCATAGGGACAGGGTGATTGGGAAAGGAGGGGGGGTGGCGCTATATATGAAGGAAGGACTGAAGTGTGTAAGGGAGGAAGGGGAGGAGGGTAGTATGGAGTCACTTTGGATGCAAATCCAGGATTCCAAGAATAGGATTCTTAGAATGGGAGTGGTGTACAGGCCACCATCTCAGATGGAGGAGTTAGACAGGGAACTAGCGGGACAGATCAGGAGGACCTGTGAGAAGGGTAGTATGGTGATTGTGGGGGACTTCAACATGCCAGGAGTGGACTGGAGTACCCCAACAACCAGGAACAGATGGGAGTAGGTACTGCTGGATGCCTTCCAGGACAGCTTCCTGCTGCAAATGGTCAGTGAACCAACCAGGTTAGGGAATACCCTTGACCTTGTGCTGGCAAATGGGACTTTGTGAGAGAACTTACAGTGGAGGAACCGCTGTCAGGGAGTGACCACCACTCAGTATGGCTCACATTGGATATGGGCAAGGAAGGAGTGGAATCTGGCACAAAGTGCTGGACTTCTGGAGAGCTGACTTTGGGAGGATGGGTGAAGTGGTAAAGGGTACCTGGCCAGAATTCAATCTAGTATGGACACTAACTAGAGGTGGGAGCTCATAAAGCTGGGGATAGTGGAGGCAACAAAACCTGCAAAGCCCAGAGCAAGAAGGCTAGGGCTAAGAAACTGAGCTGGTTGAGCAAGGAGGTCATGGAAAGGTAAGGAGGAAAAGAGCTGCCTTTAGGAAGTACAAGAAAACAGTGAGGGGAGGACAGGAGGAATACTTGACAGAATCGAAGGAGGTGACAAGGGCAGTAAGGGGCCGAAGCATCTACAGAACTCAGGCTGGCACAAGGCATTAAGAAGGGGGAGAAGGACTTCTTTAAGTACATCAGGGAGAAAAGGAGCTGTAAGGACCACATAGTAAGGATTAGGAAGGAGGGGGGTTGGGTGGAAGCAGGGTGCAATAAGGCAGAAGCACTAAATGAGTACTTCTGCTCAGTATTTACTAAAGAGAAGAGGGGGGTGACACCCAAGGTGGGAGAAATGGCAGAAATGGGGGAGGAGGGGTGACAGATGGGGAAATCATGGAGGGCAGAGTTCGAGAGGGTTTGAAGGCACTGAGGGTGGACAAGGCGCCAGGCCCAGATGGCATCCACCCCAGGGTACTGAAGGAGCTGACAGAGGTCCTTGCAGGGCCGTTGGCAGACCTATTTAATGCCTCACTACATTCGGAGTGTGTACCTCAGGACTGGAGGATGGCTCATGTGGTGCCCCTCCACAAGAGTGGCCCCAAGGATGAACCGGGAAACTACAGACCAGTGAGCCTCACATCCATCGTGGGTAAGCTAATGGAGACTATCCTGAAGGAGAGGCTGGTGGCCCTCCTAGAGGCCAAAGGACTACAGGACAGCAGACAGCATGGCTTCATGCGTGGCAGATCCTGCCAAACCAACCTGGTGGAGTTCTATGACTGGGTAACTAGGCAACTGGACAGGGGCCATGCAGTGGATGTCCTGTATCTGGACTTCAGTAAGGCATTTGACTCGGTGCCACATGGAAGGCTGGGAAGGAAGTTAGTAGGCACAGGGGCGGGTGCAAAGCTGGGGAGATGGGTAGGAAACTGGCTTCAGGGAAGGCAACAGAGGGTGGTGGTGGGTGGGGAGCTCTCACACCCAAGGGCAGTGACAAGCGGTGTTCCACAGGGCTCGGTGTTGGGACCAGTGTTGTCTGGGATATTCATTGCAGACATATCATGGGACATCAAGAGCAAAGATCAGTCTGTTTGCTGATGATACCAAGGTAGGCGCGGTGGTGGATGACCTAGGGGACGCAGGGGTTGCAGGATGATCTGGCAAAGCTTGAAACCTGGTCAGACACCTGGCAACTGGGGTTTAATGCCAAAAAGTGCAAGGTGCTGCATTTTGGTTTGAAGAACCCAAGGAGGAGTTACCAGCTGGGGGGAGTACAGCTAGCCCAGACAGAGGAGGAGAAGGATCTGGGTGTGCTCATTACAGGGTCAATGAACAACCCGGCACAATATAGGAAGGCAGCTGCAAAGGCCAACAAAATGCTGGGTTGTATTGCAAGGGGTATATCCTCGAGGAGGGAGGAGGTGATTCTGCCACTGTATAGGTCATTAGTTAGACCACTCCTGGAGTACTGTGTGCAGTACTGGCGCCCGTATCTGAAGAGGGACATTAAGTTACTGGAGGGGATGCAGTGCAGGGCAGCAAAGATGATCAAGGGGCTGGGGGACTTATCATACGAGAGGAGGTTGAAGGAGTTGAACATGTACTCACTGGAGGAAAGGAGGGACAGGGGTGACATGATTGAAACCTTTAAATACATGAAAGGAATAAACAAGACGGGTACAGAGGGGTTGTTCAAAGTAAGGGAGGGGAGGGACACCAGGGGCCATGATATGAGACTGGAGGGAGGAAGGTTCAGGAGAGAGATGAGGAGACACTTATTTACAGAGAGGGTGGTAGCTGGGTGGAATGCGTTACCTGCAGAAGTGGTATCCAGTAGAACAGTGGACTGCTTCAAAAGGGAATGGGACAGGACAAGGGGAAGGGTTAATGAAGGGGAAGGGTGGAAGGGAGGGACAGCTGCAGAATAAGGGGTGCTAGCTGCACATTCGAGCAGACTTGATAGACCTCTAGGCCTTTATCTGCTGGCAAATTTTCTATGTTCGTATGAGAAGGCCGGCTCAGAAGTGTGCTTAACTGCTGAGAGAACATGACAGAGACACACAAGAATATTTTTCTTTATCCTGTTTCATATACTCTGTTTTTGTATTTAGCTAGCTTTGTTAGATAATTTCAATATTGCTCCTGACAGTTATCTCTGGACACTAATGTTGGGTGAAACTACATGACAGTGTTTTTCCTGCAATAATCTACATTCTTGTGTATCACAGGAGTTTTCAGAACCACAAAGACTTGTTATGTACTACTGCTGATTACTAAGCTGTCTGTACAAGTCTGAATTGTTTACAAACTGTAATTGTAACAGTGAACTTAAAACACAATAAAGTTTACTAAATTGGAAAAAATATTTTTCTGGCTGAGGAAAGACCCTCAGAGCACTGAAAGAAAGTAAGCATTAGATTATACCAGTCTGAAGTTATAAATTGTAGGAACTGTACTTTTTTACCTGTTTGTTTTAAGGCTGTATGTGTTGGGATATATATTTGTTCTGTAATTATTGTTCTGTTTTGATATTTTTAAAGTAAAGATATTGTTTTTTTACAAACTAAACTGCTGGAGTGCCTGGACATTTCTTTGTACTTTAAGTGGAGCTTTTAAAGGTTATAGTAACACTGTGTATGGGCTTATTGTATACCAAACTGGGAAATGGATAGAGTTCTCTAAAGTCTTGCATAGAGTTCTAAGGGTCCATTTGAAAGACCTGGTTGGGTGCCCGTAGGCAAAGATATCTGGCCTCCCGAAGACAGAATTATCTGAGCCTGATAATTGGGTACGCTAACAAGAGGTTATCAGTTTGAATTCCTTCAGAGCTTGAGACTAAGGTGACTTGAACCCACAAAACAGACAAGAGGGTTACCTTGTCTGTTCACTGTACACAAATCATACGCTCAGAGGTTGGCACTTTGGGAGTAAAGGGCTGAACGGCTGAGCAAGTTGGTGACAATCATCATCACAGATGACCTGAAATCATCCAAGCAGACCAAAAAAGCAGTACCTAAGGCTAGAGGGATGTTGGGATGTATTAGCAGGGGTATCACAAGTCGTAAGAGGGAGGTAATAATCCCCCTTTACAAGACACTGGTTGGGCCCCATCTGGAGTACTGCATGTAGTACTGGTGGCCACACCTGCACAAGGACATTAACAAACTGGAGGCAGTCCAGAGAATGGCAACTAAAATGGTGCAAGGGTTGCATCAGAAAACATATGAGGACTGATTAACGGAGCTCAATATGTATACCCTAGAGCAAAGGAGGGAGAGAGGTGATATGATCAAAACATTCAAACAACTTGAGGGCATTAACAAGGTGAAAGAGTCTAACTTGTTTCAATATAAGAAAAATAGTAGGACAAGAGGACACAGCATGAGATTAGAGGGAGGCCGATTAAGGGGTAATGTGAGGAACTTCTTTTTCACAGAAAGGGTGTTGGATGCATGGAACGGCCTGCCTCAGGAAGTGGTGGATATGAATACAGTGCAGGGCTTCAAACAGGCATGGGATAGGCATATGGGAACAATACAGATGAGTTTAACGCGATAGGCATTGACAGATTAATGGCCTATGGCACATTCGTAAGGTAGAAAAAATGGGCAGACTGGATGGGCCTTGCGGTTCTTATCTACAGCCAAATTCTATGTTTCTGGGGTTGGGGGCATGGCCCAGTGGGGCAGCAAGATGGTCGCATAATCTGAGAGTTGCTACAGAATCTTGTGCAATTTACCTCCATCCTGTGTTTTAACGTTACAATCTCCTATAATATCTTGTGCCAAATGCCTTCAGATGCCATCCGCAGGGAAATTAGCCAAGAAACAGGCACAACTTACCTTTAAACCACGAGAGACCCAGATGCAGACAGGGGCATGCCGCATCCAGCCTCCTGGAGTGCAACAGAGCCGGGGAGTCTGCGCCGACAACAGTACTCATTGGAATCACCTGTCACGACCAGCTCCTCCTCGGATTCGGTGACCTGCTCAACAATGTCCGAGGGATACCAGGTCATTGAAAGATTAATAAAGGACCTGAAATATGACCTCGGTACTAGGATGGAGGATGGCTTTGAGAATGTCACATCCCAGCTCCAGCACCTCCAGCAGACCGTCAATACAGTGTCCGAGATGGTTGAAACTCATGAAATGCGGCTGAGGGATTTGGAAGCCAGGCTGCGAGCCCAAGAAGATGTTACACATCGAACCAGCACAGATCTCCAAAAGGCCCTAAAAAAGTAGAAATCTTAAAGCAGAACATTGATGACCATGAGAACAGAGAGCAGTGCTGCAATGTCAGGATCGTGGGGATGCCAGAAGGCCATGAGGGATGAGACTGTGCAGCTTTGATACAGAAGTGACTGAGGCAGACTCTTCAAATTCCACAGGATATCTCCCTCGAGATCCAGAGGGCCCACAGATACCAAGGGGCTAAGCCATCACCGAAGCAATGTCCCAGGCACATAATTGTAAATTTTTAAGATACCTGGATCACCAGCACATCCTGGAGGCATCAAGGAAACAGGGCCAGATCATGGTGCAGCAGTCCCGTGTGAGAGTGTTCCCAGACTACTTGTGGCAGTTGCAGATCCAACACCAGGCCTTTTATGAGGTCAAAAAGAAACTCCACAAGATGGATTGCCCAGTTTCCTTAATTTACCCAGCAAGGCTTGTTGTACGGTCCAAGGGGAGCAACCAAAGGTCATTTACCAGCCTGAGGTGGTGATGGAGTTTGCCCTGGAGATGGAAAAGAACAAGAGAAGGCAACCAAACAACCAACCCTCAGGCTGAGGGATTGTACTTTCTGGACACTGAGGTACTATTTTTTGCCAAACTTTGGGACTACGCGGGGTGCAGTAGCCTTCCAAGCCACAACACCCGGGTGGTGGCTTATAAGGGCTGGTTGGGAGGGGCTCCCCTTTCCACCCCAACTCATGCCTGATAAGGATCTCAATTTTCCTGGTAATAATTTCTCCTGTTGAATGGAGAGGTTAGGCCAGGAGCTGGCAGTTTGTCTGTTTATTCTGCAGGGGCTGTGATCCCTCAAGGCTCAGAGGCACTACTAATTGCCCGAGGCAGGAGACTGGGCCTATCACTCCCGCTACAAAACACTGAAAATATAAAAACGCAGTTACTACTTTAATGTTGTACTTGTAACTTGCTAATGACTCGTTGGTCTGGCGTTTTACAAACTTTTAGTAATTTCAGGAGTTTGTTCATATAGATGTTGGTTAAAAAGGGGAGGGATGCCTTGGTCTCCACGAAAGGTGGTCTACCCACATCGGGGCCTCCCTTAATGGAAGAGACCTCTGACAGCTAAGTGATGCTGATTAATCTGTTTTAAGCATTTCTTAAGGGGGATATGACTCCTGCTTTTTCAGTGCGGGGGAGGGACAGCCCCTTGAGGGGGTTCCGAGGGAGATGCATGCCTAGAAGGAGTCCACTGTGAGCTTGGGTTCTCACATGGGGGCCTGGGTTCTCTCCCTCCTCTCACCCCACTGGGGAGGCATGACTTGAGTGGATGGAGGTTGTGCAACCTTGTTTGGGATCATAAGTTTATGCGGTGGGTTGACTGCTCGATCCATGTAAAGTAGAGGGTAAATATGTTGAACAGTTTAGGAGAGTGGGGAAGGTAGTGGGTATAGTTTCAACATTGTTATTTCTCATTCAAATGTTGGGAGGGGGATGCAGGAGGGAGTACATTTCTTGATACTTCCATGACTACACCGAATGCAATGGGAGGGAGGGAGTCTCTAGGGGTTGGGAACTGTTTGTTACTGGCTGATGTTTTGAAAGTTTTGGAAGGTGGGGGTAAACTGGGGGGAGGGCAGGGAAGGGAGAACGTTTTTCAATCCAAAGGTTACTTGGTTAGTGGGGGTTAATCAGAAAAATTTGTACAGATCTCCTTTCATTTTTAGTAGGTCTCATCTGTTTAAGCACTTGGGGTTGCAGTTGTATGTTCTTATAAGAGGTACATGGATGGTTTAACTATGGTGTCCTGTAATGTCAATGGGCTCAGAATGGTGGTGGTTAAGAGGAAGAGAGTCTGGTCTCAGATTAAGAAAATGAAAGGGGACATAGTATTCCTTCAGGAGATACACACCACTGGGGAGAAGGCATCTAAATTAGCCGTCTCGTGGGGTGGGCTCTTTCATGGCAACACCATTTACCTCCAAGGCCCGGGGAGTAGCAATTTGTATGAGACCTAATCTCCCTCACAGGGTCATGTCAGTCCAGTCGAATCCTCAGGGATGCTTTGTGACAGCAGAGGTGGACTGTGGGGGCATCAGGTTTACTTTGGCCTCAGTCTATGGACCAAACTTTGGCTCCCCAGACTTCTTTACTCACCTAGTGGCCTCATTGGCCCTATACCCAGACAATTTTATTATAGGGGAGATTTTAATACCTATTGGGACCCTGTGCTGGATCATTCTGGTCACAGAACCAGGCCCCTCCCCCAGAGTGTACCTGCACTGAGAGGTATGATAGAGCCCTGATGGAGGTCTGGAGACACTGTAATCCTCAGACCAGGGAGTTTTCATTCTTCTTGCACACCCACAAAGTGTACACCAGGTTGGACTACAAGTTCATGCCTTCCACATTGGTGAGGGAGATAATGGAGGTGAGGTATGGTCCCATAATCACCTCTGACCATGCCCCCCTTATTGTGACAATTCTCCCCCCAGGTGGAGCACCTCCGGTGTCCAGATGGAGAATGGATCCAGCTCTCCTAATAGGCAAGCAGTACATTTCCCAAATTAGTGAGAACACAAGTTGATGTGGGAAGTTTTGGGGACCTTTATGTTACAAATGATATCGGGTGCCATGGAGACTGAGTCCTTGCCACCCTCGCTGTACCTGGCCACCATTACTGTACTCCCCAAGCCTGGTAAGGACCGTGCTAAATGTGGCTCTTACAGGCCCATCTCCTTATTAAATTCCAATTACAAAATTGTAGCGAAATTACTGGCAGTCAGATTAGATGGGATTCTCCTTAAATTGATAAATCCAGACCAGGGGAGTTTTGTCAAGGGCAGACATGCCACACATAATATCAGGAGAACAGTACATGTGATATATATAATTGGTCCCAGGGGTGAAGTGGCCCTTTATGTATGCAGTTCTGCAGAAATATGGCTTTGGGGATAGACTGAGGAGCTGGATACAGTCCCTTTATAGATACCCACAAGCCCAGATTTTGACCAACAATACATTGTCTGGTTCCTTCCACCTCTCACAAGGTACAAGGCAGGGCTGCCCCCTTTTCCCCCTTCTCTACATTCTTACCATCGAAGCCCTGGTGGAGACATTTAGATCCCATACAGAAATTCTTGGTTTCGAGTGGAGAGGGAGAAACCATGCTATCTCTCTCTTCACCGATGATATACTCCTGTTCCTAAAAGATCCAGGAAAATCCCTGCTGGCCTTGACACAAATATTTGATATTTACGGCCCCCTATCTGGACATAAAATTAATTGGGGCAAGTGCTAGTGGTTGCCCTTGGGGGGGGAGAAACAACCAATCAGGATCTCGAACAATACAATTAATCTTTCCTATAAAATTACATATCTGGAGATTAATTAACCATCTAAGCTCCCACTAATGGCAGAGATTAACCTTCAACAGGTGGTCCAGAAGTCAGGGACAAATGCTTTAATGGGAGAGCTCTGCCTCTGACTCTTTTGGGTAGGGTAAGCTTAGTCAAGATGAATATTCTTCCACAATTTCTTTACTTCTTTCAGACAGTAGCCATAAATATTACAAATAAATGTATAAAGGCACTGGAAGGAGCTATTGCTCAGTTACTCTGGCAAGGTAAGAGACTGAAAATAAAGAAAGCAACTCTCTGGCGGCCAGTTAGACATGGGGGCCTAGGACTACCCTGTGTTAAACTTTATTACCTGGCAGCCCAGCTGGCCCATGTACAAGATCTCCTGAGAGAGGGTGACAAATGTCCAGCCTGGGTAGACATGGAAAATACAACCCTCATCTCTTTGTACTACAGAACTCTGGTGGAATCGTTAGGAGGAGATTCTCCAACCAGGCCAAGGCACCTCTGCACCAGAGCCTTGTGGAAAGCCTGGAAAATGGCACGACATCTTACAGCATGGATTTCATATTTTCCCGGATACTCCCCTATTGTTTATTTGGGTGGGGGCACACGGTCATACTCAAGGACTTCAGAGGGCCTTGGGGGAACAGAGGCATAGGGGCCTATTTCTCCTACAGCATATTATAGAAGATAGGCGTGTCTTATCCTTCCAAGAACTGGAATGTAGATTTGGTCTGGGGGATCCCACTGCTTTCCTTATTTGAAAATAAGTGGGGGGAAGATCAAAGCCAGATTAAGGAGGAGTAGGGAGGAGACTTTGAAACGATTGCCCCTGGAGGAGCTCTTCACAGGCCGGTTCTCCGACCCTTCCTTCAAGCCCTTCAGAGGATCCTGTAAGCTACTAGTGGATGCACTTCTGGACCCTTTGGAGGAGATGAAGAATAGATGGGAGATGGACCTATACTCAGATACCATGATGGGGGGGGGAGAGGGGGGATTGGGTTTTTATCCTAAAAAATGCTTTAAACTGTTAGTGAACAACAGACTAAGGGCAATACAGTATAACATTTTGATGAGGTCATACTTTATACCGGTTCTAGCCCAGAGAATTGACCCAGAGTCTTCCGACCTTTGTCTGAAGTGTAAGATACACGAGGGGACTTTTCCCATATTGTATGGGACTGTTATAAGATCCAGTTATTCTGGAAAGGTGTCCTCGACTTGCTGGCTTCTACCTTGGGACAGCCATCGAAAGCAGATCCAATGGAGGTGTTGCTAGGGCTCCCAATGGAGGCCCTAGGACTAACTACAGGCTTCTGCACCTGGGGGTGGTGATAGGTCTCCTACTGCTAGCCATGTATTGGAGACTACCTGAGATACCCTCGGTTGCTGCATGGATTAAAGATCTGATGGAGTGCCTGAAACTGGAAAAAATCCAGTACTCTGTTAGAGATCAATTAGACAGGTATAGGAAAATCTGGAATCCAGTTGAGAAAGCCATACAGTCTGATTGGCTCCCACCTTTTTGAGTTACCTCTCTATTTCCAACTGGTCCTATTCCTGGCTGGCCTCCTGGATTGTGGATTTCCGGTCTCTGTTTCACTCATATCATCACTAAGTTTGCCACATTTGTGGTGTACTAGTTCATAAGTCAGTTCAATACTCTATTGTATCCCCTGGGCCTGTTGATGATTTTCCAGGTTTTGTTAATTTTGCCTACTGAAGATTTTAAGTCTGTTGATTAATTGTGTAACTGATATAATTGTTTTCTACAACCTACAGAATGCCTGCAGAATTAATAAGCTCTGTTTTGCAAAATAAAGTTTACAAAAAAAAAAAAAAAACTTCCATGTTTCTATGTTTCCATGAGGAGAATATGTACATGGTGTTGAAATTCCATGGGAGGGATAGTGCATCCACTCATGCTGATCCTTGCTCACTGAATTTGGAGAAAAACGTTAGTAAGCTGTGTTGCAGCTTGTCGCCATCAGGTCCATGTCGAATGTGCCCCATCTTCTGTATATTTAGAAGAATGCATTGGTGATTACTTTCCATACGTTTCGGTTCAGTGCCTGATAACTGAGCCAGTCCTCAGGGTGTTGAGCTCCCCCCACTAGCACATCCGCTGCCTTTTTATTCTGCCTTACTTGTTAATGTAAGCCGTGGTTACACTGTTATTCATTCTGATCTGTATGTGGTGACCCATGGCTTTTGGATGAAAATGCTGAAGTGCCAATCAGACTGCTCTGGTTTCTAGGACAATGACTGGTATTTCTGACTCCTCTGCTGGCCGCCTGCCCTGAGCAATGTGGTTCTCAAAAACTGCTCCACAAGTCCAAAAACTTACATCAATTTTGATTATTTTTGTCACTTGAAGATCCTAGGGTGCTCTTTGTCAACCAAAGAATGGACAGCCTCACCCTGTGGTGAGAGGATCAGGTGTTCTTGATAGTTTTGTGTTGAGAGGTTCCGTTTCCTCAGTAGGAACAGCTGTAGCTGCCACATGTGCCATCATGCCCAGGTGTGAAGAGGTGTGCCTGAGGCCATGAGACCCCAGAGTTGCATTAGATTCCATATTGTCGAATGCAAACTTTTAAACATTGCCTTGCATTGTGTGATCACGTTGCTGTGTCAGTTTTCTGATGGGCTTACCCCACCCCCATTTTGGTTAATTTTTTATTTTGTATTAGTGGGGGTTAGTGTTCTGATTTTAGCTAGCATGTGTTTGCAGGCTGCTCTCCCTATCAGGCGCTACTCTCCCTCTGAGCTCTGGGACCTCCGCCCTTTTAATAGCCCCCCCTCCATTGCTCACTGTAGGGCTTTGGGGATAGTGGGTATAAGGCGGGGGGGGGGTCCTGGACCTGGGAGGGGTGGAGAGCTGAGCAGTTGGATTGGGGTAGTGAGGACCATGGAGACGCCCTGGGGTGAAATGGAATCCAGAATGAGGTTTGCCTTGTCTGGTGCCCATACCCAAGGGCTCCATGGTAAATGGGCCAGTTGCTCGGCTGGCCCTGGTGTCTCTTCCGACTTGCACCGTGTTGTGCAATGACAGATCTATTAAAAACAAGATGGCTATTACATCTGATCTTGTTGGGTTAGCTGATCTGGGATGCATCACTTAGACCTGGCTGGATGAGAACATGGACCCCATTTTGGTGGTAGCTGTTCCGGCTAGGTTTTCAGTGACACACCGTGCGAGATTGGATCACAGAGGCGATGGTGTAGCAGTTTGTTTTAAATCAGAATTGGGCCTTGTAGATGCGCCAGTTGAGGGGATCAGGTCATTTGAGTGTACTGTGGTCACAGGTGTGGGGTGCACGATCATACTCGTCTACCATCCACCAGAGGCGAGAAGTTGTTCCTGCAGGAAGTCACGGATTTCGTTGTCGAAATGGTGTTGAAGTTTCCCAGATCGGTGGTGCTGCGTGACTTCAATGTCTAGGTCGATGCCAGACTCTCACAGTTTAGTCAGGACTTCCTCCAACTTACATTTTTCATTTAGCTCCACACAGGCAGTTGACTCTGTGACTCACAATTATGGTCACTCATTGGACCCAATCTTCCTCCTGGGGATGGAGACCTCTCACTTGGTGGTTGAGCCAGCTGGATGGTCTGATCACCACAATATAAGGTTCATTCTCCTGGCTCCCACCTATAGGCCTGCCCCTGTGGAGATGGTCTGATACCGCCCTTTATGGAAAGTGACCCCAGAAGGTCTTTTGGTGGTGTTGGATCTATTGGGATTACCAGGTGCAAGTGAGGGTCCTGAGAACCTGCTACAAGCTTATTATCAGGCAGTGGAGGGGGCTCTGGATACCCTGGCTCCAGTCTGAGTTTGTGCTCTCACACTCCGCCCTTGGTCCCTTTGGTTTGATGGGACTTTGAGGGAGCTGAGGCGAGCAGTGCGAAGGTTAGAGTGTTACTAGCGGGGAACTATCAGTTGGCAATCTCCCGTAAGAAGGCAGAACTCCTGTCCGGGGAGGTTGCTGCAGCTCAGAATTGACCAGGTCAGCTCTTTCGAACTGTGGACAGACTGTGCAATCCAACCTGTCTGCAAGTTCGAACAGCATTTTCTCAAGATAAGTGTGAGGAGTTTGCTCACTTCTTTGCTGATAAGGTTGCTGACATCAGGTCTGAGATCTGTGTAGCACACTCTATGGGGGGTGGCGGTGGTCACTGTGGTGCCACTACTCCTCGGTTTTGTTAGATGGAGTTTAATAGGCTGGTGATCTCAGATGTTATGAGGATTCTCCAAGGCATGTGGCCGACTTGCTGTAGTCTGGACCCGGGTCCAACCCACCTTTTAATAGGATGTGTTGATGTCATCGGCCCTGTCCTTGCGGAGAGAGTCTGGTGTTCACTGGACTTGGGTGAGTTTCTGAGCTCCCTGAAGGAAGCAGTGGTTACTCACCTTCTTAAGAAATCTTCGCTTGACCCAGACTGTCCCACTAACTACAGATCGGTCTCTAACCTTCCCTTTGTGGGAAAGGTTATTGAGCAAGTCGTAGCACTGCAGCTGGAGAGCCATCTTACCATCCATGACATCTACAATCCTCTCCAGTTTGGATTTCGTAAGAGACATAGCACAGAGACCACTCTGGTTTGGGTACTCAATGATCTCCTGATTGTGACAGATCAGAAGTGCCATTCCATCTTGGTACTCCTACAGTAGATCTCTCTTCAGCTTTTGACACCGTGGACCATGGGGTGTTGCTGGAATGTCTGCGAGTCATCTGTGGCCTGTCTGGTACAGTCCTCAGATGATTCCATTCTTTCCTTACTGGCAGATCTCAGAGAGTGGTTTTGCGGACTTGTTCCTCTGAGTCATTCCCTCTGCCATGTGGGGTGCAGCTGGGTTCTGTGCTGTCCCCCCATGTTGTTCACAGTGTACATGCTGCCATTAGGAGACATTGTGAGGTGGTATAGGCTGGGTTTTCACTGCTATGCAGATGATACCCAGCTCTACCTGTCTTTTGTGTCCAACCAGGACAGTGCACTCTCAGTGTTTAACAACTGCCATGCAGAAATCCAGGACTGGACGAATACCAGCAGGTTGAAACTGAATTCCGACAAGACAGAGGTGCTGGTTGTGGATCCTGGCCACCGGATAGAGGGGTCAGTGGCGGGATGTCACTCAGGGCTTTGGCTTGGGGGTGCCCTGTTGCTGACCTCTGAATGCGTACGGAATCTGGGGGGTAATACTGTATGTTGGGCTGATGCTTCACTCTCAGGTGTCAGCCGTGGCCAAGTCCTCTTTTTACCATTTGAGGAATATCACCCAGATTAAGCACCTAGTTCCATCTGGGGACCTTCCAATGTTGATCTGCACTTTCATGACTTCACGCCTTGACTATTGTAACTCCCTTTATCTAGGGTTTCCGGGGGTTGATTTCCGCTGCCTGCAGCTGGTGCAGAATGTGTCGGCCAGGTTGTTGTCTGGATCATCTGGATCCAGCCATATTACACCTGTGCTGCACAAACTGCACTGGCTGCCAGTTCAGTGGCGGATCACCTTCAAGGTCGGCTTGCTGACCTATAGAGCCCTACAAGGACTGAGTCTGAGCTACCTGCAAGATCTCCTGCATCCTTACTGCCCCCTCCAGCTGCTTCGCTCAGCCAACGAGGGATTGCTGGAGATTCCCAGAGTACAATTAAAAACTTCTAGATCGTGGGCATTTTCATTTGTAGCCCTAACCCTGTGGAATTCTCTGCCTCAATGGATACGAGAGTGTCTGACAGTGGAGAGCTTTAAAACTGCACTAAAAACCTATTTATTTGGATTCGCCTTTGGAGGCACATTTTAATGCAAGTTGGACTTTGATACTGAGTTTTAATTATAATGACCGAATGAATGATTTTAGAATGTTATTGTTTTAATTTGATATTGTATGGTTTGTACAGCGTTTTGGTACAATGTGAACAGTGCTTTATAAATAAAGATTATTATTATTATTATTATTATTATTATTATTATGCTGTGTTGAATGTAGTGCTCAGGTGTTCTAGTGATCTAAACAGGTCGAGATTGCTTTTGGTTTGGTTGATGACCCAGCTGTGGTTGGTGAGCATCTGCTGAACCTTGGTTGTTGATGTTTCAGCATCATCCTATTTCTTGCTCTATAAGCAAATCATCCAGACAGGGTATTATGTGTATCCCCTCCCTGCAGAAGTTTGCTTCTAGGACAGCTATGATGTCGATGCCAAGCCAAAGAGCAGAAACTAATACAGAATATGATTGTTCAATATGTGAAATCAAATGTACTTGTAGTGAAATGTTGAGATGGGAATGTGAAGGTAGACATCTTTCAGGTCAACCAATGTGAGGAAGTCACTCATCTGACTGATGCTATGGCTGAGTTCTTGAAAGACCTTGTCTCTCTTACACAGATACATAGATACATAGACAGTGTCAGCAGATAAGGGCCTATGGCCCACCCAGCCTGCCCATTTGAGCTTGTAAGTTCAGTTTATGTTTTCCTAGAAGTCTGTTGCCCCTTACCCCGACCTCCAGAATTCCTTTATGTCTATCCCATGCATTCTTAAATCCCGTGATTGTTTCAGCCCCACCACTTCCTCTGGCAGGGTGTTCCACTTGTCCACCACCTGTTCTGTGAAGAAATTCTTCCTCATGTTTCCTCTGAATCGTCCTCCCTCCAACTTCACCCCATGCCCTCTAGTCCTGGAACATCTTTTTCACTTAAATATAGTGTATTCCTGCACCCTGTTCCTCCCTGTAAGATACTTTTATGTCTCTATCACATCCCCTCTCTCCCTTCTCTCCTCCAGGGAGTACATGTTCAGTTCCTTCAACCTGTCTTCATAGGACTTGTGATGCAATCCATGCACCATCTTTGTTGCCCTCCTCTGAATCTTCTCTACCCTGTCTATGTCCTTACGTGGTATGGTCTCCAGAACTGTACACTGTACTCCAGGTGGGGCCTCACTAGTGTCTTGTATGGCGGAATTATGACCTCCCTTTTCCTGCTGGTGATGCCCTGCCTATACATCCCAGCATCCTATTTGCTTTACCTGCTGCCTTGTCACACTGTTTCCCTACCTTGAGGTCATCAGAGATGATAACCCCAAGATCCCTTTCCTGCTTGGTGCATGCTATATCCTCACCCCCAACTGATATATTGTGCGGGTTTTGTGCCCCATATGCATTATCTTGCACTTCCTTGCATTGAATGTCAACTGCCAAACCCCTGACCATTCTTCAAGTTTCTGCAGGTCCTTCTCATTCTGTCTACACCCTCTGGTGTGTCTACTCTGTCACAGAGTTTGTGTCATCAGCGAACAGTGAAATTCTGCCTTCTGGGTCCTGTGCAATGTCATTGATGAAGATGTTGAATAGGACCGGTCCCAGCACTGATCCCTGTGGTACCCACTGGTCACTCTTCCCTCTGTGGGTGACGGCCATTTACCACCACCCTCTGTGTTCTGCCACCCAGCCAGTTACCTACCCACCACACTACTGTCCTTCCCACACTCCATATTCCCCAGTTTGTGTAATAGTCTTCTATGGTACAGTGTCAAGGCCTTGCTGAAGTCCAGATAGGCCATGTCCACTACCCTCCCTGATCCACCTCCCTAGTCACCCAGTCAAAAAATTCAACGAGGTTGGTCTGACATGACCTCCCCCTGGTGAAACCATGCTGCCTTGGGTCCTGTAGTCCATTGACAACCAGATGTTCCACCAATCTCTCCTTCAGTAGTGCTCTCATGATCTTCCCCACTACCGAGGTGAGGCTGACTGGTCTGTAGTTCCCTGCTTCCTCTTTGTTCCCACTTTTGTATAAGGGGACTACATCTGCTGTCCTCCAGTCTTTGGGTACCTCCCCTGTTTCCAGTGATTGGCTAAACAGGATAGCCAGAGGTTCAACCACCACCTCTCTTAGTTCTTTAAGGACCCTGGAGTGTACCCCATCTGGCCCTATTGCTTTATCAACTCTTATTACTTCCAGTTCCTTCAGGACCCTTTCTCGTGTAAAGGGACTTGTGTCCACTTCTGCACCATTCTCACCTTAGTACTCCTTCAGACCCATTACCCTCCTCTTCCTCAGTAAAGACTGTGCAAATACCTGTTCAATATGTCAGCTTACTGTTGTCATCCTCCCATGACCCATCCTCCCCCTTCAGTCTCACTATCCCTCCCTTTGTCTTTCTTTTTTCACTTATGTACCTGTAAAAGGTTTTGTCCCCTCTACCCACTGATTTTGCAATCTGTTCTTCTGTCTGAGCTTTGGCTTCCCTTACTGACCTCCCTGCCTCCCTTTGTTTCTCCTGGTACTTCTCCCTATCCCCTTCTGCCTGTGTCTTTTTGTCTGGATTTGGGACTTCACATTTACAATTCAGTATGTCCTCCAGGGCTTTACAGATTGGAAGAATTCCTCTGACTTTATGCACTCCATGATTAGTGGGTCCAGTCTGATCAGTGAATCTAGTGTTTGTTCTGAGGGTGTTGTGACCGGTTTGAATTTAAGCATTTCTCTGACCACTCACACCACTTCAGGGATCATACTGTAGGGGCATATATTAGCAGCTAGGTCCTCCCTCTCTTTCTCTTCTCTGTCCGATTCACTGGTGCTGGAGCTATCCTCCTCTGGATTTTCTACATCCATAATTTTCTTATAAGGCCTTTTGGGCTTTGTCAGTTTGGAGTTCATCAGAGGTGTCCCTGGGGACATCTGTTTGTTGTCAGGCAGTTGATGTGGCCAATTAACTTTTGAAAAATGCATGCTATTGCCGAAGGTGTAAATTTGCCTAATGTGTCATCTAGACTGCCTTCTGTTGAGTTAGTTGCCCTTTGTAAGTCTTCTTGGTTGTCCACATCCACCAAGCTGAGAGAACAGAGGTCTCCTGCCTGGATGGATAGGAGATTAGTGGGGAATTTTCTGCATTATGTTCTGTTGTGTCTCATAGTGACTTGCTGGAGCTCTGATCTAGAGGATGTATGGCTAGAGTGAGTGATGAGCAGTGTAACATGGCTATTGGACTCGATGTGATGGCCAAAGATGTGAATTTACCAAAAAGGACATAATGGTTGTAGGAAAAAGGCTCAGGAGTCCCGGACACTGTGACCAGCCTGAAGAGATGTACTAACACAACTGGGAAAACCACACCATGAAGGGAAGGAGTCAGGATCAAGGTCCTGAAAATTGTTTCAAGTGTGTGCATCAGCCTGTCGGATGACACATTACTCTAGTAGTGACATCTCGGAGTGCTATCAAAGGTGCAACTGGATTCTCAGCTAGCCCCTTTTATGCATTTACCGATAGTCATGAGAGGTGATTGGAATATGGTTTGTGATTCTGACCTTAATCTGTCAGGGGCTACCAGCAGGGGGCTCTCTCCTGGGCAGTGAGGCCTATGTGACCTACTGAACACTGCTGGGCTAGCAGACCCCTGGCGCCTCTTGAACACCTCCATAAGACAATATACATTTCATTCCATACCACACACCTCACAACCCAGAACTGATTACTTCCTTACGTACCTCAATTGTGTCTGGTCTGCAGGCCTGTGATATACAACCTATGGTGGTTTCTGACCATGCTGCAGTATCCTTAGACCATAGTTTACATGGGCTGGAAGAACAGAACTCCACATGGTGGCTTAACTCTGCCCTACTCAGGGATCCAGATACCCTCGCAGCAGTTTAATCCTTCCTGCAGAATTTTTTTCTTTGCTAATGAGGGTTCTGTCTTGTCTTTAGATATGTTGTGGGGTGCTGCCAAATGTGCAGTATGGGGGGAATTAATACAGATAGCTTCCACTTGCGAAAAAACAGAAGCTGGGTAAGATGGCTTTCTTACTGCACAAATTGGAGCCCTTGAGGGATCTCTCTATGTCTCCTCGGATCCTGATGACTGTCACCAGTTGAGTACCCTACTGGCTCAATATTTTGGTCTTGTGGCTGAGCAGGCTGACTTAGCTCTTTAACGCACAAGACTGTGTTACCTGGAATCAGGGGAGAGGGCTGGGAAGATTCTGGCTCTGTGCCTTTGACAGACTGAGATGAAGAAGGCCATAAATTCCCTTCAGTCAGATCCACAGGAGCAGATCCTTACATGGCCTTGGGAGATTGCAGATGCATTTTGCCAGTGTTATCAATCTCTATATGCCACTGATTCTTCCTCACCTGACCTCCCTGACCAAATTACAAAACACTTGAGTGCCCTACCCTTCCCACAGCTTTCTCCCTCTCAGCGGGATTTTTTGGACTGCTCCATCATTGAGGAGGAAGTCAGGGTGGCTATCCGGTCTCTCCCCAAAAATAAAGCCCTGGGTCCTGATGGCTTCCTTAATAATTTTTATATCGAGTACAGTGATCTGGTGACCCCCGTTCTTATTCATTTGTTTAACTATTTGCACTAATCAGGCCCCTCTGATTGTTCATTTACCCAACCATGGATTTCTCTCATCCCAAAACCAGGCAGGAATCCCCCATTGCCCAGTTATTACAGGCCCCTCTCCCTGTTCAATTCTGATTTTAACATTATGGCAAAGGTCCTGGCCACCAGTTTGCTCCAGGTGTGGTGTCCTCATCATTCCAATACAAGTTGGATTCATGGCTGGTCGATCCTCCCCGATCACCTTTGAAAACTCTGGTATTTGATTTCTGTGTCAGGCAAGAGTAAGATTCCAGCAGCTTTGGTCTCGCTCGATGAAGAAAAGGCTTTTGATCGGGTGTCACTGCCTTTCCTTTTTGCTACTCTCCAAAAATTTAGTTTCCCTGAGGGATTTTATGACTGGGTGTGCATCCTGTATTCCAATCTGACAGCTAGGATCTGCTGCAGTGGGATTCTTTCTGCTTCATTTACCTTGCAGCGTCAAATGCAGCAGAGATGTTCCCAGTCCCCATTCATGTATAATCTCTACCGTGAAACCCTGCTCCACAACCTCCAGGATAAGCCTGTGGTTGAAGGTATCCAGGTGGGTGGGATTAGCTGTAAATTTTCAGCCTACGCTGACAATTAGTTATTGCATATGGTAGAGAAAAAAACAAATATATGTTGCAGGTGATACCTTTTATTGGAATAACAAAATTATTTCTAAGACTAGCTTTTGAGAGATAAAACCCTCTTCCTAAGGTCAAAGTGGAAACAGCTGAACAACATAATAGATATGGAGGTTGGATGTGGATTCAAAACATAGACTAGCAGTTTGCACATCAAAGCCTTATAGCCGATTCACACTTCTTTACAAACAGGAAGATTCTAATTGTCACTGGAGTATGTCTGTTGAAGAACTCAACTTGTAAGATCAAAAGGCAGCTTAATTTTACTCTGGCTGTGGACCATCAATTAACATTTGTACAAAATCAAGACAGAAAAGAAAAAAAATACATACCATTGTTTTTAGAAAGTACCGGTTAAAAGAGTCAGAGGGTGCTGACGTGAGGGTTTAAAAAGAAATTCTGAAGCACTGTTTTAAGCATAATCACTTGTAATGTACTAAAATACCAACATCTTTATTAAGTCCTTTTTCTTAAGTGTCAAAATATTGTATCATTTTTAGTTAAAATGTTTGCCATTCCTGACTGTTTTTGAAGTTACCTTTTAACACTCTGACAGTAAAATCACTGATGGAGTGATCTGGTTGTGAAAAATGTTCCCCTACTGGTGTATTTTCTCTTTTATGGGTAAGTGTGAATCTGTGGTGATTCATTCTTGTTTCGAGTTCCCGTCCATTTTCACCAATATAGCAGCCTTCCTCACATTTTTTACACTGTATCATATATCCTATGTTGCTAGAAGAACAGGTATATGAGCTTTGGATTTTAAATGTTTTTCCATTATGAATGACACATGTCTCAGGAGAGATATGCGTACATAGTTTACAGCAAGGTGCTTTGCATGGTTTTGTACCTTTGTCACCTAGCTGGAGCTCAGTGGGAAGTTTGCTTCGCACCAGTTTCCACTTCAGGTTTGGTGGTTGGTGGAAGGCAAGCACTGGTGGAGTGGGAAATATATTTTTATAGTCTCATCTTCAGACAGTAGTGGCTGTAGATCTTTAATTATTTTCCTAGTTTTTACAGTTCTGGGTTGTAGGTTACTACCAGAGGTGTGCGATCAGATGTTCTCTGTGGCTTGTATCTTAGTAGTTCTTCCCTAGGCCTACTGAGTGCAGAATGGATAGTCCTGTCAATGGTGCTGGTTTTATATTCCTTCTGTCTGAAAGATTATTTTAGTGTACTAAGAAGTCTGTCCCTATTGTCTTGGATTGAACAAATGCGGTTGTAGTGGATAGCCCGGCTGTGTATAATGGATGTTTTGGTATGTGAGAGATGGGAGCATGAGCTGTGAAGGTAACTGCATCTGTCTGTAGGTTTTCTGTACACAGATGTTTGCAGTGTTCCATTTTTTAGTGTGACTGTGGTATCCAGGAAATGCACACACTTTGAGTAATGTATTTGGAATTTAATGGAAGGATGGAATTTATTGAAGCTGTCAAAACATTGTTTTAAGTTTTTCTCTCCTGCTTTCCATATGATAAAGATATAATCAGTATATCGATAATATTTTAATGGCTTATGATGTTGTGTGCTAAGGATTTTTTCTTCTAGATCTGCCATGAACAGGTTGGTGTACTGTGGTCCCATCCTGGAGCCCACTGCTGTCCCCATATTTTGAAGGTAAATATCAGTGTTGAAGCTGAAATAATTGTGTGTAAGGATGTATTCCATAAGTTTGGCTATCACATCCAGTGGATATTTGCTCTCTGTGGTGGCTTTTCGCAGATATTCATAGCATGTCATTACGCCATCTATGTGAGGGATGTTTCTGTATAAGGATCCAACATCCATTGTGACCAAAACAGTGTCAGGTGGTAACTGGTCAATAACTGTGCAGTTTGTTTAAAAAGTCATTCATTTAAATCCAGGGCAATGTGATAAGAATGTATATATAGCTGATATTCTAAAAAGCAATAAACTCTCATTTGTTCAGTTAAATGCTAGAAGCATTGTCCCAAAGTTTGGTATGATACATGAGTGGATTTTAGAATTTAAACCAGATGTTGTAATAATTACCAAATCCTGGTTAAGCGAAAAAGTACAAGATGAAGAGATTCAGATATCTGGATATCAAATATGGAGGCATGATCATGGGAAAAGGGGAGGTGTTGGTTTATGGTAATGCAGCATTAGAAATTAACCATTTGAACTGTGTTAGTACACCAGGTATGGAAAGAGTAATTTTGGAAATAAAAATTCCGTACTGTAGACTATTGTTGCTGGTGGAGTGTTACCTTCCCTCAAAAGATGATGATCAACAGTTTCTTGTCCTCCAAGATTTTTTGTCTCCCTACAGGGAGACTAATGAACTTATGGTTGTGGGGGACATGAATGCAGATTGAGCTAGGGTATCACCCACCAGCAAGTTAATGGATTATAAAACAACATTGGAATTGTCTCAATTAATTACTACCACTACAAGACTGAATGCCAGATCCCCTAACTCTTCCAATATTCTAGATGTAATGTTTGCTTCTGACCCAGTTAAATACTCAGTATTTGGGGTGTTGCCAGACTCTTTCAGTGACCATCAAATTACCTTTTGTGCTAGGAAAACTGATAAACAACTGGGTATTTCCCAAGTTAAATTCTACCGTAACTTTAAGAATTTGGATTATACATCCTTTATGGTTGACTTGGAATCTAGAAATTAGAATAGATTGACTTTGAACCCCGATATACAGTAGTTAGTGCTTGGTCATATTTTTGTTGTGGATCTATGTCTGTATGTGATAATTCTGTACCAATTCAATGTAGGAAAGTGAAATATAATAATTCTTTTTGGTATACTGAGAAGTTAAGAACCTATCATAAGAAAAGAGATGCAGCATGGAGGTTAGCAAAGAAAAGAAATGAGAGAGGGCTTTGGGAAAAATATCGAGCTGCAAGTAATTTGTATATTACACAAATAATGAAAGCAAAAAAACAATTATTTAACAGGTTTGGGAACTGAACAGTCTAAAAAATCTAGGGATTTTTGGAATATGGTTAAAAGACTACAAGGAAGTAAGATCTCAGAGTTACCTAATGCTTTTCTGGTAAATAATGATTCAATGAAGCTTTCAGATGGGGTAGCTGCCATACTTAATAAGATGTATATTGATATGGGGTCTTCCCAGACTAATAAACCTTTTTATTCTGGCATGGTACAGCAAAGGGGGGCCCAAGATAAGAAGGCAGAAGATGGACCAGTTTTCCATTTTCAAAACATTACATCTAATCTAGTTTTCAGGGAGTTACTAGGATTGAATATAAATAAGGCTCAAGGCCCAGATGGGATTCCATCTTTTTTGCTTAAAATTGCTGCACCACTGGTGGCTCCAATATTGGCCGACCTATTTAATTTTTCATTAAAAACTGGTTCTTACCCATTGGCCTGGAAGCAGGTGGAAGTGATACCAGTGTTCAAGGGAGGTAAGAAAAATGATATGCAGAATTATCAACCAATATCATTGTTTTCAGTTACCTCAAAAGTGTTTGAAAAAAATTGTGGTTTCCCAAATAAATGGATGTCTTGAAAGTAACAACAAGTATGATAAATACCAATCGGGTTTTAGGGCACAGCATAGCACTACTACAGCACTTGTTAAGGTTATGTGGTCACATGGATAGGGGCCTCCTGATTGGGGCCATATTTATAGATCTGTCGAGAGCTTTCAACACTTTAGACCATTTGGTCTTAATTGATAACTCGAGATCTGTAGGCCTCAGCCAGGGGACCCTGGACTGATTCCATGGCTACCTGGATGGAAGACAGCAGAGGGTTAAACTGGGTAGCAATTTTGTATCTAGTTACCTGAATATTAAATCTGGTGTACCACAGGGGTCAGTACTAGGACCCATCTTATTTAATATATATGCAAATGGTGTCAGACATCTGAAGGATGATATCCAACACCATTTGTATGCTGATGATACAATATTGTATCTTGAAGGAAAATCTGTGGGGTATATACAGAAAAACTTACAAAAATCCTTTAATATATTGCAGGCATATTTTTGGGAACATGGGTTGGTCTTAAACTCTTTAAAGTCACAGGTAATGTCATTTTCAAATAAAAAAAGTATCTTTGAATTTAGATATAAAAACATTGGATGGGTGCAGCTTGGCCCTTGCAGACTGTTACAAATATTTGGAAGTCTGGATGGACTCCCATTGTACTTGGGATCCTCATATTGACAACTTGACACAAAAATTGAATCAGAAGTTGGGGGTATTGTATAAGCATAGAAACTGCCATACATCTGAAGCTAGATTAAAAATTTGATGATAATCCCACATTTTGATTATGGTGATGTTGTGCATATTGGGGCTGCAAGAGGTACACTGAGAAAGTTAGATGTTGTTTTTAATAGATTTTCACGTTTTGTCCTAGATACACCCTGGAATACCACCATTGTACTCTCTATAAGACTTCGAATTGGATACATTTAATGGATCAGCGTAATATCCATGTGCAGAGTTTGATCCACCGTTGTTGCTTTAAAAAAGCACCAGAATACTTAATAGAGTTTTGGAGGAGTGGAATGTTAAGGCGGGATTGCGATCTGCAGAGGAAATAAGTTTTAGGGTGCCATTTATGAGAACAACGAGAGGCCAACATTGCTATGTGTATGAAGGCCCAAAATTATGGAATTCATTGCTGGTTCATTTGAGGTCATGTACTAATAAAATATCTTGGAATGTATTAAGATCATGGCTTGAAAAGGCGGCACTGTCACCAAGAAGTTATTGTATTTGAAAGTTTTGTATTTGCTGTAATAATGGTTGTTTTGTCTATGTATGAATCTATTTATATGTGTCATATTATTTTTAAAATGAAACTGATATTATTTCTGTACAGTAGGACCCCATTGTAAATTAGCTTTTTGCTAAATTGGGTTATCCTGTTTCTAATATCAGAAATAAACTTTTTACTACTACTACTACAAATTCAACAGCAGAGTGCAGACACTGCAGCAGACTAAACTGTAAAAAAACATATTTTTGTTAGAGAGTGCAAAGAGAGACAAAAAATTCAACAGCAGAGTGCACAGTAGACAACAGAAGAGTGCAATGTTGCAGACCCCACAGTAAAACAACACCAATTTTTAGTTAGAGGGAGAGAGAGAGACAGAGATAGAGGGAGAGCGAGACCAATGAATTCAACAGAAGACAACAGCAGAGTGCAGAAAAAAAAGAAAAAAAAACTATTAAGGGGAGCAGCAGAGTCAGACAGGACAGGAGGACTCTGTCTAAAGGTCATACTGCCTCAGTAATTTTGAGGGGGGCTTAGTGCCGTACAGATTTTGAAGGGGGGTGTCACCCACATCTCAGACTCTGTGTTTCCCATCTCTGTGCTGCCCTGAAAGGTCATACTGCCGTAGATTCTGTGTTGCTCATCTCTGTGCCTGAACTACTATTAGCTCATAGAGCCATGCAGATTGTGAAAGAGGGTGTCAAGTCTCAGACTCTGTGTTGTCCATATCTGTGCCTGAACTACTAGGTCATATTGCCATAGCATAGACTCCACCCCACAGGATAATGTAGATAACAGGGAGGACCCTATATTTGGGAAATCGCCGAAGTTAACCAAACTACTATAGGAGAAGGTAAAATGGCAGAGAAAAGGAGAAAGGGGATGAAAGGTGGGGGAAGGAGTAAAGAGGGAAGGATAAAAGAGGGGATGACAGGTGGGGAAGCAGCAAAATGTGGAAGGCCATGTATACGAATGCTTGCAGCCTGGGAAATAAAATACTGGAATTGGAGGCCTTCATGGCAGAAGCTGACCTGGAAATAGTCGCTGTTACCGAGACATGGTATAATGGAAACCATGACTGGAATGGAGCTATACCAGATTATGCTCTATTCAGGAAAGACAGGGAGGGTAAAAAGGGAGGAGAGGTGGCTCTTTACATAAGGGAAGGTATAAAAGCAACTGAGGTAATTGCAGAGGCCCTGTGGGTCACCTTAGAGACAGGCAATGGCACAGCCATTTACACTGGCATGATCTACAGACCTCCAGCACATGGGGAGGAGTTGGACAGGGTTCTAGTGGAAGTCATCCATAAGATGGTGACTAAAGGGGAAGTGCTGCTGATAGGGGACTTCAATCTGCCAGATGTCGATTGCAGCATCCCATCTGAAGCCTCAGCCAGGAGAAGGGACATCCTAGACTGCATGCAAGGGGCATGCCTCAGGCAGCTAGTGCTAGAACTCAATCCATGAGGGGTGATTTTGGACCTGGTGCTCACCAACGGGGACAGAATAACAAATGTCATAGTGGATGGACACCTGGGATCCAGTGATTGTCACACGGTGTGGTTCAATATGAGTACAGTGGCAGAGTCAAGCACAAAAGCAAGGATTCTGGACTTCAGGAGGGTAGACTGCAAAGTTGGGGGTATGTCTCAGGAAAGCACTAGCAGGGAGAGAGGACTGGGGGGGAGTTGAGAGACAGTGGACCAATTTAAAAGGAGCCATAGTGAAGGCAACAAACCACTGCATTAGGCAAATAAATAAAGGCAAGAGAAGAAGAAAACCACAATGGTTCTCAAAGGATGCGGTCAGGAATGTAAGAGCAAAAAAGCTGACTTTCAGGAAGTACAAGGAAACACAGAAAAAGAAGGACAGGGTAATATATATGGAAAAACAGAGGGAGGCAGGAAAGGCAGTTAGAATGGCAAAAGTGCAAACTGAGGAAAAAATAGCCCAGGCAGTACAGAAAGGGGACAACACTTTTTATAGGTAGGTTAGTGAAAGGAGAAAGACCAGGGTGGGATTGTAAGGCTTAAGGGGGAAGAAGAGGAAGGTGCAGAAGAGGACCTGGAAAAAGCAACAATCCTGAACAAATATTTTTGTTCATTATTCACAGAAAAAGAGGAAGGAGAGGGACGACAATTAACTAGCAGGAGCAATAACGGGAGGGAGGTGGACACCAGTCCATTTACAGAGGAGAGAGTCCTAAAGGAACTCGCTAAACTGAAAGTGGACAAGGCAATGGGGCCAGATAGGATACATCCTAGAATATTAAAGGAGCTTAGGAAGGTGCTGGCAGCACCACTGGCAGGCCTGTTCAATAAATCACTGGAAACGTGAGTGGTTCCTGGGGACTGAAGGAAGGCAGACGTAGTCCCCCTTCACAAACGTGGGAGCAGGAAGGAGGCTGAAAACTATAGACCAGTCAGCCTGACCTTGGTGGTGGGGACAACTATGGAATCACTGCTAAAAGAAAGGATTGTGGAACATCTAGAATCAAGTGGTGCACAGGATCCGAGGCAGCATGGATTCACAGCAGGAACATCAAGTCAGACAAATGTGATAGACTTCTTTGACTGTGTGACAAGGGAAGTGGATCGGGGGAAGCAGTGGATGTGGTCTACCTGGATTTCAGGAAGGCCTTCAACAACGTTCCACATAAGAAGCTTGTAAATAAGCTGGGCAGCCTTGGAATGGGTCCCACTATGGTAAATTGGGTTAGAAATTGGTTGAGAAATAGAACACAGAGGGTGGTGGTAAATGGAGCTCAATCCGAGGAAAGGAGGTTGATCAGTGGGGTGCCACAGGGATCAGTTCTGGGGCCAGTCCTATTTAATGTCTTCATAAGTGACACTGTGGAAGAGCTAGAAGGGAAGGTATGCCTCTTTGTAGATGACACTAAGATCTGCAACAGGGTGGACACACTGGGAGGCGTGGAAAAAATGAGGAGGGACCTACATAAATTTAGAGGAATGGTCAAGAGTGTGGCAGTTAAGATTCAATGCAAAGAAGTGCAAAATCATGCATCTGGGACACAGGAACCCAGGGAAGAATTACTTGATGGATGGGGAGATACTGACAGCCACAAAACAGGAAAGGGATCTAGGGGTAATCATGTTGGATGACCTGAAGGTGGCCAAACAATGTGCCAAGGCTGTGGGGAGTGACAGTGGGGTACTGGGGAGCACTGGGAGATGTATCACCATCAGCCGAAAGGAGGTGGTGATACCACTGTACAAGTCATTAGTGAGACCTCATCTGGAGTACTGTGTCCAGTTCTGGAGGCTGCATCTCCATAACATAGACAGGGTGGAGGCAGTTTAAAGAAGGGCAACAAAAATGGTGCAGGGCCTGCACCAAAAGTCATGTGAGGAGAGACTGAGGACCTCAATAAGTATACCCTGGAAGAAAGTGGGAGAGGGGGAATTTGATAGAGACCTTCAAATATCTCAAGGGCATAAACAAGATACTGAAGGATAGTATCTTTCAGAAAAGGAGATGTTCTAGAACAAGGGGTCATGACATGAGGCTGGAAGGGAGCAGACCAAGGGGTAACATAAGGAAGTATTTCTTCTTGGAAAGGGTGGTGGATGCCTGGAACAGCCTCCCAGCAGAGGTGGTGGGAGCAAATTTGGTAGGGGAATTTAAAAATGCATGGGGTAGGCATGAAGAACTCTAGCAATAGGAAGGAGAAGGTACAGCCGGTGATCAAGAAGCTCTGTGGTTTTTACATTAGGTAGAGAACATAGGCAGACTGGGTAGGCCTTGTGGTCCTTTTCTGCCGTCGGTTTCTATGTGCTTCCCATCTCTGTGCCTCAACTACTACTAAGTCATATAGTGCCTCACATATTTTGAGAGGGGGGTGTCACGTCTCAGACTCTGTATTGCCCATCTCTGCATCCGAACTAATACTGCTAAGTAAGCAATTAAGTTGGACCCAAAAAAAATTATAAAGAATCAGTCTGTTTTGGAAATAGAATGTGTACAACACCAGCAGTATGGCTGAAATTGGTACACATAACAATAAAAATATTTCCGAAAACAAACTCAAAAAAAAAAAGGGAAATTCACTGCTGAAGATATTATTAATGCAACTGATAGTAACGAAACAACACAACCACTAAAAGATGAATCAACACAACCAGAAAAAGAAAAGAATGTTTGCGAATCCCCTGATCACAGTAGTGCAGTACTGTCAGCACTGCCAGAAAAATCAAATAAAACACAAAAACAGGTAGCCAAAACAGTTAGACCTAGAAGGTCAATGACTAAGGAAAAGGCTGTATCTAGCACCACTAGACATGGCACTCCACAATATGCCACTCATGCATATCAGGCTCCTTCATCAGAAAGCAGTGCCTGCTTTCTTTGTCTTTGTCTTTGATATTGTGGATGCCTATTTATGAGAATCACTCATTAATATTACATTTGACCCTCACGAGTACTGGCTGGAAAAGAAAAACATCTGGCCTGCACTATCTGCCTTTGCTATTAAGCATCTTAGTTACCCTCCCACTAGTGTTTACTGTAAGGTCTGGATATTCAAATGGGTTGCGCATGGCGCAACAGGATTGCACCATGCGCAACCCACCAATGCGCCCCAGCATGATATTCAAAGGGGCAAGTTGTGCTGCGCAACTCCCAATGCGTCAGGACGCACTGGTAAAGTATGCAGCACAAGTGCGGGGGTGTGCCCATGCATATGCGGCACATCCTGATATTCAGCCCGGGATGTGCAGAGCATATTCTGGCACTGGTGCTCAGGGGGGTGCAAACATGTGCCTGGTAAAACCAGGGGCAAGTCCTGGCCCCCCACAGGTGAGCTGTCATATTGCAGGGTGCAACACAGCAGCCGCCAGCCGTGGGTGGCCACCCGCCCACCCAGAACACTGTCCACAAGCCACCTGCCCTGGGAGTGCTGTGCCCCCCACCCCATTGTCCGATCATGGGCATCTTATAACTCTTGCTTATACCTGCTCCTGTTGTTGCCTGTTGTGCCTGAATGTATCTCTGTAATCTCCTGGGTCGCACCTGAAAATAGGCACTTGGTTGTCTAGTGTGCTTACCTGGTAAATAAAAGCAAATAAATAAACTCCCTGGTGGGTCAGTGGACTGCTCCCCATTGCCCGATCGTGGGCATCTGTAATATAACTCCCTGGTGGTCCAGTGGACAGCTCCCCATCACCCGATCGTGGACATCTGTACTATAACTCCCTGGTGGTCCAGTGGACCACTCCCCATCGCCCGATCATGGGCATCTGTTAATAAAATCCCTGGTGGTCCAGTGGAATCCCCCCCATCGCCCAATCATGGGTGGATATAGCAATAGTAGCCCTGGTGGTCCAGTGGACCCCCCTCCCCTCCCACCCACTGAGGTCCCGAACAGGTGATGAGAGCGTCCACTGGACCACCAGGGAAATTTTACACATATGCCCGTGATCGGGCGTATGGGAGTGGGGTCCGCCAAGGGACTGCAGGGTGTTGGTCCCTGACGGTTGCAGCCTGGCAGGGTGCCAGGTGCAAGCTGCAGGGGATCGGCGCACCGCATGCAAATGGGGCCATAATGACATGCAAATGGCCCCATTTGCACCTTGCATGCATAATGGCCTCATTTGCATGCCCAGTGCTGAATACCGCAGTTGATGCACCTAGCACAACCGCTTTTGCGCTGGCACATCCCCATGCTCCCCTTTTGCCACGCGCCATGTGCAGTGCGTACACCATCAGTGCCATATTCAACGCTGCTGAGCCATGGTGCAGCACTGTTGAATATTGCTTGGTCCATGACCTGGTGCAGACCAGTTGCGCAGTGCCTGGGCTTGCACATCTGCCTGGTGCAGTTTGAATATCTAACCCATAGCATATATTTAGCGCAGCTGGAAATGTCTCTGATGGTCACACAAGGCTTACTCCTGAAAATGTACAGCACCTTACCCTCCTAAAAAGTCAATCTCAAGAAATTCTCTTACCAGTTCAGTGAAGAGTGGCAGGAACATAAACGCGATGATGACGAACAGCTGCAACAGGGGTTTCCTAATAAAGATGCTTCCTTGGTGGGGTTTGAATGTGATGGTGATGATATTACTTAGCACCCCCTCCTTCTCATCCCAGGAACAACTTCACCTACCCTAATTTTCTTCTTCACCCCCCCCCCCCTTTGAAACTAGCCACTGTGCTTACCACAACTACCTCCTCTGGCAACTTGTTCCACCCCAACACCACCCTTTCAGTGAAAGTGCCTCCTCATTTCCTTCTTAAATCTGCTTCCCACTACTTTCAGGCTTTTCCCCCTAGTTGTACCCTCCTTCTTTAAGTTAAAGATGCCCTCTGATCCTACCCTGTTTATGCCCTTAAGGTACTTGAAGGTCTCTATCATGTCTCCCCTCTCTCTACTATCTTCCAGGGAGTACATGTTGAGCTCACTCAGCCTTTTCTCATATCTTTTGTCCCCCATACACTGGATCATCCTGGTCACCCTCCTCTGCCCCCCCCCCAGTAGTTTGATATATTTCTTCAGATACGGGTACCAGATCTACACATAGTACTCCAGGTGTGACCTCACCAGTGACATGCACAGTGGCAGAATGCCTTCCTCCCTCCTAGAGGTTATTCCCCTGGCAATGCAACCTAGCATTTTATTTGCTTTGGCTGTTGCCTTGTGGCACTGTGCTAAGTGTTTCATGTCACCTCTGACCATAACTCCAAGGTCGTTTTCCTCCTCTGAGACTGCCACCTGTACTTCCCCAAGCCAGTAACTTTCCCCTGGGAACCTGGCACCCAGGTGCATGACCTTGAATTTCCTGACATTGAAACCCAACTGTCAGATGCCCGACCATTTCTCTAGCCTGGCCAAATCTTCCCTTAAATCCTGTCATCCCTCCACTCTGTCCTCCCAAACACAGAGCTTGGTATCATCCGTAAACAGGCAGATCTTACTTTTGGCCCCCTCTGCTATGCCATCAATAAAGATGTTGAACAACACAGGCCCTGTGGGACCCCACTGGTTACAGGTCTAGGTCTGGATAATTCCCCTCCTACCACCATTCTCTGATTCATATCCTGCAACCAGTTCTTTTGCCACCCCAGCAGTTGTCCCCTATTTCCAGGTCCCTAAGCTTGCTGATCAGCCTGCCATGTGGCACTGAACTGAACATCTTGCTGAAGTCCAGGTACAGGACATCGACCGCCTGCCCCCTGTCCAATGGCCACGTAACCCAATCAAAGAAGTTAATCATGTTGGTTTGATAAGATCTCACCAACAAATCAATGTTGCCTGTCATCCTGGAGACCATTTTCCTTAAGAAAGGACATTAGCCTTTCCTTTAGAATGGTCTCCATTATTTTCCCTACAATGGAGATCAGGCTAACCAGCTTACAGTTACCTGGCTCGTCCCTGGGACCACTCTTGTGGAGTGGAACCACGTGAGCTGTTCTCCAGTCCAGCGGTACACACCCCTCCTTCAGCGAGGTGTTAAACTGGTCCAACAGTGGGGCTGCTAGTACCCCCGCCAACTCCATCAGGACCCTTGGGTGTAAACCATCTGGTCGCGGTGCTTTGTCCATTTACAGTTCACCTAGTCCCCTTGACACCTCATCTACACCAATCTCCCTTTCATAATCCACCCCCCCAGGCTCCCCATTCCTCCCTTGTTATGTAGGTCCTTTGATTCTTTAGTGAAGACAAAGCAAAAGTACTAATTTAAAGCCTTTGCTTGATCTTCTCCCTTTTCTTCCCATCCTCCATCCCTCTTTATCCTGACAATTCCATCCCTTCTACTTCTTTTCTTCCTAATCTACCAGACAAAATCTTTCTTCCCTTCCTTACTCCCCTGTACCAGTCTTAGTTTTTTCTCTGCCTTGGCTGCCCGGACCACTCTACCTGCCTTCCGAGATTTCTCTCTGAAAACCTCTTTGTCCTCCTCCCTCAAGGTATGCTTGTACTTCAGGAAGGTCCCTTGCTTTGCTTTCACCTTCTCTGCCACCCTACTGCTGTACCAGCTAGGACTCCAACACCTGGAGTTTTTTTTATGAATCTTCATGCAGGTGTTGGTGGCCTCTATCAACCCCTTCATGATAACTGCCCATTTCTGTTCTGCATCCATCTGTGGTCGGAGCTTTGCCAGGTGCTCCTTCAATATGATACCCATTCTAGCAAAGTCCACCTTCCTGAAATCCACCACTCTAGTTTTTGTCCTGACTGCTTCCTTCCCCATTTTAATGTAAAACCACACCGTGCAGTGGTCACTGCCTGCAAATGGATCCCTCACTTCAACTTCCTGGGCATGCTCCCCATTCGATAGCACTAGGTCTAGTAAGGCCTCCCCTCGTCTTGGCTCTGTGACACCCTGTGTCAGGAAACACTCCTGGATAGCATCCAGGATGACCTGTTCCCTGCAACAAAAGGTACCCAGGGTGTCCCAGTCTACACCAGGCAGACTGAAGTCTCCTAGTATTACAGTCTTCCCTCTCCCTCCTACCCTCTTGATCTGTTCCCCCAGCTCCCTATCCAGCTCTGTGTCCTGTGATGGTGGTCTGTACACCACCCCCAACCCAAATCTTTCTCCCAGCAGTGTTCTGTATCACTAACTATAAGGCTTTGGTTGCTCCCTCCTCCCTGGTGCACATTATCCCATCCCTTATGTACAACGCTACTCCACCCCCCTCCTTCTTTCTCTATGCCTCTTATGCAGTTTGTACCCTGGGATCTCAAGGTTCCAGTCATGGTACTGGGTTGCCTATGTCTCTGTGATGGCAGCTATGTCCACCTCCTCTTCTGCCATCAGTGCATATAGGTCTGCTGACATGTTCACCAGACTCCTAGCATTCAAGGAGACCACCTTTCATCTCGCCCCAAACCTCGCTGCCCCTGTACCCTTTGTGACTCTCCTTCCCCCCATCCCTGCTATACCGTTCCCTTGCCCTCTCCCTTCCTTTAGATTCCTTATTGGTGGGGACACCCGGAGGCCCCCCTCGCCTGGTGTTGAGTGCTGAGTCCTCTACTGCCCCCTTCATCAGTTTAAATGTAGCTTATCTGTCAAGTACCTCTCCAGTCTTTCAAGACCCTTGTGCCCTCCTTTCTTAGATGCAGCCACTCCGGTGCATAAGGATTTATTTTTTTGAAATCAGAGGACAACAGTCAACATCTATTACAGAATGTTCAAGTAAAAAAAAAATCCTTCTTGTATGGTCATGGTGTATATTACATCATATGTATTTATGAGTTTTAAAGGCAGTATAGCCTAGAGGTTAGAGTAATGAACTATGAACAAGCTTGGTACATCCAGCAGACCAGATCTTGGTTTGTTTCTCACAACCTCCACTTGTATACTGTGTGACTCTGAGCAAGTCACTTAATCGCACAGCGCTCCCAGGTCACCCCAGAAAACAGGCACTTGTGCCTAGTGTGTCTTACCTGGTTACCAATGACTAAAAAAAAAAAAAAAAAAAATTGGGAATCCAGGTGGAGTGTAATTTGTTTATACAGCAAGTTAAAAATGCAAGTAGTGAACTGCTGGACATCTGGGGTCGAGGGCAGGACCAATGGCACAACAAAAAGGAAAACACCTATGTGCATGCACAACTGTGGCAAAAACAGCTCTATAAAAAAAAGAAACTGCAATGCTGGGGGGGGGGGCAGCTGGGATCAACCATATAAAAAAGGTACGTTAGAAAACACACATCATAAAAAAATAACCAATCAGGTAGGAGTGTGTGGGATGGTTTGGGGCCCATGGTGCTTGGTATAACACCAAGTAGGCAAGCAAAATAATTACAAATAAAAAGAAACAACATTTCAAGTCAAAAGGGTGGGAGGGTGCTTGGGGCCCCATCACATATCCTGCTCATGCTGTCTGTCTCCCGCCAAAAAGCATGCCAGACTCAGTGAAGGTCTGCACTCTACTGTTATCTTTCTGCTGATAATTTTTTTTTCTCTCTCTGTTTCTGACTGTTTGACACACTGCCTCCTTTCACTGAAAAGTCCCAAATGAACTGCATATACTGGGCTGGATTCACAAAATGTTTTTGGAATCAAGTCCCACACTGCAACTGCAGTAGCAGACTGAAATCTCTGCAGCTGCAGAGATTACTATTCACATCTACAGCATCTGCAGATGTTATGGCTGGTCCCACTGGCTGTAACATTTTTCTGCAGCTGTGGGGATTTCCATGGCAACACCATCTGCAAGCTTCCGTAAATCATGGAGCTGGTTGTACACCAGCTCTACTTTTGAGAATACCATATGTAACCCCCCTACAAATCGGGGTTCCTGAAAAGTCTTCCTTGAGCTTGCCTAAATGCTCACTGCCAGGCTGGTGTCCTGCATTTTAGCAGTTTAAATGTTTTGACAGAGAGTGCCTGTATAGCTTCTGTATACTGTCTCTTTAAGAGCTGCCTGGATTGCAGTCATAATTAATCTGAGAGGGAGCTCTGTACTTGTTTGCTGATCATTTGTTAGAGTAGTAATAATATTGCAGTTTGTTCTAACCTGCCTTCTTTGCAGCATGGACAGTTCTGTTTGTTTCCATCATCTTGGTCCTGGATTGCAGAATGGGCCAATGAGTACATCTGGGACTTTAAAATGGAGCCTGCCTACGGCGGCTTGGTGGGGCCAAAACTTGTAGAAATTGTAGTTTTGGGCTTTTGGCGCCTAAAATAACCTGGAGGGGGAGCCCTTGCTGTGACTGACAGACAGATCAGCCAACCAAACCTTTTGGATCTTGGGGAAAAGCCCCACATTGCTTGCAGTTTCAGTTAGATCTGAGTTGGGAAGTGAAGAAGTAATAGCTTGAGATAGTTCGAGCAGCAATCCATAGTGGGTTCACGTGGGAGAACTGTGGAAAGGCCTGAGTTTGGCCTGCATGCCTGCCTGCTGTTCCTGAGAGGGAATTTGGAGAGTGAATTAAGTCACTGAATTGTGACCAGGCTTTAACCTGAAGAAGACCGAAGATTTGCTGAATGCGATCGGCCTGTCAGGACTTCTAGCTACCTCTGAACTCCCGGATTGTGCAGAGACACTGTAATTGTGACCAGAGAGCCATTTGCCTGGTACAGTGGAATTTCCTTACATGTGAATGTGCTGTGTGCTTATAGTGGGTCGTCATTTGGTTCCCCACTGTATGTCTGAACTGTGTTTTGCTTGCTGGAGGCTGTATCCAGCTCCACGGACTGAATCCATATCCATTTCCGCTTGCCTGTGCCCTGCTACACTGGCCCAGCCAGAATACCTGCTGCACAGAGAAAGTCATCGACGAGAGACCAGCCTGAGGATCAGCCCCCTGCTCAATGCCTTGAACAGGAACAACACCTCAGTGATTCGTGTGGGCCCTGTTCCTCCGGGCACTCCAGCTCAACAGCCCACAGTCTCAATTTCATCCTACCTGTGTCCAGTATAGGGTATCGTGAGTAAACATCAGGGTAGCACCCTGCAACAACAGCTAAATCTAAAAGTGCTGTCATCAGATTGTCTTGTTGCCTTTTCTTTCACGAACTAAGCCCTCCAGCTCTGGATAACAAATAGCGTATGTTGTGCATGTTGCTTTCTTCCATCACAGGGCCCAAAACAGCTGCAATGTTCCTGGCTAGCCCACCGTTTTCCTACCTGGGTACCCAGAGTGTGTGACTGTGTAGGAACTCTGAACTGCATGCATAACTGTCTGATTAATATAGCTTTTAAGCAAATCAACCTGATTACCCCACTCCCTTGTTCAAGTCCCCTGAATAAGTCAGATTTAACTTTGTTTACATTTAACCTGACTATGGTTCCAGTTTGTGCCAAAAGTATTGTACTGTTGCTATTTGCTGTGCTTAACCTTGTTTTACAGGGGGTCCCCAGGGTCAAGCTAGAGGAACCAGTCCTGGTGGTAAGTGCAAACAGTATGGGTAATTGCCTGGTGAATAAGGGTCATTGTGAAAGTAATCATTGTATATTGTTCAGGCCACTAGAAGGGAAAGAGTGGGGTTACAGTGTCCCGGAGGGCTGTACCCAGGTTAGCTTGACCACTAACATCCCTGACCTCTGGGTGGAGGCACCCATTTCATTACCCAGGCCCCTTAACCTGCTACTAGCCAAACAGGCAGGGGTAGTAGCCCTTGGGATAGCGCCACCTAGGGGTTACATCTTGGAGGCTCACCGCTGGGATTTTGTGCCTTCTAGTGGCCAAAAATTATGAATTATTGTTAAAGATTAATGGCTACCCCAGTAGAAATGGCTGTACACCAGTTGGTGGGGTGGTGTACTGGGCAGGAAATCGACCCCCAAAATGCTCTGCTTATACTGGATATTCCCCTGGGTACCAGTAAGGCCACTATAGAGGGAGCACTCTCCAAAGTTGAATGTTTAAAAAACCCTGTGGTTGAGGGTCGACAGGCTGATTTGATCGCCCAAACTTTCATAGCCTTGGTGGAGTGTAGTGACCTCATGGACAGCTCTAAAGTGCCACAGACTATTGCCTCAGAAGGGGTCCTAGCTGCCTGGAGAGTGATAATAAAAGACAGTAAAGACCCTGGGGAGGATGAGCTCCCACCATAATCTGAGACTTTTGAGGATAAATTTGCTAAGTTGTTGCTGATGGAAGGGAAAACCATAGAGGACTTTAAGAAACTATTCCTGCTGCCTGGAGAGTGTTTCTTCCCCAACACCCCCTCCCAATCTGGCACCTGTTACTGCCCCACATTCTGTGCCCATGCCAATGCTGGCCCCTAAAACTGTACCCGCCATTAGTCACGACTCCTACCGAAGGCTGAGAATCTTCTCGGGCACCCTCCCCACTCCCCTAGGGGGAGGATGACTGGGAGACCTGGATCGACTATGCTTCCCCCTTGGTACCTGAGTGGCAGTGTGAGGAGGCTGAGAAGTGGAAAATAATCATAGAAAGTTTGAGGGGTCCCACCCTTGAAGCCATTAAATATTTGAGGTCCACGAACCCTGATGCATCTGCTCAGAAGTACTTATCTGTACTTGAAGGCAATTTTGGGAGCATTGAGTCAGGGGAGACTATGATGTGGAAATTCCAAGGTACCAAACAATGGAAGGGGAAAGTCTGTATTTGTTACTTGTCTAGAAAGAGCTCTGCAGAAATCTTACCAGAAAGGTGGGGTAGCTGCCAGTGATTTGAACCATGTGAGATTGGGGCACATACTGCAACATGCCAAACATTCTAAACTGCAGATCATCCAGTTAAGGCTCCAGGATAGGAGAGGTAACCCACCTGATTACTGTGACTTGATAAAAGAACTCTGGGAGACAGAAGGTGAAGAGGGAGATTGTAATTATGAGGTGAGTGCAGCCCAAGTGATCATGGCACCGGAAGGCGCCTCCGAAATGGTAACCACTACGAGTCTCCCGCCGTGGGCCAAATGGTGGGGGGAGGAGTTGCTGAAGGAAGTCAGAAAAGTACAACCAGGTGCGTTCGCCTGAGGTATCCTCTGCTGACAGAGACCCTGGCCCCTGTCAGGACATGACTGTTATGGGAGTGGGGGTGCACCTTCAGGCATCCTCTACTGAGGGTGACTTCTCGGCTGAGCTTAAGGAATTGACTGCCACCCTAAAAGAACTTTTGAGACATGGTACACTACCAGCAGAAGTCAGATTACAATCTCCCATTGATGCTCCAGCATCCCCTGCTATGTTTTCCCCGAAGATGCCCCGAGAGCCTATCATTTGTCACAATTGCGGCAAGGATGGCCATATGAAGAGGGAATGCCAGTCTCAGAAGGACTTACAGAAATTGGTGAGCTGGCTTCAAGGAAAGCTTCGGAAAATGAGTCAGTGGTCAAGGGGTGCATGAAATGACTGCAGTGAAGGCTTCGGCCAACCGTAACTGGTATAGAGGAACAAGTAGAGACACTGGCCCTAGTGTGTCCCACCACCGGACTGTATGATGGGGTTCCTCTGTTAAATGGAACGAACACCCACATGATTGAGAGACTAGCACAGCTCTGCCATGAGAAACAAGGGCAACTGACTGGACGGGCCCTAAGAATTCCAGCCTTAGTAAAATGGACATATGACTTACAACAGAAACCCAATGAAAAGGACCCAGATGAGCCAGTGGGGAATAGTGTGGAAAAAGGAAACTGACTCCTTGGTATTGGCACCCAATGCCCACTGCACAATCCATGGAACAGTCCACCTAAACAGAAATGTAAAGAACAAAATATTAATGTTGGATGCACCAGGTGATGGAAAGTTGCCAGAAGGATTATTGGTTAAACCCAGCATCTTGCCTGCCCATGCCCATGCCTATGCACGACGAGTGATGGTCCAGATTCAAAATGTGTCAGATTGGGAGGTCCAGGTGAACAGAGGGTGCACTCTCGCTACAGTACACTGTACAGACACTGCAGTATTACCCAATAACAAGTACTCTGGCCAAAAGGAGAGAGTGACCCCGGACTTATTTGACTTTGGTGATTCCCCACTGCCAGCTGGATGGAAGGCTAGGATTAGCAAGAAACTCGCCCAGAGAGACCAAGTGTTTTCATTAAAAGAATGGGATGTGGGGTGTTTCCAGGGTGCATAGCATCATATACGCCTGCATGATGACCGGCCATTTCGAGAGAGATCCCGACGCCTCGCCCCAGCGGACATAGATGATGTGAGGAGACACCTGCAGGAAATGCTCACTGCTGGCATGATACAAAAATCAAGGAGCCCATATGCCTCTCTCATTGTGGTTGTGCGTAAGAAGAATGGGTCAGTGAGGATGTGTGTTGATTATTGAACCCTGAACCGGTGGACCGTCCCAGATCAATACACCATGCCCCGTATACAAGATACCCTGGATTGCTTTAATGGGAGCAAATGGTTCTCAGTATTGGATCTTCGCAGCTGATATTACCAGATTCCAGTGGCCATGGAGGACCATGAGAAAACAGCCTTCATCTGTCCTTTAGGGTTCTATGAATTCCTGAGAAAGCCACAGGGGATTTCTGGTGCCCTGGCCACCTTTCAGCGACTGATGGAACGTGCGGTGGGAGATATGAATACGAACTTGCTAGAATGCCTAGTGTACCTAGATGATGCCATTGTGTTTGGACGCACATTAGAGAAGCATAACACCCTACTGTTTAAAGTCCTAGACTGATTAGAAGACTTCGGCCTCAAGCTGTCCATTGACAAGTGGCAGTTTTTTCAAACCTCCGTGAAGTATGTGGGGCACATAGTATCTGCAGAAGGGATAGAGACCGATCCCAGTAAGGTTGAATCACTGACTACTTGGCCCCAGCCCCATAACTTGAAAGAACTGCAACGTTTCCTGGGGTTCTGTGGCTACTACTGCAGATTCATAAAAGACTATTCCAAGGTAATTCGCCTGCTCCTGAATATCACCCAGGGTTACCCCCTACCAACTGTAAATACAAAAAAGGGTCTGTCAAAGAACCCGAGAGAGTGCACTTCCGAACCAGTGAACCTTTTGGGCCCCACTGGACACCCGAATGTGAAGCAGCCTTCCACGAAGTCATATACCAACTCACCCACACCCCCATCCTCACCTATGTGGACCCTACCAAGCCCTATGTGCTGCCTATGGATGCTAGTCTGCAGGGCCTAGGAGCTGTGCTGTATCAAGACCATGAGGATGGTTTGAGACCAGTGGCTTTTGCCAGCAGGAGCTTGACCCTGTCAGAACGAAACTATCCTGTGCACAAGCTGGAGTTCCTTACCCTAAAATGGGCCATTGTTGACCAGTTTCATGAGTACCTCTATGGGGCAAAGATATTAGTGAAGACCGACAATGACCCATTAACCTATGTACAGATGTCAGCTAAGTTGGATGACACTGGGCACCGGTGGCTCTCTGCTTTATCAACCTATGATTATGCTGTCGAATACAGGCCAGGACTGAACCATATTGATGCTGACGCCCTGTCATGAAGGCCAGTCTCTAAGAGTGATTGGGTCAGGTTGGCTGAACCTGACATCTGAGCATTGTGCCAAAAGTTTGATAGAGATGAACAGATGTCTATGGACACAGTGGACTGTTTAGTAGATTGCTTGGGCCCTCCTGATACCTGCATACCGTCTGCCTACTGCCATTTCTCTGCTCTAGATATTCGTGCACTACCTCAATTTGACAATGACAGCATCCATTGGGCTCAATCCCAAGATCCTATGATTCAGCCAGTACTTGATGCCCTGCGTGTGGGGGAAAGATATGTCCCAGTTGCGTTCCCCTGACTTGCGAACTGCCCTATTGTTTAAAGAAGGCCCCAGGTTGAAGTTACATAATCAGTTGTTATACAGAGAGACAGTGGATCACAGTGGTCGAGTAGACAACCAGCAATTGGTCCTGCCCACGGCCTTTAAAGATTTGGTACTGAGGTCCCTCCACAATCACATGTGGCATCTTGGTATTGACAGAACTCTCAACCTGGTACGATCTCGATTCTACTGGTCCAAGATGGGGGCCGATGTTGAGCACCATGTAAAGACCTGCAGTCGTTTCCTGCAAAGGAAAGCCCTGCCTCAGAGGGCTGCCTCCCTTGGCAATATTACTACCAGCACCCCCATGGAACTGGTCTGTATAGACTTTTTGTGTTTAGAACCTGATCAGCGGAATATTGGCAAGGTGTTAATGGTTATGGATCATTTCACATGGTACGCACAAGCTTTTCCAACTAAAGATCAAAAGGCCTCCACCGTGGCCAAGGTGCTAGTGGAACATTTCTTTGTCCACTATGGTGACCCCCAGCGGATCCACTCTGACCATGGCAGAGACTTTGAAAGTTGGCTAATCAAAGAAATGCTCTCTCTGTGGAGGGTGCGGAAGTCAAGAACCACCCCCTATCACCCGCTGGGGAACCCCCAACCAGAACGTTTTAACCGCACCCTTCTAGACATGCTGGGAACCCTCCACCCAAAAGACAAGCATAAGTGCAGCCAGCAGATTAGCACCTTGGTACATGTGTAAAATTGCACCAAAAGTTATGCTACTGGGTTCTCCCCCTACCACCTCATGTTTGGGAGGGAGGCCTGCCTGCCAGTTGATGTCTGTTTTGGGGTCTTTCCAGATGGGGTCCGAGCTGAAAACTACCTGCAGTATGTACAGAAACTGAAAGCTCAATTGAACCATGCATAGCAACTGGCCCAGACAATGGCCGCTAAAAGAAATCTCGCCAACAAAGAGAGGCACGACAAGAAAGTAAAGGCTCAAGAGCACGACAAGAAAGTAAAGGCTCAAGAGCTACAGCCCGGAGACCATGTGTTGTTACACAATTTGGGACTACATGGCAAGCATAAAATTGCTGATACGTGGCACCATCTTCCTCATGTAGTAGTTGGAAAGTTGGATGATCTACCAGTATACAAGCTACGCCCAGAGAATAACTCCAAATCTGTCAAGACCATGCACTGTAACCACTTGCTGCCTACTGGCCAAGTTATTATTGAAGCTGATCCAGCAGACATTGCCTCCCCTGGGCTGGTGATTCATGCTGCTGCAAAAAAGAGAGAGTCAACCTACCCCAGTAATTACAGAGTTAAGGTTTCCCCCGCTGCAGGCCCAGAATGACAGTGACTGTCAGTCCACCTATGATGACAGTGAGTGTGACAATGCCTATAACCCCTCCTGTGAACTGAGTCAGCTGTTTCGAGGTAACCCTATGACTAATTGTGGGGATGAAGCTGGGTCTTCTGGACTGCCTAACCCCCCAGGTTCATCCTTGGAGCCAATGCTCCCTGAAAGTGAGGTGCGAAGCATCGCGTCTGAGGTTGCAGATTCTCTGTGTTTTGTGGAACTGTGTGAATTTCCCGAAGAAGGGGCTGATGGTCTGAGTCTCCCTGGTGACACACCAGAACCTGAAGAACAATGTGAGAGTGTTGACAAGCCCCCTTCAGTGCCGCAAAGCCTAATTGTGCTACAGCCTCCTAAAAATGAGCAACCTGGGCCTTTGTCAGAGGATAATAATGAGCAAAGTGTTGTAGAAACAGAGCCTACAGAGCAAGGAGCTGATGCTGCTCCCAGTTTGGACATTCCCATCCATGCAGAGGCACCCCTCACAAGTGACAAATGCTCCAAAGTTAGTACTGACAGTACAGAGACTGTGGCTGCTCCCCCCCAGAAAGGCCAGTAGATTTGCCTCTCAATGTGGTTCACAAAGGGGTTTAACAAGCTCACTGCCCAAATTGAGCCTGACAGCCAATTCCAGGTTACTTGTTCTTCCCTTCTCACTATGGTGCCCCTGCCCCATCCAGCCCCAAATTAGCTGATAGGGAAGGGTCCCCCTCTTACATTGTTTAATACACAGGAAGTTATAACATGAATCAGTATTGTCATGTCACAAGTATGTTAATCATAGGGGACTCAGTATTACCTGTATGAAACATCCATAAGTATTGTCCTTATGGATATAGCATCATGAAGTGTATTGAATATGTAATAGTAAAGTAATAAGTTTATGTTAACTGATGCATGATGGTACAAACTTGATGCGGATGCCAAGTTTTCTCCAGGCAGGGAAGGGTGTAACCCCCCCTACAAATGGGGGTTCCCTAAAAGTCTTCTTTGAGCTTGCCTAAATGCTCACTGCCAGGCTGGTGTTCTGCGTTTTAGTAATTTAAATGTATTGCCAGAGAATACCTGTATAACTTCTGTGTACCGTCTCTTTAAGAGCTGCCTGGATTGCAGTCATTATTAATCTAAGACGGAGCTCTGTTAGAAGATGTACTTGTCTGCTGATCATTTGTTAGAGTAGTAATAATATTGCAGTTTGTTCTAACCTGCATTCTTTGAAGCATGGACAGTTCTGCTTGTCTCCAGTTTTCAAAAGCTGCATGCTGCATGCTGCACAGTGATTTTTGAAATCTAAGTGCTGCATAATGGTTTTCAAAATCTTTGTACTGCAACAGGATTTTCACAACATGTTCACACAGAACTCCTTCACAAAGGTTTTGAATACTTACACACAGTGCCATCTACCTAGTGCGGGACAGTTTTCAAGATGTATATGTAACTCCCCCCTTTTTTTTTACTCTTTCTCTCCCTCTGGACCCCTCAGTTCCCTTAGTGGATGGGATGCAGTCCAAGAATCTCTTTCAGCTATGGCTGCTGCCCTGTTCATTCAGCTGGGGGCTGATACCATATGATAATACATTCTTGGCATCAGACAGGGACTAGGGGTAAGCATGGCTAAAGGGGTATCCTCCATGTCTAGGGTAAGTGGTAAATGCTCACCAGTTTCAATCAAATACATTCATTCTCTAGCTATTTACACCTTCTTTCCTTTAATTCACTCCCTGATACAAGCAGCAGTGCCCTGGTCAGTAGCCACAGCTGATAGTAGGAGGCAGCAGTCAGCACCAGTCAGGAATCATTCCTACAGCTGCCTCCATAGAACTTTACTGAACCTGGCATTTCCATCAGGTACGCAGCAGGAAGGGTGCTCAGTGGTGAGCCAGCAGCTGAGGGTAATAAGGGAGCGGTGCTAGTACACATAAAAGACTATGCTGCCCCACTGAAGAGAACACTGATCCTGCTACAAGCAGCAGGGTCCCGGTAAGCAGCCACAGCCTGTGGCATGAGGCAGCAGTCAGCACCAGCCAGGAATCATTCCTAGAGCTGCCTCCATAGGAGTTTACCGAGCCTGGCACTTGAATCAGGTACTCAGCAGGGTGGGGGCTCGGGTGAAGTGAACAGCTGGCTGACAAATGCAGGGAGGTGGGGTTAGTACAATAAAAGCTCATGCCACCCTATGGAAAATAACACCAATCCCCTTATAAGCAGCAGTGTCCTGATCAGCAGCCACAACCCATGGCAGGAGGCAGCAATCAGCACCAACCAGGAATCACTCCTACAGCTGCCTCCATAGGACTTTACTTTACCTGACATTTCCATTGTGTATTCAGCAGGCAGGGGTCTTGGTGGCACACCAGCATCTGAGTCTAATGAGAGGGCAGCACTAGTACACATAAAAGCTCGTACCACCCCACGGCACAAGCACAAGTGTCACAAAGAGCCACTCGGGTAAGAAAAATTCTCATTTGGGATCTGCAGTTGCCTATATTGGCTAAGGTGTATTTACTGTTTTTTTATTGAGATGACTTCTGACTAAATGTATGCTCCCAATTAGGAATATTGGCAACAACTAAATTTTGCCATTGTGTATATTATACGGGCACATTCGCGCCCCTATAGTTGGGGGTTGAGTAGCATGTTTAATGTTAATCCTCAAATCTTGCACTTTAATAAAATTGTAACCGATCAATGGATTTGTACAATATTTGGTAGGCACCTGTCCTGTGGGGCAGATGTCTTGACATGGCAAGTTTCACTCCAGTTGGATGTACTGATTCTGAGATCTGGATAACGCAAAAACCTTACATCGCCATTTTTTGCAGTTTTTTCCCTATCGCCTTGCATCCAGACAGTGTGGAATTTTGGTGTGATTTATTTTTATGGTAGATACAGCCTGGGTAACAGAACTGCAATGTCTTTCAAATCACAAAAGTATGCACTAGGGTGATGGTGCTCATGTTGATAGACTCAGTATACGACTTCTTTTGGAAACAGGCACATACAGTACATCAGCATTCCTTCTCCACGGACGTCATGCTTAAATTCATTTTAAAAGATGATTTATTGCATTTGTTTGGTGAAAAAATATCAATCTGTTGCAAAGTTATTAACATTTATTAAGTTCCCATTGTTTTCAATGGGAAGATAACATTCCACGATAGAGGGAGAAAATTCGACAAAGGATTGATATTGCAAAAAAAGACTCTTTCTTGTGAGATCCTTTCCTTTTTTGTAAGCTGCCATCTTATTTTTTTCCCCACAAACTAAAAGGCATGGAAAATACATAAAACTGTTGTTATTTTAAAAATTGAACACCAGAACCTAGCTAAATGTTATGTTCATTAACTTGGAAGAAAGAACATCCTTTTAGAAACAAACACATGCATACAACCTTTTATAAATAAACACATGTCCACAGTTTTTCTGACTGTTCAATATTTTTAACAGCTCTGAAACCGACACATAATAATATAGAATAACATCTAGCAAAAGCAAGCCTGGTAAATCTTTCTCGCCCTTATTTTCTCCTCCCGTGTTTCTGCCCAAGAACTTAGGCCGCACCTTGTCACTGCCCTCAAGAGTAATAGTATGGGCAGTGACACCCTGGATCCATGTATCCTACGGCTGGTCTTAGACACAGTCCTTACCCCGATCACCTGCCTCATCAACCACTCCCTTTGCCTGGGGAAGGTTCCAACTGCCTGGAAAGTCGCCACTGTCACCCCATCTTTAAAGGTGGTGATAGGACTGTGGCTGGAAACTATCGGCCAATCTCCATTCTCTCTCCTCTCTCCAAGGCCTGGGAAAAAGTGGTAGCCTCTCAAATCTCTGACTACCTCGCCACCTACAATGTCCTATGTCCTGAGCAGCATGGCTTCCGAGCAGGCCACAGTACCAACACAGCCCTCCTAGAGTTCTCCAACTTTCTCACTCCTCCTTAGACACTGGTTCTCTGGCTAGTGCGGTCTTCATTGACCTCTCTAAAGCTTCGACACTGTCTCCACCCCTCCTTCTAATGCCCTTAGTCTCTGGTTTTGCTGGGCCTATCTCCTGGTGCACCAGTTATCTGTCTGACCGCTCACAGCGTGTAAAATTAATGGGACCTACTCAGACATCTGTCCCATCTTTTCTGAGGTTCCCCAGGGCTCCATTCTGGGCCCCTTACTATTCTCCCTTTACCTTAACACCCTTTCATGCCATTGCTCGGGGAACATTCTATTGTACGCTGATGATGCAGTCATCTTTGCCTCAAGTCGTAACCCTATTGCCCTCCAGGACTCGCTGCAGAAGTCCTTCGCTGAAGCCGAGGGCTGGTTCAAGGAACACAGATTGGTGATAAATCTTAAAAAAACAAAAACCACGTTCTTCACTCATCCTGCAACTTCAAACTCCTCATTCACTCTGGGTCCTCTTTCCCACTCGAACAAGTTTGCTCCTATAAATACCTAGGGATCCATTTTGACCCCTCCCTCTCCTTCCAGGGACACATCGCTGCCCTAGCCACTGCCACTAATATCCGATTGGGCATCTTACATCGGTATAAACACTGCCTCCCCCCAGAGGCTCTTCGACTCACAGTCACCTCCTCTATCCTGTCCCTAGTGGACTATGGATTGCCGGTGTATGGTGCTGCTGATCAGACCGCACTCCATAAAATTTGCACTACTCTGAATAAGGCCTGCAGGTTAATTACTGGGGCACCTAGGCTAACACACACCTGTCTACTGTACGCTAAAGCGCTGGTACTTGATCTTGATGAACGCCTCAAATATCTGACCTGTACCCTTACAAAAAAGACCCTCCTTGGGCTATCCCCACCTGGATTGACCACCACCATCTGCCGCTCTGTCCCACTAGTTCATACTCGGACCTCTGAGAAAACCTCTCTTGTTATCCCTAGAGCTAGGACCTCTCACGGCCAAAGAGCCTTCAGCTTTAGGGCCCCCTCCTGGTTCAACACTGCCCCCTCTATCTCAAAGCTCCAACTATAGTGCTTCAAAGCGTCCTTACAGGAATCACTTGTTAACACCCGTAGCTGTAATTGCCACTAGTCAAAGCCGTACTCAATACTAATGACAAAGCTTACTACTAAGCTGCTAAGGACAACATAACTCTGGTATTGTTTGCATCAATCCTACCTGTACCAGCTTGTTTGTATCTATGTCTTAAGTTACTGTTATACTGTGTTATACTGTTATACTGTGTATTTTCATTTGTCTTACTGTGACAAGGTACCTTTGTAAATGAGCCTATGGCTCAAAGGTTTTTCCAAACTGCTGTCTAAATAAATAAATAAATGGCCCTGTTTAGCTAGATTCTGATGTTTGTTTTTTAAAATTAGGGCCAGAAATACTTTGTCTGGGCACCCAAAATTCCGGCTGCCCAGCTTAGCGAGAGGAGCCTTCCCCCCACATTCTCTGTATGAGAACAACAGATTTTCTTGACTTCTGCAGCCGCAGCTAAACTCCCGCTGTCGGCTGCAGTAGGAGCTGTGAGTTGCCCCGCCGTTTCCTAAATGTTTGGTGGCATGACCCCCCCCCACACTGTTGCCATAAATAATATCAGGGGTTGTTTTTTTTAAAGCATAAATGAATATATGTTCATTAACTTGGAAGAAAGAACATCCTTTTAGAAACAAACACATGCATACAACCTTTTATAAATAAACACATGTCCACAGTTTTTCTGACTGTTCAATATTTTTAACAGCTCTGAAACACGACACCCTTAGCAATATAGAATAACATCTAACTTAAAGAAAAGAAAGTAATTGGATTTCAGAAATGAAGATTTTTTTATCACCTTTCTCTCTAGTCCCTAGGATATGGTAAAAGCCAACCCCTAACACTGCATCTTTTATGAGGGTAGATGCTTCTCACTGGCAGAATATTTTAAGTAACTATCCGTCATATATCACAGAACAAAAGTCATTCTATTTACTTTCAAAATCCGATTACAGCATTTACAAATATCTTTTTTTTGTTTAAGATTACATAATAAAATACAAAACAGCAAACTGTCAACAGATGTGATTTCTTGCATATGTCGTCACTCCTTAGTTAGCTGGTGGCAGTTAGCTATGCCTCCTGCATCACCACGCACCCTAGGACTGACCATTTCTGATTCCAAAATAAAAGTTTAACTCCCCATAAATAAATCCCCTGAAAGTTTGGGGGGGGGGCAGGGATTCATGGAGCTATAGTGATAAACAATAAACATTAGCTTGTAGCTTATTGTACAAGGACATGACATTGCACAATAAGCAACATATTACACATGCTGTTTAATATAGTGTAAAGTGCACTAATAGCCATCAGTGTGTCTAACATTTCGGTGTCTGTCAAAATAAAGATAGGTAGGTAGGTAGATAGACAAACAGATAGATAGATAGATACATAGACAGATGGATGGATGGATTGAAAAAGGTGTTGCATCGGAATAATGCACTGATTCCAACAACAGATAAAACTCGTAATTCATGAATTAGCTATAGTGGTATCACCAGCCGCATTTGGATATCAATGTATATAGTTCGGTACAAATAATTAATTTCCCCTTTCCCCACTATTTAATGTTTTCTTTGCTTCTGTGTTTTGCATTGCTTTAGCTTAAAACTACATTTCTTTCCATTACAAACGGGAGTCTAGCTTACATGTTCTGTGTTCTAATTCCAGTTCTTAAGTGAATGTAACTAGCTCTAAGTGTAAATCACATTTCCAGTGGGAGTTATGTAATGACAGTCATATTGTTCATGAGGTGGGGTCTCCAAAAGGCCATGTTGAACATTTGTGGTCAAAATATCAAAAAATGCCAAAGTTATCCATAAAAGTTGAAACCCCCATTGAAATACATTGAACTGCAATTGCCTAAGGTTCTCATATTGCAGTCACTGGTTCCAGCAGCAAGATGTAGCTTCAGTCAGAGAGAGGGTATTGAACCTGGGACCTGTTGTGGTGAGTGAGGGTTTCTGGGGATGTACTGGGGGGTGTGGGGTACAGAGTGGGGGGTGGGAGGCTGATCGGCAAGGGCCCGTTTTCTTTTTTGACATGCTTTAAAAGAAAATAAAAAGACATCAAGGGACTGTTTTTCTTATTTCAGGATTTTACCTGAAATGGGAGGGTGGGGGTGCCACTAGACAATAAGGAGCACCCTGAAAAAAATGGGAATAGTGATCAGAGGGTGGGGGGGGTGCCACCAACCACCAGGGAAATATCTGTTTTATTTTACAACTACAAGGTATCGGGGATTGGGGGGTACCACTAACCTCCAGGGACAATTTGTTTCTAAGAACTACGAGTGATCGGGGATATGGAGTAGTGGGGGGGGGGACACTAACCACTAGGGAAAGCGCTATGACAGGCTTTCAGGGTTGGCACCAAACAACAGCGTTGTAGTCAAGGCAATGAGGTATGCTAATTAGCATCTCGTAACTTCCTTTTCTTCTCTATCTCCTCTCCCTTCCCCTTACTTTTCACGTTTTCTCTCCATCTCCTCCTAAGCCTTGACAGCACCTCCTTATACTATATCTCTGCAACTGCTTTGTCTAGCTCTCAACACCTTCACCTGACATCCTGCCTCTTCTTCTTTATCTCCTCTTCCTTCCCCTCCTGCCCTCTTGCCCCTTCCCTTTACTGCTCACTTTTCCCTCCACCTCCTCCTTTCCTCTCTACCCTTCCCCCACTCCTTGACCCTTCTGATCATCCTGGGCCCAGTATCCTTCCTCCCCCTCTCCTCCATCCCTTCCCCTCTCACTTTCCTGTCTCTCCCACCCTTTGTCACTCTTTCCTTCCACCTACTCCTGCCCATTCTTCCCCCACCCCTACCTTTTGTGGATGCTACATCCTTCCTGTGTCCTGTGCTTCCTGCTTCCCTTTCCTCCTCCTTCCTACCCCCATTCCCCAGTACCTCTCTTCCCTGTTTCCTCAACCTTCCCCTCCTTCCCTCCCTCTCTAAGATTTCCATTTGCTGCCTACGCTCCCCTTCTTCTCCCTCTCCCCTTACCCCTTTTTCTCCCCTCCTCATACCACACTTTCTCCCGCTTCCTCCTTAACAATCTGCACTTACTAACCCGTTCTCAGTACTTGTTTCGACTAGGTTCTATGCGGACTGATTAACTGAAACTGTGACTTGTGGCACATGCCTGTTTACCTTGTTATTTCCAGTGATTGTACAGTAATTACATTGTATTGCAGTTTCTTGTGTCTGTTATCCACCTTGTGTTGTATCCATATGTGATGTAGCCCTTTCAATGTGGAACCTTTGTAAAAGAACCTCTGGTTCAAAGGGTAATGTAATCCTAGTACCCAATAAATAAAATAATTAATTTACGTGACAGGGTTCCAATTCAAACACTCTCTGATATTTAGATATTGTTGGCAACTGTACCTTCATTTTTAAAAGTATTTTAATACTGGGGCTTCTGGATCTCCAGTTTAATTTCCAGCTATAGTTTATACTTACCATATATTATCACATTTAACGATCGCACTTTGTTTTACACTACACATGTAGTTTATTCAGATATCTTTATTGTTTTCGGCTATTTCATATCATATAGTCATAGATTTGGTGCTTTCGCACCTTTCTAGTACACGTTCTTATATTTTTACATATTCAAAACATTCTGTTTTGTGATAATATTTACTGTGTATTACCACCTTCCATGTTATTTGATTTGCTGCACATGGTTGTATCTTTTTTGTCTTAAAATAATGGGAAATGAAAACTTGAATAACTTTGCAACAGATTAATATTTTTTTCACAAAACAAAGATTACCTGTTCTGTTACCCAAGCTGTTTCTACCATAGAAAAAATCACACTAAAGTTCTACACTGTCTGGATGCAAGGTGATGAGGAAAAAACTGCAAAAAGTGGCGACTTTATGACTTTTTGCACTGTATGGATCTCAGGATCTGAACATTCAACCAGAACGAAACTTGCCACATCAAAAGATCTACCCCACAGGACAGCGCATTCATTGATAAGTTGCAAAGTTATTAAAGTGCAAAATTTGAGATTTAACATTAAACATGCTATTCAACCCTAACTATAGGGGCACTACACCCCTATTATATATATATACATATATATATATATATATATATTGTAAACATTTTAGCTATATATATATATATATATATATATATATATAAATATATTGCTTAAATACACATTTTTTCAATATCCAGATTTTTTTCCTATTTATCCAGTGTTACATGTAATGCACTTAAGAGGCACATTTAAGTGCACATTTCGGTTAAATGTACATTTTTTTTTACTTTTCCTACTGAATTTAAGTCCAACCTAGCTTTTAAGTGCACATTTTGTACAGTACCCACATTAAATAGTCTACCTTAATATCTTAACTGCAGCTGTGGTGCTGTCTAGCATGGCCACGGTAAGAAAATTCAGTTTGTCAAAAGAAAAGACTGACTTTAGCCTTCTGTTTAATTTTGAATCCTACACTGAAACACAAAGAAAAAGAAGACTACTGATTTTTAAGTAGTACTGTGTTGTAGGACAATGCAGTAATGCCATTTTAACTTGAGTTCCTGGTATTTAATAAAGCATATTACAGAAACAGCGAAAATTACCTGGAAGTGATTTTCTGGTTAAATGCACAGCCCGCTTAAGTGCAAAAAACTTTTATCCTGAGGGTGTGCACTTAAGAGGGCTCCACAATAAATAAATCAATATATATATATATATATATATATATATATATATATATAGGGGATACATATTGGGCATGAGTGTGATATGGAAAGTATTTTCACTCCTCTAGAGTGACCTCTGAATACTCATGAGTGGCGAAGCCACGAGTCAGGTTTCAAAGGTCACTGTACAGGACTGAACATATTTCCCATATCACACAAGTGCACATCATGTATCCTAGTTATACAATGGGGGCCTCATTGTTGCAAAATGCACAATTTGCATGGCTTTTAGCGCGGGTTTGGGGGGGTGTAATAAACAGCATTTATTTTAACTTTGCTGATGTCATCAGGATTTATTTCACTGCAGTGAAAATAACTTGTTTTATCTCACTGGAATATGTCTCACCTCCATTGTATAAATATATATACATATATTACAGTAGCATGGCAGTGCTACCATAGTTAGGGTTGAGGAGCCATTTACATGTTAAACCTAAAATTTTGCACCTTAATAACTTTGCAACCATTCAAAGGATTTGCCTGAAATTTGGAATGCACGATCAAGATCCATACATCTTGGGGTTTGCCAACTTTTGTACTGTTTGGATATATGACTGCGGAGTTATTAAGCGTGATCTGCGCACATGGTTACGCTTTTTCAGAATTCTTTGCTCATCTCTACAGGTTGCGCAGTTTGCGCGACCAGTCCAAAATCTTCAGGGAACGTGCAGCCAGGGTTCCCTGATGTGCCTTTTGAAGATTTTGTGAAAAAATATTAAATGGTTCAAAAGTTATTCAAAAAACAATTCCCATTATAAGTCAATGAGAAAAGTTAACAGAAAGTTCGACAGTGTCGCAAATGCAGTTTTTACTATCTCAAATGGCCCTTTTACTGTCGCAAATCCACCATTTTGTTTTCAGTTGGTCATCAGAAAAATGCTTGCCATTTAAATCTGGGACCCTCTAGCAACCTAATTCTTTTTGTATTCACCTAGTCGGACCCTGAGGACGCTAGGCATGTCTTTATTTTGGGGTAAAACACCCCAGAAATATGCTTTTCAAATTTCTGGAAAAACTACTTTCGCATTTGCGACACTGTCGAATGAATTTGCGAAAGCTTTCGCAAAGCTTGACAGTACTTTTCCAAGCTGTGGGAAAATGACAGCAATTCTTTGCCACCCTGCTGCAAAAGAACGATTTGGTCTTTTGGGCTGAAATTTGGAGGAAACGCAGCCAACATCTCACATATGTGCCTTTCAGTGGTTTGGTGAAAAAATATTACATGGAGCCAAAGTTATGGTACTCTGAACTTCTCTTTTTTCCCCATAGGATAACATTATGGTGTTCGCCATGCCTTTCAGGGCCCGTATCTCGGAAACGGTGAGAGATACGGACTTTTCCTCAGAAAATACTTAGCCCCCTGCTGGGGCTAAGTACAAAACTAGCCAGGAAAGTCATAAATCATACGACTTTTTAATTTTTTTTCTATGTCATACGGTTCCTGAGATATAAGCAATTTAGTATTCCAACTCCTCATTTTCTGCTTCAAGAACCATTATTATGCATACATTCTTTGTACTCACTGTTTTTCTCTATGCAGCTTTTGGGGAAAACCAGCCTGTGCGCTTACATTACTGTTACCCTTACCGGTTCTGCTTGCAGTTCCGTACCCATTTCACTTATTGTTCCCGTCTACGCACCATGTGTGTTACCCTTTGCGTTTTCATTTGCACTTGTGTTTGCCTTACTTTAACTATTTGTGTCTACAGTACTGTTTATCTTTCTGTTTTGCTTTGTGTCACCATGTGCATTACCATTTGTGTTTGCGGGCACCATGTTACTATGTGACAAGACACGACATGACGGGGGCCCCACGCTCCCACTGCCACATTACATTCACTATTTCTCATTATCCTTCTCAAAAAGAAGGGAAATTAGAGGCAAAAAACTCCATTTAATGCATTAGTTAGGGTTGTTCCACAGCAACAAAAGTGAGGAAATTCGGTGTTAGGGTTGAAAGCCCCCCTTGGACCCCCCCGCCCACACCCCCAACCGGCATCGGTGCACGTTGGGGATTGTCGGTTCTAACTCTCACCCCATTCTCCTATACCTCTGCTTCTTCACACATCCGTAGGGAGTGAGAGTTAGTCCGGCAACTAGCAGCCAATGCCAGTTGGAGTGTGTGGGGTCCAAGAGGGCTTTCAACACCAACAGAATTTCCTCACTTTGTCGCTGTGGAACAACCCTAACTAATGCATTAAATGGAGTTTTGCTCCAATATATATATATATATATATATATATATAATGTGTGTGTGTTTATACAGGCCCAGCAGCCTGTTAGGGTTGCTCTGATGTTTTATTAAAACTGGCTTTTCAAGAGGGTCATATCTCAGTCATTTGAGACCTTAGGACTGTGAAATTTGGTATGCATCTTGTGTTTTTTCTTAGAGTCAGTTACATTTTGGGACACTGAACTACCAACATCATGGTTTCAAGTCTGCCATAACTCACCAAGTTCCCAGCTGGGATAAGCTTCATCTACTCTACTTATAATTTTGATACCTTTGAGTTAGTTTCTTCGGTGTGTTCTCTATCTTTTCAAATGTTTATTTTCATCTCTGTAGAAATACTGTACTCCCCATAGTCTTTAGTGTGTACTCCCCATAGTCTTTAGTGTGTATAATCCTGTAACATATGTAAATATTGTGGAGTATAAACTGTTATTTTTATATACTTCATGCTTTCTGTGACCGAGTCATTTCAAGTATAGATAACCAGGAGTAAATTGGAGAGTCTGTCATCCGCTTCTGAAGAGGCAGGATACAGTTACTATAACTAAGGCAAAGTGTTCTCAGCTGCGACAGAAGGGGTGGGTTGCTTGTTCTTTGGTAAGGCACACTCTAGTGAGTGAGCAGTGGCTTTGGTGGGATTCTGACCTAGAGATACCTTAAGTGAGGTTGCAACTGAGTGGTGGCAGCAAACCAAGGTAACCCTTTGTCTGAAGGGTTGTGTAAACTGGTGCCACTCACAGACTGAGTTCTGGGAGAAGAGCAGTCTGTGACAAAAGGTAAGGAAATTTATAGCAAAAAAAACTATGTTACTGCTTATTAGAGTTGCTACTGCACAAAATGCAAACAGCACAAACGCTGGAAATAAACTATTAGGGTTGCAAACCCAATGCCCACAAAGTTGGAAAGTGTCCTATTAGGGTTCTTATGTTTAAGTCACATCCACCCTACCATCATGACCCAAGGACAGTCTACAAGTACAAGATAACAGATATATGGTACCATACGTCATATAGGGTCAACATATTAAAACTGATATACAGCAGCCATAATCCCTACCCCTCATGAATTAGGCAGTTGACATTTTTCAAATAGGAGCTGAAAGGCGATTTTGTAGTTACTGCATGAAATCATGTTTTGGGTAGAATTTGAATATTTTCACCTACTGGGTTCATGAGGAGGTGTCATGAGAAGACTGCAGAAAATCTGGTATAAAAATATGGTAAAATGACCAAGTTATGAGTGAAATATTTCAATGTTCATTCATAGCTTCACTAATTTTGCATGTTTTGACTCCAAACTTTCAACATTGCCATTTTTTCACACCAACTCATATACATGATAGGTTTGTTTTTTCAAATTCTGGGTAAAATGTGTTTTCACACTTCTGGCATTAAATGACATTGTGAATGTCACATCATGTTTATAAGCAGGATCATAAAATGGCTATCCTGAAAATTTGGGGTCAAAATAAAAAAAAAACTATTATTAAAAATGTGTGTAGAGACAGCCTTTACTCCAGCAGTTAGTGCTTTACGATTCTGTACCAGTGAGCTGAGTTCTGTGGTGAGCTCAGTGAGCCAGGTGGATGGGCAGAGACTGGGGGTTGGCATTCTCATGTGACACCACCCCCTAGTCTGTGAAAAAAAGATACAGGACTACCAGCTGAGGCCCAAGTGCCATACAGTGAAGATAACTCTTCTCTTGGCATAGGGCCCTGCACCTCTGCACCCATAAGGGCCAGAGGGGCCTGTGGTATGGCTGAGAGATGGACTCTTTTTCCTGTGTGTCTGTATCTGTGGCCACATAGAAATGCAGAGTCCAGAGGACCCCGTGCTTCTCAATCAATTAATCTATCAATCCACCAATCAAATCTTTTTTTTATCAGGCAAAACACCACTGAGATAAACTCATTTTTGAGATGGACCTGGAGGTTCACAAACAGCAACATGATACATTCACAGATCTACACTGGCTAACAGCGTACAGATATATAAAATATGTACAGGGCATGGAAGGTATCCATGGCAGCAGGCAAGTTAGTACACTATAAAGACAGGTGAAATTACAAAATAGTCAGATGTAATATATAAGAAAATGCACAGACTATACACAATATATATGCAGAATCTACACTATGTGTAGAAGATAATATAGAAGCGGTAAGAAGGAAAGAAGACCAGAGGAAGGGTAAGAACAACAATTACTGGGGCAGTAAGTTAACACATGACAGACCGAGGTGAGTCCTGAAGCATAACATTAGGGAAAGGACAGTGGACATAGGTGAGGATGAGGGGACGATGGGGAAAAGCAGGGCCAAAAAAATTAGGGGGTCATTGATGGAAGCAGTTGCACGTCTCATTAAAAGACCGCAAAAACAAGTTTTTGAAAAGGACAGTGACACCGGGGAAGCAAGCTGAAGTGTGTTTTGTGCATTCTTTGGAAGGGAGGGTGTGGCTTATTGCTCTCTGCTGAAATGCATTCTAGCTTTAGGGATCAAGAGAGAAATATAAGAGAAACTTCTTAAAAGGTAGGTACCAGGATTGCAGACAGACAGGCAGTCCTTAATGTATTGTGGTAGCTCATTAATAATGGCTCTATATGTCCAGAACACTGCATTCTTTTGTCTCCTAAGACTAAGTGAGCTCCATCCTACAGTAGTGTAGAGGGTACAGTGATGTGTAGAATAGGAGGCATCAGTAACAAATCTAAGTGGCCAATGATATAGGGAGTCAAGTTTGGAGAGGGCCACACTCGAGCTATGCCCATACAAGAAATCGGCATACTCTAGGAGTTTATAGTCTAGGGCTTCTGCAGCCCACTAGACAGCCCCATGAATTCTTGACATCCATTGCTGCATGGATGTGCTGGGCCCTCAGGGCCCTGCACTTCTGAAGACACACAGAGTCTTCCCTTGTCACAGGGCCCAGATGGCCATGCACCTTTGCATCTGTTCTGGCTCCCTTCTGGAACCAGAAGTCAGTGTGTATGTCTAATAATTGTTGCTTCAGAAGCAAAGGCATGTCAAGTGTGTGTGTGTCTTTTACTAAAAGGTGTGATTCAGTCATTCATGCACTACTTCTGAACAGAGCAGATGTCTCTGCAACATGGGACAAGTTTATTTTTTTACAGGCTAAAACTGATTCTTTGGGGGTGCTGGGAAGGAAGAGGGTGGAGGGTGCCTGAGGGAGGCTGGGAGGGGGGAATTCTATAAACTATTGGGCTTTGATAGGGAGAAGCAGGGGGAGTTGGTGTTCCCGTATGGGCGGAGAGAAGGTCTTTATTATTATGTGGTGATGGTGAACATCAGGGAAGGGGATTTAGATAGATTATAAACCTACAAGATGATGGTAGAAAAAAGCCTGCCAGTCCATCCAGTCTGCTCACCCCTCCCAACTATGACATTTTACAGCTAAGGGGGGTGTATGGAGGGGATATATTATTGCCTGCTCCCTGGCCCACAGTGGCAGTTTGTGGGGGGCTGGCTGAGCAGCACAAAAGCAGGTAGGCTGCAGATGGTGTAGTTTAACAACCGGAACTTGACCCAACTACAAGTCTGCAAAGGACAACAAAGAGACAGAAGCAGGTTAGTCAATCCTTTTTTATGTATTTATTTATTGATTTTAAACATATTTTAGGTGTTCTGTGGGACAAAAGGTTTTATAAAAGAGATATTGACCAGAGTTGTATTGGGCAACTATGGGAAAATCTTGACCCCTTGGTATGAACTATTGCCGTCAAATAGTCATATTGCTCTCAGCCTTTGGCTTCAGGCAATGTAATGATTGTCATGCAACAGTTCATCCCTCAGAGTCAATATTTTCCTACTACAGCCCTTGACTCCAGTCAATATTTGCATGAGATAGACAGACAGATAGATAGATAGACAGACAGATAGATAGATAGATAGATAGACAGATAGATAGATAGATAGATGGGATATGAGATGAGATGAGCTAATGTAAGAGATCAGAGATATCGGGCTCGATTTTCATAAGCCCACTAGAGCAATGCAATTTGTGGCCACAGGCTGTTTTTGGCAAAACATAGTGCACAAGGGACCCTGCACTGGATTTTCTAAGAATATCAGACTCTGCACCAAAGTCTGCACACCTGCCACAAGGGGTCTACTGTGTCCAAAACATGTTGCATAGGAGTAGTTGAACGGAAGAGGACGCGCAAGCTACTGCAGGGCACCAGATGACACCCCAAGCCACAGAAGGCACCAAGAACCACCAGAATGCCTGAAAGGGCAGTCCCTGCAGGTCACACCTGCCAGAGTGCATACCACAGAGGTGTCCACCATACAACTCCACCAAGCTCCCCCATGCAGAGCACATGCCAGGGGTAGCGGCTGCTGCTATGCCACCCTGCTGACCATCCCTTGTGGCTCCAGCACATTCCATGAATGGTACAGCTGGGCAACCATGTTAACAGGCAGAAGGCACAGACAGCATTGGCTACAACACCATAGTGCCACAGGTAGTTGTACCCACAGCATCAGACATTCGGTCCCCCAGAGTCCTCTACATCCTCAGCACAGACAATCCAGGCATGCAGGGACTTTAGCAAGCACCATCAATAGGTGACTGCAGCTGTGCGGTGGACAGTAGACTCTGATCTACAGGCTCGGAATGTGGGGTTGCACTGGCTGACAGCATGTAACAGCAGTGAGTGGCAGCTACTCAGATGCACTCACATCTTCCACAGTGCCATTCAGTGCCAGGGGTTGGGATGCAGAAATCCACCACAGGTCCAGGTCCCAGACATCTGTGAGGTCACCACCAAGTGTGCGACGTGGCAGATCTGGCACCACTGCCAGCATCACCACACAGGTACTCTCTCATCTGCATAGCCACAGAGTACCTGATGTATAATCATAGAGGAAGCATCACAGCACAGCTGCAGGATGTGGCAGTGGTCACCCATAGTATCATCAGCAGATCCACCATTGCAGATGTCCTACTGGCAATGTCCCTCCACTCACCTTCACTGTCCATGTCATTGGCATATACCTCAATGACCCACCACCCCCATCCGACCCATCCTACTCAGCCTGTGCCCCCCCCCACCGATGGCCACTGCACAGATTGGTGACACCTGCATGTGCCGCATCCTAGATTGTACAACACTCCTGTTGACAGCACGGAGACAGCCCTGGCCCCCCTTCCCCTGATGAAATGACACATAGCACTCAGTCCCACACTGTGCTACACACCTTCTACCTCTATGTGACGACTGTTGACCCCATCTGTTCATGACATCTGTGGTGCTGTGAATGCCATCACTCCAGGAGCATTGATCTATACTGTTTCACAGCATGTACATGCTGTTTCAGCAATCTCTGTTGCATATGACCACTCTGCAGCCCTATAGCTCGTCCTGAGCACCCCTCCCAGGACTCCTTGTCATTGTGCCAGTTGCCATAACCATTGCATGTGGGGTTCTACTAAGTGTTGCCTCACCTGTCTGTGCAAACCTGCTCAGCCTCCTTGTTTGTGCCCTGTAACTGGTTTGTGTCCATCTACTGGGTGTTATCTTGGGTTCTTCTCATTTGTAGTAGCACTGCTATACCCAGCACATATCTGGCAGAGTGTGCCAGTGTTTGCCAGTGTCTTCCTCTGCTTGTGCCTAATGGATGAACTTCCCAAGGATGGCATGTGTCTGCAGCCGGCAGCCATGGACAGCGCTGGTGTACAGTCACTAGACCAGAATGGGCAGCCCATGTTATTATCAAAATTCCACAAAAGGGGATGCTGCAGCCCAGTAGTGGTGCATGGCTCCCTCCGTAATGGTGCAACCGGAGTGTCAGCACAGGCCCTGCACAAGCCCAAATGGCACACGTGGTTCCCCTTCTGGTACAGGTTTGCTTTAAAAATCGGGACTGATGCAAGGTTAAGTGTGCTGCCTCCTTGCATTTCTTTTTCACGCAGGCACCTTGCATTAGTCCCAGTCCTTTGAAAATCAAGCCCATCTTCTAGAGTTAAACTTGACCTCTGACCTCATGAATGGCAAAGCCATGACTGAGGTCACAAGAGGTCAAGTACAACGAAAGAAGATATTTCTGATATAGTACATCAGCTCATCTCATATTTGATGTATACAACAGTTTCATAAATGAAGCTGTAAACGTGACTTCTTATTCTTTCACTGATTTTATGCTTGATTCTATGAATGGAATACCTCTGAAGAATGTGTGAAGTAACGGTTGTGAAGGTAGCATTGTTATGAGGTCATTTGTTATGTCCTGTTGCTATTGGTCAATTATCAGAATGTCAACTGTGATGCATCTATGTGGTGATATGTTAACATACATAAACAAACATATGAACATATGAAGAAGCCAGCAGATGAAGGCCATTTGGTCTATCAAGTCTGCTCGTGTTGCAGGGTTCACAGCTTGAGCTACTGTCCCTGCCCCCTCTCCACACTCTTCCCATTCTCCCTACCTATGACCCTTACCCTCCCCCTATACCTGTCTTAGCCTCTCTTAAAGCTGTCCACTGTCTTCAAAGAGATTACCTCTTCTGGCAGTGCATCCCAAGTGTCCACCACCCTCTTTGTGAAGAAGTGCTTCCTGACCTCCCTCCTAAACCTCTCACCCTCCAGATTAAGTCTGTGCCCCCTCATTTTATGGTTGCCACTCAGCTTAAAGAGACTCTCCTTATCAACCTTATTTATTCTTTTCAAGTACTTGAAGGTCCCAATCATGTCCCCTCTCTCTCTCCTATCTTCCAGGGAGTACATGTTCAGTGCCCTCAACCTCTCCTCTTATGCCTTACCCTGTTGACCAGCTATTATTTTAGTAGCCCTCCTCTGGACCTTCTCCAGCAGGTTAATGTCCTTTTGAAGTGTGGGCACCAGTAGTAAACCCCATACTCTATATGCGGCCTTACCAGTGACCTATACAAGGGCAGTATAACCTCCGCTCTCCTACTACTGATCCCTGATATCTTGATATCTTGACACTAAGCTCAAAGATGTCACTAGTTACCTTTATAAATTTATACCCACACCTACAGTAAACATACTATATATTACAGGGGTGCAGTAGCACCCCTATAGTTAGGGTTGCATTGGCAGTTCAATGTTAAACACAATTATTTACACCTTAATAACTTTACCATCATTTGACAAATTAACAAAACATTTGGCATGCGCAGTCAGAATGTCAGAGTCTCAAGATTTGAACAATTTCGTGACAGCATGTTTTTTTTTCCCATATTCTGTTTATTCTCCCTGAGCCTGGCAGTCAGCTATGGCCCTCCCTTGGAGGAACTTATCCTCCGGCCCCGCACATCCCCACTCATGCTGACCCCCACCCCCGGTATTTCTCCCGTGGCTTACCTCCAATGGCGGGGCCAAGGGGAGAGTGCCGGCTTTCTCTCCCCCAAAGCACAATCCAGAAGTTGGGGAGGCGAGGATATGGAGCCATCGTGAGCCTGCCAGCTCCTTTTTCCTCCCATCCTCCCACTGACGTGGTGATGCCGGTATGTGACTCCCGACCCATACTGCCCTCCAGCTACCGCCAGAGTACAGTCAACGAGTGGGATGACAAGCCTCCCTCCCCCCAAGAGAGGAGAGCAGTCCTCTGGACTCTCAATCCTCCCTCATGCCTGCTGACCCCCGGTGGTCCAGGCTCGCTCCTGAACCCAGGTTGCCAGCATAGCGTGAGGTGTAGTGACCAGCACCTCAACCTCTAGTACCACTGGGCTGGTTTCATGACATCATCTTGTGCAGTTTTCAAGATATGGAGGGTCAAAAATGTGAAAAAATCTATCTTTTTTTCCCCATACTTAACATTGGGTATTTTTGCTCTCACCTACAGCTTAGACTGTATGGAATTTTCATAATTACATTTTCGGGGATGATGGGACCTGTGCCAATGGTGTGCCTTTGTATGGGTTGGTGAAAAAATATGATGCCATTTTTGAATCATAATGATTTTTTTTAGATAACATTCAAGTTCAACTGGACAAAAAACTATCGTGACTGCTCATTTGCATGATTTACTTTTCATGCTAAAAAAAAAGATCATGTCGGCTACCATTTTCTTTTCTGTCTTTCAACTTATTAACATTGAAAATGCATAAAAATACTCTGGCTTTAAAAAACAAATACCTGAACCTAGCTAAAAACGGGACCCATTCAGCTAAATTCTGCTGTTTGTTTTTTCTAAAAACCTTGCCAGAAATACATTTTCTGGGCACCCAAATTCCACGGTGCCCAGCTTAACAAGAAGAGCCATTCACCTGCATTCTCTGTATGAGAACAGCAAGACTTTCTTGACATCTGCAGTCACAGCTGGAACTCATGTTGTGGACTGCAGAGAGAGAAGTGAGCTGCTGATCCCATTCTGTCTGCAGCAGGCTCTGTTTAATCTTATAGAGCATGTTTCTCTGGTGTCTAGTGAACCCCCAATCCCCATTCCCAATAATGTTTCCCTGGTGTCCACTGGCACCCCCACCCTCCATTCCCCATTCCCAATATTGTTTCCCTGGTGTCTAGTGGCACCCCCCACCCTCCGATCCCCATTCCAAATAATGTTTCCTTGATGTCTAGTGGCACCACCCACCCTTTGATATCCATCCCCGTTATTTTGTTGTAGTTCCCTGGTGTCTAGTGGCACCTTCCACCCTCCAGTCACCATCGGTATTATTTTATTGTCTTTCCCCAGTGTCTAGTAGCACTCCCCATCCTCTGATCACTGTCCCTGCAATTAATGTTGCTTTCCTTGGTGACTAGTGACACCCACATCCTCTGATCACTGTCCCCTTTATTTTATTGTCTTTCCCTGGTGTCTAGTGGCATGCCCCACCCTCTGATTGATGCCCACTTTATTTTTTTTCTTTCACTGGTGTCTAGTGGCACCCCCAAGCTCTGATCACCATCCCTATCTAAAATAAAGAAAACTTTTTTTTTGTAAACCTGCAAAAAGGAAAATGGTACCTCGCTGATCTCCCCCCCACCCCACTTCCTGCTCTGCACCACCACCCCACACCCTGCTGTACACCCCCACACACCTGAACAGGTCAAAGGTGAAGATCCACTCTCTGATCAAAGACAAGTCTTGCTGCTGGAACTGGCGGCTGCAATATGAGAAATTAAGGTAAGTGTGATTCAAAGTATTTCAATGGAGCTTTAAACTTTGATACATAACATAGCCATTTTTGCATATTTTGACACCAAATTTTCAACATGGCCTTTTGGGGATGCCACCTCATGACCAATGGTGGTGGAATCCACAACTCCGGCACAAAAGGTGATTTCATGGTCACTTGGTGAAATCATCTTTCAGGCAGGATTTGAAAATTTTCACCACCCTTGTTCATGAGGTGGGGTAAAAAGAAGGTGATGTTGAAACCTTGAGGTAAAAATTTGTAAAAATGGCAAAGTTTTGTGCATGTGTTGAAATTTTACTATGCTCACTCATAACGTTGGTATTTTTAAATATTTTAAACCCAAATTTTCCACATAACCATTTTTTACATCACCTCATGAGCTGTCATTTTTCAAACCTTGGCCAAAATGTGTTTTCTCACCAATGGCTCAGAATAAGGTTTTGGCAGGGATTTGAAAATTCTCAGCATGGCATTTATGAGGTGGAGTAATAACAAGGCTAAGCTGACAATTTGGTTGCTGTTATACAGTTATACAAGAAAAATATCATCAAAACAGAAAGAACTGTCTTTTTCTCCAAGTTAATCTACCTGCACCACAGATACGCCCCTCCCCCAAAGCACACTTCCACTGTCTCTCAGTACACAGACTGAATGTTGTACATTTACATTCAAAAACCATACACAAACAATAAACACTCGATGATATGAGCACAGGAGGGTTTCCTACAATCGATGAACTAAAGTTTCAGCAAAAAAAAAATTACTCAAAGAGGCTTTTTTAATTGGTTTTAGAAGGTTTGAATCACAGAGAGCTCTCAGAGCAGACTGTCTCCTACAGCTTCCTACACACGCTACCCTGAACTGAGGCTGTGCAGAACAATCTAGAGCCCATGTGACCTGAAATCCCATGAATCACTGCAAAATTTGCCTTGGGAGCTTAAAAACAAGTACTTCGCCTTAAGAATTGGTGGAGTAGTGGTTTGGTAAGACGGAGTAACGTGAAGTCATTGGTTTCAATGGACTTTGTGTTACCCACTATAATGCAAAGTACTCCACTTCGTGTTCTTGAAACCTCTGCAGTCAGCCTTCACTCCGCGAATCACTTTACGGAGCGAATTAGCTACTTGGCCATCACTAATCATGATGGGGACAGCAATTGGAGGGGGGGTGCCACTAGACACCAGGAAAATATAAATAAATTATGAAGATGGTGATAAGAGTGTGGGGGATGCCAGTAAAAATCAGGGAAGGTCTAAGCAAATACAGGGACGGCGACTGGAGTGTGTGTGGGGGGGTGCCACTAGACAAGAGGGAAAGACACACAACATATGGGGACAGTGATCAGAGGGTTGGGGTGCCACTAGACACCAGGGATAGTAAAAGCAAATATGGGGACAATGATTGGAGGGTGGTGAGTGTCACCAGACACCAGGCAAAGTGAATGCAAATATGGGGACAGTCTTCAGAGGGTGGGTGGTGCCACTAGACATCAGGGAAAGTCTAATCAAATACAGGGACAGCATTTGGGGGGTTAGGAATGCTACTAGACACCAGGTAAAGACACACAAAATATGGGGACAGTGATCAGAGGGTTGGGGAAGCCACTAGAAACCAGATCAAGTAAAAGCAAATACGGGGATGGTGACTGGAGGGTGGGGGGTGTCACTAGACACCAGGCAAAGTGAATGCAAATATGGGGACAGTAATCAGAGGGTCAGTGGTGCTACTAGACACCAGGGAAAGAAACATTTATTATGGGTACAGAGATCAGAGGGTAGGGGGTGCCACTACACAGCAGGGAAACGGCAGCTCACTGCAGCCCACAGCACGAGTTCCAGCTCTGGCTGCAGAAGTCAAGAAAATCCCGCTGTTCTCAGAGAATGTAGGTGAATGGCTCCTTTCATTAAGCTGTTCACCCTAGATTTTGGGTTCCCTGAAAACATATTTCTGGCAATGTTTTTAACCCTTATGCTGCCAACAGATTTGAAACATATAGGAATTCTGGACAATGGTTAAAAAAACAAGCAGCAGAATATAGCTGAATGGGTCCTGTTTAGCTAGGTTCAGGTGTTTTTTTTTTTTTTAAATACATAATTTGATTATAGTTTTACTGTTTATAAGTTTAAAACAGTAAAAAGAAAATGACGGCCATCTCGAGTGTTTTTTTTTTCCACAGCAAGTAAATCATGCTAATTACCACTCATGATGTGTATTTTACCTTTCATAATCAATATTTCTCTGCACACAAACAGTAGATCATGACCTATTAACATTTACAAACTTTGTTTATGGATCGAACTATGTTGTTTTTTTTTAATCGATCAAACATGAATGTAATCCCAAAAATCGTTATAATTCAAAAACAGTATAATATTTTTTCACCAAACCATCAAAAGGCACACCCTTGGGACAAGACCAATCATCCCTGAACATTTCATGAAAAAATTCCATACCATCTAGGCTTTAGGTGAGAGCAAAAATACCCAATGTTAAGTATAGGGGTTAAAAACATAGTTTTTTCATTTTTTGACCCTCTGTATCTCAAATAAAGCCATACAATATGCCATCACAAAACTGTTCACATCTTGAGACTATGACAGCCTGACTGCGCATGCCAAATTTTGTGATAACTCATCAAATGATGGCAAAGTTATTAAGGTGCAAAAAATTTGGTTTAACATTGAACTGCCAATGCAACCTTAACTATTGGGGTGCTACCATGCCCCTATAATGTTATAGTGATGCTACCTAGTTAGCGTTAAGTAGGCACTGTAATGTTAAACCCCAATTTCTGCACTTTAATAACTTTGCAACGGTTCAATGGATTTTCACAAAATGTTGCATGTGGGGTTTCGGGGTATAGGTCTCTTCAGTGCCAAGTTTTGTTCTGGTCCCGTGTGCAGATTCCGAGATGCTGATAGTAAAAAAATACAGAAAATTATTGGTTTTTTGCTGTTGTTTTGCCATCGCAAAGTGCCCAGACTGTTTTAAATTTTGGTCTGAAATTTTCAGGGTAGAAAGGGCTTGGCCCACAGAAGTGCCTTTCACTGGTTTGATTTAAAAATATTATCCTTTTCAAAGTTATTACATTTTAAAAATGTGGGTTCTGAGCATGCTCAGTCAGCACTTCAAAGTAGCTGTATGAAGTTTTCGTATGGGAAACCTTTTTCGTGAGGTTTTTCATATGTCACCATCTTGTTTTCCCTCCTTCCCTAAAAATTTAAATTTTGAAAACCACAAAAATGACATTCTGGAGAGTGACCAACACATGTAGCGTGCTCATCGATATCCCCTTAGATGGATTCTGCACCTAACTGTTGCAGAAATGCTGTTGAAATGCTGATTTTTTAAAGATTATAAATCTTTCTTTGTGACTCATGATGCAAAAAAGAGTCTTTTTTCATATCACGAGCCACAAAAGAAGATCCTTTTTCATGAGGGGAAATCCTTTTTTGCTTTGTTTGCATCTTTTTCCTGGTGTTTAGTGGCACCCCCCCCACCCGAACTGCATCTCCGTTACAACACTATATTTCCCTGGTGTCTCCGACTGCCCTCCCTGTATTTTTGTTTACTATTATATATCTTATATTTCTACCTGGTGTCTAGTTGCTCCCCCCATCCTCTGATCGCCACCTCCATAATTATTTATTTCCCTAATGTCCAGTTGCACCCCAACCCTCCAATCCCCTCTCCTGTTGTTGTATGCCTGTAATAAAGAAAATGATCCCTCAATGTCTTTTTTTAAAACCTGTTAAAAAAGATCCCCCACTGATTTGCCCCACCCCGACCTCCCACTGAGCACCCACCACACTGCATCCCCCACTCACCTAAACAGGTTCCAGTGTGAAGATCCACTTTCCCATTGAAGACACATCTTGCTGCTGGAACCACTGAAAACTATATGAGAAAGTAAGGTAAGTGCTGCTCAATGTGTTTCAATGGGCTTTTCAACTTTGATGCAAAATGTTGTAAGTTTTGTATATTTTGACCCAAAATTTTCAGCATGGCCTTTTTTAAAACACCACCTCATTAATAATGTCAGTGGAATTACGCAAATCTGGACAGAAAGGTGATTTCGTGGTCACTTGGTGAAATCATCTTTTGGTCATGATTTGAAAATTTTCACCACCCGTGTTCATGAGGTGAGGTCACAAGAAGGGTATGCTGAAAATGTGGACTCAAAATATTCAAAAATGCCAAAGTTATGCACATATGTTGAAATTTTGCTATGCATTCTTATAACTTTGGTAATTTTAAATATTTTGACCCCAAACTTTCAACATAGCTTTTTTTTTCTTACACCATCTCATTCTTCAAATCCTGCCAATGCTGTCTTTTCACATATGTGGCATGCAGTAATGTTGCGATGGTGTGGGGTCACATTTTGCCAGGGATTTTGAAAGGTTCAGTAATGTATACATGAGGTGGGGTAATAAAAAGGCTATGCTGACAATATGGCTGTTGTCATCTTACAAATGGAAGCACAGTACCCCAAGAGGGCCCACACTTCCACAGCAACATAAATGCATGCATCTAAGGAGGGATGGGAGCACAAGGCCCTCTGGGACCTGCACTCCCACAGGTAAATAATTATATGATCAAACTATGTGAAAAATTAGGGATGGATGGCAGCACAGGGAAATAAGAATACAATTATACTATCTCAGAAAGTAAGGAAATTCATTGAAAAAAACTCTGTTAAAACAAAAAAAAGTAGGGAAATGTGGGGGAAGCAGCATCTCTCTGCAATGGCTGCCCCCTGGTGAAGGCCAGGAGACAGTGCAGGCCACAAGGGTGCCTGGCATTAGGCCAATGGGGTGGGCGGAAGGGGGTCATTACCGGGGCCAAAGGTGCATGCGCCATTCTCCTGGGGCCCTCGGGAGAAAACGGAGAATTAAAAAACACCAGCAGCAGGACTCCCCACAAGCACCACACCTGGGCCGGGCAAAAGTAAGCCTGGTAATTCCGGGTGACTGGGCTGGAGGAGTCGGTTGGATGGGGGGGCTGGGGATTAATACATGATATAAAAAAAAAAGAAATGTACAGCATGAGAGTTTATGAAATATAAATGGTCACAATCACAGATCGATATTAACAACCATTTTCATTTTCATGTCCCAGCTCATGGCTACTCCATGTGTTCTCTGTTCGTCTTTTTTTATTTTATTTATGTTATTCTTTTGGTAACCGGGTAAGATTGGGTGGTTCTATTGACCTGCCAGTATTGTAGTATATATGGCAGAGGCTGTTGAAATGTGGAACAATGCTCATAATATAGCACAATGTCATGTTTTTACATTGAAGAATTGGAAAAAATTAAAAGCTAATTAGCACACTGTGCTACGTGCTTAGGAGTGTTTTTAAGAAGTTACTGTAGTTTGATGTTTAAAATGCTGTATGCTTGGACAAGGCTATTATATAATGGAAAATATTAGAATATATTTGCAGAGCATGACATTGAGAGTAACACACACCCTGGCATGCATAAAAACAGGTTACTCACCTGTAACAGTAGTGCTAGGAGTGGTATACCTGTATGTTGTTCATCCACACTCTTTGGCGTTTCCCCTTCCACTTTAAATCTCACCAGAAGTCTTCAAGCTGGCTCCTCCCACCCACTTAGGTGGTGTATATACCTTGGCTCCACCCCATGATGCCAGATCTTAGCCCACTGGAGGCCAGGTTGTGTGCGTTCGCAGCCGGGGAGGACGGATGGGTCCGTGTGGATGAACAAAATATACCACTCCTAGAACTACTGTTACAGGTGAATAACCCGTTTTTCTAGGATCGTGGATATGTTGTTCATCCACACTCTTCGGCAGACTCCTGGCAGTTCTCTGGAAGGAGGGAGGAAAGGCGCACACCCCCCTACTTAGGGAACAGAGATTGGAGAACTGAGGCCCCAAAAATCAGCATCCCGGCATGACTCAATGCCAATGTGGTAGTGGGTGATGAAGGTGTTAGCTGACTTCCAGGTAGCAGCCCAACAGATTTCCTGGATAGGGATGTCCCTGGAAGGAGCCACCAATGCAGCAGTATGGTGGGCAGAATGAGCTCTTAACCCTCTGGGAGGCTCCTTGCCCGCCAACTCGTAGCACAGACCTATGCATGATGTGATCCATCTTGCAATAGTCCATTTGGCTGCAGGTCTGACAGAAGCGGCTTCAGCATAGGTGACAAACAGCTGGTGAACCTCTCCCTGAATTTCTGCCGTCCTCTCCTTGTAATAGGATTGAAGGTCCAGATGGAATACCTTCCCCTAATTGAGTGATATCAGGTCCGGGCGTGTTGGAAGCCGCTCTGGGTGCCTGCAGCTGAGGCTGAGGAGATCTGAATACCAGAACTGGCGCGGCCAGTCTGGGGCTACCAGGGTCATCTTCACCTTGTCCCTCCTCACCTTGAGGAGCACCTTGTGGATCAAGGGAAATGGAGGGAAGGCATAGAGGAGGCCTGGGGTCCACGGCCTCAAGAAGGCATCCCCCTACAGTGAGCCCTGCTGAGGGAGGCGGGAAATGAAACAGCCTCAGCTTGGTGTTTTCCTTGGAGGCAAACAGGTCCACCATCGGTTTGCCCCAGTGGAAGAACAGGCTGTAAGCTACCTCTTGATGGAGAGACCACTCATGGGATGTCTGGCCTAAGTGGCTGAGAGCATCCGCCAGATGGTTGGCTAGGAGATCTACCTCTAATCGGCTCTCAAGGATCCAGATGTGGAGCGCCTCCCTGCACAGCAGATGGGAGGGCGTGCCGCCCTGTTTGTTGAGGTAGTACATGGTCATGGTATTGTCCATCTGGACTTAAACCGCTTGACCCCAGAGATGAGGAGCGAAAGCTGAAAGTGCCAGTCTGACCGCCCTGAGCTCCAACAGGTTGATGTGGCATCAGGACTCCATGGGGGTCCAGAGCCGTGGGCCCTTTTGCACCCCATGTGGGCTCCCCAGCCCATGAGAGAGGCATCGGTCATGAGGATGACCATCGCTAGGGGCAGACAAACGGGATCCCTTCCTGTAACTGGTCCGGGACAGTCCACCACTGTAGAGCATCCAACATCTTCTGGGTTACAGTGATCAGCTGGTCAAAATGACCATGGCACGAGTTCACTGGGCAGCCAGCTCACATTGGAAGGGGCGCAAATGTAACTGGGCCCAACGGACCACTGAGGTGCATGCTGCCATGTAACCCAGAAGGCGCAGAAAGTCCCGGGCAGGGCACGATTGCCCAACCAGGAATGAAGCCCAGTGTCTGGTCTGTCTTCCTTGGAAGGAGCCCCTCCCACAGTCTGTTTGGATTGGGCAAAGGAGGAAAGAACCTCTGCCCTGTCCACCGGGAGCTGAGCTCTGGCTTGACAAGAGTCAAGTTCTGCCCTGATGAAGCCCATCACCTGAGATGGCATGAGTTCCGACTTGGCCTCGTTGATCAGGAGGCCAAGCTGGAAGCAGGTCTGGAGGGTCAGGTCCCTGGACCTCTCCATCTCCTGTTGGGTGGATACTGCTAGGAGCCAATCGTCAAGGAAAGGATAACTCCTAACCCCCCCCGACACCTGAGATGGGCCGCCACCACTGCAATGCATTTGGTGAAGACCTGTGGGGCCAATGACAGGCCAAACGGCATGGCTCAGAACTCATACAGGGTCCCTTTGACCCTGAAGTGGAGTAACCACTGATGGGATGGACAGATTGAGACGTGAAAGAACGCGTCCTGCAGGTTCAGTGAACAGAACCACATGTTTTGCTCCAAGGATGGCATGACCTGGGACACAGTGACCATCCATAAGGTGCGTGACCTGAGATATTGATTCAGGTCATGCAGATCTAGAATGGGGCGCCAGCCCCTTGTCTGCTTGGGCACCAGGAAGTACCTGGAGACAAAGCCTAGGTCTGCTGGAGGATCTGCCACTGAAGCTACTGCCTCCTTGAGGAGGAGCTGAGCGATGTCGTCTCAGAGAGCCGACTGGGTCTGACCGGATGCTCTTTTCCCCTGAGGGGCATGGGCTCGGCTTGGAGGGTACTGCTCAAATTCCAGAGGCAGTCCCTGACTGACCACTTCGAGAACCCACCTGTCTGAAGTGACAACAGACCAGGCAGAAAGGAAGTGGCAGAGCCAGCCCCCCCATGGGAGGACCCAGAACTGAGGTGATGGGAGAGGGGTTGACAGCCTCTGCCCCATCACTGAGCAGGCTTGGAGGAGGAAGCACCAGGACCTGAGCCTCGGCCTCCTTTTCAGGCCTGCTGGGGTCCCTGCTTGGGCTGAGGGCACCAAGCTTGAGCCTGCTGCTTATGCTGGTGCTGTTGTCCACCTTGAAAGGAGGACTGCTGAGCTGCAGGTGAAGAATGCTAAAAAGGCTTCTTCTTTTTCTTCTGCTGGTTCTTGCATGAAGAACTCTTGGCAGAAGTAGCGTCCAAGGTGGCACTGGACTGCTCAGTGCGCTGAAGGTGAGCGGCCACTCCTGGGCCAAATAAGTCAGTCCCAAGGAAGGGCATGTCAGCTAGTTTGTGCTGGGTATCCGCCGGAAAGGAGGAGAGCCTCAGCCAAGCCCTGCAACAAGAGGCAACTGTGGCAGCCATCGAGCAGACACAAGAATCCCCAATGTCCAGGGCCATCTGAAGCTGCTGTTTGGCAACAGCTCAGCCCTGATCCCTGGTCTGCTTGACCATGATCTGCATGTCCGCAGGGAGATGTGGGAGGACTTCGTCTAGTGACCCAAGGAAGATGTGAGAGAAGTGTGCCATGATGACCACCGAACTTGCCTGACGAAGGCCCAAGGAGGAAGCCGCATAGACCTTCCTGGCTGAATGGTCCAAAAGCTTGGACTCTTTATCAGAAGGTTGGTCAGTGTCAGCAGAACTGCCAGTACACCTGAACACAGAGTCAGTCACCAGGCTCTCAGCCGAAGGGTGCTCTGTGAACCCTGCAAGAGACCCCATGGGCACGGCATACTTATGGGCCATGCAGGCAGACAGAGCTGGACAAGAGGCAGGGCACTGCCAAAGTTCTAGGGCCAGGCCAACAATAGCCTCAGCCACAGGAAAGACCTCTGCCAGTGTATTCCCTCTCTTAAGGATGTCCATAAGAGGGTACTCTGTCTTTTTCTGGATTGGCTCCAGGGGCATCCCCGTAGATTCAGAGATGAGGTGAAGGAACCCTTGAAAAGACAAGGGACCTTCCTCCATCTCCAGGCCAACAGTTGGTTCATCATCACCTGGATGTGAATGCAAGCCGGTGATGTCCGAATCCGGATATAAAGGCCTACCACCCAGGTCACTTTTGACCCGTCGAGGGCAGTACAGGGTGACCGTGACCAACAATCGCTGGGGAAGCCCAGTGTCTGGTCTGTGTTCCTTTGGAAGGAGCCCCTCCCACAGTCTGTTTGGGTGGTGGTTCTACCACAATCGGTGGAGAGACTGTTTTGTGCCGAACAGGTGGTTTTGCCAGCTCCATGGGCAGAGGAACCGATTTAATCAGCTCCGAAGGAGTTGGCTTTGTTCTAGGAGGCGAAAGCCAGGTAATGGCCAGTGTAGAACCTGGAGTGGGCTTGTGCTCAATCAAAATGAGCTGTTGCCACATGAGGTCCTCACAGTACTGACAGAGTTTCCGCCGGAGCCTCTCCTCATCCAAGGAGGACAAGGACGACCGATGCCATTGCCTCTTTTTAGAGTGCTTATGGCTCTTCCTTGGCCTGTCAGATGAGGGGGTTCAAGACCTCAATCGAGATTGGGCAGGCTGACTCAGTCGCTCAGGAGACACTGGCGGGACCAGTGATTTACTGGGATCAGGGACCACATCTTCAATTGGAGCCCCAGAAGGCTGGGTCATGTCATCTGGAAAGACCAGATTAGGGGTTCCATCAAGGGAATCGTCGAATGGAGTCAGTGATATCGGATTGATAGGATCGATCACAATTTTGACCTCATCGACAGATAATTTGGTCGACTGACCAGACGGCAAAGCCGAAAAGCCAGCGGCTGAAGAAGTGATCTTGACCGAAGTCGAGACTGCACGCTCCTGGGACTGAGATCTCTCCCCTTCCCAAGAATGTCTCCATCGAGACAAAGATGCTCCTGGATCCTTCTCCCACTTATGGGATTGAGAGGAGTGTGATCCTGCAAGTGCCTCTCCCTTGGCCAAGAGAGATGGCACAACTCTCAGAAGGAACCCGAGAACGTGGAGCCCAGGTTGAGTGGAACGAAGAAGCTCCAAGAGGAATCTGCAGCATGAGCCGCTTCCTCCTCGAATGCTTGCATGCGTTCCAACTGCTCAGCTGATCCCACAGCCTCAGAAACCACCCACCAAGCCTCCTTGGATTTCTCTGGAGGGTTCCTCATCTCCGGCTTCCCCAACTTCAGGTGTGCGAGATGGTCATCGAGGATGTTGGGATGAAAAGCAAGACACAGATTGCATTTTGAGGTGTCATGGTCGACACCGAGGCAATAGACGCATGCGGTGTGGGGATCGGTGTACGACATCTTGTGGCCAGAAGGCCACCGACAAAATCTGGGGGAAGACTTGTCTTCCATGATCAAAGCAGCAAACTTGCGATCGCTAACACGAACAATGCAAATTTTCAGTAAAACCGAAGGTTTGAAAGCCAGGGCCTACGAAATGCATAAGCATGAGAGAGGCAGCCTGAATCTTCCAGTGGAAAGGAAGATCTGGCATCATGGGGCACAGCCGAGGTATATACCACCTGGGTGGGTGGGAGGAACCAGCCTGAAGACTTCTGGTGAGATTTAAACCGGAAGGGGACATGCTAAAGAGTGTGGATGAACAACATATCCACGATCCTAGAACAAGATGATTCTCACACTGAGGAGGATTGGTGACATCATAAAGAATGAGAAATATGCTTGAGTGCTCTATGACAGCAAAGACCCTCTGAGGTGTGAAAACAAGTTTGTTCTGCACATTGGGTGGGCTGTTGCATATAATACAACATGAGTATCTTTTTACAAAGAATAACCATCAAAGAGAACTGGTCTATCAATATTTCATCCAGACAAAATATTGGTATTTTGTCTAGATAGGACAATGATTGTCTGCTTTTGGTTTTACTTTAAGCAGCTCCTGCTTGCCGGTGCTGATGATTAACATTTAACTTCAAAAGCTAATCAGTAGCACCTATTGTTCTAAATATTCTAACATTTAGAACAACTTTTTAGAAACAGTAAAAAAAGAAGCTCAGAGTATATTATAAAAAGTAGATGTAAGCCAGCCCGGTGGCACAGAGGGCTGAGGTGCTGGATGCCTTACCTCACGTCACGCCAATGACCAAGATTCGGGAACGGACTCGGGTCATCGGAAGCCGCACGGGGGTAGAAGCAGGATTGAGCAACCAGAAGGCAGCTCTCCTCTCCGGAGTGGTTAGCACCGCCCCCACAGTCCCATGCCACCAGGTGGAGGTCGGGTAGTCAGCTGCCAGTAGAAGGGGATGGCGAGCAGTGGGAGTGCACCTCAAGATGTGGTGTGTGTATGCCCACACAGCATGCGCCACAGGTATGGGGACAAGTTACGGGAAAACAGGAGAAATGCTGCAAAATATATACGGAAAACAGCAGATGTAAACTGGGTGGTGTTACACCTCCTTCAACATTTGAAAGGTTTTCCCTTAATGTATGTCGACAAAAATAGCTTACGTAAAGCAACAGCGCAACAAAAAGTGTTTTTTCCAAAAAGCTAGTTTCAGCTACAAATAAAAATACTAGCATACCTATCAAATCTATTTTTCTAGGTACCTCCTATGCTGCACACAAAGGGATTTTTATTTTCTCGATCCTAACCTCTGCCAGGTCTACAATGCTACTTCCATGCCAAATGTGGCAGTCATCTTTTTTCTTGAGGAAAAAACTGAACAACATTTAGAAAATGCTCAGGTTTTAGTGGAACTAGAAAATGTCACCACCAAATAAAACTGGATGATGACTAGAATCTTTTATTGTGAAAAAAAGGTGAGGTCAAATTGTTGCCCCATTTCATTACAGTGCCGCTTTAAATGAAGACACATTTGTAGGTAGTAGCCAGGTGATATACTGCATGCCTCCCTGCATACATTGTAAAAAGTAATACATAGAAAGTCTTGTGTTCAACAAAATGTGTATATTAAAAGAAAGCAGTGAGGCCTATTGGTTAGAGCACGGAATTGGGAACCAGGAGATTCTAGGTTTGATTCACACCACAGCAATTTATTTACCATGACCTTAACCAAGTCATTTGACTTCCATGTGCTTCAATATTCTTAGATACAAGATTGTGCAGAAGTAGAACCCCACTGAAAAAAACAGAGATGCTGCATTTCTGGTAGGCAATCTTAGAAGTATAAATGGTTAAAATAGAAGCATGTCCACGTGTGCAAACAACCTGTTAGGACACCCTAACAGGACAGGCATCAACTGCTGCAATCTTTCTTTTCATTTGGCAAGGATGAATTTCATGAAAAGTAACAATGTATCTCTTCATTTGGCAAGGATGAATTTCATGAAAAGTAACAATGTAATTTTCATTTATACATGATGAGTACAGAACACACTCCAGTAGAAAACAAAGAATAAAACTCTTCAAAGTCCTCACTGTTTTCAAAACAAACACATTTCAGACTTATGTACCATGCTATTTTCTGAAATGAGAAAGCTGATGATCCATGTAAAACACTGGCAATAATTAGGGGCTAAATATGTGATACTTATGTGCCCATACTTTTCTACAGTAACCAAGGTGGTGGTTTCCTGTCGGAAAACAGCAGTGTGCTATGCATTCTAATCATCATCATCATTTTCTACAGTCTGAAATAAGGCTTACGTTCCTTGTGGAATAGAAAATGTTTGCCTGCAGGGCATAGATTCAAGGTACACCCCAGGTAAATGGATATCAATTCAATGAACTGCAAAAGTGTAACTACATTCAATACTGAAGAATTTATCTGATGAACAGTCATTTCAAGGATTCGCTTAATAGTATGTTATTTCATGTTTACAAATCATTCTAATAGCAAGGCATTGATAACATTTTTTGCAAGCTCTAAATCATAACCTAACAGAAATATGAATAACTATAAAATCTAAACTTTGGTTCTTGACGTCACAAGGGACATATGACTTTCAAAAACACCAACATGAGTTGAAATGTGCCAGACACAGTGATTTTTAATGTATTTGAAGATTAAGGTATAGAAGTATAAGACATAACCTCATAGGCGGTTATTACAGTATGTAAGTAATAAGCCACTCAATGGTGTGTATTATAGGTTTTTTGATGCACATCCACAGGGAGTGGAGCATAAAGCCAATGTGATTATGCCTCCGGAAAGTACATCTTAAATCCTGTACTGCACACCCTTAAGTGACTTTTTGCACTTATAAAATAATTTGCTGTTGTATCAGCAATAAAAGAATAAAAACATTTTTACTGTTGTTTGCTTTAAAGTTGCATCTGCCCTCTTATGCCCAGAGGGGTAGCGGGTAATGTTTTACTGTAATTTGCATTAAAGGGACACTGTTGACCCACTTACATTTCAAAGTGTCTCTAGTTCAAAAATATCTTGTGTCTATGGAGTGCACCCTCACACTCTCCATATCATGGCAGGAGAAAACGTGCTAGTGTGGGGATGGGTCACAGTCTCAGAAGGTACCAGGAAGTGGAAGGAGTCGGCGCGGCTTGGTTCCATAGAACCAAAATATGATCCCTTCCCTTCCAAAACAGGAGCAACTACAGATGGAGATGTTGGCAAGCCATGCTCGAAAAGGGTCCTTGGATCAATGCATCAACCTAGTTAACGAATGAAGAAAGAAAGAAAGAAAGAAAGAAAGAAAGAAAGAAAGAAAGAAAGAAAGAAAGAAAGAAAGAAAGAAAGAAAGAAAGAAATATTACATGGGGGCAGGTAATGGTTCTTCATACTTCTTGCGAGCACCTGGGAAGTTGCTCTTTAAAGATGCAGTGGATCACCTGTTACACCTTGTTCCTATTACAGGTTTATCTAAATGTTGATACATAGTTGGCTTGCATTAGGCAAGGCTGCCCTCACACTTCACATGGTCTGACTGTGTATTCTAGCTTTTGGATGCTGCAGTGTTAATTGATATGTCATTATCATTTGCTTTGTTTTGGGGAAATTGAGAATTTCCCTTGTCTATGACCTGGTAAGCAGACCACTCAGGTACTTAGGAATATGCCCAGCCTAGATTTATATACAGATGTCACCCAGTGCAACTCTCTTCTATCCTCGAGTGTAAGAATGACATGTGCTGTATTTTGGCCACAGTGATGTGTTGTGAGACACACATCCTGTGTAAACCTGCATACTTGGCTGCAGATGGCTGCTTATGCAGTATTGTTAGACATGCCATCCTGAATCATATCAGCACACTTAAAGTGCGGAAAAGACATTGCAGTAGGATAATTTTTCTGAATTGCATGTGCTTGTGTCTGTATAACATATTAATCTGTTGGTGCATTTTTTTTTTTTGCTAAATGTTCTATAGTATGTGATGATCAATGGCTAGACTGGATCTAGCCATACCCTCAGATATGGACTTTTTCTAGACACTCCCTCTCAGTTGTATAGATATTAAAGTCTACAGGTCTCCATGTTTATTTGAAAAGATAATTATTTTGCATTTAGGAGCAGCCTGTTTGCAAATATCCACTACTGTACATTATCAAACATATATTGCAATTGCTTATTTAGGCCCCCTCAGATCTATAGCTAGTGTACAGCATCGTATCACCTCTATATAGATGGACACTTATGTCAATGCATACCCCAGGGAAGCCATTAACAAACAGTGTAAGCAAAAGTGGTTCCAAGACAGCCCTTGTGGTACACCGAGTGTTAGTCTTCTTGAGTCTGATGTATTTCATTTACTTTTATTACCTATGCCCTCTCTGTTGGGTAATTTTCTATCCAGGCTATTGTGGTTTTAGACACTCCTTTTTTCTTTAGTTTTATGAACTGTAGTTTAAGGTCTACTGTGTCAAATGCCTGTGTGAGGTCTATGAAAATGGCCCCAGTGAGATTCCCAAATTAAGTGCATTTTCAACATCAATTGTAACTTTGAGCAGGGCAGTGGTGATGGTGCATTGCCCAAGTTTGAAAGTGAAATATTCCTTTGGATGTTCTTCTCAAGGCAAAATGAGAGTTTCTTGTTTTTCTAGGATGTTGTTTAGGTGGATAGGACTGACATTGGCCTGCAGTTTTTCAGGCCCCTGGAGTCACCTGTCTTGACAAGTTCAGTGACAAGGGCATGTTTCCGAATGTTTAAGATCTGTCCAGTTTCAAGTGATAAACTATACAGGGTTGTAAGGGGAGAAGCTAGCCAGCAGGGTGTGTGTGAGAAATTACTGTTTCTGTATACTGGTGTAAATAAAATAAAAAAAGACAGAAACAGCCCCCCACCCTCCTCTCGAGTCCAGTTATTTAAACTACAACCCCAACTCCCCACTCTCTATTACATGTCCATTCCTTCCTTCCTCACACCAGCACCCACAATTTAAGTTTTAACCTCCCCCACAAAAAAAAAACTCCCATGATCGGTGGCTGGCAAAACCCGTCCACCTCTGTGGCCAGCTGCTGTCTCATCTAGTGTTTTTCCTTTGGAAAAAAAATCTATTTATTTCCACCCAACCCAGCAGCACCCAACTCCTACCCTCACCCACACTACAATTTTCTAAACAGAAGCCCCCCTCAGGTGCGGTGAAGGAGACCAACACAACCTGCCCTCTTCCACGGCCAGCCACCTTCTTGTGAATGAAAGTGCTCCCATATTTGCTCACACAGTAAAACAGCTGATCACATGATTAACTGTTTTACTATGTGAGCAAGCATAGAAACACTTTCATTTACAAGAAGATGGCCAGCCGTGGAGGAGGGTGAGTTGTGTCAGTCACATTAGCTGTGCCTGGGAGGCCCCTTCTCTTTAGGAAATGTTGGGTGCTGGAAGGGAGGAGGTTGGACATACATCAATTTTTGCAAAAGGGAAAGTTTATTAATGATCCAATGTGACTTACTATCCTATCTCCCATTAATTGTGTCTCTCCTCCCACCCCTTTGTACTGTGAAAGCTGGTATACTCCCACATGTGCTCAGTGACACAGGATAGCTGGTATACCCCCACATGTGCTCAAGTGACACAGGATACTTAACTAAGTGTGGAAGATCTAAAGCCTCAAATCCTCCCCACCTCAAAGTTATCCATCCAAGGTCCTTTTGGTTGCCTGATCGAACCACCCTCCTCGCTGAGTTATCTAACACTGACTGATACTGCAGCATGTCTGCCATTGACATTGATGCTGCCCTTAGTTCATTCCAACACACATTCACTGCAGTGTGGGCCACTTACACCTTTTTGTAAGGTACAGGTTAAGGGCTAACTCCTCCCTTTGCTTTGGCTAAACTCACTGCATGCCTCATATGCTGCATTTCTGCTTGGCACCTATGAGTACACTGACTCCCCATGGACTTGACTAGGGGAAAAAACACTGCTGCATAATGCATGCACTAAAGCCACTAGGCTAATCAAATCTATAAACTTTCCCTTCAACCTCCAAACTAACCTTAACAGCTTATGCAAATTCTGGACAATCATCCATACCCGTCCTCTGTCAAGGCATTTCCAACACATCCAGCCCCTAGAGGAAACCTCCATCTTCAATGTATCTTTTACGGATTGTGCCTAATCTTTCCACCCCTCTAGTCCCCCCTTCCCCACTTGTTCTTCTCTTCCACCTTCTACCATAGTCACCTTTTCTCCCATCTCTTCAATTGCCACCCTTTTGGTGATGCTGTCCCTTAATTTACACCTTAATATTGCTATCTGTAAGGTATTCTATCATGTTTGCCTATTGCAGTGCTACTGTTTTACTGCTTTTGCACTTTTTATATTGTTTATTTCTATTAAATTATTACTTTTATTATTATTGTATTTTTCACCTACTGTACGCATGCCTTAGTGTGCACCCTTTCCCCAGGACACCCCTGGAAATGAGCTGCTTGCAGCTCAGTAGGCCTTTCCTTGTAAAACATTTTTAAATGTATTTTTTTATTTAAAAGTTGGTAATCAGGAAAGAAACACTGAACCAAGGCTTATTTCTGGTTGAAGTTGGGGAAGGGGAAAAAGGTAGTGGCTGAGAAAGTAATGAAAGAGCTTTCAGAAGATACAAGGAAACACAAAAGGATGAGGACAGAGAACAATATCTGGAGAAGCAGAGGGAATCTGGGAAAATAATTAGAAGGGCTAAAGCACAGGCAGAGGAAGGTATAGCCTAGGCTATTAAGAAAGGTGACAAGATCCTCTTCAGACACATTAGCAAGAGGAAAAAGACCAGAAATGGGATCATTAGGCTGAAGAAGGAAGGAGGAGAAAGGGTGGAGGATGACCTGGAAAAGGCTGAGATACTGAACAAGTACTTTTGCTCAGTATTCATCAGAGAAGGCGAGGGTGAGGGATTGAGACTTATTAAGAAGGGTTTTCAGGGGAAGGAGGTAGACACTAGCCCATTCATGGTGGAAAGAGTCCTAGAAGAACCTGGGGAAAAGAAAAGCAGTTAAGGCAATGGGGCCAGATGGGATCCACCCCAGAGTACTAAAGGAATTCAGGGAAGCGGAAGCGGAACTACTGGCTTCCCTTTTCAATGCATCACTAGAGAGAGGGGAGGTACTGTACCTGAGGTCTGGAGGAGTGCAGATGTAGTCACTGTCCACATGAGTGGAAGCAGAGAGGAAGCAGGCAATTACAGGCCCATAAGCCTGACCTCAGTAGTGGGGAAACTAATGGAATCCTTACTTATGGAGAGGATTATGACATTTCTGGAGGATAGCAGGCACAGGATCCAAGGCAGCATGGATTCTCAGCAGGAAGGTCCTGTCAGATGAATCTTATAGATTTCTTTGAATGGGTAACCAGGGTGGTAGAACAGGGAGGGGCGGTGGATGTGGCCTACCTGTATTTTAGCAAGGCCTTCAACACCGTCCCACACAGTAGATTGCTAAATAAATTGGGGAGCCTGGGAGTGGGTCTTACAGTGTCAAAGTGGGTTGGGAACTGGCTAAGGGATAGGATTCAGAACGTGGTGGTAAATAGCATGAAATCTGAGGAGAGAGAGGTGACTGGCAGGGTGCCACAGGGGTCAGTGCTGGGGCCAGTCCTGTTCAATGTCTTCATTAGTGACACTGCAGAGAGTGACACTGCAGACAGTCTGGAGGGAAAGGTGTGCCTCTTCGCAGATGACACCTAGATCTGCAACAGAGTGGACACACTGGAGGGGGGGTGGAAAAAAATGAAAAAGGACCTAAGCTATTAGAGGAGTGGTCAGGTGTCTGGCAGTTGAGTTTCAATGCCAAAAAGTGTAAGATCATGCACCTGGATCACAGGAATCCAAAGGATGAGTACAGGATGGGTGGGGAAATTCTAGCCACCACAAGTCAGGAGAGAGGCCTGGGGGTTATCATATCTGATGACCTGAAAGTGACCAAACAGTGTGAAAAGGCAGTGGGGAGAGCAAGCCGAATGTTGGGGTGCAGAGGGAGCGGCATAATAAGCAGGAGGAAAGAAGTAGTGATGCCACTGTACAGATCACTAGTGATGCCTCAGATGGAGTACTGTGTTCAGTTCTGGAGACCACATCTCTGAAAGGACACTGACAAAACAGAGGCAGTCCAAAGAAGGGCAACAAAGATGGTACATGGACTGCACCAGAAGCCCTATGAAGAAATACTTAAGGACCTTAATATCTATTCACTGGAGGAAAGAAGGGTGAGGGGAGATACGATTGAGACTTTAAAGTACCTTGGTGGAATAAAGAGGGTACAGGTGGAAACAATATGTTAGAGAAAACTCTGCACAAGAACAAGGGGGCATGATATGAGGCTAAAGGGTGGAAGGCTCAGGGGTAATGTTAGGAAGTACTTTTTTCCTGAAAGGGTGGTGGAGCCATAGAACAGCCTTCCGGCAGAAGTGGTGGTGATGAACACAATGTGGGGTTCAAGAGTGCATGGGATAGATATAAGAGTACCCTGCAGATGCGCAGAGCAGGAGTGCCGCGCAGATCAAATAGCATCTGGGGCTGCAGCAGTGAATAAGGAAATGGGCAGACTAGGTGGGCTGTATGGTCCTTATCTGCCAACAGGTTCTATGTTTCTAAAATCTGCTAAATACAATGGAACTGTTGTAATTCATGCAAATAAAGTGCAAGCAAATGTAGAGCAACCTGGCAAAAGTGCAAAGTTACCAAAGTGGGTGACTGTAAAAGACACATTCTACATCTTGAAATACAATCTAACAACTGGTTGAATATATAAGTGCAATGAAATTAGGAAATATAGAACTGGTTACTGAGAGGGGTATGAACTGGGGAGGGGAGAGGAACAAAGTGCAGGTCAGGTAGGGAGCTGACAGGAACAGGAGGGGGAGGGCAGGAGTTTAAGTTGGTGCTTAAGGGAAGTTGGGAAGGGTAAGAGATGGATACATGATGGGAGGAGGTTCCAGAGGAAGGGGAGATGATAAATGAAGGCTGACTGCACAGCGAAGGAGCGAGGGAGGGAGAAGATGCAAGGATCCCTGGAGTGAAATGAGTAAGAAGCAGATGGGACGGGAAACATGAAGGTGGACAGGTATGAAGGCAGTGCCTCAAACAAACATTTACAGATACAAGATATGCAGTGGTGCAGGTGATGGGAGGGATGATGGAGAGGAAGGAGTGGAGTGTGCAATGATGAGTAGGAGGGGGTGAGTTTGTGGCAAAATGACAGAAGGCATTACAGAGGGTGTCCAGCCTGCCAAGGGATGAGGATGAAGTGATACCATAAACCACATCTGCATAATCAAACACTGGCACCACCATTTTGGTGATCAGCTCCTGGCAGACATGCAGGATCAGGCAGTCTTTATTACAGTACAGGGCATCAAGCTTGGGGTGGAGCATGGCACACATGGCATCAAGGTGATCAGAGAAATCAAGCCTGCTGTCAAGCCACACGCCAAGATACTTGAAGGAATGACCACTTCAAGAGGAGAACCATCCAGGGTGGTGAAGGAAGGGAGGGAAGCAAGCCTTGTCAGCTGCTGGCTGGATCCAAAGGTCATGCACACTATTTTCTTGGTGTTGACACAGAGTTGGATGGCCTGACACCAATGTAGAACACTAGAAATCTTGCTGGAGCAAGAGTTCCACAGCCACAGTTGATGGGCTTGAGGTGTAGAGCACCATGCCATCTGCATACATGTGAATATGCAGGTTGACACAGGTAGAGGGGAGGTCACTGAAAAAAATGGAGAAAAGGATAGGACCTAAGATGGAGCCCTGAGGGACCCACGCCTGCACTGTGAGTGGAGTGGACAGGATGCTACTGACCCGTACTGACTGTTGATGACCCAAGAAGCAACTGAATTCAACAGCAGAGGCTGAGAGGCCAACAGAACTCAGATTGTCTAGGAGGAGTGGTTAGGTCAGCAAATCAAAGGCTTTGGCCAGATCAATGAAAATACAGTAATTCAATACCTATGTAATATCAAATACTTCAAATCTCCCTCCCTCACTATATAAGGGACTCTCAATCCTTAGTCATTTTTAAACACGAATTGAAAATGTATTTATTCAGTCAGGCCTTTTCTCTGACTAGTTAGTTTAACATTTTTAGTAGTTTATTGTGTGTATATTGCATGCTTTTACTATTATATGCTATTATTATATTTTCTTTTATGTATGTAAAGTGCATTGAATGGCAACTGAGAAAGTGCGCTTAACAAATACAATTATGAGGATGATGAAATCAAATCAAATCACCCCAAGGGAGGTTGAAGTTAATACTGATAAACACACAAATAATGATCTGTACAATGACGTACTACAGTTAGGCAAATTATTCTGTGGGGCTACTGTATGTACTGCACATTTGCATAGGTATGTTTCCTGTAAGGTATAGAGCACAGGTCTCATAACAGGGCAAGTAAAGCAATACAAGATTGTGGTAAAAGAACACTGCTGAATAAATTACTTCAGTAGAGGTTTATGTTGGTGAAGGTATGCACAGCACAGAGTGGATAGTTCATACAGTAATAAACATTAAATATGCAACCCCACAGTAATAAAGATTATCATGAACAGCATTTAAATACAATTTCCATGTGCAATGTTACGTATCTCTATTTTGTTTGAAGTCATGCTATTTTTTTTGTGGTTGGTTCTGTACGAGGTAAATAACTGATTGGGTCTGAGTGCAAGTAAGAATCCATGTTACAATTAAGGATGATGGCTAGCTTAAAGTGTGAATGCACCAGCAAGATGAAGCACCCGTAGTACTTTGTTAACATCTGGTCTGATGCTTGATGTGGTTCTCTGGTTGCAGTCCGTTGATGTAGCTTATGTTTGGAGTCCTTCATTTCACTATAGCAGGTTTAGCACACTGCAATGCATCTTTAGTCTAAGTAATCCAAACCAGTGCTTGCAAGGGTTGAGGTGTGAAGTAAGAGGGGTAGTACTAATAATAGTGAACAATGCTTGGTTTCCAGTTCTGAGTGGCTTCAGTGTATGTTATGAATGCCCCTTGTAGAAAACCAGAGCCCCGCAAATGTCTAGGATATGGAGTCCAACATCAGCATCTGGAGCACAGGGCTTCAGGGGAAAACAAAACACAGGCTGCATGAAGGATTGGTTGAAATGGAGTTCAGAAACTACCTTGGGTAGAAATTTGGCATGGGGGTATAGGACAACCCTGTCATTGTGAAAGACCCAACTCGGAGACTCTGGAGCTCACTCACATGCTTGGCTGAAGTAATGGCAGACTAGAAACACCATCTTCTGCAACAGATGACATAAATGACACTTGTCCATTGGTTCAAATGGTTTCTTCATCAGCTGAGACTGCACCAGCATAAAATCCCAGGACAGTTAAGGTTCATGAACCAGAGGGAAGAGGTCATCCAAACTGTACAGAATTTTTGGACACCATCTTTTCCTGGAACACAGTTGGAATACCTGCCATTGTGCAATAAACAGAAATGGCTGCTAGGTGCACCATGAAGGATGTAACTGACAGGTCAAATTAAAACAGGGACCGGGGCAGTCCATATTGTGCTTCAATGACTTAAAACAGGTGACAGAGAGCATGCATGACAGAAGAAGAAGAGCCACTTCTACTTAAACATGTACGTTCTGAGTCAACTCCTTCCAAAAGGCCTCCAGAACACAAGATATCCTCAGAAAGCCCCAGGACCTAGAATTCTAGCCTCTCAGGAACCAGGTTGTCAGGTACAAGGACATCAGATTCAAGTGCTGGACCATCCAATTGGACCTCATCAAAGATCTGGCCTGAGTGAAAGCACCAACGGTGGTGTGCTGATGAGGACGAGAAGGTTCTGGTACCAAAACTGATGATGTCTTTCCACACCTTGAGGAACACCTGGAACTGAGGTTTTGTGATTAGAACAATGACTTGAGAAACAGGAAACATTGGACATCCAGGTTCAAATACCACTATAGACATTTTTTTTTTTTAGTGTTTGGTAACCGGGTAAGGCCCACTAGACACAAGTGCCTGTTTTCAGGAGTGACCTGGGAGCACTGGGCAGTTAAGTGACTTGTTCAGAGTCACGCAGTATGCAAGTGGATGTTGTGAGAATCAAACTCAGGTCTAGTCTGCTGGATGTACCAAGCTCGTTCACACCCCGTTCCTCTAACCTCTAGGCTATACTGCCAACCCAAGAAATATTGCATGGCCCTGAAAAGGACATGTAACGCCTTAATGATTCAGGCCACCCAGCTGTAAAAATGGGTAAAAGCAAGACCCTTCTGAAAATGAGATTCTACACATCAGCTAGGTTATCGTGGGCAAATAAACTGTAAAAAAAAAAAAAAAAACCTTGTGCAGAAGGCATAGACAGAGGGAAGACACATAGCAGGCACCCGTTCATGGATGAGCAAAGGCATCCCACAACAGGTTGCCCTACTGAGGAGGGTGGGTGCAAATCAGACTCAGCTTACAGTATTTCTTGTAAGTAAATGGGTCTACCATTGGGCTTCCCCATGCAGACAACACCTGGTGATGTGGAGACCCCTTGTTGGCTACCTTTCCAACACAGATGAAGGGGTAAAACTACGTGCCCAGTTCCAGGAATGGTATTATCTGGTTCTGCATGACCATGTGAAACATTTGCTTCTGGAAAAAGTGATCAAGACTCTGCAGATACAGGATAAGGCACCTACGTCCCATCCATTTGAGTTGCAGAAAGTACCACAACAGAAACCCTTACAGATCTTTGCATTCTGGAACATTCCATATTGCATATAGTGCCTGGAGTTCCAGGACTTCCTCTTGAATCACAATAAGACACTCCTGTGCAAACATGTTCTCTAGAGGTGCATGGGGATGGCATGAAGGCATTTTCCCAAATTCCAAAGACAGACCCATGGCAATTACTTCTAGGATACACTGGTCCACGGTGTTTATGGACCACTGTGGTAGCTCTCCATTGTGAGGCATCCTAAGCCTTCAGAACAGGGCATCATATAAATACACTTTGCCTTGCCTAAATGGAGGAGCCAACCACAAACTGTAAACTACAACCGGGTCTGCAATAGAGAGCTGAAGGGTCTCCCTCCTGTTGTCATTGCTTGCTTGTGGTGACAGATCCAGTGGCCTGGCCTCTGGAGTCACCACAATTCCCACTGTGGTTGTGCTGTGTAAAACCCTGGGTGATAGGACTAGGCAGGATGATACTACTGCTGCTGGTGCATCCAAAGGACCCAGAGCTCTACTGTTACTGGGAAGATTTCTCTTTTATGATTGAGGTGATGGGAGTTTTGGATGACCCTGAACTTCTTAATTGTAATGAGATAACCCTCCATCTGTTGTCTGAAGCTGTCTTTCCCTGTGAATAGGAGACCCAAAATCAATTGTCATATCGCCCATGAGAAGAATTAAATAAGCAACCATGATTGGCCATGCATTGTTACTACCGCCACCAGTGCCTTGGTTGGTGCATCACATTAAGGGGTACCTGGAGCCAGTATTTAACAATATATAAACTCATGTCCCAGATGTCAGTGAGGTCCTGTTGGTGGTCCACCTCCAGAACTGGCTTTTGCACAACCCCCAACCAGTGTTCAAGGCAGAAGACATCTTGTCCAAGACAGATATAAATAAACAAGTCACTCAGAGTGATAACTAGAGCTTGGGTTTGTTGACTTTTTGTGGGGGTTCTGGTTCAGTTCTGGGTTTGTACAGTTTATCCAATTAGAGTTCGAGTTCGGTTCGCTTAATTATATTTTAATAGTTTGGGTTCAGTTTGGTTCACGAGTGGAGCTGGCAAACAAAGCACCGTGAATTTAAAAATTCCTAGACAACTGGGTAAATCTGTTCCCATTGTCCTGGTACTGGCGTCTCTTCAGTCGAGCGTGCTTGTAGGCTTCAGAGCCCCTTTTTATGCAGCGATCACCATTCCTGTTGTTGTAACTTCCCTAGGATGGGGCATAGCAAAGGAAGTACTGGACTGCAATGACAAAGTCTACAGCAGTAAAGTGTGACTGTCTCGATGCACACAATACTACATTTACTACAGAGGTGGCATTGCAGAGGGACAGATGGACAGATGAAATAGGTGTGAAACTTTTGGTAGTATCTTAAGGTATGTAATGAGGGCCATGACTGGCTCCCACTTTTCATAAAAAGACCATTTTAGTTATCCCAGGAAAAAGCTGTAAATATTCTTGATGGTCATATGTTTTAGACTATAAAATGTTCAGCAAAGGCAATACAGAACAATTCATTCTGAGTGGGCTCATGAATCTGCAGCAACTATGTTTAACATATTTCTGACAAAGACAGGGGGATGGGGTAAGTTCAATTAGGTTCGTGTTTGGTTCAGGTTCGCCAGGGATACTTGTTTAAGGGTTCTAGTTCAGTTCGGTTTGCCAGAAAATCACTCAGTTTGCATTCGGTTCAGGTTTGGTCCGCAGATGAACCAAGGCTCCAGCAATAACCCTGTCAGTGCAGAAGCTATCATCCTCATGGTCATGAGATCCCTTTCCTAAAGCACAGGACAAAACCAACTGGTTGGTGTTCAAGGCCTGTTGTGGGGAACCATCAGCCAAGTACCCTCCTGGGGAAATGACAACCCCACTGGTTCAGCTGACCACCAAAGACAAAACCCTATAGCGCAACCCATTCGACTTGCCTGGGGGCCTCATTCAGTGCCCCCAGTGCAGGCTGAGAGAGAATAACCTGAATAGGCAGGGAGAAGATAGCTGGCATGAGGGGAACTGGTGCAAGATGAGTTATGCAGGATAAGCCCAGGCTCAAGTTGGAACACCAGCTGGGCATCCTGGGTCTGATAATAAAGAAAGGCGTGTGCACTGGGGCTGCCTCAGGCCAAACATCCAGCGCAGCCAAGTCAGGAAATTATGAAAATGTGGGCCATATCAGTGCTGATATTTAGAGCATGATAAGGAAGTTGATGAAAAGAAGCTCATCAACCTCTTGTAACACCTGTGATGCAAATGCCTCAAACAGGATACAGACTGAGACTGAGATTGAGATGGACAGCAGGGCCTCAGCAGAGATCAATGATGCATAATGTAATGACTGACTCTGGGGGGGGGGGTCTCCCCTATGCCAACCAGTGTCCAATATGCGGCTGGAAGTCCATAAAGAGGAACAATCATTGTCATTAACACTTTCTATACCTTTGGATTGGGACCACTCAAAAAATAATTTGGTAGATGTAAAGCAAGTACATACAAAGGCTTTACTGGACAAATGCAAAAATGCAGCACAAACCCCCAGCACTCTGCATCAAGGATGTGAGACTTTGTAAGGGATGGCCTACCAAAACCAATGCCCCCGTGTCTAGGTCTACTGGAGTTGGGTACTTTGGATTCAAGTCAATTTATTTATTGATTGACTGAGTGATTTAAAATGGTTTACGTGGTAAACATACAGAGAAAGACAGCTGGCAGGCACTGTGCAATATTATACAGTATTTCACAATAGTAGATAAAAAAGCCACAAAAGTGCAAAGATTCTGACATAAACAATATATAAAATCAGGACATATACAAGATTGATATCAGGATTTTATCATAAACTGGAACAAGGTCATGCAATCACAATGTGTTGTAAGCAATATCTTGAGGTCTCTTTAGCAGAGGCAACATGGGTGGGCAAGGAGGATCCCAAGGTTATAGGAGACAGGAATGATGTTTCTCTGGTATAACATGACAATGTTAGTGCTTAAAATTGTCAGTTAATGTTATTGTCACACACCAATTTGCCTCTTAATGAAGTTTCTAGGGGTACATTTCATTTTTCCCATTTTGCCAATTATGTTGGTCACTGTGTAGCGATTCTCCTATAGTGTGTCTTGTATAGCTGATCACGGCGTGCTGTCACAGTGCAGTGCATCTGACATCATGTCATGGTTGGTCGCAGAAGCTGTTGACTCTCGAATTTGACACTGTCTCCTGGCAGTGTGACCCTCTCAAACAGGTGTGTGTAAATGATGTGTTGCTGACTTTCATAGTTGAAGTCACATATTTCTTACCAGGAATGTTTGCCTATTTTGCTGCCATGCCATTTCTTCTGTATTTCCGGAAGTCTATTATTACAATGTGTGAGAGGCAGAAAGCACTGCATCAACCTGTGTGGATGTATGACAGCGAGTCATAATCCAATTTTTTTTTTAAGAATGTTATGGCTTGCAGCTTGCCTGTTAATGATGTTTTTGCAAACTGTTTATCCAGACCTACATTTGTCGCTTACATATAAGTGAGCAGTGAAATCGGACAGCATTTCTGTATCCTGCTGCAAATATTTTGTGTCTGATTTGTTTGGGGGTGGCGGTTAGGTGTTCTACTTCTTGTGCTATAAAAATGTTTTTATTGCTGAGTTCAAGTATTTCTTAACAGTAATGCTGTATTTTTTCAATTAATTACTGTCATGCTACTGCCTTTGTATATCCTAAAGTCCACTGCTTTCTCAGGTGAATAGCTGTAAATGCTGCAGTAGTCCGTGTATATTTGTAGAGAATAAAAATACCATACTATCACAGTCTGCAGCTTGCCACTATAGTGTCTTTTGTCAAACTGTTTATGCAGACCTACAATTCTCTCACACATGTAATCCATGTGTTCAGAATGGGGGTTCAAATCCCACCACAGCCACTTACTTGTCTAGGACTCATAGCATCTTAATTAACAGTGAGAACACAAACATCCACCACTCAGATCCCACCCCTAGGCTGCTCAGTTTCTTTTTTTTTTGTATGAAAGTTGTTTTATTAATTTTACACATATTTTCGGACTTTACATATGATGCTGCTCAATTTCTTAATCAGTCTCCTATGTGGCACAGTGTCAAAGGACTTGCTTAAGTCCAGATAGGCCATGATCTTCCCCTGTGAATCCATGCTGCTTTTGGTCTTGCAGCCCACTGGATTCAAAATACTCTACCAGCCTTTCCTTTATCAGTGTTTCCATTAATTTCACCATCACTGAGGTGAGGCCCACTGTTCTTCCTTGCTGCTGCTCTTATATAAAGGGAAGAGGCAAAGCGGTGTCACTCTCAATCTGTGTGTGCAAAATTAAGGCACAAGTCGCAATAACTGCAAATAAGATTTATTATGACACCTCTGAGGAAGACTCTAGAGGAGTGAAAGTACTGGATGGCTTATTTTGGTGTGCTAGAGTTGTGCCTTCATAATAAATCTTATTTGCAGTTATTATGACTTGTGCCTTAATTTTGCACACACAGACTGAGAGTGACACCGCTTTGGCTCTTTCGTTCAAGTTGTGGGCTGGTTGCCCACGCGGTGAGCACCTACCTGCTAGTGCTGGATCGCAGCTTGTTTTTGGACTCTTATATAAAGGGACCATATCTGCTCTCCTCCAATCCTCTGGAATCACGCCCAGTTCCAGGGAGATGTTAAATAAGGATGCCAGCAGGGCAGCTAGCACCTCCCTGAGTTCTTTTAGTACCCATGGGTGTATACTGCCCGCTCCTATAGCCTTGTGCACCTTCCTAGCTTCAAATGCCTTCATGACTCTTTTCTCTGAAAATAGACTTGAGTACCCCTGCCCCATTGTTTATGATGTTTCCTGGTGGACCATCCTCCCTCCCTCCACTGTGAAGACTGAGTAGTACCACCTGTTCAGGATGTCTCCTTTTTCTTGATCCCCTTCAGCACAGTCCCCTTCTGCTGCCTCAAAAGTTTTTAAATAGAATGTAGGCAAAACTACATGTGGTTGCTGCTCAGTCTGGTGCATAAAGGGAGTGATGCTGTGCCATGGTCTTAACACATGAATCACTGTTATACTGGAGCTTTAACTTGGGGAGTTTAAACAGAATTCATTTGGTTTTAAATAGACTTGTATAATAATTCTTACTTAGATCTAGTTCACTGTGGGACTTCTGTATGAGATTTGTATACTTCCGGCTCATTTCTACATGATTTTGACCATATCTGTAGGAAAATCTTAATGAATCCACTGCAAAGCCACCATCGCTGAAGCCAACAGAGCAGGACCTGCAGACATGAGTTAAATTCACTCCTCTGCCCTTTCCACCTTCTTCCAGTCAGAATTTTACAAGTCCCACTACACCTTCCCTCCCTTCTCAGGCTCACTGATTCCATCCTACCTGGAAGGGATCAGGGTCTAGCTGCATCTGCAATCTTTGCTGACCTGGCCAAGGTATTTGACATTGTTGCACACTGTTTTCTTCTGGACAAGCTCTCTGACCATGGTGTTACTTTGTTTCTCTCCTACCATAGAGACAGGTTCCAAGTTGTCCACACAGGAGACTCGCTCTCGCTACTGCTCCCCATTTTCTCAGGTGTAGCATAAGGTTCTGGCCTGAACCTGATCCTCTTCTCTATTTTCCTAAATGCCCTCCCAATTTCCTGCCCCTCGACATCTATCCACATATATGCAGACAATATGGTAATATTTAACGGCTCTATTCTTGTCATGGTTGATTGGCTCTAGCTGAATTTCTCCAATACATAGCACTGGTTCCAGAAACAGCAACTGTCCCTCAGTACCGAACAATGGTTTCTATGACCATAGGCACCAGGCAGAGGCTGGCTAGACTCCTATCCATCTCCTTCTGCCACACCCACGTTGGTGGATTGTTATAGGATGTCTCCTTCACATATCTTGGGGTATAGCTGCATCAGCATCTCAATTTCTCTCTGCATGTTGACACGATCAATCAGAAGTTCACTCAAACTGGGGGCACTCTACAGGAGCAAAGCATGCATCCTATTTCCTGCATGGAGCAACATCTATTTGAAAATAATCCTTCCAATTTTTGACTATAGTATCATTGTCTATAGTGCTGCTTCCAAGTCAGCTCTGGCCAGACTGAATCGCCTCTTTCACTCTTTCTGTTGCTTTGCCTTGGACTGTCTCCATTGTACCCACTATTGTTACCTCTATTCCTCTCTCTCCCTCCCTCCCCTCTTTTGAATCCGGACATTTCTCTTACTGTGCTTCCTTATCCTCCATATTCTGCCATAGCTCCCCTGGAACTTACCTCCTCCCCCCATCCTTTCACTCCCCTCTGCCCAGTTGACTTCCTCCCCCTTCTTTTCACTCCCCTCTGCCCAATTTACTTCCTCCATACACTGGCTCTCAATGCCTTACCCACCCTCATATGACATATTTTGCAGGGTTAGCTGCTTTCTTCTTCTGGTCTTTGAGCTATGGTCTAGTTCCCCCTTTGTGACTTCTCTACTTCTGTATGTGCGAATGACTGCATTATGACCTGGCTTCCATGTACTCCAAAAATCACACTCCTCAGACCACAGCTTAACCATGGGTTTTTGCAAATTGTTAGTTCTGAATCTGTTGTATATTACAGTTGCCTGTGATCATAGCCAGTGTGTGTTAATTCTTAATTTTTTTTACTCATTTCTCCACAAATGCAACCTGTTACTATTTTGCTTCTTTTACTGCACCTTATTATCAAGTTGTAATCTTCTCCACGTCCCCTCATCCCCAAAACACATTCACAAATGAACTGTTATCAGCTCACTATGTCTTATCTGGTACAATTAGGAAACTCAAGTATTTGCTACACTGTTAGCCCCACAGTGAATGAATGACCTGCACCGCTAAATGATCCTCTCTCAGGATGTTTTGAGTTTTTCATATTTTTGCTGAAAAAATTGTGACTCAGAAATACATGGAGGCACTGAACATGTACCTCCTGGGGGAGAGAGACATGGCTAAGATTTTCAAGTATTTGAAAGGAATAAATAGAGTGGGTAAGTAGGGTCTCTTCAAGCTAAGTAGAAACTGAAACACAATGGGATACAGACTCAAGTTGGAGGGGGGATGTTTAGGAGAGAGGCACTTCTTCATGGAGAGGGTGATGGATAGTTTGAATGTGCCTCCAGAAGAGGTGGTTTCACTGAAGACAGCGGGCAGCTTCAAGAGAGGCTGTTATAGAGTTCAGAGAAAATAATGGTCATGGAAGGGGCAGGCAGATGTGGAGAGCACACTGGGGAGGGAGGCAGGGTCAGTAGCTTAAGTTGAGGACTCTGCAATACGAGTAGACTAGATAGACCTAATAGCCTTATTCTGCTGGCTTCTTCATATGCTTGTATGTTAACATATGTATACTACAATACTGGAGCTTCAGACTACAGGAAACTACAGATGCATGTTTTCTCAGACACAGACAGCAGGGGAGCCACAAGCTGTCTCCAGGAACAAAATTACAAACTTCCACATACAGTAGGTAAATTAATTGCTCTAACTGTTCACGTCTCTGCTACTTTTCAAGGGTCACCTCCTAAATTATCAGCCTTCGGTGAACTGTCTTTGCAAACAAAGACCCTGGCATCCTATTCACTACCCAAACCTGCACCCAAGGCTCCCACATCATGTTCTTCAAAGGACGTTGACTGGGTTGGAAAACAGTAACTCATTTTCCAATTTTTGCATTTAGTGCCATTTGCTTTGTGCCAAGCACATGACTTTGGCTAGTCAACTCGGCTGAGCCAAGGAATGCCCCAGTAGGCCATTTGTTTAGGCCAGTTGTGCCAGAAATATAATCAGTGGACATCATCAGCTATCCTTGGGAACCGTCAGGGGACTTGGCAGGAGTCCTTCCTATTCTTGTGAACAAGCAAGAGATGCTTTTATATTTAGCCTATTTGATTTCCCTATTTGCATGGTGCTGACCATGTGACTTTGGCATACTAATCGGGCTGAGCCAAGACACACTCCAGAAGGCCCTGTTTGTTTGGGTCAGTCATGCCTGAAGTATCATCAGTGGTGGCCTCCAGCAGTTTTGGAGGATTATCAGGGAACTGGGTAGGAGTGTTCTCTATTTCAGAACCTGCAAAGGATGTAGACTCTCCTAGGAAAAGGTAAAGCCTTTACCAGTTTTGAAATTTAGTGCCATTTGTGTGGCACTGACTACATGACCTTGCCCAGTCAACTGGACTGAGTCAAAGCACACTCCAGAACCCCCTGTCTGTTTGGGCCATTTAGGCCCTTAGTATCATCAATGTAGGTTACCTGGCAATCCTTGGGAGACAACAGGGAACCAGGTAGGAGACCTCATTATCCCATGAACCTGCAAGTGAAGTGGACTGGGCTTGAAAAGGTAAAGGCTTTTCCAGTTTTTGCATTTAATGCATTTCTGCATTGCCAACCACATTACCATGACCAGCCAATCTGGCTGAGCCAATGCACACTCTAGGAGCCCCCTTTTCACTCTTCAGTCACACATATCCAGGCAGTCCTTACTGTTGCAGTCCTAGTGCAAAAGCCCTAGCAGAATGGTGTCTTAGATCAGCATCCCTGGGAAGCATCTGCAGAGTCTGCAAGACAATAAGTTGAAGCTCCCTTACTGTACTGCTAAACATGCAAGTGACTGTGTCTCCGGTTTTCTCCTAACTTTCCCGGTTTTGCTGTTCCTAACCTCTTTCCTTATGACTCACGTGGAGCAGGGTAGGCTGGTCTAAATAGTAGTTTGTATTGTTGCTGCTTCCACTCTTGTCCCTTATGATCCAAGAGATGCTGGGGACAAAGGACCTGGAGATGGATGACAAGAAAATTCTTGTGTTCCCATAGAAACATAGAATTTGGTGGCAGATAAGAACTGCTTGGCCCATTCCAGTCTGCCCATTTCACCCTAGCTACACTATTACCACAGACTGCAACAAATCTACAGTTCTTTCTCCCTCACCCCTTCTTTTCCACTACAACTCCCTTGTGCTTATCCCATTCATTCTTGAACCCAACCACAGTTTTTGCCCCCACCGCCTCCACTGGAAGGCTGTTCGAGGAATGCACTTAGCACTTTCTCACACCTCTCCTGAATCTACCTCCTATAAGGGAAGAATGGAGAGGGGAGATATAATAGATACCTTCAGGTTCCTTAAATGAATTAACAAGGTAAACTGGGGGAAATTATTTACCCTGAATATCAATTTGAGGCCACGTGGTCATGAGTGGAAATTAACAGGAGAGAGGTTCAGTGGGACTTCTTTAAGGAAAAGGTGGCAGAACCTTGGAACAGTCTGTTGGTCGAGGTGGTAGGTGCAAACACAGTCAGGGGATTCAAGCCGACATGGGACAGAATGAAGGGAATAGTGGTCACCCGAGGCAACAAGACCAGGGGAGGAAAATGGGGATAGGATGGGGAGGGTTAGTACCCTGGAGGAACAATAGGTCCCAGGAATTATAATGAGTATGGGCAGACTGAATGGACCTCTGGTCTTTTTCTGCAGTCATGGTCTATGTTTCTTTGTCTTCTTGTTCCTGAACACCCTTTCTTCTGAAAAATACTGTTCCTTATTTCCCCTGTAAGGTATTTAAAGGTCTCTGTCATATCCCCTCTTCTCTCCCAGGGTATACATACTGAGGTACTTTATTTATTTATTTATTTATTTACGAGTTTTACCAGGAAACCATACTGAGCAACATGCTCGATTCCAGATGCGACCTGGGGGCCGAGACCCAAATACATAGGTGGTAATGCATAGACAGTAAAAAAATAATAGTAAATGGAGTCCACTCCAATGAAAGGGGGAGTTACTTGCGGGGTACCACATGGTTCAGTACTGGGGCTGGTCCTCTTTAATGTCTTTATAAGTGACATTGCAGAGGGACTGAAAGGAAAAGTATTTATCTAATCTCTCCTCATAGGGCTTTTGATGCAGACATTGTACCATTTTATTTGCCCTCCTCTAGACTGCCTCCACTTTGCCTAAGTCCTTCTGGAGATATGGTTTCCAGAACTATACAGAGTACTCTAGGTGGTGTCTTACCAGTGATCTATACAGAGGCAACACCACCTCCCTCTTTCTGCTGGTGATACCACTCCCTATGCACTCCATCATTACACTAGGCATCCATACTGTCTTGCTGCACTGCCAGGCCAACTGTAGGTCATTCAATATGATTACCCCAGGTCTCTTTCCGCCCCTGGACTTCTGTGCTATAAGTGCATTATTTTGCACTTTTTCGCAGTGAAACCCTGCTGCCATACTCTTGAACACTCCTCTAGTTTTCTCAGGTCTTTGCTCATCTCCCCCACCCCCAGAGTGTCCACCCTACTGCAGATTTTGGTGTCATCCACAAAGTGACAGACCCACCTTCTAGCTCCTCTGCAATGTCACTTATAGAGACATTAAAGAGGACCGGTCCCAGCACTGATCCCTGAGGCACCCTGCTAGTCACCCTCCCTTCCTCAGAATGAACTCTGTTTACCACTACCCACTACTGCCTATCCCCTAACCAATTTCTTATCCAGTTTACGACCTTTGGACCCACTCCTAAACTACCCAGCTTGCTTACTAGTCTCCTATAAGGAATGGCATCGAAGGCCTTACTGAAATCTAGGAAGGCCACATCCACTGCTGCACCCTGATTTAAATCCTAAAAGTAATTTTAAGTGACATAAAAAGTAATATGCATTCCTATCACAGTTACTTATTACTTTTTTTTAAAAGTAAAAAGTGGGGTGGAGCTCATGAGCAACTAGCTGACTAGATGCATTCCTCCACAGCTCTGCTCTACAGTGATTAAAAATATGAATTTTGGCAGAGTTTAAAGTATATTTTTAGCTTTGTTTACTCTGAAAATTACCTCTAAATTGGACGAATATCTTTTTTTCTGGCAAACCTGCTTGTCAAACAGGTAAATCGTCGAAGAAAACTGGACTGCAGGAAACGGCATCAAACAGTGGAATGGGGCCTATCTCCTTATCGGCTGCCAAAATTGTACTGAGTAGAATGGTTATGGAGCAGGTCCTTGCAAGGATTAAGCCCCCATCTGGATTATTTTGAGAAAGGGATCATTGAGATTACCTCTGAGCTGGGACAGCACACTAAAAGACTGTCTGATGTCGAGCAATGGGTGTCTGATTTAGAGGATGCCACGCAGCAATTACCTAACAAGATGGCGCAATTAGAAAGGGAGTTGGAGGCCTTGAAAGATGCACTTGATTACCAGGAGAATTATAAGAGAAGGAGTAATCTTCATCTGCGGGGCTTGCCTGAAGGCAAAAAAGGGAGACGTGTATTAGGGTTCTGTGCAGTTACTCTCCTGAAACTACTGGACCTAGAAGGAAAAAGCAGCAGGCTGAAGACTGAAAGAGCTCTTAGGGCATTAGCCCCCCATCTGCTCAGTGACCAGCCGCCTAGACAAATAATTTTTTAGTTACATCACTTTAGTGACTGACAGGCTGTAATGGCTGCATTCTGGGCTAAGAAAGAAATACTGCATGAGGGAGCCCGCTTAACCATTCATCAGGACCTGTCTACGTGGGTTCAGAAGAAGAGGCAGCAATTTAACTCTTGAATGAATACGTTGAGGGAGAGGGGGCTCAAATTGTACTTGGTCTATCCTGCAGTGGTCCAAGTGAAGTCTGAAGGAGCCAGCTATTCATTTTGGGAGCCAGAAAAGTTGAAGGCTTTTATTGATGAATGGGATGGGAAAAATGCAAAAAAATCAGTAAGAAGACCCCTGCTTGGCTAAGGAACATCCTTTCTTGTGCAGACTAACTGCCTTCCACACTGGCCTGCTTCTACAGTGATGGAGCCTGCGCCTATCTAGTCCTCACCCTGGTGCCCTTATTGCCCCGTGTCCCAGCAGGCACCTGATCGGGTTTCACACATATGGATCCCCTTTTGCATTACAATACAGGCTCAAGATCGATGTGCACTGGAGGATTTCCCTGGTGCCCAATGGAGAGTTGGTGGGCTTTTTATTACCCTCTTTTCGTTGGTTATCTGGGTACATCACATCTCGATCGACCTGCTTGCACCCTGTGGATCTCATGATTGCATCAAGTGCCCTGATTGCCTTCTTGCTTTGCTCGGGACTTGGATCGGGAGCTGTTATGCCGAGGACTCGAGGAAGGATGACTTCTCGGATTAACGCACATCAAGCAGAGGAGCTGTAGTTCTATAGTGGTGACAGGAAGCTTCTGGACCCCATGTTGAGGTCAGTAGGGCTGGGGGGAACTGGCAATTAGTTTGAGGTGCACGGGCCATCTCCCTCCTCTGGCTCTGGGCCACCAGTACATGTAAAGCATTTTTTCACAGGGACTCCAAGTTACTTGTGGCTGGCTTAAGGGGTTGAATTAAATGGGTCTGGGATCTGCTTAGAGGGTTGCGGCAGGGGGCGATTTGCAGAGGGGAAACTCTTGGCAGCCACTGTTGCACTATGAGCTAACTGCCACTTGTTCAATATTGGCCACCGGTGAAAGGGATTATTGTTTGGACTGGATTGCCATGACATATACACTCTGTGTGGCCGGAGGCACTGGTGGGGAGAGGGGAGGGACTACTGAGGTGGGGGTGGCAGGGGGCTCTGGAGAGCAGGCCATACTAAACAGCGGATGGATTTTCCATTATCCCTGCCATGGTGGAGGGCAGGGGGAATGGAGGGGGACCTCTTGCAGCATAGCCCAAAGTAATCTCAATAATACTTAGACTAGTTGCTATTTGAATATGTTATGGAGCAACGATGTACTCTGCTAACTAAATGGGTTGGAAAATGTAGAGTGGGGAAGGGGCATACTGGGATATTGTTCTTGTGGGACTTGTATTACAAGTGGTTAATAAGTCTTTTTTATGGAACAAGGCATTTTTAGATAATGTTGATGCCTATTAATTGCCCTGCTGTTAATTCAGTCATATGATGTTTTGTATGGTTTTAGTATGTTTTGTATCTTGTACTTTATTGTAATGCGCCTTGGTTTTAAGAAAGGCGTAGATAAATAATGTTTATTATTATTATTATTATTATTATAAGTCATTGGGATTGGGTAGCACTGCATTTCTGGTTGTCTAATTACATATTTAGGGGACATCCAGTTCTCTATGGGTTGTTGTAATGTGGGACAAGAGAGAGAACAGTTGGGAAATGGGGATTTGTTTGGGGTAGTTTGCTGTTTAAAATGACATTCATATTTTTTGGTCTAACATATCTTGTTTGTTGTTTAATCTTTTACTATTTTCTCTGCATTCTGCTGCAGAACTTATAGATGCATGCTATAATTATGGTTATTATTTGGAGGAATATAACTGGGGCGAAATGTTGGTTGGGAGGCTTTTGATCTTACCTATATATAGCTAACCTTCAAACTGAGAAAATAATCTCTTGGAATGATAAGGAGTTTGTATCCCAATTAAGAGGGCTAAAATTTTAGCAACTTTAAAGTGTAAGAAGTCCCAAGTTGCTCTTCTGCAGGAAACTCACCTAACCCCTAAAGAACACAATGAGCTGGTGGGAGGTTGGGTGGGCTCTTGCCATGCGACCTCTTACTCATCCCACGAAAGAGGTGTAGCCATTTTCTGACACAAAAATTTCCCCATGGAGGTAACCAAAATTATACGGTACCCATCAGAGGGGAGATATACTTTTGTGGTTGGGACGGTCTGCAGACATTCATTTTATTTATTTATTTATTGAAGTCTCGGATTACAACCTTTGAGTTCAAAGCTCATTTACAGAGGTTCCACGTCAAGAAAAAATAAACAAACAATAGTAACTTAGCACATTACAATAATAAAAGATGGTCAAAACATGGCATTTGGCTGGTAATCAGGTAAATTATGGAATTTTGAACAAAACCAAATTAGGTGAGCAAAGGGAAGAATATTAAGGCAAGACATAACAAAATGTAGGAAATAGGAATGAGCGAGGATGGTGCAGGAATCCAGAGTAACTGGAGTACATTGTCGAGTTGTAGGTTGGGGAGGTGGATGGGATGGAGGAGAGAGGGTAGTTGAATCGGGGTTAAGCGGAAGGGGGGGGAATGTGCGGCGGAAACTCTAGGTGGTAGTCTAAGAGGGGTTGGGGGAGGCAGGGGTAAGGAGTGAACAGCAGGTAGACAGAGGTAAGCAGCAAAGTCAGGGGTTGATCGAAGTGCTATATTCAAGAGGACAGAGAACCAATGACAAAGAAAATTAGGCATGGGAAGCAGGTACACTTCATATGCATTGTGAGTTGATTGCGTAGTTTAGATTTAAAAGGACCAATTTTTGGCTCGGTGAGTAGATTAGTTGGAAGGGAGTTAAACCAGAGTGGCGTACGGTAGCTAAAGGATCTCTGGCTTTCTGAGGTATGACAGAAAGGGACCTTAAATTGATTTTTTTTTGATGCTCTGATCAGCCTTAGTGTTTCGGCTGGGCAGAGCATAGAACGCATTCTGGGTGGCATCAGGCCTATGACAGTTTTTTTGTCTAGGATACCTGGTAATGAATTTAATAACCTTTGGAAGTATATACACTACCGCAGTTTATGACCCAGATTTTTACCAACATCTCCTAGATTTGGTTACTAGAGAACAGTTTCCGGGTCTAATAACAGGAATAGATTTCAACTGCCTGGCAAAAGCTGCAAGGCTACCCGGGCAAGAGCACAGTGGTCCATGGGACTACTGGACCTAAATTTGGTGGCCAGTTGGAGAGCACTGAACCCAGGAGAAAAAGAATACACCTTTTACTGTAGCCCTCATGGCTCTTGGTCCCATTTTGGATTACATTTACATGGTAAAGTCCATATATAGTAAAGTGACTGGGGTGTCTCATAGTCCAGTTTTTATTTCAGATCACTCCATGGTGCAGTTGGAGTTCAAATTAGGGAAAGAAGATAGGTCACAAGGGACATGGTACTTCCCTACCTATTACATAATGAGGACTTCAGAAAGTACCTCAAAACACAATGGGAAATCTTTCTGTCAGTAAATAAGGGCTCAGTTTCCTCACAGGAGACTTTATGGGAGGCTGGAAAGGCCTACATGCGGGGGGTTATTAGCTATACAGTTAAGATTAAAAAGGAAAGAAGGGACAGAATAAGTCAATTGAAACATGTTATTAAAGATCTGGAGAGATGAGTCATAGAAGAAGGCAAAGATGAGGATAGGAGGAAGCTGATTGTGACAAGGGAATCCCTTAATGATGATTTGCTGAGGAAGCTAGGTCCAGATTGTTCTTTGCTAGACAAAGGATCTACGAGTGGGGCAATAAACCTGGGCAACTCCTAGTGAAGTTAATGGGGGGGAGTGGAACAAGGTGCCAAGTAGAATAGTGGCTATTTGCAATCACTTGGGGACATGTCACTCATGAAGACGATGCTATCCGGGTCACTTTCAAAGAACATTATGAAATCCTATATCGGGTGGAGTGTTCAGGCACTGAAGAGATGGCCAGGAATTTTCTTGATTGTACTCATATCCCAGCACTGAATGAAATCAAAGGGAAGTTCCTGGGGCTTCTATCACAGCAAATGAGGTCCATAGGGCCACAGGGAGACTTAAATCTGGAAAGGCAGGGGGCCCTGATGGGTTTATTGCAGAGTACTGTAACGAATTAAGGAACACTATCACTGGCCCGTTGCAAGACCTCATGGAGGAGGCTAGGGAGGAGGGAGGCTGCCCAGGACATGTTCCAAGGTGAACATGTGTGTCCTGTTAAAGCCTGGTAAACATAATTTGGAGTGCTCCTCATATAGGCCCATCTCTCTCCTCAATTATGACTGAAAAATAATGGCCAAAGTGCTGGTCCTGAGGCTGGAAAGGGGTTGCCCCAGATAATACATCCGGATCAAACTGGATTTGTCCAGGGCAGACTGTTTTATCACAATATCAGATGACTTTTGAATGTCATCTGGTGGGGCACTCTATGTCCTGTACAGGCCTGTGTGCTCTCTATGGATGCCGAGATGGCCTTTGATAGGATTGAGTGGAACTATTTGTTTAAGGCCTTGCATCATTTTGGGTTGGGAGATGGGTTTATAGCCTTAGTTAAAATGCTATACAGGGACCCTAGAGCACAAGTGCTGGTGAATGGCACACTGTCTGAGGACTTCAGGCTATTCGGGGCATGAGACAGGGTTGCCCCCCTCGCCCCCCTCTTATCTGTGATAGATATTGAACCCCCGGCCATTCAGATCAGGGACAGTCAAGTAATACAGGGAATCCTGGGCATAAAAGGATGTCAGCATAAAATTACCTTATATGCGGACGACCTTCTTCTTTTTGTGACGCAGGTGGAGGAGTCAGTCCCAGCCCTGCTCTGCATTGTTAGGGAATTTGCCCAGTGCTCAGGATTCAAATAAAATCTACAAAAATCAGAAAACCAACACATTTTTTGAGAAAGGATGTAAGAGGCATCTGAAACGCGTCAGGCATTTGTACCTCCGTGTTTGTTATTTTAATAAATGTTTTTAGGACTAATGCCCTTGTGATTTTCGGTTTGTGTGTTCTCTGTCTTTTTTGTATTTTGCTAAAAATCATAAAACCTATTCTTGGACGGGGACAATAAGGTTCCATCTAGGGATACTTGGGGACTGAAAAGAGTAGAATGCCCCTTCACTTATGTAGGTATTAAGGTGGGAAAAGGCATCAATGGATTATATGGTCTAAATTACACGCCATTATTTGATACTGTCCTGGCAGACCTTAGCAGGTAGAGGGCCCTCCCAATTTCCTGGTTGAGAAGGATTCATTTATTAAAAATGAATGTCCTCCCAAGAATTCTTTATACCATGCAGATGGTCCCATTTTGTCTGACTACTCAGGATGTCGCAAGTCTGGAAAACGGATTTGCAGACTTCTTGTGGCAGGGGAAAAAATCCAGGATAAGACTTAATAGACTCAAACCCACCAGAGAGAGAGAGAGGGAGAGGATGGCTACATTTTACAGATCTGAAGGGTTATTTTCTAGCTGTACAGTTTCAGTATCTTCATAATTGGGTGAATGGGGGAGAAGCCTCCACCTGGTTTGAGCTAGAAGAGGTGGATTGCTCTGGACGATTAACTTCATATTTAACTAAGGGTGGATATAGAGCATATGGACAGCTTCCTCACCTGAATTCGCTAGTTAAGGCAGTCTTAGAGGCTTGGGTGACTGTCAAAATAGGACAGGGGGTGGGGGGAGGACAATGCCCTTCTTGTGCCAGTAGCACAAAACATGGAATTTCTTCTGGGATTAGAAGACCCTGGCTTTGCACTATGGGAAGAGAGGCATAAGATGTGTGGGGGATCTCTTTAACAGGGAAGGCATCAACAACTCCTAAATAGAGGTTTTTGGTAGGTATCCCAAGTTTGATATGACAATGGCTATGAAATCCCTAAACCTTCAAATTTAGTATCCCCACTAGACTCTGTGGGAGTTGGGTTCAGGGATTGGTGCGTTGGGAGTTATGAGAGGGGAGGTTGATTGGGAGGGGGGTAGGTAGCAGGGGCAATCTGTTATAAGTGAACCCAGGTATCTAAATGGCACAATGTACTCTGTCTTATTCTTGTCAATTCATTGTCTGTAGTCATATGTATCTCGTCATGTGGAAAACTTTTAATAAAGTATACTGAATTAAAAAAATACAGGGAGGGCATGCACCCCTTTGAAGTGATTAAGGGGAACCTGGGGCTACCAAATTCGCATTTTTATAAGTTTTTACAGATAAGAGGTTATGGCAGAGACCTGAATAGGACACTGCTGGATAACTCTCCACTGACGTTGGTTGAACAGGAAATTTACAGAGCTAAGAAGCAAGAATGGGGCCTCATAGGGAGGGTGGCTAAACAAGACAGAACTTTTTTCCCTGACATGTCAGGGAAAACTAAGGTAAAATGGGAAGTGGATTTGGGCATGCCCATTTCGGATAATAACTGGAAAGTGCTAACCACCTCCCATATGGGCTTGCTGCTTTGCAACAGGTTCAAGGAAAGTCAATACAAATTTCTTCATACACTCTATTATCCCCTCAGCATGGTACACAAGTTTTATTCAGGTGTTTCCCCCTATGTGCAAAAGGTGCTCAGTAGCCAGGGGTACATACTTTCATTATTTCTGGGACTGTTCAATTCTTAAGGCATATTGGAAGGATATAGCTTCAGATATTGCTGCTGCCTGGGGAACGGTGGTTGAGTTTTCACCCATGTCCCTCTTATTTGGAATAGAAAAAGCTGTGGAGGGGGAATGGGTTTTGTACCCTAGATGGGTGAGGGTAATTCTAGTGGTAGCTAGGCAGATCATTCTTAACACATGGGTCTCCTGTGTAGCTCCCACCTTAATGATGTGGAAAAACTTGCTGCTAACAACATTAGCCATGGACAGCCTTACATATGCTCTCAAGGGCTGAGAGGAACAATTTCTTGTGGAACGGCATATGTTCATAGCCTCCCTGACCCCCAATGAGGTGCAGATCCTGAGAGAGGGTGTGAAGAATTAAACAAGTGTGAGACACTCCTTACAAAATATTAAAGGTAGAAGAGATTTACAGTTGAGTAGCTGGTAGATTAATCTAAGAATTAAGACTTGCCCTGTAGGAGTCTCCTCAATAATTTTAGGCATTAGGATTAGTAAGTATAAATTGGATTTATTCCCTTGTTGCATTATCAAAGATGGCAGAATTAACTTTTTTCTACTCTTTTTCTTCTGACTTCTCTCTTGTAATGCTTTAGTTTATTCATTAGCAAAAGAATATGGTTGGTTGTCGCATCTATTTCTTTTTTTTTCTTGCTGCGCACATATCCATTATTATATAAATGAAATTTGGGGTGAGGGACATATATACTTTATACTGAAGGGCCATTACATGGACTTTCAACTGATAATGGACTTCCTCTTGAAGGAGTTGTTTGAGGAGATGGATCCCTACTTCAAGTAATGTACACACCCAGAACAAAGGACTCTTAAGTATTATTTTTTTTTATAACTTCTGATGTCTGAAAATTAACTGTGAGGTGATGGCATGTGTGGGCATTCTGTATTCTATCTGTATACTGATGAAAAAATTATAATAAAAATATAATACAAAAAAAATTAAAAAGTAACTGCAGCTTATTACAAATATTTGAAAATAAACTAGTAACTATAAATTATTACTTTTTAAAAGTAACTGGGCTACATGGACTGCAGCCACATCCAAAAGCAGGGTCATTCCCAATGCCCTACAGGGGGCATGCCTTAGACAGCTAGTGGTGGAACCCACTCGGGAGGGAGCAATATTAGACCTGGTACTCTCAAATGGAGAAAGGATCACAAATTTAGAAGTCAGTAGACATCTGGGAACAAGCGACCACTGCATAGTGTGCTTCACAATAAACACAACCGTGGAGACAAGCCATACAAAGACAAGGATACTGGACTTTAGAAGGGCTGACTTTGACATAATGGGTGAATACCTGAGGAATGCATTAGCAAATGGCCAGAAAGGAGGGGTGGAAGAACAATGGAGAAAAATCAAAACTGCCATCATGGAGACAACAAGCCTTTGTGTGAAACAAATAAAGAAAACAAAGCGGAATAAAAAACCACTATGGTTCTCAAAAGAGGTGTCAGGGAAGGTTAAGGAGAAAAAGGCTGCATTCAAAAAGTATAAAGAATCACAGATGGAGCACGACAGGGAACTGTATCAATTAAAGCAGAAAGAAGTGGGGAAGGCACTCAGAAAAGCAAAGGTCCAAACCAAGGAAAAGATAGCCAACTCAGTAAAGAAGGGGGATAATACCTTTTATAGGTACATTAGGGAGCATAGAAAGGTTAACGGAGGGATAGTGAAGATTAATAAAGGAGAGGGGAGGTGGGCAGAGGGAGACAGTGAAAAAGCAGAGATACTGAATGAATACTTTTGCTCAGTATTCACAAAAGAAGAAGAGGAGGAGTTACCTAAACCAAACAGTAAAGCACTCTGGTAGGGGTTGCCAGTCCATTTACAGAGAAAGAGTCCTGAAAGAACTCCTAAAACTGAAGGTGGACAAAGCAATGGGGCCTGATGGGATTCACCCTAGAATCCTAAAAGAGCTAAGGGAGGACCTAGTGACACCACTAACCACACTTTTTAACAAATCATGGGAAGATGGGTTGGTACCTGAGGACTGGAGGAGGGCAGATGTGATTCCCCTTCACAAAAGTGGGAGCAAGGCAGAAGCAGGAAACTAGAGACCTGTTAGTTTGACCTCAGTGGTGGGGAAAATGATGGAATCACTTCTGAAAGAAAGAATTGTTCAGTACCTAGAGGCCAGCAGGGCACAGGACCCAAAGTAGCATGGATTCACAGCAGGAAGGTCATGTCAGATGAATCTAATCGATTTCTTTGATTGGGTGACCAAAGTAATAGACCAGGGAGGGGCTGTGGATATGGCCTACCTAGACTTTAGCAAGGCATTTGACACAGTCCCCACAAAAGATTAATAACTGTTAGCCAGCCTGGGAATGGGTCCCAGGGTGGTAGTCTGGTAGCAAACTGGCTGCACAACAGGACACAGAAGGTAATAGTGAATGGAACACATTCTGAAGAAAGGGGGGTTACTAGTGGAGTACCTCAGGGCTCAGTACTGGGTCCAGTCCTCTTTAACGTCTTTATAGGTGACATTGCAGAGGGTCTGGAAGGAAAGGTATGCCTCTTTGCAGATGACACAAAGATCTGTAACAGAGTTGATATACAAGAGGGGTAGAAAGGATGAGAAGGGACTTGGCAAGGTTGGAGGAATGGTCAGACATATGGCAACTTAGATTCAATGCAAAGAAGTGCAAAGTAATGCACCTGGGAAATAAAAATCCAGGAGAAGAGTACACAATAGCAGGGGAGGTACTAACAACAACAATAATGGGAAGGGATCTGGGTGTAGTCATATCAGATGACCTAAAGGTGGGTAAGCAATGTGAGAAGTCAGTAAGGAGAGCCGGGGGATACTGGGATGCATAGGGAGGGGCATCACAAGTAGAAAAAGAGAAGTGGTTATCCCTCTGTTCAGACAGTTGGTGAGACCCCATCTGGAGTACTGTGTGCAGTTTTGGAGACCTCATCTACGCAAGGACATAGACAGGATGGAAGCAGTCCAGAGGAGGGCAACTAAAATGGTGCAGGGTCTGCATCAGAAACCATATGAAGAGAGACTGAGAGAGCTTAATATGTATACCCTTGATGAAAGGAGGGACATGGGGACATGATAGAAACTTTTAAGTACCTCAAGGGAATCAACAAAGTCCAGGGGGGTAGCATCTTTCAGAAAAAGAGATGTGTAAGAACAAGGGGACACAATTTAAAGTTAGAGGGGGGACAGCTCAGGGGTAATGTGAGGAAATTCTTTTTCATTGAGAGAGTGGTGGACGCTTGGAACCACCTTCCTGGAGTGGTTGTGGGGTCTAAAACAGTGGGGGAATTCAAACATGCATGGGACAGACATAAGGCAATTATAGTGGGGGGGTTGCAGGAAGTAGGCTGTTGGTTAACTAGAATCTGTAGCTTATCCAATAGGTAGGGAAATGGGCATACTGTGTGGGCCAAGTGGTCCTTATCTGCTGTCAAACTCTATGTTTCTATGTAACTTCCCCAACACTGGCAGTGGGTCACAGAACTGATCACCTCTAGGTATCAGCTTTGAAACTGGTTTAGCACGGCTGTTAGGGTTACCACCTGTCCCTATTTTCACAGGACAGTCCTGATTTGGACAGCTGTGTCCTGCAAAAAAACATAAACATGAAAAATACTACTTGTCCTGACATTATAGTAGAAACAAATATTTTCAGACTTTCCTCTAAATGTTGCAAAAACTATAGTACCTTAACTAAAACACCTTAAAATGATAAGAAATAACAGGAACACCTAAAAAACTGTAACACTTAGTCTTCAGTTATATTATTTAGAGAAAAAAATCAATTGCATTGGCTGAGGTTAAATACTGTCCTGCGAAAAATCATGTTTAAGTAAGGAATGTCCCAGTTTGGGCTTTTTAAAAGGTGGTAACCCTAACGGCTGTGGCTGGGAACTTTTATCATTTGATGGCTCTTCAATGGCCTGCACAAACTAAGTTATAGTGATCACAGTTCAGATTTTAGACAGGTGACCACATCATGCTGCAGGAGCCAGCACTGTCTTTTAAATGATCCGCCCTCCCTAACCCCATCCCCAGTCCCTCAGATAGTCATTTTTAAATGCTAACCCCCCGCCCACACACACACACACCTAACTAGCTCTGGCCACCTGGAGAGTTAAGAGAATTTTATAAATCATTTTTTAATCTGTAACCAGAATACAAAGTACAGAATATCGAGTATCTGGGGTGCCAAGTACAAATGCTCAGCAAGTATGTGAAAAAGGTACTTGCACACCTCAACTGGCACCCTTACTAGAAGTCCCTTATGAGTGGTCAAGGACTGAATGAACATTGAGTAAAAAGCAATCTGCTGTCACTTCCTCAATTCACCCTTGCAAAAGAGATGGGAGTTTTCTGCTACATAAAAGGAAAAGAATCCTACTGGTGTGTTGGGGGGGGTTAAGGCACTCTAGTGTGTGGTGTGGTGAAGTTTGTACTGTTTCCACGCGAGTTGTACTTACCTTGATGATAAACTAAGAACTTCAATCTATGGTGCAGTCAATCTAACTCCTTTCTTGAAAAAGGAAAGTTACTTACCAGTAACTCTTGATCCAGAGTATCTCCCCATATAGTTATACTCTTTCGTCTAAGATCTGGAGGTGCTAGCACCCAATGGCAATCAAAACTCTTAGGGGTCAGTGCCATATGTACAGTACCACTTGCTTAACAGTACAAAAGGCTGCAATGATCACAACTGCCTCAGAGTACTTTTTTTTTCATTTTGTTAATACTAAGGAGGGGACAGTTGCAAAGCAAAAGGACCATACACTGGTCTTGAATTCTAAAAAGACCAAGACCATGATGTTCTCCACCCCACAAAGCAAGCACAGAGCCTTCCCACTTGCAGTTATGAATGTTGGGAGTGCCACTCTCAAACTTGTTTGGCACTTCAAATATCTAGGCATCACTATTGATGCCACCCTATCATATGCCGAGCACATCAACATTACTGCAAGGGCCATCAATACCAGAATTGGGATCCTGTATCGGCACAGGTACTGTCTCACACATGAAGCCCTGAGCCCTGCCATCAATAGCTCAGTTATCTCACTCATCGATTATGGGTTGGTGATCTACAGATATGCAACAGATACAGCCCTCCACCGCATCTCAACCACAATGAATAAAGCCTGCCGTCTCCTCACAGGTGCTGCTAGACTCATGCACACCTGTGATCTCTATACCATGGCTGGCTGGCTACAGCTCAGTGGAAGAATCCGGTACCAAACTGGCCTCCTTGTCAAAAAAGCCTCCTTAAACTTTCTACCACCAGGAGAATGGAACATACTGACCTCTTCCCGGAGCACAAAGCAAACCAGAAGCACTGCCTCTTAGGTATTCCATGTGCCAAGGTGCCGCACTACCTTGGTTCAGCAGGGTTTCTTATACCGGGCCCCCACTCTGGACAAATGCGCTACCTCAGGGCATATGTGATGCAGCAATGACTGGCTCTTTTAAACACAAACTGTGCCACCACCTTCTTACCATGGGTACCTGTGCCTGCGCCCACTAAATCCTGCCTCAGGTCAGTAATCCCATTGCCATAGTCTGCACTTACCTTCTAGCACTTCTTAACCCTGTCACTGTTCCTCTGGGTAGCCCCGACCTTGCATTTCACTGACCCACCGTCCTCTCCCATGGTGCTGCCATCCCCCCCACCTCTCTTCCCTACCCCTACCCCTACCCCTCCACCTCCTACCCCACCCACCCCTTCCTCTTACCATTACTAACATACTAAATGCCAGCAGAGTAGGCCTATTGGTCTATCAAGTCTGTTCATGCTTCAGCACCCTGATTGGGTACCGTAGCCCTCTGTCTCCTTCCATTGTTACTCCATACCCCAGTCCTGCCCCCCACCCCCGGGCAAACCAGCCTCTGCTTCACCTCTTGCCTATACCTGTCCCACCCTCTCTTGAATCCCTCCACTGTAGCTGCCTGTACCAGCTCCCCGGGCAGCCTATTCTATGGTTCCACCACTCTCTCAGTAAAGTACCTCCGCCTCCTTTCTCCCCCTAATCCTACCACCCTCAATCTTCCAACTGTGTCCTCTGGTGATTCCACCCTCCTTCAGTCGAAAGATCCTATCTCGGCTTACCTTATTTACTCTTCTGAGGTACTTGAAGACCTCAATTATGTCCCCCCGGTCCCTCCAGTCCTCCATCGAGAACAGGTTGAGCTCCCCTAGTTGTTCCTCATATGTCATATCCCCCAGGCCCTGGATCATTCTGGTTGCTCTCCTCTGAACCCTCTCCAGGAGTTAGGTGCAGCCTCCAGAACTGCACACAGTTCTCAAGATGTGGTCTACACAGGCTGTTGTACAGTGGCTAAATCACCTAACTGTTCCTTGAGGTAATCCCCCTAGCGATGCATTCCAGCATCCTATTTGCCTTGATTGCAGCCCTCCTGCACTGCTCTGAATTATTCATGTTAACATCCACCAAGACTCTTAGGTCTCTTTCTCCTGCCATTGCCTGCAACTCATCCCGCACAGGGTGTACACATAGTTGGGGGTTTTCCACCCTAGGTATAACACCCTGCACTTGGAGGAGTTAAATTTCAATTTCCAGGTGCAGGACCACCTATCCAGAGTATCCAGGTCCTCTTGCAGGGCCAGTCTCCCCTCCTCCCCCTCCACCGCTGTCCCCAGCTTAGAGTCATCCTCAAAGAGATTCATTTACACCCGATACCTTCCCTGATATTGGAGATGTAGGTGTTAAACAGGAGTGGCCCCAGGACTGATCCCTGTGGGACCCCACTTATAACCTCCCTAGGAGACGAGACCTCCCCTCCGACCACTACCCGCTCAGTGCGACCTGAAAGCCAATTTCCAATCCACCTAACTGTCGATGGGCCTACCCCCATCCCCCAGCTTCTCCCTTAGGCCAATGTGAGGAATCAAATCAAATGCATGCTGAAGTCCAGGAAAAGTACATCCACTGGTCTCCCTCTGTCAAATCCTGATGTCACCCACTCATAGAATTCTACAAGGTTTCTGTGACACGATCTACCCAGCACAAACCCATGCTGCCAGTCATCCAGGTAACCCATCTCCTCCAAGAAACCTCCCAGCCTTTCCTTAAGTATGCTCTCCACTACCTTCCCCACCACCGACGTCAAACTGACAGGTCTATAGTTTCCTGGCTCTTCTCTCGATCCCCCTTTATGGATGGGCACAACATGCACCTGCTTCCAATCCCTTGGTACCTTCCCTGTCTGGAGCGACAAGTTAAAGAGATCTGCCAATGGTGCAGCCAAAACATCCGCCAACTCCCTCAGTACTCTGGGATGAATAGCATCAGACCCAGAGATTTATCCTGTTTTAGGAACTGGAGGGCTTTCCACACCCGACCGATAGGAATATCAGCATCTGCGCCCCCCCCCCCCCATTCAGCAGAACCAGCCTCTTATCTCACCCCTGGCCTACCTCTTCCAGCGGCTTGTTCTTCAGCAGATACCCCAATAGTCAGGTCTGCTGTGCCTTCTGTGTCCTTCAACCCCTTTTTTTGAAGTTCCGCAGCCTCCCTCCTTGTGAACACTGAGGCAAAGTACTCATTCAGTATCTCCGCCTGCTCTCTAGTCCCTTCCACCCACCCCCAGCTGTCTTCAACCTACTGAGCTGGCCCTTGACCATCCTTCACTCACCGATATACCTAAAGAACCCCTTTTCCTCACCCTGCATCCCCTGCACCAGCTTCCGCACTTTCCAAGCCTTTGCCCCCCTCACCACTATGGTGACTTTCCTGGTTGCAAGGCGATAGTTCTCTCTATCCCTCTCTCCGCTTATTTTTTTGTACCTTCTGTAAGCAGCCTTCTCCCTAACCACCTCCTGGACCTCCTTGGTCCAACAGCATGGTTTACAAGAACTACCGTCCTTGCGCTTCACTCTTGCACAGGTCCTGGTGATCTCCTGCAGCCCCAGCTTTATGATCTCCCTCCTACCTTCCATGTCCAAACCTGGTTTTATCTTCTGCAAATGCCTCTTGAGAATTTCCCCCATGTTCTGAAAGTCCACCGCCCTAAAATCAACTATCATTGTCCTTGAATGATCCCTTCCCCCCCAGTTTAAGCAAAAACCAGACTGTGTTGTGGTTGCTCCCAGCCAGGGGTTCTTCCACAACCAGATCTCTTACAAGATCCCCATCCACTAAAACCACATCCAGGATATGACCCTCCCTCATTGAGTCCATCATCTGCTGATTGAGGAACATGTCAAGGAAGCCATCCAGCAGCTTGTGCTGCCTGGTTACAGTGGACGTTATAGTACCCCAATCAGTAGCTGGCATATTAAGGTCCCCCATCAACACCACTCCTTCCCCTTCCAGTCCACACTGCCCCCTAATGTTAGCCAACAGGCAATCCTCCAGGTCCTCCGCTAGTCCTGGGGGCCTATATACCACCCCCAACTGGATCTTCCCTCCTACGAGGGTTCGCAAGGTGACACATAGGGCCTCCACATTGCCCTCTGCTTCCTCCACTCTCATAATCTCGATGTTATCCCTAATAAACATTGTTACTCCTCCCCTTCTGACCAACTTTCTGTCCTTCCTTAGAACAAGGTACCCACTCAGATTAAGGTCCCAGTCATGGCCAGGAGTGGCCCAAGTTTCAGTGACCACTGCTGCATCCATCCCACCCTCAAACAGCGTGGTCTGGAACTCAGGCATTTTATTCCCCAGGCTCCTGGCATTTATTAAAGCCACCCTCCAACCCTTGTCCCTACCCCTCTTTACCATATCCTTCCCAGATCTTTCATACATCCATCCACACTTCTTCCCTAGGGTACCATCTGTCCCCCCTCTATAGAGTTGCAGGCCAGTACTACCGGTGGTATGGATGGCCGGATAAGTCCGGCAGTGCCCCCCCCCTTCACAAGTTTAAACCTCATCTAGTCTGAATGAAATCCATCATCCCCCGTTTGAGAACTTCCTTCCCTACTGAATTTAGGTGAAGTCTATCTCGGGCATACAGTCCCTTGTCTTCCCAAACTCCCTTCCAGTCTCCCAACACCCCAGTCCCCTGTGCTTCACCCCACTGCCTGAGCCAGTCATTACTTTTCCTGATCTTCTGTTTTTTCTCCACAGTGGCCCTTGGCACTGGCAGGATTTCTGAGAAGGAGACTGTGCATCCATTATAATGACGGACCATGGCCAGTTCTCAGAACCTTGCCTGAATTTCCAAAACACTATTTCCCTCAATATCATTTGTTCCCAGATGCATCAGGAAGTCTGGTGATCCTCCACAATCCATTGCCAGCTCATACACCATGAACTTTGCCCTATGCAGAGTCAGAACAGAAATAATCACTACCTTAACTGAACTGGATTTTCCCTCACCCTGCCCCACCCAATGAATACCCCTGATCATGGAGTCCCCCAGCAAGAGAACCTTAGTGTCCCCCTTGATCTTTTGTGCACTTCCTTTTTGGACTCCCTTGCCAGCCCCAGTCATCTCCCCCCTCCTCGAGACCACTTTCCCTTGGCTTCTCTCCGGACCCTCTACAAGAGAACCCCTAGCCGCCCTACCCCTCTTGTCACACCTTTTATAACTGAGTTCCCTGGCTCCCCCCAGTTTAGCCTCCACCCCACTCCCTACCCCAGTCAAGCCTTTTTCTCCGACCTCCTCCCACCTTCCAGCTCCCACCTCTAGTTCCCCCCCAACATGGCATTCCCATCACCATCACCCTCTCCTACCTCCTCCCCTTTCCTCTTTACCCCTTCTATGCCCACCTGCAGGTCCCCCTTACCTTTGGGCCATTCTCTGGTATGATCCTCCCCCTTGAAGGACACCCCTCCCTCATCTCAATCTCTCCTCCTTTCTCACTGAGTTGACTCGCAGCCTCCATACCTTCCTTCTGCTGGATTCCCCCCCTCCCCTTCTTTGACAGTTGATTTGCCCCCTCTCCTGCTAGCACATTTATTTGAATTACCGATGCCCACCCTCGTCCGATTCACCGTATCCCTCTCTCCTCCACCAACCCTTTCCTCCTCTACACCCCTCACCACGTCCTCACCAACCAACTTACTCAATGGCTCAAATTTATTATAGCACTCAAAGCCAACCTCCTTTTTTTGTCCTGATTTCCCGCTATCCACTCCTCCAGTAGGCCCCCTGTCAGTCCCAACGCACCTGTTCCTCTCCCCTGCCTCCTATGATTTAGCCTGTTTTCTCTACCAGTTATCTCCCAGGTAGCTACCTCCTTTGCTACTAGCCCACGACCCATAGGTTCTCCACTCCTGCCTGATGAAACAGATCCAGGTCACACTCCATCATTGCCCTCCTGCTCCCCACAGACCCCCCAGATATGTTCATTCCCTCCCAACAACTCCAGTTTCCTTTGTACCCAGTCAAGCTCCCCCTGATCTGCAATAACTGCCTACAGACTGGGCAACCCTACAATCCTGCCAAAGATGCCTGCCCTGGTGGCTAGGGGCCACCCCCAGAGGCCCTCTCCAAATGTTCTTGGACGTTCACCCTTGACCAGGTCCCCACCCCCAGGTAGACCTACCCACAACCCTCTACAGCCAGCCATACAAGGTGATGTAGCCCATGAAATTAAAAACACAGCTCTTGGACCAAGCTACTAAGCAGAATAAAAGAGTATGAACAGAGTTACATCCCCTAACAGTTCCAAGAATAGTCAGAGTCATAACTGGAGAAAACCCCAGTATAGCCACCCAACCAATCAGTGACCTCCCTCCACCTGGCTCCTCCTCCTCTGAGCATTTAATAGAGGTCAGAGCTGGGGTGGGTGGGTGGCAAACTAGCGTCCCAAGAGTGACTGAGCTTGTCCCTTAAAAGGTCCAGCCTCAAGTCCCGAAATGGCGCCCTGGCTTTCTATTGGGCACTCCAGCTCAGATCACTGAACTCCTCCTAGCCACCAATGTGGCCATCCCCGGCTCCACATTTGCTCCTGATCCAGCTCCTGCAACAGCTCTTTCACTGATGATGTGGCCTGCACCATCTCTAAGGACCTCTGGACCCCAAGAAGCATCCTGCTGATGTGGCCTGTGTGGTCCCCCTGCTCTTCTGTGAGTAAGTCCCAAGTACCCCAAGAGTGGCTGGGCTTATCCCTTAAAAGGCCCAAACATGAGTCCTGAAAATGGCACCCTGGTTTTCTACTGGGCTGTCTGACTCAGATCACTGAACTTCTCCTAGCCACCAATGTGGCTGCACCCGGCTCCAAATTTGCTCCTGATACAGCTCCTGCAACAGCTCTTTCACCACTGATGTGACCTGCGCCATCCCACAGGACCTCTGGACCCTGAGAAGCAGCCCTCCGATGCGACCTGCACAGTCCCCCTGCTCCTCTGCGAGTGAGTCCCAAGTATCCCAAGAGCAGCTGGGCTTGTCCCTTAAAAGGCCCAGCCACAAGCCCCAAAAATGTTGCCCTGGTTTCCTATTGGGCACTCTGACTCAGATCACTGAACTCCTCCTAGCCACCGATGTGGCCTGCGTAGTCGCTCTGCTCCTCTGCAAGTAAGTCTCAAGTATAAAATATAATAATCTTGTCCACCAGGAGACAAATGATGAAAAATAATCAAATCCACAGGAAATGGTGACCTACTGGGACCAGTAAACTGTTGTTAATATAGATCAAAGACCCAGAATGTGTTAAATTCCTGAAGGTGATGAACATTGGCCTGGGGCATATGCAGGAAGTAAAAACCCTTTCTTAGTGTCTTCCCTTTGTTTAAATGGTTGTGAATAGTTCTCAAAGACAAGCACAGATCCCTTTAGGAACAGGTCAGACGGAAATGACAAAGACATGTTTGGGAAACCTTTTCTCCTGCTATTGTCTGCTCCCCACACCTTTCACTTACCCTCTCTGTTCTGGACTTCTTCCCTATTTGTTTCTCCTAATCTGGCATGACCTCTTTCTTGTAATAATAATGTGATTATTGATATCTCATGTCCTTTTGCACAAATGATTTGATATGTATTTGTATATGTTTTCTTGCTCTTGACACAACACAAATTGTTGTGTTATCTATGTAACCTTTTGTACTGTACCTAATTGACGTGGAACCTTTGTAAAAGAGCCTCTGGCTCAAAGGTAGTAATTCCTAGAACAATAAACTAAACTAAACTAAATGTGGATTGAGTGCAGCACTCTACAACTCAGAGCATGTAGATCTTCTTTGCTGGACTTAACTTTGTTTGTGATGGCTTCCAAAAAAGTTGATTTATAATGAGAATGCCAATAGCTGCTGGTGATGTTTTCCAGTTTCTTAGTCCAGGAAACTTTCATAGATATCATGTCCAAGAACGGTCTAGTTCCTCCAAGCAGAAACACATGAACACATTACCTCTGCATCTTTTCCCCCCTTCTCCCCCATCTGTCTACTCTACTGATTTTTGTCTCTCCTTGACGTGGGCATACATTATACAATGCCTCAGTATAGTGTAACCATGAACTTTATCTGTATTGTTGTACTGTAACATGGATTTGTATATTTGCTACCGAACCACTCTGTTTTTGAATGTTTATGTATCACTCTGTACTTGTTAACTGATGTGAAACCAATTAACAATCATCTGCTCACTGGTGCTATCAAATTAAATAAATAAATAAAAACAGAGAAATGAGAGCTAACCTTGTCACAGATAAACACAAAGCTGTGAAGGAAGAATAAAAAAATACAGATGACAAGTGAGGAGCAACCAAAAAGGTGCTACTCAGAAAACAGAGAGACAGAAAGGGACACCAGAACAATGTTAACTGGATTTGAAAATTCCAAGGTTACATATGTACCTAGCAATACATCCAACATGTACGTATGTGACAGAATTTAAATTTTACAATAATGATTTTTTATTTTTTTTATTTACTTAATTTACCTTCAGACACCTTGGCTAACTAGGAGGGAATCAGCTGAAGAACAGATGAACTACCACACAGAACTCCCAGTTGTTGGCACCCGGAAAAATTTGTGAAAACCCTTGTCCACACAAAAAGGATTTGAGATGCTATATGAAGGACAACGGGTAAAGACACTATAGGCTGCTGTTAAAATAGGGCTGACCTTCTAACCATGGCCAAGGCATACAAAACCAAGACCTTCTACTGTTTGCAAAGCCAAAGGTATCAAGATAAAACTTTTATAGCATATTGCATACCTCAGTGAGGGCGTATGTATAACATCCTAAAAAAGTATAATAGAAACAGAGGGACTGGAGAGTGGATCAAGTGTGGTTCTATGGAGGAGCTACGCTTGAAGATCAAGATTTACCAGTAGGTGAGTTTTCTAGCTTCTAAGAATCAGTCTCCTTCATACAGCCACACTCAGGTCAGGTATCAGAATACAGAATGCACAACTGCAGGCAGATGCCATACAGCAGACACCCATACAGGGGTCAGAGGAAGTGAGTTCATTTAATATACAAATAATTAATTTGTCTTCACATACTCTGACAGATCCCGAAATTAATTTGCTCAAAAAGGGCCTGAACTTTGTGCCATGCACCATTTTAAAAAAGGCCCAAACTTTGATAGATTTCAACCCGACTTGCAGAAAACCAAATTTAAAGGCCTTTTTCAATAAAAGACAAACTGATAGAGATGCTAACAACTACATTGTTACTGCTGACACTTTTAGACCTAATTCCACAATCTGTCCCCCGCCTTGTGCTGCAGTTAATATTTTTAAACAACTGGTAGAACGGGATTTAGATACTTTGTTTGAAAATTTACCTAGACCAAGTTTCAATAACCTCACCTCTGAGGAACAAGACATCAATCAGACTTTACAAAATAACAATAATATTGTGATTAAACTAGCAGATAAAGGTGGGGCCATGGTTGTGCAAAACAAAACTGATTACATAGCAGAGGTGATGTGGCAACTTAACAATTCAGACTTTTACTGCAAATTAGATCATGACCCCACATTAGACTTTAATTTCTCAGTTGATGAGACTATAAACATGACATGCGAGAGGAGTTATATAAACACCAGCATCGGGGACTTTTTAAAGAAGGCACATCCAGTTCATGCCATGTTTTACACCCTGTCAAACATTCATAAGACCCTGCAACCCCCCCCCCGCCACCCAATTGTTAATGGTCTCAGTTCTTTGACTGAACCTCTTTCCCAATATTTGGATTCTTTTCTGAGGGCTTACATGGAATCATTAACATCATAAGTGAAGGACACTAAAGATGTGTTGAATATTTTGAATGATGTGACTTTAAATGAGAACACTTTACTGGTGACTCTAGATATAGAAGCCTATACACAAACATGCCCCATGAGGGAGCTATGGATGCCATGGATGCTATTTGAACACCAGAAGTACAGATGCTTTACCGCCCATAGACGTTTTAATTAAATTGTTGGAATTTGTCCTGAAATATAACATGTTTGTCTTTAACCATGATTTTTATCTCCAGATCAAGGGAACGGACATTGGAGCAACTTATGCCCCTTCAGTGGCTAATATCTATGTTGGGTAGTGAGAGAAAGATTTAATTTATGATGCCAACAAGAATCCTTTTTTTAACAAAATGTTATTATGGAAGAGGATTGTTCACAATGTTATTTTAATTTGGAATGGTAGTGAAACTGAACTTAATGATTTTTAAATGTATCTACATGATACAAATTCCAATCTGAAATTCTCATATACATGCAGCAGAGAAAGTGTTTCATATATCATATCATATATATTTGAGGCAGTATAGTGCAGTGGTTTAAGGCTCTGAGCTGCAAATCTGGTGACATCCAGCAGACCAGACCTGGGTTTGAATCCCACGGCTTCCACTTACATACTGTGTGACCCTGAGCAAGTCACTTAACTTCCCTGTGCTCCCTGGTCGCTCCTGTAAAAAAGCTTTCAGCTTAGTGTGCTACTCCTGGTTAAACAACTAAAAAAAAAATCTAGATTTGACACTTTCAAAGGAACCAAATGGGGTAGTGAGTACTGACATATTCAGGAAATCAGCGGATGACAATACTACCTTGCTGGCATCCAGCTGCCATCCACTGCATGCTACCAGTAATACAACCAAAGGTTAGTTTTTAAGGATAAAAAGAAACTGCAGCACTAGTGAGGGTACTGACAGGGGTGCTACTGCTCTCCACAACAGATTTTTAGAACTGGGCTATAGCCATAGGAAACTGGTCCAAGCGAGGGTGTTTGCAGAGAATTGTGACAGGCCTATACTTCTCCAGGACAATAACCAGGAATCCACAAAAAAACCAAGAATTAATGTGTCACAACTTTTTCAATACAAGCTACATGTGTGGAAAACATAATTAAAAAAACATTGGGGAATCTTAGTTGCGGACCTTAGTTTACAGATAATAGCTAATGAACCACCGAGGATGTCCTACAGGAGGGCTACAAGCCCCAAAGATGTTCTCATACATAGTCATTTTATAGACAGAAAGAATAACTAAACAAGGCTTAGGAGCCATCTTGGCTGCTATCAATGTAGAAATTGTATATATTGTAAACATGTAAACACTGGGAACAACTTTACTTCTGTTAATTGTAATGAGAATTTTGAAATCCAACAGTTCACTTCTTGCAGCACTAGTGGAGTCATCTATCTTGCCACTTGCAAGGAATTTTATGTGGGAAAAACCACCAGATGCTTTAAAACTCATATGGGAGAATATCTTATAGTAGTAGAGAGAGGGAACTTGAACTATGTTACTGCAGATCATGTTTTAAATTCTAGAGATGGCAACTCTTATATTTTTACTTTTATGGCTATAGATAGGGTAAGCCATAATCCAAGAGGAGGTAACTACTGTATAATAATTTAGTACTGAAACAACAGACCTTCTGGATCTTACAACTGAAATCCATATATAGCCCTGGACTTAACACTGTCTTTGATTTATGCCCCTACCTTGAGGACAGGAGATAACTGTATCATTGTTTACTGTAATTTTTAATCTTTCCTGTCCCCCCCCCATTTGTTTTAGAGTTACTGGATATTTTAATACTTTGTTGCCTTGTTTATTAGTCCATGCTTCTAATTTATTGTGAGTTCTTGTGTAATGAAATTCAACGTTCTGAATTTTAAGTCTGTTTTAAACATATTTATTGTCCAATGAACTGTTTGCTTGTGACATACGTCATCATCACATCATTACTAAGTGACTATATAAATGTTTTATGTACTTGATAGCCTCAACTTTTGATACAGGATCCTGGGGGATCTGAAATGTATCAGGCGGGTGCTGTTGTTTTTTTTTATTATTTTTGCTGTGCCTTTCACTATGTAAATAAATTCCACTGCTTTGCTGTGAACAACGGAGTTAGTGCATTTATGTGGTGGTGAGTGCCCACATCACTTGCCTGTGAGGTCAAATATCAAGCAGTGAGAGTAGATGTGGGAGGAACAGAATTAGCACATAAAGGTTGACAAGCACATACCAATTGATGCCTATTTGCTTACCCATTATTTGTAGTCAAGGCAACAACATGGGTTCTGTAAGCATTTTGGTATGGGCACGGCCTTGGTTGGGTTCATGAACACCATCCTACAGGGGTTTGATGACTGGATCAGTGTTTGTGGACCTAACCAAGGCTTTTGATTTGATTGATCACGGTTTGGCTTACACAAAATGGAAAGATCTGGGGTTTTCTGATGTTGCTGTTTCTTGGTTCTATGATTACCTGAATAACAGGTGTCAGTTTGTTCCAGTAGGTTCTGTGGTTTCTGATGCCTTGCCAGTTAGTTGTGGTGTGCCTCAGGGGTCCATTTTGGAACACCTGTTATTTTTTAATTTTTATGAATCTGCTTCCTGGAGTTTGTAAGTTTAGTGAATCACTGCTTTATGCAGATGATCTTGTAATCTGTGCTCAGTCAAATTCTGTGTCTGAACTTTCTTGTTCCCTAGAAAAGGATTTTGGTGCCATCTGTTCTTGGCTTACTTTAAATGCTATGGTTTTTAACTCAGCTAAAACAAAAGTTATGTTATTTGGCACACAATTTATGTTGGTGGACACCCTGACACTGAGGATATCTGATTTTTGGGGTAGTCTACTTGAATAAGTGTCTCAATTTAAGTATTTGGGCACACTATTGGATCCCAGTTTGACCTTTTCACCTCAGATTCAGTCTATGGTTAAGCAAGTAAATCAAAGAATAGTTGTGTTATACAAATTCAAGTCATTCTTCTCACAAGCAACTAGATTAGCAGTTGTTATTGGTTCTCTTGTTCCATATTTTGATTACAGTTCTTGTTTATATTATAACATAGGTACAAAAGAAATGCAAGCACTAACTGTGGCCTATAATAATATTTGTAGATTTATTTTAGGATCCCCCAATAGGACACATCAGTGTAATCTTTATTATCGGTTGGGGTGCTTTTCCCCTAGTTGCAGAATAGAATATTTTGTTGGCTGTCTGATGTATAAATGTTTTTGCTTTGGCTCCCTTTTTCCTCTTTCTGATCTTGTTGTAATGAGAGAATTGCTTCCCAGCCTGAGGTCGGCTGACAGCCCCCTATATTTTGTCCACAGGTCTTGGTTTAGATTAAGTTCTAGAGCTTTTTCAATAACAGCACCCTTGTATTGGAATTCACTCCCACTTGATGTTAGGATTGCTCCCACTGTTTTAACTTTTAAACAAAGGTTAAAAAGTTATTTATTACATAAATCTGCTTGTAACTGTAATTTTTATATTTTGGTATTGTATTACTGTTGATTGTATTTGTGTATTTTTGTATGTTTTTTTGGTCCGGGTTGGGCCTGAAAAGGGACCTTTGGTCCAGTGTCTCTACCTCGTTACCAAAGAAAGAATAAATGAAAAATAGAAACATTGAAAGATGGACAATACAAACAGATAAAGACCATTGGCACAGCTACTCTACCTGTGCAGGTAGATGCCAAGCTGTGGCTATGTGACAACAGCCATATATTATGCCCATGCCCAAGAGCATGGAATTTCCAAGAACATCTGTAATTGTGACAGGGTTGAATAGGGCCCTGTGCCAGTTGTTCTGGAGACAGAGAGAGAGAGTTAAAATGTGGGCATCTGTTCCGTTCTCTCTTTTTCTGTCTCTTCTCTGTCTGGTTGCGCAACCAAAATGTCTTGCGAGACTTGGGACTTGATCACCCCGATGGCCTTGCAATTCTCTGTCTCTCACTATTACTCTACCTCACTTGTTGTACTGTCTCCCCCCCCCCACATATCTGCCGGTATAAAAATATATGTGAATCATTATGTGGAAATGTAACTGATACTGGGATCCCTTTGTTTAGAAATGTATATAGTTACACTGTCAATATGATTGTAAAAAGCTGTTTGGAACACAAGGGGTTAACCTGTTTGCAAACTCTCTGAGAAGCTGTAAGCAAGAGGTCAGTTCTGGGTCACAGTGTTCTTTTGCCTGCACTTGTTGAAACTTACAAAAGAACACTGTGTGAGAAGCATGCTGTTTTCTTAACGAGCGAGGGTTGCAAAGACTTATAAAAACAGAGCTGCAATGTTTTGCAAAAGAAAAACACAGAGTCTAAGATTAGAAATTGAGAAGACACCCAGATGGATTTTCTCTGTTTATACTGCCTTTGTAAATAGTTATACTGAACAATTTTATTTTTTTATTTTACTGTTATTAACAATAAATCACTTGTTGTGAATTTTGCAACTGTTCCTGGTTTTCCTATGCTTCCTGACCTGTGCCTCGATGCAGATGGTGTCAAGGTGGGATTTGAACCCATGCCTCCATCTGGAGACCAGAAGGTGCAGAAAAGGCTGCTTCTTTGGCCAAAGACTACCAAATGGCCAGACAAATGCCACAGCAGTGAGGTAACAGCCAAGCACTGGTAAGAAACTCTTTTTCCCATTTAACCTCCAAGTCTGATAAGAACTCTGGTGGGGGTAACAAATCTGTGCACAAAGACGTTATTTGCTACTGTATAACTGTAATAAACCAGGTTATATTGCAAGAAATTGCCATAAGAAGAGTGACACTGGAGCAGATTTGTCCTTAGCAAATTGGGGCAAATACATAACAGAAGTGAAGGTGGGAGATAAGACTATAGTGTATGGTAGAATGTTGTTATGGTTAGAAATCATGGAGTTGTTATGCTGCAGTAGCTATGTCATCACAGCTATTATGCTGCATAGCTATGTCACTACTGCAGCATAACAACCTATAATGCTGCCACATAGTTGCTTTCCTCAATCCAGTTAAGCTAGAAGTTGCTGTTTTTTTTAACTTGAACTTGCAGAAACATCTGCAGCAAATTGTGTCACTTCAAAAAAAGAAAATGTTAAAATGTCCATTCTCTGTTGTCGTCTACAGCTGGTTTTGTGTGATTTTCTATGCTGTGATTGCCCATACACTATAAAAGATTGTGTATGAGCAGTCATACACAAACAAGGATATTCTTGTATCTTGAGGTTCCCTTGGTGACAGAGTACCTCTTGAGCTGCACTCTTGAGGTCATCTGTTACCAAGGAAACTTCTTGATTGAAGAATATCCTTGTTATGTATGACTGCTCATGCACAATCCTCTATGTAAAGGGACTTATAGATTCAGGAAGCAAACAGACCCTAGTACATACTGAAGTGCTGGGCAAACAATGTCCAAAAAGAACCAGGTACGGTGTCATCTGCATCCACGGGGACACTTGATACCATTCCATCAGCCAAGTGACTCTCACTATTAATGGGGTATCACACCAAATGAAAGTGGAGGTAGTACCTAAGTTACCTGTACCTGTAATTATTGGAAATGCTTTTCCAGGATTTACTGAGTTAATCAAAGATGGAGTAAATCCTAATGTTTCAGCAGCTGTGGTGACAACAGCTCAGGCAAAGAAAATATCAGATTGGTGGGGCCTCTTTTCCTTTAGCTAATTTTGATTCAGACTTGTTTGAGCACAGCTCCAAACTCTGTAAATCTAGAAAAAAAAGATGATGCCTGAAGAAACAGTGGCAACAAAAGACTGATGGAACTAAGGAATTAACATATGAAAATGCTGAAACTAAACTGATCACTGATTGTGATTTTCCTGTCAGAACAAGCTAATAATGTTTCTCTCCAGGGTTATTTTAAAGGATACCTAAACCAGCTTTTTTACACATTTTTTTAAATGACTCCATATTCTTGTACAGGAGAGGATGTTGTTTACATTTATACTGAAACTGTATTTATTAAAGCAGAATAAATGCAGTTTCATGGCATTTGAAAACTGTATGCACAGCCTCTCCTGATTCAAAAATCTTTCCCTAAGAATCTTAATAAGACTGCCTTGATGATGTCATTGAAGATAGAGATGCCAATCTGTGCAGATGTATTCTAGCTGTGCTAACCGTATTCAAATGCAAATAACTTTAAAATGAAACATGATATCATGGCACTGTGAGCACAAAGATTGTTCAGGACAAAAATATCTACAAAATGATTGGTGTTTCATTTACAGTATAGATACCATTTAGATTTTTAAAAATTAGTACTGGTTGGATGGACAGCCCATTTCATACCTCGAGTGGCTGACAGAGTTTCTTTTTAACCTCTGAGTTGAGCAAATGAAAGATAGCCTTTGGGGCTCACTGCCTTGATATAAGAGACTTTGGAAAGGTTTTCACACACTTTATTTGCTCCACTCAGGGTCTTCTAATAACATTAACCGGGGTCAAGGAATATAACTATTTAGGTATAGGCTATGAACTCTAATACTTCCCCCACTAGATACTCATCACTCTATGGACAGAGTCCTATGTAGGGCTCCATATGGTGCTGTTGTCTTTATATGATATATTCTGTTCAACCTGTTTTTTACTCTCGCCTTATTTTTCTTTTGACTGCCATGCCGGGGTGTGGAGGCAAGGAGAGGGCTAGGGAAGGGGGCTGGCATGTAATACAGGATAACATTTCATTTATGTATAAATATTGACTCCATGTCATGACCTGTATTGTCGAAAATCAATAAACTTGACTTTTAAAAAAAAAATTAGTAAAAAAAGCAGCAGAAAATTCAAAAATGTTTCACTTTTGAACAAACAAATGCAAATAACATTAAAACAAAAAATGATAGCATGGTACATTGAGCACAACATTTGTTCAGCACAAAAATATCTACAAAGTAAGTAGTGTTTCATTTATATGTGCCTTTTAGTTTTTTTATAATTAGCAAAAATAAAACAAGAAAGTTCAATGATTTTTCACTTTTTGCAACAAACAAATGCAAATAGCTTTGATCTGAAAAACAATAGCATGGTACTTTGAGCACAATAGTGTTTCAGCACAAAAATATCTACCAAATGAGTGGTGTTTCATTTATAGATACCTTGTAAATGTTTTTATAATCAGCAAATATGACTAGAAATTAAATTGTCACTTTTTTGGAGGTGCGGCATGTAAGTAATAACACATGGCAAGGTGTATGGCAGTGCTAAATTACTGCATCCCCAAGGTGGGTTGAGAGGCAGGAAGCACAGCTGAATACTTTCAACCACCTGTGAAGTGCGGTAAATGATTCCCATAAGACCATATTGTAAATTGTAAGTAAGCAATAACACACAGTAGGGTGTGTGACAATGCTAAACTGCTGTATGGCCTAGGTGGGTTGTGAGGCATGAGGTGCAATCAAGTTACTCAGTTACTCAGTGTAATAAAGTAGAAGAAGGCTCTTAGCCCATCGACTCCACCTTCCCACCTACGTAGGCTTATGTTGTGCCCTGCCCCATAATAAGCCTATCAAGTCTATTTTTAACTGGTACTGATTTTCAGAATCCACAATAACTTGTGGTAAGTTGTTCCACAGTGTGGTTGTTCTGATTGTAAAATAATTTTGTCTTCTATTTGTATTATCCCTCTGTACAATTAGCTGTTTTGTTTTACATCTTAGATTACCAGGTTTGTACGCAAAAGATAAATTACACTCCATCATTAGGTCAGGCTCTTGTAAAATACTGAATACAAGTATCATATCTCCTCTTTGTCTTCTTATACCCATATCAAAAAGATTTTATCTCTTTAATCTATCTTGGTAAGACAGATGATTAATACCATTAATCAATTTAGTGGTTTCCTTTGAACACTTTCAATTAGTTTTATGTCCTTAACTAGTGAGGGTGCCCAGAAAGAAGATGAATAATACAAATGGGGCCTAATGTAAGATTTGTATAGTGGTAAAATACAACATTCATGCCTAGAAGTGAAGGCTCTTCTGATGGATGAAAGGATTCTATTTGCAGTCTGAGCTGCATGTCTACAGTGATTATTAGCTGACAATGTATTATTATGATGTCCAAGTCCCTTTCTGTATTAACTTTCTTTACTGGATATCGATTTAAATTATATTGTGTACATGGATTAGTGATCCCTAGGTGCATGATAGCACATTTTGTTAAATTAAATTCCATTTTATGGTGGTTAGCCCCTATAGGTCATGAAATACCATTTGAAATTTTCTATCTGTGTTGACTACCTGGCTGAATTTGGTGTCATCAGCAAATTTGCCGATGTCACCCGTTATGCCATAATGCAGATCAGAGACATATAAACTAAACACAATAGGGCCTAACACTGAGCCCTGAGGTACTCCACTAGTAACCTTGACTGGTGTAGACATGGTATTATTTAACCTGACAATTTGTGTTCCAGTAAGCAACCATGCATGAATCCATTTAATATACTGAGGTTCAACTTTTAGGTCATACATTTTGTCAGTCAGGACTCCATGTGCCACCTTATCAAATGCCTTTTTTAAATCAATGAATAGCACATCCACTAGTTTTCTTTTATCAAGGTGAATGCTCACCTTTTCATAAAAGCTACTAAGGCTGGTGGTACAGGACCTACCTGCTTTAAAGCCATGTTTTATGTCTTAAGTTATTTTCTTCCAAATGGAGTTCTAACCTATTTTAGAATCCTCTCCATCAGTTTACAACTGACTGAGGTCAAGCTTATGGGACGATTGTTATCTGTGTCCATTTTACTACCTGTTTTGTGAATAGGCTTCACTATGGCTTCCCTCCAGTCCTCTGGGATGGTACCAGTTTGGAGTGAGGTGTTGTAAATTAATGTTAAAGGGAGTGTTACTGATTCAAGGGTTTCTTTTAAAAACATGGGGCCGATACCATCGGGCCCTGGAGCACTGTATTCCTTAAGTAGTTTAATAGCAGCAATGCTTTCACTTAGACAAATTTCTGGGGATTTTTGTTCATTATTTATCATTCTCTGGGGTTGATTTTTTTCAGAAAAGACTAATGCAAAATAGTGATTAAATGCATTTGATATGGCTACACTATCATTTATTTCTGCATCATTAATAACCAGTTTGTTGATTGAGTTGTCCTTAGTTTTGTTATTGTTAATGTATACATAAAATGCTTTTGGGTTATTTGCCAAGGACAATTGTAATTCTATTTTTTTTCTTTCTGTTTTAATCATAGTCTTAGTTTTCTTCAGTTGTTCCCTATACGTGTCTTGATTTGCAGCACTTGGGAACTTTTTGATCATTTTGAATGCTTGTTCTTTGACTAGAGATGCAGCGAAATTAAATTTTGCTGGTGAAATTGCAGCAAAATCGGCAGTTTTGCCGGACTAAATGTTTTGCAAAAATGTGGCAACATTTTGCAATTTCGTCCACATTATCGCCATCTGAAGAGTCCAGTACCAATGGAGAAATTTCACCCATGGGTGGCAAAATTACGTCAGCAGTGGTGAAATTTCAGCCACGGGTGGCAAAATTATGCCAGCAGTGGAGGAATTTTGCCTGCAGTGGCAACATTTCACACACAGGCAAAATTACATCGGCTTGGGGGTGAAACTTTACTCACAACCATGGGTGAAATTTCACCCGGCAAAATATGTTGCGTAATGCACTAATTCTGCAAAATATTTTGCTGGGTGAAATTTTCCAATTTCGCCCAAACCTATCTTTGGCAGATATCTGATGTCTAACTGAATTAGTCAACCATGGGGGGACCTTACCCTTGTTATGTATTTTTTAAATGGGAATATATAATTTTTCTAATTCCATAATGATGGTTTTAAATATTAACCAGCAATCATTAATATTTAATTCTGAAACATGGTAATCCAATCAAACCCATTTAGAGCTTTATTGATTTGATCATATTTGCTTTTTTTGTAATTGTATCTATAGTCAGAATATTTATTGACCAATTTATCTTTATTAAATTCAATTAGAACTATATTATGGTCACTGTTTCCCAAATCCCCAATATCAGTCATACATGACTCCTGGGAAAAGTTGACTAAAACCAAGTCGAGTATATTGGTCAATCTTTTTGAGTCCTTGACTAGTTAATCTAATCCTGACATTATAACAGAATCAAGGAATAATCCCTCTCAATTCATTTTTGCTGTAAGGTTTACCCAGTCAATACCTGGCATGTTGAAATCACCTACGATCATACTGTCGGAGCATTGAGTAATTTGCTTAATTTCATCCATCAAATATTTATCCTGCTCTATGTTAGATACCGGGGGTCTGTAGTAGTTTGTAAAGAGAAAATGTTTTCCTTCTTGTTGAAATATATGAATGCATATACCCGCTAGCAATCCTTTCCCTGAGTATGGGAGTATGTATTCAGTTGCCTTAATGATATTTTTAATATAAGTACAAACACCCCCTCCCTTTTTATTTGTTCTATTTTTGTGAAATAATGTATATCCTGGAATGGCAGAATACCAATTAGATGAATTGTCCCACCAGGTCTTGGTGATTGTTGCTATATCAATGAAGTGTTGAGACAATAATCCTGTCAGTTCTGTTATTTTAACTATATTTAGACTCTTAGCATTTGTTACAATGATTTTATATTTATTTATGCACTTGATGTATTGATGATTTATTTTCCCTTTTTGCCCCATGCAATTTAGTTTAAAATATTGTGGATTGTTTTCAGGCTTGTTTTACCCAGAATTGCAAATCCCTTTTTGTTGAGGGGAAGACCATCCCATCTATACAAGTCCAAATCAGTGGAGAACCTTTCCTAATGGGTGATGCTTTTTTTTTTATTTTGTAATGTCCATTTTCTGAGCCATTCGTTCACCTTTTTAATTTTTGTTTGTTTGTAATGATTTGCCTTGGGTACTGGTAAAATCTCTGAGAAACAATATTCACAGCCCAATCTTTTTAAATTTGCTGCAATCTCAATAAAGTCTGATTTTATTGTCTCAATGGGGACTCTATTAATGTCGTTGGTGCCAATGTGCAAAATAACTAATGGGATTTGGTCTTTATTTTCTACTATTGTTGTGAGCATTCTGTATATGTCCCTAATCCAGGTGCCTCTATAACTTGAACATGTAATGTTTTCTTTGTCTTCCCCACAAATGTATCTATCAGAATACTTGAGAACTGAATCTCCTAATACATAAATCTATCTAGAATTAGTTGTAGACTGCTGTATTTGTGTTTCCATACTCTCATTTGTATGTACTAATTATTGACACTCGGGGGCTATAGTAATATTACTGGTGTTACCTACCCAGAGACTTGGTGGAAGGGTTCATCTCCATTTTGCACTATTGCAATATTTATCTCTATCTTTTCCTCAGTAATATTTTCAACACTATTGGATGGATTTGTTTGATCAGCAATTTCTAAGTCAGCTGTTTCATCACATGTATTGACTGGAGCCTGGATATCACATGTATTGACTGGAGCCTGGATATCATTACTGGGAGTCTGAATCCTTACTATGATCCAGGATAACATATCTACTTTGGAGTGGAAGCTTAAATTCCATACAACTATGCCCTTTTTTATGCTGCTTCTTATTGGTCCTAACTGGACTCCAGTCATCTTCCTCCACACTACTTACACCGCTGAAATGTTTTTGTGACTCTCCCTGCCCTTTGTCTGTTGTAGTACTTGTTTTACAGTTGGTACTTTTCCTACTGCTAAGGGGTTAAGCTCCCTTGCACTTTCCTGCAGTTTGCTCAAGTCTTTTTCCAGCTTGGTTATCTTTGTTTTAATAAGTGAGATTTCAATCCACATTGTTCGCATTTCAGTCCCTCAAAGCCAGCTTGGCTTTCCAAACAAAATTTATTGCAAAAGATACAGATCATTGCAACTTCCCCAGAACTGAGGGTAACAAAGTGCCTTTAACTTCCTGGGAAGTGGGGTGTATGATTCTCGTAGGATTACACTGTAAATTGTAAGTAAGCAATAACACAAGGGTGGGTGTACAGCAAGCCTAAATTGCTGCATGCCCCAGGTGGGTTATAAGGCATGAGGCACAGCTGGGTGCCTTCAACCACTCAGGAAGTACGATATTTAATTTGAATAAGATTACATTATAATTTTTATTTTTATTTTATATATTTTCCCTATTTTTCCTGGGGAACTGGCAGGTGACTCTGCCCCCCTTTTTTCGGGTGGGGGTCACATCTGGTCCTGGCCTTCCACCAGGATCATCATAGAGCCTGCCAGGTCTTGTTTTCTCCCCGTGCCTTGCTACAGCCGCACGTGCACATGTGGAGGGACATGCACACCATGGTCCTGTAGCACCCACCTGTTCTTGTGTCTCTTCCAACCTGTGTTACCCTCGGGCCTCCACCTGTGTCAGCCATGTGGTGGGAGCAGTCAGACCCCTCCCCAGAAGAGGAGATCTGCCTTGCAGCTGCTCAATCCAACTCCCATCCTCCCCCCCAGCTGACCACCGACAACCCCAGCTCACTCCTGAACTCAGGTCATTGGAGTAGCACAAGGTGTGGTGTCCAGCACCTCATGCTCAGGGCCACCAGGCCAGCTACATTAAAAATGTTAAGAGATCAGTACCACATGTCAGGGTGTGCCACAAGGCTAGTTTGCTGCATGCCCCAGGTGGGTTGTAAGGCACCAGGCACAGCTGTGCGTCTTCAACCAGCTGGAAAGTGTAATAAAAAATTTTCATAGGATCACATTATAAATTGTAAGTAAGCAATAATACACAATAGGGTGTGTGGTAATGCTAAATTACTGCAGGCCCCAGGTGGGTTGAGAGGTGGTTCTGAGGCACGAGTTGCAGCTGAGTGCCATAAACCACCTGAGAAGTGTGGATGTCTTCACTCAGGTGCCAAGGGCACCTATGTTGCCAATGTAACACATGCTAAGGATGTGGGAGAGTAAGCAGGTGGCTGCTCTGAGGAGGACCAGTCCCCTGGCTTCTTTGACTGGAAAAAGAGGTAACACTCCAACTTAAATGGCACACAGCTGAAAGACACAAAATGAAACCAAGAAATGGGAACAGGCAGCAGAGGGAGATGTAGCTCTGGGTAGTATGGCAAAGGCAGTTTTCATGTGCACTGACTAAATGCAAGGAAGACAAGGACGTATCAATGGGTGGCTGCATGAGAAATGCAGTAGGTCCTAGGTCACTTTGCCTGATAACGTAAAGTGGGAATAAGAGAACCAGTGGCTCAACCTGTCATAGCGAGGCTGACAGAGAAGGGGAAAATAGAAATGGAAACATTAAGCGTACACCAGTTTAGCACACCCTCTCCCCACATTTGGAAGGCAGGAAGTGGGAGCTATTTGAAAATCAAATTGCAGTTTGGTTAATTGGAGATGGTCACAAGAACATAAAATGTTACTATTTCCTGTAGGGAAGTAGCTTATTCAATTTATGCCATACCTTCAATAAAAGTGAAAAAAATGAATTTCCTGCCATTTTTTGCTAATTACAAAAAATCTAAACAGTATTTATAAATGAAACACCACTCATATGATAGATATTTTGTGCTGAACAACTTACGTGCTCAAAGTACCACGCTATCATTTTTCAGTTAAAGCTATTTGCATTTGTTTGCTGCAAAAAGTAAAAAATAATTGAACTTTCTATTTTTTGCCAATTATAAAAAAACTAAAAGGTACATATAAACAAAACACTGTTTTTTTGTAGATATTTTTGTGCTGAACAAATGTAATGTTCAATGTACCACGCTATCATTTTTCAGTTTAAACCTAGCTGCAGTTGTTTTTTACAAAAAGTAAAAAATAATTGAACTTTCTGCTGTTTTTTGATAATTATAAAAAAACTGAAAGGCACATATAAGTGAAACACTACTCATTTTGTAGATATTTTTGTGTGCAACAAATGTCATGCTCACAGTACCATGCTATCATTTTGTGTTTTAATATTATTTGCATTTGTTTGTTGAAAAAGTGAAAAATAATGGAATTTTCTGCAAATTTTTAATAATTAAAACTAAACAGTATCTATAAATGAAACACCAATCATTTTGTAGATATTTTTGTGCTGAACAATGTTTGTGCTCACAGTACCATGCTATCATTTTTCATTTTAAAGTTATTTGCATTTGAATACGGGTAGCACAGCTAGAATACATTTGCACAGCTGGGCATCTCTCTCTCCTTAATGACATCGTCCAGGCAGCCATTTTAGGATTCTTAGAGCAGGATTTTTGAATCAGGAGAGTCTATATTTACAATTTTCAAATGCCATGAAACTGCATTTATCCTGCTTTAATAAAAGTAGTTTCAGTATAAATGTAAACAATAGCCTCTCCTTTACAAGCCTATTGAGTCATTTTTTTAAAAAACAAAATGTGTAAAAAGGATGGTTTAGGTATCTTTTAAGCAGCTGGGGGTGAAACCAAAACAGGGTGAACCTATGTTTAAAAAATGTAATGGGCTACTGTACAGAGTTTGGGTTAAACCTCAGACACATGACCAGATAGAACAATTGGTTATACCAAAAAAGTATAGATCTGAGTTGTTAGAGATAGCACATGATAGTCCTATGGCTGGCCACTCGGGGAGGGATTGCCCCCTTGCCAGATAGCTGTGCAGATTTTACTGGCCTGGAATTCATGAAGATGTTGCTACCTATTGCAGTTCTTGGGCGGAGTGTCAGAAAGTAGCCCCAGTGACTAAAAAAGACAAGGTGCCCCTGGTGCCCCTACCCTAGATAGATGTGCCTTTTGTGAGAATTGCAATGGATGTGGTTGTCCCTTTAGACAAATGTAAACCGGGTAATTGATTCATTTTGATAGTATGTGACTATGCTGCTCGATACCCAGAGGCTGTTCCTATGTGTACTATCACCGCCCCAAAAGTTGCAGCAGAGCTTGCCAAAATTTTTAGCAGGATGGGCATACCAAAAGAGATTATTACTGATCAGGGTAGTAATTTTGGTGCTGCATTACTGAAGGAGCTATACAAACTACTAGGTATCACTGCCATAAGAACCTCTCCTTATTACCCTCAGACAGAAGGTCTTGTTGAGCATTTTAATCAAACCCTAAAATGCATGTTAAAAAGGTTTATAAAAGGGGAAGGGAAAGACTTGGACCAATACTTGCCTTACCTGCTTTTTGCTTACAGAGAAGTGCCACAGGCATCTACAAGTTTTTCACAATTTGAAATGCTGTATGGTAGATAATCTAGAGGGCCCCTACATGTAATAAAAGAAACATGGGAAGATAACCCCAGTCAGAAACAATTTATTACATCTTATATGTGTGCCCTGAGAAAGAAGCTAGCAAAATATGTTGAAATTGCCCATAGTAATTAGGAAGAGGCCCAAAACCAGCAGAAGGTGTATTATGACCATGGGGTAAAAGAAAACATTTTGGAGCCAGGTGAAAAGGTCTTGCTGCTGTTACTCACTACAGAAAATAAACTGTTAATGAAGTGGTAAGGGCCTTATAAGGTTCTTAGATGTACTGGCACAGTTAACTATGAGACTGAGACCCCTGACAGGAAAAATCCTACTAAGATATCCCATGCTAATCTCCTCAAGAAATGGGTTGAAAAAAACACCAAAAGCTGTTTTGCTAGTTTTACCAGAAACTGATAAAGAAGATACTGATGTAGCTTATGATAGATTGGAGCAAACTGTAACTGCTGTTGCAGTCAAGGTGAATGTTTCCTTAATCTCCGAACAAACCGCAGAAATTTGTAACTTGCTAAAGAAATTTAACAGTACTTTTACCACAGTACCAGGCCGAGCTAAAGGTGTCGAGCACATAATAGGGACAAAGAATGCTTGCTCTATTAGGCAAAGACATACAGATTACCAGAGCGGTTAAGAGCAGATGTGTTAAGGAAATACAAAAAAATGAAAGAACTGGGTATCACAGAAGAGTCGAAAGTGCGTGTTTATCACCAATGGTGATTGTAAACAAAAAAGAAGGGTTTGTAAGAATCTGCCTTGATTTTAGGAAACTTAATCAAGAGTCAGAATTTGACAGTTATCCTGTGCCCAGAATAGATGATTTGGTGGACAGACTTGGGAGTGCAAAATATATCAGTACTCTTGATTTCACCAAGGGTTACTGGCAAATACCCCTAGCTAAAGAATCCAGAGACAAAACTGCATTTGCCACTCCTATAGGATTCTATCTGTTCACCACCATGCCCTTTGGTGCACCCACTACATTCCAGCGGTACATGGATGTAATTTTATTCCCTCACACTGGTTACTGTGCTGCATACCTGGATGATGTTGTGCTGTATAGTCCAGACTGGAAAAGCCATTTGGAACACCTATGAACAGTTATCCATTCGATCAAAAAGGCAGGTCTGACAACTAATCCTACTAAGTGTGCATTGGGCATGCAGGAAATCAGATATCTGGGCTATGTTTTGGGATATGGAGAAGTCAAGCCAGAGGTTTCAAAGATAGAAGCTGTAGCTAACAGCCCCGTTTCCAAAACCAAGAAACATGTCAGGTCATTTTTAGGGCTGGCTGGTTATTGTCAGAGATTTGTCCCCAGATTTGCAGAGTTAGCTACTCCCCTTACAGAACTCATGAAAAAACAGTACCTGAATAATGTGAAATGGACCCCAGAGTGTGACGAAGCTTTCTAAGTTATTAAGGCTATATTATGTTCAATCCCTGTTTTAAGAAGCCCAGAATATGATAAACCATTTTTGTTACAAACAGATGCATCAGAGATAGGCCTAGGTGCAGTCTTGAGTCAGCATATAGATGGGAAAGAATATCCTATTCTGTACATAAGTAGGAAGTTGCATGACAGAGAGTAAAGGTACTCCACCATTGAAAAGGAATGCCTTGAAGCAAAGTGGGCCATGGAGTCCCTTAAGTTTTACCTACTAGGAGCTGACTTTGTACTTGTAACTGATCGCAATCCTCTCTGTTGGCTTAACCAAATGAAGGATTAAAATTCCAGACTCACACGGTGGCAACTGGCACTACAGCCATTTAAGTTTAAAGTGATGCACAAATCTGGGAAAGAGAAGGTCAGTGCTGATTTTCTGTCTAGATATGGATCAGGATTGAGAATTCTGAAGGTTGAACAAAAAATGTGTGAGTTGAAACTTCTCTGCTTGATATGCTGCATATGCACTGAACTATAATGATTATAAGCTACTGTCATGTTAAAAGAGAATTTAAAGAAAGTTTTGGAAACCTGTTTTTGTAAAACAGGTATTTGTTCTGGAGAAAGAGTTTAAATGTGAGATCTGTTCTATTCTCTCCTTTTCTGTCTCTTCTCTGTCTGGTTACGCAATCAAATTTTTTTGTGAGACCTAGGACTTGATCACCCCAACAGTCTTGCATTTCTCTGCCTCTCACTATCTCTCTACCCTCACTTGCTGTTCTGTCTTTTCTTCCCCCTTGCATATCTGCTGGTATAAAAATATACGTGAATCATTGTGTGGAAATGTAACTTATACTGGGATCAATTTGTTTAGAATTGTATATAGTTTTATTGTTTAAATATATATTGTTATACTGTTGATTTGATTGCAAAAAGCTGTTTGGAACTCAAGGGGTTAACCTGTTTGCAAACTGTCTGAGAAGCTGTAAGCAGAAGGTCAGTTCTGGGTCACAGTTTTCTTTTTGCTGCATTTGTTGAAACTTACAAGAGCACTGTGTGAGAAGTATGCTGTTTTCTTAATGAGTGTGGGTTGCAAAGACTTACAAAAACAGAGCTGCAATGTTGTGCAAAAGAAAAACATGGAGACTGAGATTGGAAATTGAGAAGACACCCAGATGGACTTTCTCTGTTTATACTGCCTTTGTAAATACAGTAGTTATACTGAACAATTTCATTTTTTTATTTTACTGTTAATAATAAATCACCTGTTGCAAATTTTACAACTGCTCCTGGTTTTTGTATGCTTCCTGACCTGTGCCTTGACGACAGTAAAGCCCACAGGAGATGAGCTGCAGATAGTGCACTAGTGAGGAAAAAAATTATCATGCGCATTTCACATGCACCCTTAAGGATGCAACTATCAAAACAATTATAAACAGATGAAAAACACTAATGTTGTCATTTATAAAAGAAAATTATATTAAGTGTACGGAACAAATCTATAATCCCTTCATAGGCCAAAGTCTACGTAGTCACTTAAGGCTGGCATCTGTAGCCAATCTGTAATTAGCTTACTTTGCTAGTTTGACAGCCCACAGGATGGGCCACAAAAGGGGAGGGGTAGTGGCTACTATGAATTGTTTTTTGTGATGGACAAAAAATCCCTTGCTCTTTACCTTTGGGTGGACCATGGAAAACCAAAGAAGCCTGAGAAGATGCTATTTCTACTCTGGCAGGTCCAATTCCACCTGAGATTTGACTACAGAGATTTATCATCAAATGGGAAATCCAGGATCCACCTCTTAGTCTCAGGGGGTACACAGGAAGCACAAAGCCATGCATGACATTAAAACAAAACTGCTGTCACAGTGCCTACCCTAAGCAATGACTGACATGAATTACTGCTTAAGAGCCTTTCAGGTTCTCCAACAGAATGGTGATGACTCAGTAAACCTGGTAGTTGGCTATACGTACTGTAAATGTACAGTCCTTGAGGAATAGATATGTTTACCAAGCTTATCATGTTTATGGGATTCTCTGACTGGAGAAGGACAGTGGTACCTCCATCTACTGACTTAAAGAGTTGTTGCTGGAAGAAAGACTACCCAGACAATGTCTTGAGGAACACATTGCTTATACACAGAAGGGATTTGTCTGTCTGCCTATTAGAATTATTCAATTCAATCTTTTTTCAATTCAATCTTTATTTATATAAGGCGCCTTTCTGAAACCAAGGCGCCTTTACAATACAAGATAAAACAATAAATAGTTAAAACAATATTAAAATTAAACTGAACAACAATATTCAAAAATCATTACATGCTTTGCTAAAGAAATAAGTTTTTAAAGCTCCTTTAAAACTTTGGACAGTTGGGTAATCTCGCACCTGACGAGGTAGAGAATTCCACAGGGTTTTGCCCATAAAACTAAAAGATCTGGCCCCTGAAGTTTTTAAATGAACCCTGGGGATCTCTAGCAATCCTTCGTCAGTGGATCGGAGAGATCGGGGGGGACAGTAGGGGCAAAAGAGATCTTTCAGGTAGGCAGGTCTCTGATCATGTAGGGCCTTATAGGTCAGCAAACCAACCTTGAAGGTGATTCACCAGCAAACTGGCAGCCAGTGCAGTCCGCGGAGCACAGGCGTTATATGACTGAACCTAGAAGAACCAGTCAACAGCCTGGCTGCCGCATTCTGCACTAGCTGCAGGTGACGAATCTCAACCCCCAGTAGCCCCAGGTAAAGGGTGTTGCAGTAGTCAAGGCGGGAGGTAACGAAAGCGTGGACCAAAGTAGGAAGATCGTCTGGAGGAACCAGGCGCTTCACCCGGGCGATGTTCCTCAGATGGTAAAAAGAGGTTTTGACAATGCTGACACCTGAGATTTAAATGTCAAACAGCCATCAAACACAACGCCCAGGTTCTGCACCTGGTCTGAGGTAGTTAGCTGGACACCCCCAAGCCATAGACCCGAGGGTGATCCAAAAAACGAACCCGCCTCCCAGTGACCCTGGTCCACAACCAACACCTCAGTTTTGTCAAGGTTCAACCGCAGCCAGTTCACATTCATCCAGTCCTGGATTTCAGCAAGACAGTTGTTGAAGACCAAAAGGGCAGCATCTTGGCCGGACACAAAGGACATGTACAGCTGAGTATCATCTGCATAGCAGTGAAAACCCAGACCGTACTGCCTAATAATCGCTCCTAACGGCGGCATGTACACTGCAAACAACATGGGCACCAAAATAGAACCCTGCGGTACTCCACAGGGTAGGGAGACGGATGCCAAGGAAAAATTCCCGGACACCACCCTCTGAGTCCTACCGTCGAGGTAAGATCGAAACTAACTGAGGACTGTACCAGACAGCCCACAGATAGACCGCAAGCGTTCCACCAGCACACCATGGTCCACAGTGTCAAATGCTGCAGAGAGATCAAGAAGGACCAAGATGGAACGAGTCCTTCGATCTCTCGCTATTAGGAGGTCATTTAGTACCCGGACCAGAGCTGTCTTGGTACTATGCCTTGTTACACTTGTTACCTTTGGGTCTAGGAAATCTGTTACATGAAATATATACCAAACCATTTTATGAGATTCAAATTAAGAACAGGGTTTGGGATGTTGGCAATTGGATAAGATTTCTCTCGTATTTCTTCTCTGAAATTTTACAGATAGTACAAACAATTTAAAGTTTCTCATTAACTAGCGTATTATTTGACACATTTATCTACTCCTCTTGACCATAAAATACTCACAAGATTTAGAATGGAACTGTATGAAGCTAACTATATATTCTTTAAACAAAATTGACCAGGGATAATGACTAGATAAACATGGAAATCTAGTCGAAGATGATCTAAAACATATAACTCTTTTGTGCCCCTTGTAATGTTAAAAGACCTTACTGGCTGGGATCTATCCTGTCCAAATACAGCACTTCAACAGATTTAACAATGTCTTTCTTATATAAAACTCATGATCCTGCAACTCTGAATAGATTGGCCTACTATCTAAAATCCTTGAAATTACGAAACAGTGCTACATCTTATCACCATTATAACACTGTATATTGAGGGTATGAGAGTTTTTTTTCTTTTTTTTTTGCCACTTGTGGCTTCTTTTTCACAAAATGTTTGGAATGTATTTATTTTTATTTATTTTTTATTTTATTTATTTGTGTCTAGGATTACAAAGTACCTTTGAGCCAAGGCCCTTTTACAAAGGTTCCATGTCATGCTGGTTACAGGGTAACAGACACTAAAACGTAAAACAGTTACAGGTACATGGTTTTAGACAGTAACTTTGCTTGACAAAATCAGAGTGAGTGATGAGTAACTCAAGAAACAATAGGAGGAAGAGGGCAAGAAGGGGAGAGGGCTGAGGGTAGGGGAAGGCATAGGCATAGAGGGTCAGGGTGAGACAGCTGAGGGGCTTTGTCAGGAAAGACACAGGGCAAGTGCATTAGAAGTTGCATTGGACAGGTAAGTGCAAGAAGAGAGGGCATAAACTGACACCTATAAGGTCATTTGAGATCACGGAGGACAATACTTCTCCGTCCGGGGGTGTAGGTATCCAGACCCGAACCCGGACAAGTTCCATTTAATCCTGTTTTCTGGACAGTTGAGGAGCAGGTTTTCACTTAAAAAAAATTCCTCCCCCCTTCCCCGATTCTGTAGCTTACCCTCTGGTTTAAACATCCTTGTACGTGCAGCATTTATTTGTGTAATACATTTCTAGTATTATCCCTCATAAAAAACAGCACGGAGACCCGCAGCCAAAACGCCCATACTTCCTGACTAATAGGCATGCCCCTACACTCACACATTATGTGATGTCAGTCCAGGAATAGCATGGGGGCGCGCCTCATAGGCTATAATGGGACTGGTTTTAGCATTCATTTTTAAACACTTACATGTGCCGGTTTTGAGAAAAGAAAGTCACCGCTCAATTAACAGGAACATACAAAGCAAGACACAGGTAACAAATAAACCATCCTGGGGTGAGGGGAGAGGAGCAAGAGGTGGGTAATAATGAGGGTGGAGTAAGGCAGTCAAGGATTTGACTTTGTCGTAAGTGCTAAGAACAGATAAAAAACCAAAAAATAAGTGCAAGGTTGCCTGGGCGGCGGAGTAACAAGAGGCTGTGTGTTAAGGAGGGAGAAAGAGAGGAACAGGGGGAGGGGTAGAGGCCGGGGGTAGGGGTGGGGTAGCAGTGAGGATACTAGATAGGGTGGGCCAAGATGGGGGGACGAGGAGGGAGGGGTTATAAAGAGGGGAAGAGATAGGTGGGGAGAGGAGAGAAGAGAAGATGCGTGAGGGTGATAGGAATGAGATGCATGGGAGGGGAAGAGGGGGACAGTGTGTGACAAGAGGTGGGCAGGTTAGGTGCCTAGGCAGAGCAGTCACAACTGCTACGGCCAAAGAGGTGCTGGTGAAGTTTACATTTGAACGGACCAAGCTTGTTCTCACCTGCAATTTCAGGGGGAAGGTTATTTAACAGTGAGGGGGCCCTGGAATGGAAAGCATGCTGAGCTTGGTTGGTATGGCAGAACGGAATGATAAATGTGGGTTTGAGGGAACTGCACATAAAGAGTGCATTGGCTGTGGGCATCATTAAGGCATGTGTTGCAGGGGGGTGTGAGGTTAAGGCAGATTTTATTAGCCAGTAGGCAGGACTGGTAGGCAAGTTTACCATTTAGATTAAGCCAGTTTGACTGCCTGTAGAGATCACAGGTATGTATACACTTCCCCCGCATCAGTGACAAGTCTACAGAATTTGTTAAGGGCCATCTTGATCCATTTTAGGGTGGTAACAATGGTGGCCCTATAGAAGACAAGCTCATAATCAATCATGGATAGGATGGAGGAGGTTATGGCTGCACGCATAGCTTCAGTGCTAAGACAGCGACTGTGGTGGTAGAGGACCCAATTTTAGAGTTAACTGATTTTGAGATGTGTTGAACATGCGAGTTGAAGGACATCATGCTATCAAGGGTAATGCCAAAGTGTTTAAACTCCTGTACCTGCTCAAGTGGCTGCTGTAGCTCATTATGGATTGTGAGGTTTATAGATCTGTATTTGCTATAAGAGATATGGAACAGCATGGATTTTGTTTTTTTCTAATTGTTTTTTTTTTTTGGTGGACCCTGGGATGTGAACCGCAGAACTATCCAGGTGGTGAGCTATGGCCCAATTCCATACCCGCATTGCTTCTCGACAAAGGGAGTACAAGTGGGTGCTGCCCTGTTTGTTGAGGTTGAGCACCGCAGCCATTTTGTCCGTCTGTATCAGGAGGCATCCCAGGAGAAGCGTGGTACTCAATGCCTGCAAGGCATAGAGAATGGCTCTCATCTCCAAGTGTTGATGTGTAAGAGCTCCTAGGACATGGACCAAGTGCCATGTGTCCTGTGGATGCCCAGATGTGTGTCCCAACCCATGCTGGAAGCATCCAACATCAGGATTTGGGCAGGAGGTGTTCCCTGGAAAGGCAGACCCTCTGCGAGAGAAGGGGATGATATCCACCAGTTGAGCTCATGATGGACCAGTTCTGGGATTGAGACCGGTAGGTCCAGGTCATCCCATCGTTGGTCCCACTGGACTCTCAGAGTCCACTGAATTGTCCTCATATGCAGTTTGGCTAGTGGGACTGTAGTGATAGAGGCAGCCATGTGGCCCAAGAGCTTGAGAAGCATCCTGGCTGGTACCTTTGAGAGGGACAAGACGTAGTGGGCTGGACTGCGGAGTCGAAGTGCCCTATCCTCTGGGAGGAAGGCCTTTCCTTGAGTGATATCAAGCAATGCCCCAATGAACTGGAGGGACTGGGTGGCAAGCAAGGAGGACTTTGCTGTGTTGATGGTAACTCTCAGTTCCCTGAAGAGAGAACAGGTGTCCTGGATTGTGCACTGCAGCTGCTCGCTGGATGGGGAAATCAAGAGCCAGTCATTCAGGTAAGGGAAACTGTAGTGTCCTTCACTCCAAAGGGAAGCTGCGACCACCGGCAGTCATTTTGTAAAGACCCTTGGGGCTGAGGATATGCCGAAGGGAAATGCTCTGAATTGGTAGTGTCTTCCTTGAACCTCGAACCTGAGGAACCTCCAGTGAGGTTTGGCAATTAGAATGTGAAGACAGGCATCCTGCATATCCAGTGATGCTAGCCAATCCCCCTGATGGATCATGGGCAATAAGCCTTGCAGGGTGATCATCCAGAAACATTTGTACTCGACAAACTGATTAAGGTCACTGAGGTCCAAGATGGGGCATAGATCCCCCATCTTTTTGGGTACAAGTAAGAAGTGTGAATAGAATCCTGTCCCCCTCTGAGAGGGGGGACAGGTTCTATGGCCCTCTTGAGTAGAAGAGCTTGAATTTCCCCCCAAATTAGCTCAGAGGGAGCTGGGGAACAACAGGAGGGTGGTGGTGGCCTGTCCAGTGGCATCTGTAAGAATTAGATTGAGTGCCCTCTGCCAATCATCTGCAGGACCCACTGATTGGAGGTGACCTTTCGCCAGCCCATGGTGTAAAGAGAAAAGTGACCTCTGACCACCTCCCCCATCAGGACTATGGGAAGTGGTGGGTCCAGTAAGAGTTAGGCTGTGGCGGGGTGGGGGAGATTGGCCTGGGCAAGTTTGGTGGCCCTAGGCCTGGAGCCTGTTGAGCCTCATGAGTGGCCTTTGTGGCCATAGCCACCTCTTTGCTGTTGCTGTGGCTAGAATCTGGGTTGTTGTCTCCCTTTGCCATGAAAGCATGTCTTCCAAAAGTGCTTTTATTTTGGCTTGTACATGGAGTGTACAGATCGAATGGCCTTGCCTGAATCTTGCAGCTTGGTAATTAACCTCTCAGAATCCTCACCAAAGAGGACAGAACTGTTGAATGGTGCGTCCAAGATATTGGTCTGAAAGACTTGGGCAAAGCCTGAGACCCAGAGCCATGAATGATATCAGACACATACTCCTGTGGCTTCCATGGCTGCTGACTCATAAGCCGACCGGAGGACATGTGTGCTGACATCTGAGCCCATTTGCAGTAGCTTCTCCAGCTCGGCTTTCTGTGGGCAGTCCGGGACCTCCTTGACAAAGTCCATCCCCTGCTCCCAAAGGGCACTTTGGAATTGCACCATATGTGTCAAAAAATTAAGGCATCATATGGTGCAAGTCGCTGAGGAGTATATCCTGTACCCTAAAACATCCAGCTGTTTAGACTCCCGATCCAAGGCTGTGTGCTAAGGTGATGTGGTCTCTGGGATCTGTCATGGGCAGCTGAGATGATGACAGAGTGTGCCATAGGCTGCTCACCCAGTAAGGGTTCCTCCTTCGGGGCCCAGCATAGGTGATATTTTGGGCACCACAGAGGTGGTGTGAGGGCATTTCCAAGCCACCTTGGTGATGTCTGTGAACATGTCACAACAGGCTTCAGGTCCTTTTTTCACAGGTACTTGGCCAAATGGAGTTCCTCTGGTTCAAGGTCCTCCATCTCCCAGACCATGCTCTCCTGAATGTGGCGCATAATCTCCATAAAGGAAGGATCATCCAGCGGTGACATGGGAGTATCCCTTGGGTCTACAGGAGAAAGACCTCCAGCAGATTAATGTTCTGAGGAGGTAGAGACTGAGGAACGGTCCAAGTCCATGGGGGGAGGAGGACTGGGACCCCGTGCTCCAGTGTTTTCATTTGTGATGCTCAGAGGAGCCAGAGGAACTGCAGCTCCTGGACCTGGAGTGATATTTGTGGCCTGCTTTGCCCATGCCCCAGATGGGAGTGGGCTCCTTCAGGAGACAAGCCCCCGTATTGGGGGGGTCCTTTGCCCGAGGAAGTTTTGGTGGCAGGAGGTCTGTCCTCATGGTCTCTCACCAATATCCAAACAGGTCTTTGACCTGGGACACATGGAGCTAGGGCTCTGTATCAGTCATCAGGCCTGACGCTGGCCTAGTTTCATGATCTGGTGGCAGCATGCATCCTTGGGGGGGACATCACAGCCATAGTAGTAAGTTCAACATCGGTAGCTGACACCTGGTCTAAGGCCAATGACTGGTAGTCCTCGAGAGTTTGCCCAAGTGTTCATTGGCTGGTGGGGTTGGGGGACCGGTGACATCAGGGACTGGACCAGCGGTGCCGATGGGGGGTCCGTCAAAGCAATGATGTTGGTCAAATGTCATTGATGGGCATCGCCCGCTGACAAATGATGATCCACCGGATGTTTGTATGACAGTGACTTAAACGGCCAAGGAGGCTGTGAGGCTGAGCTCCCTGAGGAGTGCCCCGAGGCCTTGTGTTTGTCCCGAGCTCCAGAAACAGAGGCTGACCAGGAGTGGGCTGACGTCAGTCCTGGAGCAGATCTGCCGAGGTCATCGTGCCGGCCCGAGGCCTGATCAGGCAGCCGGACTTTAAGTGGCTACAAAGCTGGGCCCGAGGACCCAGAGCCCAAGTCTTTACTACCTGATGCCCATATCAGGGCGGGTGGTTTGACTGCCGTTAGCCAGGTAGGAGAATGGGTTACCTGACAGGCACAGTCTGAGTTGCCCCAGGAAGCAGAATGGGAGCCTGAAGACTTGCACTTCAAGGAAGATCTCTCCTTTTCCCTCTCCTTCCTCTTTTCCCTATGGTGGTGCTTTCTGGAATATTTCTTGTGGGAAGAACTCCCCTGAGAAGAGGAATCTTTCTGCATAGCAGCTAATCATTACTCTGTGAGGAAAGCTTGAAGGGCCTTTTGGTGGTGGATTCTTGTCCTGCTGTTAAATTTTTGGCAGTGCGGACAGGCCTGTGTATAGCGATCGGGGCCTAGGCATAGGAGGCAGGCCGAATGCCCATCCTTGGGTGGAATTTGTTTGCCACAGGCACACTTGAAAGGGCGCTGTTCGATGGAGAACCTCGGAGAAGACGACATACAGAACAATGGAGTCCTGAAAAAGCAAACTTTTTCATAAAAATACAAGAAAATTGAAGATAAGTAATAGCAAAATGGTGGCTGAACTAGTGAGAGGCATCCGTGGAGCTGATGAATGCGAGTCAACAGTAGGAAAAGAACTGAAGGATGCAGGAGATCACCCTCCCTTTATACCATGGATGATGTTGGGGCGGGCCAATGTTGGGGGGTGGTCCCCACTATAAACAGCTAGCTAGAAGTTTTCTGTGGGGTCCTGCTGACTTCAGTCCTACCAGTGTTACCTGCTGCAAGAGCTGACTCTCAAAGTAAGATCATGCATTCCTGTTATCAGAAACACTTAGAGTAGCATTATCAGGTTTCCATCTATAGTTAGCTTGATACAGCAGTATTAATGGCCACTGTTTTTCTAGTCAAAAAACTTTATTTCTCAAAGATAACATTTATTGTTATACTCCATAAGCAGTATGCTTCAGTTATACACTATAGAAAAAGTATAAATGGATTTCTGTCAGGATCTGATAGTTGGCTAGGAACTCTGATCTGCACTACTTTCAAAGCCAGCAGGACTGAAGCATGTATAGATCAGGGTGGGTCACTGGATATGGCCTACTTAGATTTTAGTACGGCATTCAACACTGTACCACTTAGGGGATGCATAAGGAAACTGAGCAGCTTAGGGGTGGGTCCTAAGGTAGTAAACTGAGTAAGAAATTGGTTAATGGATAGGCGACAGAGGGTGGTGGTAAATGTAGTTCACGCTTGGGAAGGGAGGGTGACTAGCGGGGTACCTCCGGGCTCAGTACTGAGACCAGTCCTTTTTAATGCCTTTATAAGTAACACTGCAGATGAACTGGAAGGGAAGGTATGCCTGTTTGCAGACAACTGTTAAATCTGCAACAGGGTAGGTACTCCAGAGGTAGCGGAAAGAATCTGTAGAGATCTGAGAAAACCTGAGGAGTGGTCCAGGGCATGGCAGCCAGGTTTCAATGCAAAAGAGTGCAAAATAATGCATACAGGGCACAGAAACCCAGAGGCAGAGTCATAGAAGCTGACTCCATGGGTGCTTGGGTGCTCAAGCACCCACAAAGTTGACATAAGCACCCTCAATTTTTTGAGGGCAGCCTGCAAAAAAACATTACTAGGAACCTGGTCACAGGAAAATTACTACCTACTGGCTATGAGCACCCATAAAGATTCTGAAAAGTTGGCATTCCTGGGCAGAGTATAAAATGGAAGAAGAGGTACTGACATCACCAAACAGGAAAGTGAGGTGGGAGTAATCATATCTCATGACCTCAAGGTGACGAGACAGTGCAACAAGGCAGTGGGTAGTGCCAGTGGGATGCAAGGGCTGCATAGAGAAGGGTATAGCCAGCAGAAAGAGAAAGGTGGTGTTGCCACTGTACAGACTGTTGGTCAGATTCCATTGTACTGTGTCCAGTTCTAGAGACCATGGGCCAGAATTTCAATGGCAATATATTGCCACAAACCCCAGGTGTACCAAAGATATGGTGCTCCAGGCTTGCAGCAATCTAACGGGATTTTTGATCCTGTGCTCAAGTTAGACCAACCTTTGTGGTCTAGCATGCATCAATCCTGGGGATCCTTTTTACAGTGTTTGCATCAAAGATTTGGTGCAAGCTGCCATAAATTGGGTACACTGTTGTAACTGTGTCCGAACTACTAACATCAGACACAGTTGTGGCAAAAGCATTTCGTACATGACCAATTTCAGAGAGTTGTGGTGCAGGACTTGACACAAGCCCTTTGCCACCCTTTGAAATTCCAGCCCCACATCTCAGAAAGGACATAGGGTGATGGTTGTCCAGAGGTGGGCAGCTAAAATGGTGCAGGAGCTGCATCAGAAGCCCTAACAAGAGAGAGAGAGACTAACAGACCTGAATATGTACACCTTGGAAGAAAGAAAAGAGAGGGAGGGGGCAAGACAGAGACATATAAATACCTTTCAGGATTAAATAAGGTACAGGAAGGAAGTATTTTTCAGAGGACATGAAGACAAGGAGACATGCAATGGCTCTGGAAGGGGGAACTTTAAGAGAGATGTAAGGAAGCATTTCTTCACTGAAAGAGTGGTGGGTGCCTTGAACAGTCATCCAGCAGAGGTGATGGGGGCAAAAACAGTTGTGGGCTTCAAGCATGTATGGGATAGGCACAAGGGAATCTCAGTTGGGAAGCAAGTGGCAGGGGGCAAAAATCAAGTAGGGTCAGTGGAGACAGGATAGGATAGGCAGGGAAAAAATGGGCTGATTGGGTGGGCCAAGCAGTCCTTATCTGCCATCAAATTCTATCTTACTATGTTTCTACATGATGTCAAGTATCTTGCTCAAAAATGCGGAGTTGGTGGCTGAGGTGATTTATGTTAAAATGTATCAACTGCAAAACTGTTTTAAATTGATACATGGATCAATGAGAGATTGCATAGAATACAACAGAACAGAATTTGGCTTGATGTAGTGACTTTCATGCACACTGTATCTTAAACACTTTAACAATTATTGTAACATGGCTCACCGCAGAGCAGGGGAATAGAGCTTCCGGATTCGCCGAAGTGGCACACCTGACTGAAACCGAGCGGGTATTGACCGACAGGTAACGCCTGCTCGGTTAGTACCAGCTGTCGCCACGGAGGCAGCAGAGGGGAGCCGCCCACCCCGTCACCACCGTGAGAGGCCACCCGTGGCGCTCGAGAGCCGCCAACCCCCGCTCCTCACCCTCAGCTCTCTGCCGCGTCAGCAGCATGCGCCCGACCAGAACTGTGTTGTGTTGTACAGCTCGGGACAGTGGCGAAATGGGTGGTGCACCAGAGCCAAAGAAGACGTGCAGAGCTGAAGCACACCATGGCAGCAGAGTCATGGACCACTGCATTGCAACCTTCTCCCTGCGTGGAGTGCGAGGGATCCCCCGATGGGTCGCCGATGAGTTCGGCGACGACCCCATGGACCGCAGCAGCATGCCAGCTGCTAGTGCTGTGAGAGCAGTGCCAAGAGCCGTGAGCAGCAAGACAGTAGAACCCAGCCCCTGGCTGGATGAGCTGCTCTGGAAGCCAAGCGCCGTCTTGCCCCACCAGACAGTAGTCCTGTTCCCAGCAGCAGACGTTGGGACACCAGAGAGGACAGCTGCCCAAGCCCGAGCTGTGGAGGAGACCTGTGGGCAGTGCTGGCCACTCACCAGAGTCACAGCACAAGGGACTGAGGAGTGTGGCACGTGCAGCAGCACTCAGCCAGTATGCAGGCAGCAGGACAGCACTGTTCCCGTGGACAGGCACCCCCATGAGCACCACCCAGAGATGCAGGCACCCTTGCGCAGACCAGAAGGGGTGACCCCTGGGCCGAGCAGCACCTGCAGTGGGCGCACCATTCCAAGCAGCAGCACGGGGAGCCCATGCAGCGCACCGCAGAGACGCCACACCACTCTCAGTGAGGAGGAGCTGGATGGGCTAGAGAGCCGATGGGTGGAGGCCAACACCCACAAAAACACAGAATGGTCCTCCAACGTTTTGTCAGACTGGCTGACAGCCGCAGACCGCCAGGGGGACCTCAAGACTGTCCCCCCGTCTCAGTTGGAAGCCCTGCTATGCCACTTTTACGCATCAGTCCGCACGGAGCAGAGGGGGCAGTACAGCCTGAGCTCCTTTGTCGGGCTCCGTGCAGAGCTGCAATGGTACCTGACCGGGCCGCCAAACCACAGAGTCCTGAACATTATCACGGACACTGAGTTTGTCATGGCAAACAATGTCTTTGTCGCTGTGCTGAAGGACTACCGGCGAGTGGGGCAGGACACAGCCACCCACCACCCCAGCATCTCGGCCAGCGACCTTGCAAAAATCCGCACTTGTGACAGGCTGAGCCCTGAGACCCCGTATGGGCTGGTATGCAGGCTGTGGTTTGAGGTGCAGCTTGGTCTTGCTTGGAGGGGCAGAGAGGGATAGAGAGAGCTGTGCCAGGACTCCTTCACCATCCAGACAGATGAGGACGGCAATGAGTTCCTGGCACTGTCCTTCAACGAGCAGACCAAAAACCATGGACAGCTGGGTGACCCCACACGGCAGAGTCTGAGGGGCGTACTGTATGGCAGCCCTGGCAGCAGAGACTGTGTTGTGGGAATGTTCCGGGAGTACATCCAGCGGTGCCCACCCAACGCTCCTGCCCTCTACCTGCATCCACGCAGAGTGGACCAGCTGGGTGCCGCAGAGCGTGACTGCTGGTACAGCCACCAACCAATGGGCAAGAACTATCTCAGCGCACTTATGCCCCAAATCTCCAATGACGCCCAGCTGTCGATGCACTACACCAACCACAGCATCAGGAGCATGGCTGTCACCATGCTGTCTCAGGCTGGGCTTGCGAGCAGGGAGATCATGTCGGTCACGGGGCATCACTGTGAGACCAGTCTGTGCAGCTACTGGTCTCCCTCCACATCAGACCGCAAGAGGTGGTCCACCGTCCTCTCCAGTGGCAAGACAGTGGGGAGCAGCCCACCTCCCCCATCCTGGGCCACCACCACCTCCATCCAGCTGTGGGGCCGCCCATCCAGCACCACACCCAAGGGCAGGACGCCACAGACACCAGTCCCTGGACAACACGCCCCCCCCAGCACTGCAGCCAGCAAGCACCCCGAGCCAGATGCCACCCATACCTGCCAGCCCAGGCATAGCTCCCACAGGGGGGGGGCCCAGAGACACACCTAGCCGCCCTGACACAGGCGACGCAGAGACTGTCCACACAGGACTCAGCAACACAGTAGTAACCAGCCTGCACAGCCATGACCCAGCCCAGGACACCACACCACAGGCACCAGGCAGTCAGCACTGGCCCCCGCCCCCGACCAGCCGCCTGCAGGCGAGGCAAACCAGACAGCAACTCCCTGTGCCCGTCAGTCCTGGAACCCCAATGACCCACCCACCTTGCATCCCAGCAACCCACCTTGCATCCCAGCAGCCCACCTCCGAGGCGAGAACTGCAGGAGCCTGACAGGCAGCCGACCAGTGGACCATGGTTCTCGTGGCAGAGCCCTGCCGCCCAGACAGTCCATATCCACAGCAGGACCTTCCATGGCCTGGTCACCTTCTCCTGTGCCCCACAGGGCAGCGCAGCTGTGTAGCACTCGAAGGACTGTGACGGCATGGAGAGAGCGACGGCGTCCTGCATGCACCATCACCCCGCCCACCATCACAGAATTTGCATCGCTGTCTCCTGGCGGCGGCACCCGGCCAGAATCATTGTGCCTCCCAGTGTCCCGCCTCCCAGCACTGGACGCAGCGCAGCGATGTCAGCAGCAGTCACCCGAGCACCGTGATCCTTGACGAGTGCTCGAGTGACCCATGTCAGCAGTGGACTTGTTTTCTCTCACTGTAAGTGAAATAAAGAGCCTTTCCTCGACGATCTGTGTCCTGTCTCCTCTGTCCATAGGGCTGCCGCCCGACCAGTGAGCATGCCAGTAACACAGGCTCATCGCCGTCACAACAAGCCTATGTTACAAGCACATTAATCACCTTCAGCATCGGGCTGTGCTGGTGATTAATGCCCGCTGGGCAGTTGGACCCCTCGGGCTGCACCCTCAGGCACCAACCCCCCCAGCGGGCATTAATCCACCGGCAGAGCCCTCCTCTGTCGGTGATTAATGCTTACATGGATTATGATAATGATAGTGCAAGGACTATATGCCATATACATGCAGCAGCCATGAAGCAAGCTAATGCAACACACAAAGCCATACTGCATATATATGTTTGAATGACAGGGTACAACTTGGCCAAGACACCAGAGATACTCTAGAAAAGTACCACACGATATTTAACCTTCAACTGGACAGCCACCAAAGATGGGAAAAAGGGACCCTCATTTAATATGTCATCCAAAGGACATCACCTTCAAAAGTGCTGCACTCTCACCCCCTAGTCCAGCAGTGCAGTGTCCGTGTATTGGCAGAAGTACCTGGTGTGGGACTGGAACCCATAACTATCTGATCACTCTGGACCACAGGTGAGAACACTACAAGCTGAGCCATCCCTGCATATGTTGGCCAGTCTAAGCATGCTGACCCATGGCATCTGAAAATACAAATGACATGACAGCTACAACAGAATGCATGAATTAAATAATCTGAAAAATAAGTCTCAGATTTCTGTCAGGATCAGATATTTAATAGAATTGTTGTCTATAAAATGTTTCTGCAGGTAAAGTCATTTGCAATACAAACCATATCTTTTGTATTGTTTTTAAATTAATTTTACATAGATTGATGCAACGTTATTTAATAGGCACTAATCTTTTTTTAAACCCCATTTCCTTGTGCGCATAGGCATTTTTGTCTTTGCAAGATGTCACCACCACCTCACTGATGATCACCCATTTCTTAAAAGGCACAGCAGCCTGAAAAGAACAAGAGAATATTTTGCTTAGGCACTTTGTTATGACAGAGTAGTACTGTATCTACTGTATTGCCTTTCTACTGTGGAAATGATGACAGCTAAAGTTAATTTCTTCTCCTGGCCAATAGGCAGCAGTATTACCTCTGATTACACTGCCAAACCAGAAGTCAGAATGATTTATAACTGTTATTATTTGTTGTATAGTTTTACTTTACATTTGCAATCCTATTTATATTACTACACACATGATCATTGTTCCTACTTGGTAAAAATCATAATAGGCTACAAAAGTGAATGGAATACTATGTTTATTGTCACCAATTATTTCAGAGTCCTAAATTATCTACAATGTAGCATGTTTGTAAACCTTCCTGATTCATTAATCCAGTATGGTCTCTGTTTGTTTGTTTTTCTTTACAAATGATACCAGAGTTGAAATGTAGCTTTATTTTTCCATCTTGTAGAAGAAGAAGATATATTTCATTCCATTACACAAATAGTTTCCATTCTGCTAAACTTATAAATGTCTGGTAATCTTTTAATCAACTAATGTATTTTACTTAAGACATTTGATTTAAAATACTTTAAAAACTAACACTTCATTTAGCAATTAGCAAATTTAAACACTTATAGTAACTTTGGAAGTTTAAAAGCTTTTTGACAGTTTTCAAATGTGGAAAAACAGTTCTGACACATACCCATGCAAAAAGCACATCCCAGATGCTAACCTGAAATTGCCAGATTGGTACTACTTCAAACATCACAACATATTCTCTACTGTAACAAAGGGTAGTTATTGTCTTACACAATTAATTATAAGACAAATGGATTTTAAAACAAATACTGATGTTGAAAACAACTTATGGATGAAAGATACACCACAATCTGCATTTATTACTCCAATTCAATTCTATCAAAGAAAGTTCATCCGGCTGAGTTAAGGACACATTCAATGAAGTATTTCTAAAATCCCTGTGTAGACTTACTTGTCTTCTGCTCTCATAATCAAAATATACAGCAATAATTCAAAGTGTATGATGACTGTCCAGTTTTTTATAGCTATAGGCTGCTAGTGTGTTATTATTATGTCATATATGGATATCCCCAATAACAGTGCTAAAAGTCATACAATAAATTTCTTGTAATACTATTGAAGAAATCCATTGATATTATTACAAGATCTCATAATACCTTCATTCAATGTTCATCAGTAGTATTACAAGATCTTGTAATGCTACGGATGGATTTCCTAAGACAGGGCTACAAGGTTCCTGCTTCCAACATGCTGCGCACACACTCCAAAGCTGCCCATGAGCCAGCTTTTACTGTAACCGGTCCTTTAGGGGTGCATCAGGGATCAGTGCTAGGACAGGTTCTCTTTAATGCCTTTGTAAGTGACATTGTAGAAGAGCTGGAAGGAAAAGTCTGACTCTTTGCAGATGACACCAAAATCTGTAATAGGGTGGAAACCCAGGGGGATGGAGAGGAGGAGCAGAGACCTGAGAAAACTAGAAGAGTGATCAAGGGTATGGCAGCTGGGTTTCAATGTGGAAAAGAGCAAAATAATGCACTTGCAGCAAAGAAACCCAGGGTACAAAATGGGGGCGTGGTACTGGCGACCACCAAACAGGAAAGAGACCTGGGGCTATTCATATAAAATGGCCTAAAGATGGCCAGGCAGGGTAACAAGACAGTAGGAAGGTTGAGTGGGATGTTAGGGTGCATAGGGAGGGGTATCACCAGCAGAAAGAGGGAGGTGGTGTTGCCGCTGTGTAGATTATTGTTAAGACCCCACCTAAAGTATTTTGTCTTATTCTGGAGATCACATTTCAGGAAGGACATAGAGTGGAGGCAGTCCAGAGGAGGGCAATTAAAATGGTGCAGGGTCTGCATCAAAAGCCCTATGAAGAGTTACTAAAATACCTCAATATGTACACCCTGGAACAGAGGAGGCAGAGAGGAGATATGATAGAGACCTTTAAATACCTCATGGAGGTGAATAAGGTACAGAAGGGGAGTATTTTTCAGAAGAAAATGTGCTGAAGAACAAGGGGACATGCTATGAAACCCAGGGGGTTGATTCAGGAGAGATGTGAGAAGTACTTCACAGAAAGTCGTGGATTCCTGGAACAGTCTTCCAACAGAGTTGGTGAGAGCAAAAACAGTGGTGGGGTTCAAGAATGCATGGGATAAGCACAAGGGAATCGTAGCAGAAAGGAAGGGGGAGGGAGAAAGCTGTCAATCGGGCACAGTCTGTGTTAATACTGTAGGTAGGGAGACATTGGTAGACTGGATGGGCCAAGCGATCTTTACCAGTCATCAAATTCTGTTTTAATGTTTATGCTTCTATGTAGCAGTCATGTCCATTAAAAGGCAGTTGTTGCCACAACTGACACAAGTACTGATTTTAGAATGACTCAAAATGACAAAAACACAGTCAAGGAAGAAAGATGTCAATTTCTCTAGGCTCAAGAATAAAAACACCCTGAAAAAAAACAACTTTTGACTTATGACTCTTATCTTGCTACATGGCAGCAAATGGTGAGTCCAGACCACTTCAGACTATCCCACTCAAACAACGAGACCCTGTACTAATCAACATCACATCTTCCCTCAAGAAACAAGACAGTTCAGAATGCAAACCTAGTACGTAGCATCCTAGGGAGTGTGCACAGACACCTGGACAAGCAAAATTACCATGCTTCCAGTTTCAAGGTACAGAAATCTACTTTAAAGAAACAATTTCCACAATCACAGCAAAACAAAAATACCAAAAAAAATTAGGTAAGGGCAACTGCCATATGAAAGTTGAACCACTTAGATCCTGATATCAATCAGCTTTACACAAGTGGCATAACTGGCTACCATTCACCTACAGTCCTCCATCACATGCTGTTTTTTTAACATTGACTCCTCTTTGCTCTGTGCACTAAATAGCAATATAACTTGAAGCAGGAGAACATAAAACCTGCCAGAGACAGTGAGGGAAATTAATATTTACCATGAGCATCAGATGAAGATATAAACAGAAGCAAACCTACAGGATAAGATATCAAAGTTGTTCCAGTTCCAAAGTTGGAGCACATTTGCTGCAGCCACATCCAAGAGCAGGGCCATTCTTGATGCCCTACAGGTGGCAGGCATTAGACAGCTAGTTTCGGAACCCACTCGTGAGGGAGCAATCTTAGACCTTGTACTCTCAAACGGGGCAGTGAGAGGATCTCAGATCTAGAAGTGGGTTGCCATCTGGGGACAAGTGACCATCAAACAGTGTGGTTCATGTTAAACTCAGTTACAGAGTCAAGCCATACAAAAGTGAGGGTACTGGATTTTAGGAGGGCTGACTTTGGAAGATGGGAGAGTGCCTCAGAAAAGCACTAGCAAACAGGCTAGAAGGAGGTGTGGAGCAACAATGGGGAATTATCAAAACTGCCATCACAGAGGCAACAAGCCTTTGTGTGAAGCAAATAAACAAATCAAAACGAAAGAAAAAGCCACTATGGTTCTCAAGAGAGGTGGCTGTGAAAGTCAGTAAGAAAAAGATAGCATTCTGGAAGTATAAGGAAACACAGAAGGAGCAGGACAGAAAGCTGTACCAGTTAAGGCAGAAAGAAGCAGGGAGGGAAGTCAGAATAGCAAAGGCCCAAACTGAGGAAAAGATAGCCAGCTCAGTTAAGAAGGGGGATAAAACCTTTTATAGGTACATCAGCGAGCGTAGAAAGACAAAGGGAGGGATAGTGAGGCTGAATAGAATGAACAGTGGGTGGGCAGAGGGGACAGTGAAAAGCAGGAATACTGAACGAATATTTCTGCTCAGTATTCACAAAGAGGAGGGGAAGTGCCTAATCCAATTAACAGAAGCACTCTTGATAGGGGGTCGATCCAGTCCTTTCACAGAAGAAAGGGTTCTGCAAGAACTCCTAAAACTGAAGGTGGACAAAGCAATGGGTCCTGATGGAATTCACCAGAATTCTAAAAAGAATTAAGGAAGGAACCAGTGAAACCACTGGCTACTCTTTTAATAAATCATGGGAGGATGGTGTGGTACCCGAGGACTGGAGGAAGGCGGATGTGATCCTCTTCACAAAAGTGGGACCAAGACAGAGGCAGGAAACTACAGACCTGTCAGTCTGACCTCTGTGGTAGGGAAAGTGATGGAGTCACTTCTGAAGGAAAGAATAGTTGAGTACCTAGAGGTCAGTGGAGCACAGGATCCAAGGCAGCATGGGTTCACAGTGGGAAGGCTGCGTCAGATGAATCTAATAGATTTCTTTGACTGGGTGACCAAAGTAGTAGACCAGGGAGGGCTGTGGACATGGCCTACCTAGACTTTAGCAAGGCATTTGACACAGTCCCACACAAAAGATTATTAGTCAAATTAACCAGCCTGGGATGGTTCCAGGGTGGTAGCCTGGGTAAAACATTGGCTGGACAACAGGACGAGAAGGTAATTGTAAATGGAGTCCACTCTGAAGAAAGGGCGTGTTACTAGTGGGTACCCAGGGTTCAGATTGGGTCCAGTCATCTTTTAATGTCTTCATCAGTGACATTGCAGAGGGACTGAAGGAAAGTATGCCTTTTGCAGATGACACAAAGATCTGCAACAGGGTTGATAACAAGGAGGCGTGGAAGGATGAAAAGGGACTTGGCAAGGTTGGAGGAATGGTCAGACGTATGGCAGCTAGGATTCAATGCAAAAGTGCAAATAATGCACCTGGGAAACAAGAACCCAGGGAAGAATACACAATGGGTGGGGAGGTAGTAACAACAACAAACAGGAAAAGGACCTGGGGGTAATCATATCAGATGACCTTAAGGTTAGCAAGCAATGTGAGAAGGCAGTGGGAGGGCCGGGGTATACTGGGATGTATAAGGAGAGGCATCAGCAGCAGAAAACAGGAAGTTGTTATCCTCTGTACAGACAGTTGGTGAGACCCCATCTGGAATACTGTGTCCAGTTCTGGAGACCCCATCTCCGCAAGGACATAGACAGGATAGAGGCAGTCCAGAGGAGGGCAACTAAATTGGTGCAGGGTCTGCAAGAGAAGCCAGATGAGGAGAGACTAAAGGAGCTTAATATGTATACCCTTGAGGAAAGAAGGGAGAGGGGGACATGATAGAAACTTTCACCTCAAGGGAATCAACAAAGTCCAAGAGGGTAGCATCTTTCAGAAAAAGAGACTTGCAAGAACAAGGGAACACAATTTAAAGATAGAAGGAGGGCGGTTCAGGGCAATGTGAGGAAGTATTATTTCACAGAGAGGTAGTGGATGCATGGAACAGCCTTCTTGAGGAAGTTGTGGGGTCTAAAACTGTGGGAGAATTCAAGAATGCATGGGACAGACATAAGGCAATTCTTGTGGGGGGCAGGAAGATATAGGCTGTTGGGTAACTAGGATCTGCGGCCTATCCTATAGGTAGGGAAATGGGCGGACTAGATGGGCCTAGCGGTCCTTATCTGCCGTCAAAGTCTATGTTTCTATGTTTCTATGTTTCTATGTTCCACCTCGCATGTATAGAAGTACAGCAAACCCTCAACAAGACCCTATCACTGCTGACCAGAAATATTTGTATTTATTTATTTTATCAGAAAATGCTCCATTGAGCATGCTCGTTTACAAGTAGGTCCTGGGTAGAACAGTATTACAACATTTTTAGACACTGATACAGGGTACAGAGATATATATAAAACATAGAACAGTAGTCGCAATAACAGTAAGTTCACTAGGTTCAAAACTCTAAATTATATATAGAAATATAAAGTGTGTCGGATTTGGCTGGGTATCTAAACTAGCAGTAAGTTCAACTTGTAACTTTGTTAGCCACAACGTTGAGAGGAGCTGCACCATACAGTTAATAACCAGTCAATAAGAACCAAAAAAGGCTAGGCATAGAAGCTGGTTGCAGGGTATAGTTTTTTGAGGAACCTTTTAAAGGCACTGGATCTGACCAGTGAGGTGAGTTTTAGAGATGTTTGGAGTGAATTCCATGTTGTATGGATAAAACAACTAATTGCAGATTTCCCAATCTGTGCTGTGTGTTGTGGAATGTCCAATAGTATGTGATTGTTTTTCCTGAGTGAGTAGTTGCTGCTTAATAAATGAAATAGCTCAGTGATATACCCTCAGAGATCTTTCAGGAATATTTTGTATGTCCAGGTGTAAAAGTTCAGAAGTCTTCTGGTAGCTAGTGAGGCACAGTAAACTGCAGCGTACAAAGAACAATTGTGGGTCCTAAGCCCTAACCCTGTAATGAACCTGAGCGCTCTGTGGTACAGTACACCTAATTCAGCAACATACTGTATGTGGCTGAAACATGACAGTATATCAAGTCAGTGCATAGTCTATAATCAGTAAGAAAGTGGTCTGGTCCAACTATTTGCATGCATACTTCAAAACTGTCACCTAATAATGTAGCAACGGCTGGGGTACATACACATTGTGAAGCTGTGAGATAGGATGTAATGACCTTAGTTTTTGAGGCATTTAATAGCAGCTTAGAATGAAAGAGGGTGAGTTGTAGTTTACTGAATTCCTTTAGAAGGTCAAAGCAGATCGTGGGGATGTTGGGCCTAAAGATGTATAGGGTGGTATCGTCTATGTAAAAGTGTAGTTTGGCATCAGTGATAGTCTCACCTGAATCGTTTATGTATAACACAAGAGTAGTGGGCCTAATATGGAGCCCTAAGGGACAGCCATGAGGAGAGAGGTGCAAGTAGAGTACAGACTTTCTTCTTTTATCTGTTAAACCCATCCCATTAGTTAGTAAGGGAACCACTGCAGTGGGACAGCACCTAATCCGATCTTAGCTGCTTTCTGAATCAGTATGTTGTAGCTGACAGCGTCGACTCCCTTGCTGAAATAAAGGAAGATAGCTCTGGTAATATGTTTTTGGTCAATAGCTTGTATCAAGTTGTTAGAACCTTTAGCCAGAGCAGAGACTGTACTATGCTTAGGTCTGAAACCAGACTGTAGGGGGTTATAGTATTAGATTGCTCCAGGAAGTCTCTTATTTGAGTATTGACAAGTTTTTCCAAGAGCTTCGCCAATACAGAAAAGATGGATATGGGTCTATAGTTGCTGAGGATACTAGTGTTGCTCGATTTGAGGAGGGGAATGATGTGGCTGTTTTCCAAGTTTGTGGTATATCCTTATTGGTGAGTGATAAGTTGAACAGCTGGGTCATGGATGCCGAGAGATGCGTGAGACCAGTTTTAAGAAAAAAGGGTCCAGGCTGTCAGCACCTGCACTTTTTTGGTTGTCTAGCTCTAACAAGAGCTGTTCCACTTGTTTGTAGGTGATGGGTTGGAGGCTGAAATGGCTGGTAGTGGGACTATCTGCTTCGTCAGCCTCTTGTGAAGGGATATAGTATGATCAGGGCCCCTAGTGCTCTGTGGCAGAATTTTCTGATTTCTGCGGCAGGGCTCCTAGGCTTCTGCAGCAGCATTTTCTGATTTCTGTGGCATGATTTATTCATTTCTGTGGCAGAATGCAGTTCTACCATTGGCTAAAATATGATGTGATGTCATAGATGACATCACCTGCCAAGCATAGAGGAGGGGCTTCAGGATAAACAAGATGGATACGGGAGCCTGGCACTACAGAAAAAAATTATATTTGAATTAAAATTCACCAAAAACAATGAATGCTGTGGCACTATATGAATTCTGCAGCATGATGCAAATTCTGTGGAAAATTCCATAACCGCAGAATTGCAGAATTCCAGGGGTCTTGGGTATGATGCAGTCGGGAACCTATCGAATGCCAATCTAGCTGAAGCAAAATGGGAGTTTGTTTCCCCAAAATGAGTTGCTTGTCTGTTATTACAGTAGGTTACCATTAACTAAGATGTTTTGCAGAACGGTTGGGGCAGGCGAGTAGCCTTTCATAGAGTTGAAGAACTTCCAAAATTTCAAGGCATCATTTTTATTGTTGATCAAGTTGCTTAGATAGTAGATAGCTTTTGCTACCCTGATTTGTTTGATGCAGGAGTTTTTTGTATGTCTAAAGTTGACCCAATCTGAATCTGACTTTGTGCACCTGGCAGTTTCCCAAAGTCATTCTCAGTTGCGTAGGGCCTCTTTCAACTCCCTGGTGAAACATAGAAGCTGACAGCAGATAAGGACCGCAAGGCCCATCCAGTCTGCCCATTTCTTTTTCTACCTTATAAATGTGTCATCGGCCTTTGCTCTGTCAGTGGCCTATCTATTCATAGTCATTTGTATTGCTCCCTTATGCCTATCCCATGCCTGTTTGAAGCCCTGCACTGTATTCATAGCCACCACTTCTTGTGGTAAGCCATTCCATGCATCCACCACCCTTTCTGTGAAAAAGAATTTCCTCACATTCCCCCTTAATCGGCCCTCCTCTAATCTCATGCTGTGTCCTCTTGTCCTGCTATTTTTCTTATATTTAAACATGTTAGACTCTTTCACCTTGTTTATGCCCTTAAGGTGTTTGAATGCCTCGATCATATCACCCTCTCCTCCTTTGCTCAAGGGTATACATATTGAGCTCTGCTAATCTGTCCTCATATGTCTTCTGATGCAGTCCCTGCACCATTTTGGTTGCCCTTCTCTGGACTGCCTCAATTTGGTTAATGTCCTTGTGAAGGTGTGGCTCTCCAATACTGCACGCAGTACTCCAGATGGGGCCTAACTAGTGTCTTGTACAGAGGATTATTACCTCCTTACGACTTGTGAATACCCTACTAATACACCCTAACACCCCCTAGCCTTACCTACTGCTTTAGAGGTCTGTTTGGATGATTTTAGGTCATCAGTGATGATGATGCCCAAGTCTCTTTCTTCCTTTGTGACTGCTAGCAACTCCCCTCCCAGCCTATAGGTGGCTTCAGGGTTTCTCTTCCCTATGTGCATGATTTTGCACTTCTTTGCATTAAATCCCAGTTGCCACTCTTCTGACCATTCTGCTAGTTTATCCAGATCTCTTCTCATTCTGCCCACCCCATCTGGATCATCTACTCTGTTGTAGATCTTGGTGTCATCTGCAAACAGACAAGCCTTACCCTCTAGTCCATCTGCAAGGTCACTAATGAAGATGTTGAAGAGGACTGGCCCCAGGACTGATCCCTGAGGTACCCCACTTGTGACTTGCATCTCTTCTGACTGTATACCATTTACCACCACTCTCTGTTTTCTGTCTGTCAACCAGTTTGCCACCCAGTTGACCAACTTCTGACCCACCCCGAGCCTACCCAGCTTATTTATCAATCTTCATGTGGAACAGTGTCAAAAGCTTTGCTGAAGTCAAGGTAGGCGACATCAACTGCTCCCCTTGGTCCACCACTCTGGTTACCCAGTCAAAGAAATCTATGAGATTAGTTTGACAGGACCTTCCTTTGTAAACCCATGCTGTCTTGGATCCTGTGCCCCTATGGATTCCAGGTGTTGCACTATCCTTTCCTTAAGGAGTGCCTCCATAATCTTGCCCACTACTGAGGTAAGACTGACGGTCTGTAGTTCCCGCCTCCTCCTGCTACCACTCTTGTGGAGCGGATCACATGAGCCCTTCTCCAGTCTTCTGGGACCTCTCCTGTGCTCAGAGACTCACTAAACAATTCTGCTAATGGCCCTGCTAGTTCCTCCTTTAGCTCCTTAAGTACCCTGGGATGTATGCCATCAGGTCCCATTGCCTTATCCACCCTGAGCTTAGCAAGCTCTTGTAGGACCCTTTCTTTTGTGAAGGGAGTAGTGCTCACCTCCCTCCCCTGTATCCATGATGCTGAGCTGTGGGCCCTGCCCTACCTTCTCTTCAGTAAATACTGCTAAAAGTATCTATTTAGAATAGATGCCTTTACAGGGTCCTCCTCCTCACATGCTCCCTTTTCTCCATTAAGCTTAGCACACCCCTCTGGACTTTCTCCTTTCACTAATGTATCTATAGAAAGTCTTGTCACCTTCTTTTACTGTTCGTGCTAGTGTTTCCTCAGTTTGGGACTTTGCCTGCCTTACTGCCTTACCTGCTTCCCTTAGGGCAGTTTGGTATGCCTCCCTATCTTCATCCCGCTGTGTTCCTTATATTTCCTGAAGGCCAGCCTTGGCTCTGACCTTTTCTGCTACTGTATTTGAGAACCAAAGCGGTTTCCTCTTTGCACTTCCTTTTCTGTCTGACACAATGGGATGTTGCTTCAAGTATTGCATCCTTAATGCTTGCCCACTTTGCCTGTACCCCCTCACCTGTGTTTCTTTTGCCAGGGCTAGCTTAACTCTGTTGGCCATCTTATCAAAGTCAGCTCCTCTGAAGTCCCATATTTTGCCTTGGAATGGGATGATTTAGATGTAGTAGCCAAATTGAACCATACCATGTGATGGTCACTGGCCCCCAGGTGACCTTCTACCTGGAGATCTGTGATCCTTCTTTGTTAGTCAGTACTAGATCTAGGATAGCCCTGTCTCTTGTGGGTTGCTGTACCAGTTGTTTGAGGCCCTCCCCTGCAGGGAATCCACTATGAGTCTAGTTCTGGCAGATGTTCCTGCTGGTATTGACCAATCTGTATCCGCACGCTTGAAGTCTCCCATTATCAGAACCTCCCTTTAGCTGTCATGTTTTGTATATCTTCTAACAGTAATGTGTCTATGTCTTCCTCTGGTCTGGGGCCTGTAGACAACCCCAGTTCTTATGGCTGTCCCATTTCCTGTTTCCAGGGTGACCCACAGTTCTTCTGGCTCCTTATGTGTATTCTGAATTTCTGTAGCTTTGATATTTTCATTAACATACAAGGCCACTCTCCCCTTTTTGCACCTCGGTCTCTTCTGAACAATACATAGCCAGGTACTGAAGTCTCCTAGTGTGGTTACTGGTAAACCATTGCCTCACTAATTGCTACTATGTCCAGTTTAGCCTCTGACATTATTGCTTGCAGGTCTGGGATCTTATTTCCCAGGCTGTGAGCATTTGTGTACATGATTTTCCATTGGCCAGATTTTGGTGTGTTAGTTGTTGGGTGAAGTTTGGCCTTACCCTGCGCGTCGAGTGGGGAGACAAACCTTTTTCTTACCTGGTGATGCAAATGAACGGCAAACATGCTGAATTCTGTTTGACCACTAGCTGAGGGGAGGGTGTTCTTCCCATTCGACGTATGGGGTGCTGCATCCTCCCATTTGCTAGTTTAAATATTCTGCAAAGACATCAAACTTCTGCCCCAATGCACTGACTCTCTTTAGTCAGATGCAGTCCATCAAATTTAAAGAACTTTCGCTCCCAGAACTGTTGCCAGTTCCCTACAAATCTGTGTCCTTTTTCCTGGCACCAGCCCTTGAGCCACGTGTTTAGCTCCCCTATCTCCCCTTCTCTGACCTTCCTTCCATCTGCTCCCCTCTCCCAGACTGGCAGGATCTCAGAGAAGGAGATGCCGGACGAAATAGATGATAGTTTGTCACCCAGCTTAGTCAGGTGTTCCTTGGTCTCCACAACTGACTGGCTGGCAAGATCATTAGTCCCTATGTGTACTACGACATCAATGTTTTCTCCTGCTTTGTGAACAATTTTAGCAATGCGGTCAGTGTCTCTCCATGCTGATGTACCTGGGAGACATCTGACCATCACCCCTGGCTGGAGATGGGTATCAACTCCCCGAATCATGGAGACTCCTATGATCAGAAGTTTTTTGGATTTCCTTTGTGCTTGTTTTGTTTTGGTTCCTGATTTGGGTGAGTTTTGTTGTGCTAGCTCCTGTGCCGCAGTGTCCTGCTCTGCAGTGTCTTCTGCCTCTTTATTTGATTTCAGAGATAGAGGCAGATACCTGTTTGTAGTGTTTATATGGTTTTTGGAGGTAATGTGTTGGAGAGCAGAGAGTGATGGGAAGGAATGGGAAGGATGACTGTTTTACAAGGTGCTTAACCAAGGAAGCATGCTTATTTATGACTCCAAGTAAAAATCTGTTGAAGATTTCCATCACTTTGTGTACTGTGGGGCCAGATAAAATGTTTGCCAATTTAATAAAGCCAAATTATTTAGGTAGTATGTAACATTAAAAGTGGCAAGGCATCTTTTGATAATGAATTTGGGCTGGGTTAGAAGAGATTCTGTACCTCTAGAACAAACGACTACATTATAATCACTTACTGTATGTTGTCTTGAAAGACTGCAGAGTCAATAAATTTATGTGGCATATTGAATAGCATTACATCTATCAGGGAAGAACTGCCAGAGTTATCTGGATTAGGTCTGGTTGATTCTGATATTAACTTAGCAAATCCTAGGTCACTGCATAGTTTTTTAGGTCATTATATTTACTTGTGAGTCAGTCCAAGTTTAGATCATCCAACATAACACACTCATTACGGCAGGGGCTTACCAAGTTGCACATATGTTTAAGGAGCTCATAACCACCCTTGGGTGGCCTGTGGAATCTAATTATACTTAAGGCTTCATTTCAAGACACAGCTATTTTTGCCATCATACATTTGAATTTGTTAGACACTGAGAGAGAGCTGATTTCACCTGTTGGATATTTTTCATTAATATATAAGGCTAGACCCCCACCACTGGTAGGCCTGTCCAGTCTATAGGGATTGTAAGAGGAGATGGCTACCGGCTGCAAATGCACAGATCTATTTCACCAGGTTTCTGTGAGTAGAAACACATCCAGTTTGGTGTGGGTAACACAAGTTTATACCACATCCAGTTTGTTTAACAGGCTGCGTACATCTAGTGACATTATTTTAAATCCTTTAAGGGAGACAGATCTGTAGGGGAGGGCACCTGGAGGAGGTGCCTGGGTTTACCTCTGCATTAACCGAACACAGTAGGAGGATGAGGATAGTACATTTGGACGTATGGTGATTTGTGTATGTAAACCCCTGATGGTAGATTTTCTCTTGGCCATGTTATAATATATACTGTACTTAAGGCAGTATTGTAAGGTGGTTTCATAGAGTTGGAGTTGAAAGCTATTAGGAATGCCCTAGTCATAGCTGGGTGTATAAAGATTAACTTGGCAGATAGGTCTGTGGTGATTTGACTCCATAGAGAGTCATGTATTTCTGTGAGGTTCTGGTGAGATAAATTAATATGCTTATGATTTATATGGTCAGGGGTGATTGGGATGATGGGAAGCTGAGGAGGGTTAGCACTGATAGCAACCACATCGTACTGAAAGTAGTCTAAGGCAGACTGTGGCAAAAACTGACTTTTACCTATTATAGCAGAAGAGTCTATCAGTTGTCTCTATCTGCAGATAAGATGAACACACTTTAAGCAGAGCAGTTGTATCAGTTACACTAGTGCCATAAAACTGCTAGACTAGCAAACACAATTCATGGAAAAGCAATATGCTAACTATTGCCTACAAAAGTAAACATGACAACTAGTTCATGCTGCATATATCTAACTTAAGAGCCTACTAGATGAGGAGCAGATGTACAAGCACCACTATTTCTATACAGCTAGGGTGGTTTAAGTACAATTAGTTTTAGGTAGTACAGATGCAATATATGCAAGAATTACAGGCACAGTGAAGAGACTAGCATAGCAGCTTACTGTTCTGGCTGGGGCAACAGCATTAGGTACACACGTACACAATTTACTGGCATAAAGCAACCTAACATTGAGTAAGAACAGTACCTGGTCCATTTAAACATATTCAATATGTTCTGTTTTTAAAAGTCCTGATCTGTTGATGTCAATATATCCAGGTTGCTTACAACACCTTTTGGCTCAAGCAGAATTCCCTGCAGAGTGCTTTTTGAGTTTTCTTTATGACCTTGGGCAGTATCTCCAGCCGAATGCTGTTGCCACAGCTGATGCCCATGGTAGATGCCCTTATTCCACAGCCCTTAGCGTGTTGGCCCACTATGTAGAGGCTTGCTTTCGGCAGATTGTAGAATTTATAGGCTGGAGCTCCACCTCATTAGCCTGATTGGCAGCTTTGGGGAGTGGCAGCAGTTGGGGACCCGATTGTCCATCCTGATCCTGGTGGTAGCAGAGGCAATCATTGTGGGATAGGAGGGAAGCTCACAAGCCCACCTCATGACCTCTGGCTGGCATGATTCTGGTGATGGCAGTCCTGAAATATGGCCAATCAGGCAGTTTCAGGTTATGAAAAGTCTCTCCTTTTTTTAGTTTGAATTTCCTGCTCTATAGCTCAAGTCCTGCCTCCTTAGCCAGACTGGCAGCTTTGGGGAGCTGCGGCAGTTGGAGACCCAATTGTCTGTTCTGATCCTGGCAGCAGCGATCATTATGGGGGGAGCCCACAAGCCCACCTCACAACCCCTGGCTGGCAAGATTCTGACGGTAGTAGCCTTAAAATGCAGCCGATGGGGCAGTCCCAGGCTATTTTTTTTTTTTTAGTTTGAAGTTCCCGCTCTACAACTGGAATCCCACCTCCTTAGCCTGACTGGCAGCTTTGGGAAGCAGCAGCAGCTGGGAACTTGACTGTCCATCCCAGTCCTGATGGCAGCAGCGGCGATCATTGGCAGGAGGGGGGAAGCTCAGAAGCTCACCTCACGACCCCTGGCTGGCACAATTCTGGTGGTGGCAGCCCTGAAATGCCACAGAGTGACCAACACAAATTCTGCCACCTGACTCCCAATTCTACCTAGCCCACAACCTAAGGCTGAAACCACTTAGTCTATGGTACAGAAGCATGACAATTGGGGAAAAGAAGATACATGCCATAATAAAACTACTTAAGGTTATGTGCTGCTCTCCCTCCTGAAAAGTGCATTACCAACTACTCTACTCAAAAAACTGCCATCCAAATGCTAAACGACTCTCAACATCCACCCACAGATGTAGCACAGATCTCAGGACATAACAATATTCAGTCCCTCAACGATTATAGCACCTTATCTGAGAAGCAGCGGCACACTTTTTCAGCCATTCTGTCAAAAGATTCTGCTCAGCCATCAACATCTGGAGCAGCAGTGGTACAACAGTTTCTTCCCTCACCTCAGCCTGCTATAACAGGCAGCTCAAATTGCTTGCCAAAGGGAAATGATGCCGTCACAAGTCCTGTCTTCAAGTGTAACCTCCTCCAGCACAGCAAACATCTTTGATTCCAACTGCACCTCCAACAGCGATACTGTATCTCCAGCAACATTGCCTGCACACCACCTCCAAAGAAATTATGTTTCATCATCTACTCTGATTCAGACATGGAGTACGAAAAAAAAAAAAATGTTAAAAAAACTGTTTACTTTTTCCAAAGTTTGTTCCTGTTTCAAACGGTTCCTGTTTCTCAGTTTTGATGTTCCTGTTAAAACAAGTTCATCCAGTTTACAGCCCACAATCATTGGCTATCAACCTTAGAAGTATGATAAATGCAAATTTTGAAACCTTTCTTGGATCCACATATTACAAAAAGTAACACATGGGGGAACTGTGATTACCTGCCTATAATCCCACATTGAGGTTCTGGAGACATGTAGGAACCTCTCGGGCTTCACTCTCATGGTTCACATGTCCTCAGAACCTATTGATGGTATTAGCACCTTGTAATGTACTACCCTATCTAATATTTTGTTTTTATTTTTTAGCGTATGCATTGGTCTCCTACTCTTTGTATGAAATAGATTTTGGTACACTGAGCTTTGGAAGTGCATCTCATAAAATCTACTACGACTGCTACTACTATTACTACTACTACAATTATGTGAACTGAATTGGTATCTGGTATACATATGAACATACGAAGAAGCTAGCAGAAGGTAATTTGGTCTATCAAGTCTGCTCATGTTGCAGGGTCCACAGCTTGAGCTAATGTCCCTGCCCTCCCTTCCCACTCCTCCCATTCTCTCTAATCCATGTAAGTGCTTGATATGTGTTATAACACATTTAATGTCTCTTGTTCTCACAGTATAAAGCTTTCTGTTCAACCACTCTTGGGGTGTTCCAACCACAAAACAAAGTTTGGTGATTCTTGAGCCTTAGGGATAGAAAATTAATCTTAAACTAAAAAGAGACCTCTTCCCTTTCCTCTGGATTCTAAATCAATACATTTTTATATATCGTTTTTATGCTGCATTATTTATGATGCCAGAATTGATCGACAATACAGTACAGCTTATTAACAAAGAAACATAGAAACATAGATTTTGACAACAGATAAGGACCGCATCGCCCACCTAGTCTGCCCATTTCCCTACCTATTGGATAAGCTGCAGATCCCCATTAACCAACAGCCTACTTCCTCCTAACCCCCACTAGAATTGCCTTCTGTCTGTCCCATGCATTCTTGAATTCCCCCACTGCTTTTGACCCCACAACCTCCTCAGGAAAGTAGTTCCATGTGTTCACCACCCTCTCTGTGAAAAAATACTTCCTCACATTTCCCCTGAGCCGTCCCCCTCTATTTTCAAATTGTGCCCCCTTGTGCTTGCACGTCTTTTTCTGAAAGATGCTACCCACTTGGACTTTGCTGATTCCCTTGTGGTACTTGAAAGTTTCTATCATTTCCCCATCTCCTCAAGGGTATACATATTAAGATCCTTTAGTCTCTCTTCACATAGCTTCTGGTGCAGACCCTGCACCATTTTAGATGTCCTCCTCTGGACTGCCTCCATCCAGTCTATGTCCTTGCAGAGATGGGGTCTCCAGAACTGCATGCAGTACTCCAGATGGGGTCTCACCAACTGTCTGTACAGAGGGATAACAATTTTCTGTTTTCAACTGGTGATGCCTCTCCCTGTGCATCCCAGTATCCTTCCAGCCCTCCTTACTGCCTTCTCACACTGCTTGCCTACCTTTAGGTTGTTGTCTAATATAACTACACTATATAGTTGTTAGTAACCCCCCCCCCCCCGTGTACTCTTCCCCTGGGTTTTTGTTTCCCAGGTGCATTACTTTGTACTTCTTTGCACTGAATCTAGGCTGCCATACTTTTGATCATTCCTCCAACCTTGCCAAGTCCCTTCTCATCCTTTCCACCCCCTTGTGTATCAACCCTGTTGCAGATCTTTGTGTTGTCTGCAAAGAGGCATACTTTTCCTTCAAGTCCCTCTGCAATGTCACCTATAAAGACATTAAACAGGATGGGTCCCAGCACTGAACACAGCAGGACCCTGCTAATAACCCCCCTTTCTTTGGAGTGGACTCTGTTTACTATTACCCTCTGCGTCCTGTTGTTCAGCCAGATTTTTACCCAGGCTAACACCATGGGACCCACTCCCAGGCTGGCTAACTTGTTTATTAATCTTTTGTGTGGGACTGTGTCAAATGCCTTGCTAAAGTCTAGGTAGGCCATGTCCACAGCCCCTCCCTGGTCTACTACTTTAGTCACCCAATCAAAGAAATCTGTTAGATTCATCTGATATGACCTTCCTGCCGTGAATCCATGCTGTCTTGGGTCCTGTGCTCCACTGGCCTTTAGGTACCCAACAATTCTTTCTTTTAGAAGTGATTCCATCATTTTCCCTATCACTGAGATCAAACTAACAGGTCTGTCATTTCCTGCCTCTGCCTTGCTCCCACTTTTGTGAATGGGAATCACATCTGCCCTCATCCAGTCCTCTGGTATCACATCATCCTCCCATGATCTGTTAAAAAGGTTAGTCAGTGGTGTCACTAGTTTTCTCTCCTTAGTTCTTTTAGAATTCTGGGGTAAATCCCACCAGGCCCCATTGTTTTGTCCCCTTCAGTTTTAGGAGTTCTTTCAGGACCCTTTCTTCTGAGAATGGACCGGTATCAACCCCCTATTCAGAGTGCTTCTATTGCTTGGTTTAGGTACCTCTTCCTCCTCCTCTTCTTTTTTTCTTTCATATCATATTTTTTTCACCCCTGCAGCCACTGACCTGCCTTCTTCCAGCCACCGCTCCAACTCCACCTTCGACCCTAAAGTTACATGCCCAGCTGGCATATGCAACTATACCCTTGAAAGGGACACCTCCTATTGCCCCTGTGCCAGGCAAGCAACCAATACCAGCATGTGCCGTCCAGGCATCGTCGGCCAATGGAGTTCGGCCATCAAGCTGCCGCGGTCTGTGCTGCTATTTTCCATTTTTCTGGCCCCCAGGAGTGTGAGCATGCAATGATGTCAGGGCACATACATGTCAACATCTGCCGCACTCCATACTGCTACTGTATGCTGACTCTAGCAGAGCCCCCGGTCGTCATCAGGGGCCACTACAGAGCAGTGGCACCCTGGATCCCTCCCCAGGGATAGGAGAGCAGTCCTCCAGATGCTCAATCCTATCCCCCCCACCAACCCCTGTTGGCCTGGGCTCACGTTCAAACCCAGGTCGCCAGCATGGCGCGAGGTGTGGTGTCCAGCGCGCCTCAACCCTCAGCACTACCAGACTGACTCTGCCTCCTCTTCTTCTGTGAATACTGAGCAGAAGTATTCATTCAGTATTCCTGCATTTTCACTGTCACCCTCTGCCCACCCCCTCCCCTTTATTAAGCCTCACTATCCCTCCATTTGTCTTTCTTTGCTCCCTAATGTACCTATAAAAGTTTTTATCCCCATTCTCAATTGAGCTGGCTATCTTTTCCTCGGTTTGCGCCTTTGCTATTCTGACTGCTTCCCTGCTTTCTTCTGTTTTAATTGATACAACTCTCTGCCCTGCTCCTTCTGTGTTTCCTTAGACTTCCTGAATGCTATCTTTTCCCCCTAACCTTCCCCGCCACCTCTTTTCAGAAACACAATGGTTTTTTCCTATGTTTCATTTTATTTGCTTCACAAAATGGCTTGTTTATTTGTTTATTTATTTAGTAATTTGGAAAAGACCTTTGAGTGCAATCACTTTTACAAAGGTTCCACATCATAGATTGCAAAACAAAGTACAATAGGAGAAAGCAAAGGTACATTACAATGAACGATACAGCTTGGATTCAAAACTTACAGCATGACTCAAAACATAGGTACAAGTTAAATAACAAGAAAAACACTTTATGAGGGTGGGGGGGATAAGCAGCCACAAAGTGCCTTGTCAGTAGTTCAGAGGGATGGGGATAGCTGGCAGTGGGGTGAAGAAAGGAGGTATGAGAGAGAGGTGTGTACTGCGGTGGAGGTGAAGTGTGTCGGAAGAAGGGTGATAAGGTACAGGGAGAAATGGTGGGATTAGGGGAGACCGAGAGGAGAAGACATGTTAGAGTAAAATGGTGTGGTGTGAGGGGGCATGGTCAGGCAGCCAGCATTAGTAGTGACTGTTAGGGAAACTCATGGGACTGTGAGTTGGGGTAAGGGGGTGGCAGGTGCCGAAGGAGCATGATGCAAACTGATTGCTGAGGCAAGTCATGAGAAGGGACAGAGGAAGGGGGTACCTGAGGCCTGCTTAGTGCTTGCTGGGGGGCAGAAAGAGCAGGTGTGGCTGGAATCAGGGGCAGGTGCACTTAGAGAATGTTATTAGGTGCTGTTTGAGGTCAGTTTTGAATTCTGCCAGACAATTGGTGGCCAAGAGGTGCCCAGGGAGTTCATTCATCCATAGGAAGGCCCGGTAGGCAATTGCACATTGTCCAAGTGAGGTGCGACGGAAGGGGATAGCCAAGGCCCCTCTAGTCCTCCCTCTGGTGACCTGTGATGAGTTGGCCATCTTGATCAAATTGTCTACACAAGGTGGTGTTTTACCAAATAGCGCCTTCTTCCCTAGGATGCAAGTCTGTAATTTGATCCTGTTTCTTAATGACAGCCAGTCTGCATGTTTGTACAGAGTACAGGTGTGAGTGCCATGCTCAGCATCCAGGGTGAGTCTGCAGACTTTGTTGAGCACAGTCTGAACCCTCTTGAGTGCTGTATCCATTGCCGCCCCATAGACCACTAGTCCATAGTCAATAGTAGATATTATTGAACTGTGGACTGAGAGGAGGAGGGCCCCCAGAGAAAGAGGTATTGCCTGTGCCTGTACAAGACACCAATCTTGGTACTGACTGTCTTGACCAGAGAGTCAATATGGTGCTTAAATGAGGTATCATCTACTATGTCTCTATACTAATGTTATGAATCAACGAGCTGTTACCGCGTGAGCTGGAGATGATGAGGGGTAGATTATTTTGTTGTGGGGCTGGACACAAGCATGGCCTTGGTCTTCTTGTAGTTTAGTAGCAACTTATGACTACAGAACCAGTCCTTGAGTTTGGAAAAGGAGTTCTGCAGCTCAGATTGTAGAGCAGCCTGAGACGTGCTGCTGATCAGGAGCACAGCATCATCTGCATATAGTATGAGTTTGGTGTCGCAGGCTGTGGGAAGGTCATTTAAGAAGAGGCTGAAGAGTAGGGGCCCCAGTACTGATCCCTGGGGTACCCCTAATGATACCTCTCTTTCACTGGATACAGTTTGCCCAATTTTGACACACTGATTTCTTCGTATCAGGTAGTCTTGGAACCAACAAAGGGCACTGGGCATCACACCCTGGTTTTGCAGTTGGATCAGTAACAGGGGGAGGTGACTGTATTGAAGGCTTTGGTGAGGTCAATAAAGACCCCACCAGTTTGCCTTCATCCAGGGTCTTATGTGCATAGTTCATGTAGTCCAGCAGGGTAGTGGTGGTACTGTGATTTTGGTTGAAGCCATGCTGGTTGGGGCATAGTAGATTATACTTATTGAGGTAGTCGATGAGTTGACCCACCACAATCTTTTCCAGTGCCTTGGACAGGAGGGAGAGGATCGAGATGGGTCTGTAGTTGGCTAACAGATACTTGTCACCTCCTTTATGCACTGGCATAACTAGGGCCTGCTTCCAAACCACCTGGAATTGGGCCAGGGCCAGGGACTTATTGTACAGCGTGGTAATGGGCACTATAAGAACATCCAGGGTGAGGGATAGAAGTTTCATATCTATCCCGTCACTGCCCAGTCTGGTCTTACCTAGTTTTTTCTTGACCATAGTAAGGGCCTCCTTCGCCATCACCCATTTAAAGTAGAAAGTCGGGTGAGAGCACCCGGTAGATACATTGTTGGAGTGGTTCAAACCAGGTTGAAAATATGCAGGTGGTAGCACTGCGGTAAGATCAGTGAAGCCTTATTGAAGGCTTCTGCAATAGCTAGGGGGTCTGTAGTGGGGGTGTTACTGATACTGAGCAGCTGAGGGTGCTTCTTGTCCTCCTTTCCGAGGATGCTTTTGATGTTATCCCAGAATCTTTTCCCCATCACCCCAAGAATTGCAGAGCTGGGCCTAATAGTTGGCTTTGGAAGCCAGATCAGCTTGGTGCAGCAGTTTCTGGCTGTTCTGTAGCACTGGTAGTCATGCTTGCTGCCTGTGTTCCTTGCCTTCTCCCAGAGTATGTCCCTTTCTTTCAGGTGGTAGAGGAGCTCCCCATCAATCCAGCCATTTGCCTTCCCCTTGAATTTCTCTTTTCATGAGTGGGGCATAGATGTCACAGATGGAGCTAAAGCCCTTAATGAAGTAACTGAGGGCCTGATCAAGGGTAGGCGCCAGGTCGACAGGAGTCCTGTCATGCAGGGCAAGGGCTGATTTGAGGGCTCCAAGTTTACCCTTCCCCAAGACCCTGCTTTCAATAAGGATGAGTGGGCTTTTGGTAAATTTATTAGACCACAGGAAGGTGACTGGGGAGTGGTCACTTAGCGTGTTTGGGAGAACCCTGATCTCAGAGATGCGGGATTGTGAGCTTGCTAGGACCCAGTCAAGGGGGGTACTGTTTCCTGTCTTATAGTTTTGCCTGGTGGGGCAGGTGACAAGCTGTGTCAGGTTGCAGGTGACTATCATTTAGGGTTTTAGGGTCCAGAAGACGTCCTGGGGTGAAATGGGGTCAGGATAGAGGTCGCTCTTATCTTGTCCCCATACCCAAGAGTCCCGAAGAAATCAGACAGGTACCGAGGTCTTCCTCGACAGCTCATCCTGCCTTGGCGGTGTTGTGCAATGCCAGATCTATAAAAAAGAAGAAAGCTATTATAGCTGATCTTGTTGAGTCAAATGATCTGGCTTGTATCACTGAGACCTGGCTGGATGAAAATCCTGGCCCTATATTGGCCTTGGCAACTCCAGCCGGGTTCTCGGTGATACACCGTCCAAGGCCGGATCATAGGGGCGGAGGTGTGGCCATTATGTTTAAATCTGAACTGGGCCTTGTGGATGTGCCATTGGGGAACAACAGATCTTTTGAATATATCCTGGGCGAGGGTGCAGGCTGTGGGATTCTCCTCGTTTACCGTCCACCAGGTAACGGAGGCGAATTCCTACAGGAGATTGCAGAATTCATTGTCGACCTGGTGTTGAGGTTTCCCAGATTAATACTCCTGGGCGACTTCAATGCCTGGGTCGATGATGAACTATCTCATTTTGGTCAAAATCTCCTCCAGTTGATGAATACACTGGGCCTGACACAGGTTGTTACCTCCTCTACCCATATAGGGGGTCATTCATTACATTTGGTCTTTCTCTTGGGTATGGAGATCACTGACTTGGGGGTGGAACCAGTCAGTTGGTCGGACCATTACACCATAGGGTTCAGTTTCAGGGCCCCCTCTAATAGGTCTGCCCCTACGGAGATGGTCCAATACCGCCTTTAAGGGGTATTAGCCCTAATGACCTAATGGCGGTGCTGGATCTATCGAGTCTGTCGGGTGAATGCATGTGTCCAGATGGTCTTGTATTAGCCTATAATAAGGCTGTGGGAGATGCTCTGGACAAAATTGCACCTGTTCGTGTTCGGCCTCTTACCATCCGTCCAAGGAGTCCATGGTTTAATGGCTCCTTGAAGGAATTAAGGCGAGTAGGCCGAAGGCTGGAGAGAGCCTGGTGGAAATCAGGCCTTGATGCTGACAGGCTTAGACTGTTGGCCCATTATGATAGCTACCAATCAGAAATCACTCGTAAGAAGGCAGAATTCCTGTCCCGAGAGATTTCTGCTGCAAAGAATCGACTGGCTCAGCTTTTCCGGACTGTGGACAGACTGTGCAATCCAGTCTGTCTTCAGCCTAGAGAAGCCTTCTCTCAGCTTAGATGCGAGGAGTTCGCTCACTTCTTTGCAGATAAGGTTGCCAGCATCAGGTCCGGCATCGGTCTGACCTCTCCTACGGGGGATTGCGGTGGACAACTGGTGGTGTCTTACCCTCGGTCTGTCTGGCTGGACTTTCACCGCCCAGAATTCGTGGACATTGTGAAGATCATCCAAACAATGCAACCAACTAGTTGTAGTTTGGATCCGGTCCTACACGCTGTTAGTAGGTTGTGTAGAAATTATCTACCCAATCCTTGCTGACATTATCTGGAAATCCTTGAGAGGGTTTTCCTGACTCCTTAAAGAGGCAGTAGTTCGACCACTCCTAAAAATCCTCCTTGGACCCAGACTGTCTAGCTAACTACCGCCTATCTCTAACCTGCCATTTGTTGGTAAGGTTATTGAAAAGGCAGTTGTGTTGCAATTGGATGATCATCTTACTTCTCATAATGTCTATGATACTCTCCAGTCTGGTTTCAGGAAAAGGCATAGTACTGAGACTGCCCTTGTTCGGCATTGGCGACCTCCCATGGCCAGAGATCGAAGGCTTGTACCATTCTGGTCCTTCTTGATCTATCTGCCATTTGACACTGTAGACCACGGGTGCTATTGGGCGACTGTGGGTTTTTGTGGGCTGTCTGGTACAGTCCACAAGTGGTTTTGTTACCTCACCGCAGGTCTCAGAGAGTTGTCACCGAATTTATTCCTCTGACGCTTCTCCTGCCTTGTGGGGTACCACAGGGCTCCATTTTAGCTCCCATGTTGTTTGCAGTGTATATGCTGCCATTGGGAGAAATCATCAGGTGATACAGTTTGAGTTTTCACTGCTATGCAGATGATACTCAGCTGTATCTGTCCTTTCTCCCCGATCAGAGTGATGCACTCTTTGTGCTTAATAACTGCCTGGATGAGATCAGAATTTGGATGAGTTCGAGTTGGTTGAGACTCAATCCGGATAAGACTGAGATATTGGTCATGGATCCAGGTCGTCCTGGGGTGGGTCTGGGTGCTGGACAGCTATCAGGTTTAGTACTTGGTGGCGTTCCGCTCTCTACCTCTCGACAGGTGTGAAATCTGGGCGTTATTTTTGATGATGGTCTGACCCTGAAATCTCAGGTGTCAGCTGTTGTCAAATCCTCTTTCTATCATCTGAGGAATATCGCCGGGTGAAACATCTGATTCCCCAGGAGGACCTTCCAACTTTGGTCCACGCCTTTGTCACTACCCGTCTGGACTACTGCAATTCCCTCTACCTAGGGCTACCGGGGGTTGATATCTGCCGCCTTCAGCTGGTGCAGAACGCTGCAGCCAGGCTTTTGACTGGGACTCTTAGAACCAGTCATATTACGCCTGTGCTCGTGAACTGCACTGGCTGCCTGTTCGGTGGCGGATCACCTTTAAGGTTGGTTTACTAACCTTTAAAGCCCTACACGACCAGGGACCCGGTTACCTGAAAGAGCTTCTAATTCCCTATTGCCCCTCCGTCCCTCTCGCTCCTCCTAGCTTAGGATTGCTTAGAGATTCCCAGGGTTCGCCTTAAGTTATCGGGATCTCGCCTTTGCCTTTCGCCCAACCCTGTGGAATTTCTACCGCTGGTTAAGAGAATGCCCAACCATTGATACTTTTAAAAATGCTTTAAAGACATATCTTTTTACCCTGGCTTATTTGTCTTAGTTTTGGTCGTTTTAATGTTTGGATTTTATTGTTTTATTTATTTCTGTACAGCGCCTTGATTTTGAAAGGCGCTTTATAAATAAAAATGACTTGACTTGACTTGACTATCAGATTCCTGAAAGGGGCAGCCTCCTTTCCATCCCAGTTTTTGTTAAAGTCCCCAGTAATGACAAGCTCCATCCCCTTTGGAAGGGTGCTAATAACGTCCATAATTGTGGGAAAGCCTGCTATGGCTTTCTTGGGGGGTAGGTAGATTGTGGCAAGGATGACAGTTTTGCCATTCTGACCGACCTGTGCCTTTATCACCATTATCTCATGGTCCTTAGCCACCCTGGTTCCAGGGAGGACAGTGCACTGCAGGGAGTCCCTGGCATAGATGAGGCATCCCCCACCTTTCTTGCCTATACTATCAAACCTGTATGCTTGGAAGCCTTTGAGGGCAACTTCGCTATCTTTAATCCTACCGGTCAACCAGGTTTCCGTTACGCATAGGATGTCAGGGGTATGAAGGGCCACCCATGCCTGTAGTTGGTCAAATTTTGCGGTTAAACTGCAGATGTTCAGTGAGGCTATTTTTAGGCCTTTAACCTTATGAACACCAGGGCCCATTGAAGTGAGAGGGCCTGGGTTTGAGTGAATGCTGCCAGAGAGGAGCAGGAGCATAATGATGACCTTTCTGGAAGAAAGGTTTATGCTAAATTTGGCTCGTACCTTCTGCTGCTGAGGCTTCAGATGATTCAGGTGGTTGGACACTGGTTTAATTATTAGGGTATAGCTAATCATTACTACCCCTATGCGAGGGGAGGGCATATGGCCACCCGTGTTAGTAGGGTAAGGGTGAGTGAGTCACTGCCCACAGTCAAGTGAGGCATTTGCCTCTGTCATGGCAGTTTTGCTTTTTCTCCATTGTTGCTCCACCCCTCCTTCTTGCCCATTTGCTAGTGCTTTCCTGAGGTACTCTCCCATTTTGCTAAAGTCAGCCCTCCTAAAGTCCAGTACCCTCGCTTTTGTATGGTTTGACTCTACGGCTGTGTTTATTGTGAACCACACTGTTTGGTGGTCACTTTTTCCCACTTCTAAATCTGAGATCCTCTCTCCATCCCCATTTGAGAGTACCAGGTCTTCGATTGCTCCCTCCTGAATGGGTTCCAACACTAGCTGTCTGAGGCATGCCCCCTGTAGGGCATTTAGAATGACCTTGCTCCTGGATGTGGCTGCAGCAAATGTGCTCCAGTTAACATCTGGCATATTCAGGTCCCCCAGCAACAATATCTCCCCTTTTTCTGCCATTCTAAGGATGCCCTCTGCCATTTCTTTGTCCATGTTCTCCCCCTGAGATGGGGTCTAATTATAAGAGGACCACTTGTCAGGCCAAGTAGCATAGGCTGGTGGGGCACTGCACTACCACATGGGAGACCCAAGAACAAGATCTCATCTCAACTCTGATGCCCTAGACCACAGGATCTATAGCATGACGCAGAGGCATTCTGTCATGAGCCGCGGGGGAAGGAATCTGTTTCTTCTGCAGCTTGAGTGCCTCTTTAGGTGGACTGTAGATGGCCCTGATGCCTTGGCTGACCATGTAACATTGGCAGTCCCTGCCCAGAAGCCAGTGCTGCAGAAGGTAATATAAGTCAATGGTAGATGTCATGGAGGTGTAAGGGTCCAAACCAGTGAAAACAATGCCTCCCAACTAGAAGATGGCTCTCAGTACAGCCTACCTCAGGAGCCACAGACCATCCTAGCAACCCTTTCTATCTTTTTCTCCCATCTTAGGAATTCTCCCCAGTACCTGGCACCACACAGCAGTCATTATGGCCCCACCATGTGGGTGCAATCTATGGAGCCGGGGGGGGGGGGGGGTGCTATAGGGCTCAGGATGCAGAGCCAGTTCCCAATCAGTACTGTCTGAGATGGGCAAGCTATGACAACTGAACCTGAGGATGGAAGGTGAGGTGGACACTGGTGAGTGAAGAGAACAAAATGTAAATAAAAATGAGAGGTCCTTCTACACAGTATAACTCTCAGTACTAATTGTCTCAATACTAATAATACATAATTAGACTATAGGTGCTCAATCCTTAAAGTCTTTTGCAGGTGCACTGGAAATCTAAGATCTGTAAAGTGCTCTCTCCATATATGTAGAGCACCTCAAGGCATCCAGCAGCCCTCCCTCCCTGCTGCATACATGAGTCTCCAACCTGATCCTGCTGTGCAAGCTACACTACTTGATCAGTCATATCAGGAGCATTGGGGAAAGGGACAACTGTCTGCTATGCCCAAAGTCAGATAGAACTGGTTTTATGCACCATGAAGGCATTGCCGTTGGGTGATGATGGGACCCCAACTATAATGAACTTAGCGAACAGATCGGTAGTGCATCCAGGGAAGTAAGGTGGTGCTAAACCTAGGGTGGCTAGTCCCAATTACTTTAAGGAAAACCAAAATGTTAGCACTCAAGCCCTATGGATGAAGGATAATGTCCAAGGGAAAAACTTGTTTTTGAGTCAGTGACATATTTATTACTGCAGTGCAAAAACTATTCTGAGGGACAGGAAACAAACCCAAGTGGTTCAACCTCCATGAGTCTTCATCAAGGCACCCATGGCATCCTACAGAGTCTAGAGTGTGACAGAGTTGGATACAACCCTGTCCCATTTGTTATGCAGAGAGAGCCAAAGAGCAAGGATCTTTTCTGTCCTCTCCTAGTCTGTCACTTGTCTGTCTCTTGCTTGTCTGATTGCACAATCAAGTTTCTTTGTGGCACCTAGGAATTGACCACTCCAATGATTCCACTATTCCCTTCCCCCATTTTCTGCCTTCCTTCACTTGCTGTTTCTGTTCTTTTTTTCTGCCCCTGCTTCTGTTTAGTTAAAAAAAACATATATGTATGAATCTTTGTGTGAAACTGGGATCACTTGATTTGCAAATGTATACAGTTACACTGAAATAATTACAGACAACTACTTGGATTTGTTAAAGAAGTTACCAGTTTGTATCACAGGGGGCTGACCTTGAGAAACCTTTTGACCTCTCAAAAGCTTGTTAGCAGAATTGTCAGCAGGAAATCAGCCCTAGAACAAGATATCTTACATAGTTGCACCTGTTAAAAACACTAGCGTACTCTTGGGAGGTCACGTTAATGCCGGAGAAAAATGGCAGCTTAATTTCTCAGCTCCTAGCTGCCCTCCTGTGTATCCTGTTCCATCATTTTCTTTATCAGTCTGGACCTGCTGGAGGAGAAACTTAAAGAAGCATGCAACAGTCTGAGCTGCCTCTTGCTGAAAATACAGAGGTGCAAAAGCAAAAAAAAAAAATCAATTTCTAAATCTCCTCCTGCACCGGAGCTCCCAGATTCTAAAATGGCATCAGGCAGAGATCGTACGCCCAAAATGCCCGATCCAGTAAGGCAAGCTAACCTTATAGAGCTGATCACTGCATTGGTGGAAGCAATCAATTTCACACTGACGGACACTCAACCTAGTTTGGCAGCTTTATCTGATTGTGTTGGCAAAGTTGAGACCTCTGTTTCGGAGATAGTGCAAACCCACAGAGCATAGGATCAACGCTTACAAGCAGCGAAGGCCCGAATTGCTTGACTGTCAGCACAAATCAAAGACCTGGAGGGCCGAGGAAGGAGGAAGAACCTCTGAACTGTCAGAATGCCCGAAGCCATGGAAGGAAGGAAGGGACCTGGTGCAATTGTTGTGGTCCAGCTTGCCACAGTGGCTGTAGCTCCCTCCGGACGAATATGTTTTTGAAACTGAGAGAGCATATCGTGTTTCGAGAGCACAGCCTGGAGGATCTAACACTCACCTGCATCCTTTAATATTTAAGCTTCTCTTGATTTCAAGTCAAGGAGCTCATCATGAGCATGGCAAGAGCTCTGAAAGACATCATAGTTGCAGGAGCCTGTATGTCATTTTACCCTGACTATCCACTAAGTATTCTGGAGTGCCGACAAGCTTTTTCTAGTGTGACACAGTGCCTTCGTAACAGGGGTATTACGTATGCCCTTCTGTACCCCACCATGCTGGTGATCACCCTGGATGGCCGTTCAGTTCAATTTCAAGTGGCAGATGAAGCAGACAATTATCTGCATCATCACCTAGGGCCCCAAAGACCTCCAGCTAGAGATCCTGCTCAGAATCTGACCCCTTCCTTGAGCAAATGGAAACTCATACAGTGGACCCGACCTTTGACTCGACGCCTTCATCTTGACTCATGTGGAGCATGTCTCAGTAATAGATTCTTGCAACAGCCCCACTTCGCTCTGTAAGTACAACCTTCCTTGGGGAAAACTGGTGCGGGGCACCAACTAGACCGAGTTGCTGATCAAAAGACTCAGTAGACAGACTTTGCCTTAGTGTTACATTTGGCCTCTTCACATTACAATCACTGAAGCCATATGGGGAAAAACAAGTGATACAGGCTCGGGGCTTTTACGCTGTTCCCATCTCTTCCACCCCAATCTGCAACGGATAGCTCCCTTTCATTCAGTACATGATGAAACACTGAATAGCGCTGCCTCCAAGTATATTTCATGCCAAACTTTTACTGACCTCTCCCTTCCTTGGATCTATGTAACTGAATGGAACTTAGGGAACTTTATGAAGGGAATTATTAACTTATAGGCTGAAGTGACTTTGGGGCATGATTGTAATCTTTACTAAGGCACTGCCATACAATGTAGGAAGACATTATTTGTATTATCCTGCCTAGATTTTTTTTTTTCTCTATGTACAAATGATCCCTAACTGGTTGGTGTGCCCTTTGGCTCAGAACTGCACAATCATCAGGGGACACAGAAGCGGGGCTCTACTTCCCTTTTTAGTCACTGCCCCAGGCTGTTTCTTAGCACATTACTGTGTTTGTTTTACATTATACTGTGCTTCTAATGTAGCTCTGTGATATTAACCAAGTTGGAAGTGGATTCTTTTTTTCTTGCTCAGTTTTTCAATTGCAGCTATGGTTCATGTTACGGTGGAGCTTTACTTGGTTATGCATATTGGTGGGTTTAGAGCTACTCTGTTGTTTCTCAAACTGATTCGTTAGTATGCTTTAATGATTAGTGTTAGGTTGACTTGCCATGGCTATAGAATTAGATCTGAGGTGACTTCTGGGCAATCTACAGACTTATACCCTGGTTACTACTCTGCTCTTTAGTTCTAATAGTCGGAATGGGGTGGTTATATAATGAAGCATCTTTACTTTACCTTTTGATTTTCTGCCCTTTTCTATCTTTCTATTGCTAGATCGATCTACATTCTGAACTTACTGAGCATAAGTTATCTCCAGACGTGAGCACTGTGCATATTTACTACTGGATGAAGTTAATGCTCCCTTTAGTTTGTGTCTTCTCCGCTTAATACATTCCTATATCTAATCCCCTCTTCAGTCTCTTTGGTGCTGTCCTAGTACTTTTTCTGGGGGTTATTTTCTTGGTTCACACTTTATTCATTCAGAAGGAGGGGACCAGGGGGGTAGCAGAAGGCATCTCTCCTCACTTTTTTTTTCCAGATCCTGTGTGAGCGAAAGCTTAATAGCCCCAAACCTCTTCAATTAGGGAAGAAACCAGTGTGCCTCCACTGAGAATGGAACTGCTTACTGATTGTCTGTTGTTGCTTTATTTACACAAATTGCTATTCCCTGGTTCTCTTACTGGGGAAGATACCTTTGGAGCTTGAACTTTGCTTCAGGTAATTAGCTTTAATTTGCAAGTCTACTTCTACCACTCCATGCAGTTTTTAATATTTGTGTATAGGGGAGTGTTGTGTGGCTTCTGGTGGAACTTGGGGGTGAGGGGTGGGGAGTGTGGGATTCAAGGAGGGGACTCAAGAAATAACTGTTCATTTCTCTGTCTGTCTGAGTGCTTTTACTATGGCATCACTTACTCTGTTAAAATTATTTCCTTGAATCTTAGGGGACTAAATTGCCCAAAGAAAAATAGAAAAATATTGAAGTATCTTAACGACATGGTCTCATACCTCTCAACTGCCCCGATTTTGCCTCACAGTTTTCCTGTTTTTCGTTAAATTTGTGTAGTTGTGACAACAGAATGGGAATTAAAAGCACAAAATAATGTCAAACATTAAAGTTACAGACTTGTTCTTCTTCAGAAAATGCATCTTACACAAACCCCCTTATTCCATCAGCTTTCTGAGTGAATAGAACCAATTTGTTAGAAGTGACCCTGATTTAGGGTCTTTGTCCATAATTTTTTTAAGACTTGTCCCTGATTCATGATGCAAGAGGATGAGAGGTATGCATGGGCTGTGACATCACTCTCCTCCAGGAAACCCATCTACCGGAGGGAGACTCTGCCTGCTTGGGATGTATGTGGGTAGGCCAATATTTCCATAATACCTGTACTACTAAGCAGCGAGGAGTGGCAATCCTTTGTAAAAGGGGTCTGCAGTTGGGCATACTGCGGACACTGAAAGATCCTGAAGATAGATACCTAATACTCATTAGTACATATCAGGGTAGCCCAGTTGTGTTGGGCAGCATGTATGCACCTAACACCCCTGATCTTTCCTTCTACCAGACAATTCTGGCTGATGTCCCCACTGCAGCTACCTCTGTTGCAACTGGCTGGGACCATAACCAGACTCTGGACTTATCTATTGATAGGACGGGCCTAGGCTCTTAGTACAAACCTACCTTGTCAGTACAGGCTGCCTCTCTCTTATGAGATTATGGCCAGTTTGATATGTGGAGATCTCTTCATCCCATGGAAAAAGACTTCACTTTTTACTCCTCTAGGCACGATACTTACAGTCAAATTGATGTAATTATATTATCTATATATATCTTCCTCAGACATTCTTTCTCAAACTGTAGGGGTGTCAAAAGGGAATATGCTAATTTCAGACCACATCCCAGTCCTGGTATCTTTAGCTTGGAAGACTATGCCTGGTAGGCATAACAAGTAGAGCCTTAACACTTCTTTTCTTCAGCAGACAGCAGTAATACAATGGCACAGACGCTCCATTATAGATTATTACACAGTCACTGATACCCCAGACTGTTCCCAGGCAACACAATGGGAAGCACTCAAAACTGCGCTTTGGGGTCAGCTAATAGCTCATGCTGCTTGCACCAAGAAACAGCAGGACACTACCATTAATGCCTTAGAACAAGAGCTGAAATATTTGGAAATTACCCTAGTACAAGGCATCGCCCAGGATATGTTGATTAAGGACAAAATTTGGAATCTGAAGGTGGAAATTCAAGACATCTTACAATACAAAATGGAATATGCATTGTACAAACTAAATCAGAAGTACTGGGAGGTAGGGGAAATGCCTGGGAAACTGTTTTCGGCTAAGCTACGGGTGCAGGCAACTGAAAAGTATATTCCAGTTATTCATGACTCACAAGGCAATAAGCTAACATGCCCTACAGATATTAAGCAGGCCTTTCAGAACTTCTATTCCTCCTTCTATGCCTCTGAAGTAAACCCTATACTAAGGACCAATTTTCAGCCTTTTACTCAGATTTGATCTTACCACAGGTGCCCACAAACTTCTGAGTCTCACTTATTTCCCAAATTCAGCCCACAGAAGTAGCCAATGCCATACAGAATATGGCCCAGGGAAAGTCGCCTGATCCAGACGGTTTTCCCTCGGAATTTTACCAGGCCTTTAGTGACATACTTGCCCCAAAACTTGCTTCTGCATTCAATGAAGCACGGGACAGGGTAACTTTACCACCAACTTTCCTACAAGCTATTATAACTGTCATCCCAAAAAAAGAAAAGGACAGTACTTTTTGTTCACAATTTAGTCCTATTTCATTAATCAATGTTGATATGAAAATCTTCGCGAAAGTTCTGGCCAAATGTATGGAGCCTATTATTCCCCTATTGGTTTATTCTGATCAAGATGGCTTCGTTCCCGGACGATTGGGTTCCGACAATATTCATAAGATGCTGGATCTAATTTGGGAAGTAGGTTCCTCTCCTCACCCAGTTGCTACCCTGTGTTTAGATGGCAAAAAGACATTCAACAGGGTGGAGTGGACCTATCTATTTGATGACATGGATAGACTGGGCTTCCCTGCGCGCTTTATTTCTTTGATTTGCCTCTTGTATACCTCACCATTAGTTGCAGTCTTAACAACCTCTGTCTTATCACCCTATTTTCCACTTCATAGAGGAACCAGGTAAGGCTATCCCCTATCCCTGTTTCTGTTTCTATTAGCAGTGGAAGCACTTGCTTTGAAAATACTGGCTGAATCCAATTTTGTGGGAATTATGTTTGGTGACTGCTCCCATAAAATCTCCTTGTTTGGGGATGATGTGACCCTATTCATGTCCAACCCATCCTCCTCTGCTGGCTTTGTGAGCCATCATATGGTTATTCCTCCCTATCTGGATATAAATTGAATAGCTCGAAATCCCAAATTCTGTCTCTTAATTCAGCCTCTACAGCTGGCTTGTTTGCTGACTATCCCTTTCAGTGGTCGCCAGGGAGAGTGGTGTATCTGAGTATAATTTTCAGGGCCACAATTCCTGACACAGTGGTAGCTAATGTACAGAAAATATAGGACGTATTAGATGCAGACCTCCATCACTGGAAAACGCATGTTCTTTCCCTGTGGGGCAGGATCAATGCGTTGAGGTTTACTGTGCTTCCTAAACTGCAATACATCCTGGCAAATATCCCTGTCTCAATATAAGGAGACTTTTTTTCCATGAATACATGCAAAACTGTCCACTTTTATTTGGGCAAACAAACCACTGAAAATCAAGCTAAAAACCCTTCAGCACCCCTGGAGGTTTTGGTTTACCAGATCTGAAATGCTTCCATGATCTTACCCTTGTCAGACAAGCTTTGATTAGCTATGCTCCACATCTAACTAACTTACCCCCAGGCTGGCTTTCACTGGAACTAGTACAGGGTCAGCTACCTACCCATCCAGGACTAATTTTCCCAGACTGGTCACTTCAAACTGCAGTCTCCCCTTGCACCAGATACATCAAACGTGTGTGGAGTAAGTATAGCGCAGAATTGGGTTGGAATCTGGGTACTGCTTCTTCCTGTCCCCTCTGGCGAAACCCAGGCCCGCAAATTGAGGGACAACCAATGCACTGGTGAGACTGGGAAACTAGGGGTATCTGTTATTTGCAGGACCTATATGATCCCCAGACTGGTATATGTTCACTTTTGAATGCCTCCAGGCAATGTATAATCTCCCATACTCCTACTTCTGGAGATACCTCCAGATAAGAGATCTCTTAAAAGATAAAATCTCTAAGGATTTAACTCTACTGCAGCCTTCTGCCCTTAAGCAATGGGTGTCACCATTAGATTTGGCACAGCATCTTACTGCTAAGTTCAAAAAATTCCAACAGCAAACTGTTCCTTCAGACTTTACTGCTGGTCCTAGAGAAAAATGGGAGCTGGAACTAGGCATCACCATCACCCCACTAGAATGGGCCAAGATTTGACCCATTGCATATCAGTCATCCAGAGGACTTCAGGCCAAATAGTTGCAGTATAAAATTCTACACAGGGCATGCGGGACCCCATCTTGGTTTTATGGGTCAGGCCTTCTAGATCATAGTGATTGCTGGAGGTGTCCATCTCCCAAGCAACCCTGACACATATTTTATGGACATGCCTCTCTCTAGATCGCTACTGAACCGAAATCTGGTCTGTTTGTAGGGAAGATCTTCCCTGTATGTACAGTGTCTTCACCACGCATCACTGATGGGTTATACACCGGAGGCACTATGACCATGCGGGAGCTTATAGCCTGGAAATGTTTCTAGGGGGAGGAGCTGGAGACAGCACTGCCCACGAGGCTGACACACAGCATGCTGCTCGAGTGCTGGCCAGTAACCGACCCCGACTTCTCCCTTGCCTCAGCTCTGTCTTTCCCTCCATTGAGAGTGCACTTCATGGGAGCTGAACAGCCGTTACTACGCAGATGTAGTCTGAGCCGTCGCCGAAGTTCTATTCATTGTTACTCGACACCACAGATCTTCACATGGGTGAGACCATTTCTTTTCTTATATTATTTCTTGTTTCTACAGTGCTGAGTCTTTCTCTAGTTTTGTTTTATTTTGTGTGCAGTCGATCATGTTCGATCCGGGGCCTAAGTTGAAGTCGGGACATGCCCCCATGTGCAGGTGCCCCTGCGGCAAGTCCATCTCCATAATGGATTGCCATGATCGATATCTATCTTGCCTGAACCCACAACATGACATGGACAACTGTGACACACGATTCTCCATGGACCGCTGGGTCTTTGAAACATGTGTGTTGAAGATAGGTCAGAAACCTCCCACCTTTGGAGGATGGTTCATTGTTCTGGGATGCCAAGGCAAGAACTCTGGACCCTTCCCCTGGGTCACCCCCGATACTACACATACCAGTGGGAAGCAGGCCGCAGTTGGTTCCGGCCTCGCTGGAACCTCTGGCTCACCAGAGGGGTCCGGTGGATAGTTGGCCTCCTCCGGGGGGCTGGTTGAGCACCCCTTTCGATCGTTGACCTCCTCAGAGGCACAATGGCCCCCTGTGTTGCAGTCAAAGCTATACGTTGGACCTGAACCAGTGGGGCTCTCGGCTCCATCTGCCAACTCCGCTTGGGCTCCTAGCCCCATCCTGGGGTTGGTGAACAGGGCAGGGTCAAGGTTCGAGCTAGGCCTACTTCTGATGCTACCAGCAGCACCAGACCCGGTAGAATAATGGGTGAAGCCTCTCTCCTGGTCATCCTGGTTTCTTCCTCTTTAGAGGAGTATGATGGGGATGACCCAGAGTGGTTACCCAGCTCCGAGGAGTCTCACGATTCTGAGGAGTCACGTCGCCTACCTAGGCCTACTGATGAGGTTTTGGAGATATCTTCATCTTCTAACTCGCTGGCCAGGCCTGTCCTTGGGGCTGACTTTTCCGAGTCTTCCGGTGCCATTGGCAGTGCCAGGGGACTCTAACGGTACTGACCCCAGTGCCAAGGAGGAGGGCGGTACCAAGGGTGGTGCCGGGTCTAGGGACAGCGCTGCACCTGGAGCTGAGTCGGGCACTGTCACCACCTTTGGTGCCAGGTCTGGCGTTGGCATTGAGGGTGGTACTGATCCAGACTCCGCTACAGAGGTGGGTTCATGGATGGTTCTGACCAGTTTTTTATAGTCTGGAACTCTCCCAGAGCTCCCTCTGTTGATACCGCAGGGGTGGCCGAGAGGCAGGTCCCTTTCTTAAGGGGAGGATTTGAGAAACCTGGGGTGGTTCAGCGGCATACTCCCAGAACTGCTGGTGGCTCAGGAAGGAGCCCCAGTGTTGACTCCTCACATTAATGCTCTCCTCAGTGGGGGGATCTGCATCAAGTGGGATTAGGGGCCACCCACAATGGCCAGACCGGCCCCGAACTCCTCACTGTGGGGCCTTTTCCTTAGGGCACCACTTGGGCCACTCCTGTATGGTTGGGCGACCTACAGTAGGCACTTTGTGCAGCCCCACCCTTCAGGAGGGGTCGCCTGATTGTTCTCAAAGCCCTAGCAGGGATCCTCCTTTGGCTCGCCAGACTTCTCTTCCTCCCTTGAATTCACTGCCTCGTCCTCCTACTCTCCCAACCATTTCAGGTCCTGTAGAGCCCTTGTCCTGGGACCAATTTGGATCCTTGGCTGCAGCTTTTCCTTGCTACTTAAGAGCTCTGGACTCGGTCATCTTTAGACCAGAAGCCCCTGCTGTGCCGGAGTCTGAATCTAGCTCTTCTACTTCCTCGTCTTCCTCCCCAGAGGAAAAAGACTCAGTCCATCTGTCCTCTGATGCTCATATCATCAGCTATCAGCAGTTCTTGTCGAGGTTGCTGGAAGAACTCTACATAGCTCACATTGCAAGTTGTGATCCTGTTCATGTGTCGCGTTGTCTCCTTGGGGAGTTCTCGGAGAATACTGTTATTCCTCTGTGGCCTGTTCCATTTCAGGAGGCATCACATCAGGTCTGGCAGAACCCCTCTGCCCCCACCCCTGCCCTGAGGGACTGCCAGCACAGATATCACACACCAAACGGGTCTCCACGATCCATGCCTCACCCCACTTCTGGGATAGAGCTACTGGATACCCCCTCACCTGAGACATGATCACCCCCCGACTCTGACTCAATCAAGTTTGACCACTGGGGTAGAAGGGTTTTCTCCACAGTGTGTCTCTTCCTCTGTATATCAGCTCATCAGGCTCATATAGCTGCCTATGCTAGGCATTTATGGATGGTGCTAGGACAGCTCCTAGCCACCCTGCCTGACTCGGAGGCAACCAGACAAGCCATCTGCCTTTCTGCTAGCAGCCTACAGCTAGCAAGGCACCTGTCAGAGGTATCATACAATGCTAATGAGGTAGCTTCTAGGCTGGCAGGAACTGCAGTCTACATAAGGCAGATGGCATAGCTTAACCCTTCCAGGTTATCACCCTTGGCCCGGCGTAGAGTTATTGCCTCCACTTTCCAATGAGCCAATTTTTTCTCCCACAGTGTGTGACAGGAATTAGCAGGCATCTTCCTTTTCCCAGGCAACAAGAGTCCCCATCTTGCCCTGACCAATCATGAGCCTTACCAGGCTTGTAGGGGAATTCTTCCCCCTGTAATTCTCCCTCACAGGAGGCTGAGGAAGGCTCTTTCCTCAGGGAGGTGCCAGGTCCCCTTCGGGGAGCTTGATACTCACCCATCAGTGATGAATGGTGAAGTATGGGCTCTGTTGTGTTTAGTTGGTGGCTGGCCATGGTGGTGAGAGGTGGGCTGTGCCAGTCGCCAGCCTAAAACTAGCTGTGGGGGGGGAACAAGGTGGTTGGGTGCTGGTGGGTGGGAGGGCTGGGTCACTAGACTGCCAAGGATACTCGGCATTTAGGGAATGGCCGCATTTGTGGGGATCGGGGGGGTATTTTCTCAGCTTGTGGGGTGCAGGGCTTCCCGTATTGTACTGGGGGTCAGGGCATGCAGCACCCCTGCAAGGCTATTTAACAGGTACTGGGGTTCAGGGGGCATGCACCATCCCTATGGGGCTATTTAACGGGTACTGGGGGTCAGTGGCATTCTCCAGCCCTGTGGGGCTTTATGGACAGGAGGGATCTGGGCATTGGGAGGGACACTTGCGCCTTTCCTCTCAGGGTTGCAGCTTACGGCAAGCCCTTCAGGTACACCCGTTGTTTGGCATACCTGTGGGTTTGTCACAAGTCACAGGACTTAGCTCACAGGACCCTGCCCCTTACAGAATCAGGCGCAGGGTCCTTGGTGCAACTGCACCCCTCACATGTCGCAACTTGCGACATACGTAGAGGTACTTATAGAATTGGGCCCCTAGTCTTTGCCTTGTTTTCACTGGTTTAGTATATCAGCGTTGAGTAGACTTATGGATTTTAAAGCCTTCATTTATTGCTCTTGGACCACATATGAAGGTTGCAGATGATCTATTATTTACCTTGTTCTTGTGAATCTGTTTAAAGCTTATGACCCCTGCTAGCACAAATTAAATGTACTACATTCACCTTACTATAGAACATTAATAAGGAGCTGGGGTGTTGAGGATTATTGTTAGATTACTTGTTGATGTATTTCTAATGAAACCGTCTGTATCAACTTCACATTTCAAATATATGTCATGGGTTGAAATGTCTTATTTGTAATGACTGGTTGGCACCGATGGCTTTGGCATTGTGAAGTTCTGTACCATTGTTATAGGAAAACCTTAATAAACATCTTTATGGCAAAAAAAACCCCACTAATGTACTCTTCAGGCCGATTACAGGAAGCTCAATGAAAAAAGTCTTGTTGCATTTTGTGAAAAACAAGAGATGAAACTTTCAAGAACAGGATGCATAAGTTAAACTGACAGGCAAATACATCTCATATAAAGAGACCAATGTTTTGCTTGGAGGGAAAAACAGATTGAGATGTAAACTGAAAAGAGACTCTCAGGTGAAGGACTTTTTTTTGTTTGTATCGTCTTTGTGAAACGTTACCCTGAACAGCTTTATTTTATTGTTATTAATACAGTAATAATGAAATAAGGATCAGGCTAGGGGCTTCAATAGCATCATTAATTATTTACAGGGCCTACACCATAACTCCGAGACTATAATTCTGGGCGACTTTAACATAAATTGACTTTCGCCTGAGGTCTGCACCTACAAAGATGCTATCTCAGCACAGCACCTCACACAGCTGGTCACTACCCCCACCAGGTGCAACTATAGAACTGGGACCTACACCCTGCTAGACTGGGTACTGACTAACTGCCCCAAACGTATCTCAAAGGTCTTAGTACTCCTGGACACTATAAGTGATCACTCACCTATCATCTGCTCCTGGGCTAACAAATTCACCAAGGCCCCCCCCATGCCAGGGTTCTAAAAAGGGGCACCTCCAACTGCTAAAATGCCACCTTAACAGGTTGGACTGGGCAATTATTGATACATTTAATAACATTGACAAAGCCTTGGATCTCTTCATCAACCGCTTTATTGCGTCTTGTGATATATATGCCCCACTCAAACAGATGAAGGTCAAAGGCAGACCCAATCCATGGATCACCTTGGAACTCATAACACAGCTCAAATAACGAGACCACCTCTGGCACTGTGCTTGAGCTTCATCCACTCAAAGGGACCTACAAAGATACGAAACTGCAAGAAATAACTGCACTCGAGCAAAACGGAATGCCAAAAGCAAATATTTCAGGGAGTCACTGACAAACTCCTGGGGTGACGGGAAAATATTCTGAAAGAACATGAAAGACCTCACAGGCAAGGATCCTAAAACTTCTCCCACTATGCTCAACATTGATGGAACACCTACGCAAGACCTGGGCATCATCGCCAATACCTTCAATAATGCGTTTTCAAACCTCGGCAGTGTCCTGCTGCCTGATTTCTTCAACGCACCTTCCTCTAGCATCCTCTATGGCACGACATCTCATGTACACACGGTTCTACAGTTTTTCTTTAAAGAGGTCCCTATGCATATAGCCAGATCCAATATTCTCAAGGCCATCTGCAAAGCTAGGCACAGTGGCAATGCTCTCGACCTGAAGCTGATGGTGCTAGTCCTAGATGATATCCTTGAACCTCTGACAAAGATCTTCAACCTCTCACTAAGGTTAGGCCAATTCCCAACACTCTGGAAACAGGCGTCCATTACACCAGTCCACAAAAGTGGCGACAAGTTGCTGCACACCAACTACATGCCTATCTCCATCCTCCCCCCCCTTATCCAAAGATTCAAATGTATAGTCTCAGGCCAGCTAATAGAGTACCTGGACAAGTATGACATCCAATGCCCAGAACAGCACGACTTCAGAAAAGGACACAGTACCACCACCGCACTGCTGGAATTTACAGGGCTCATAAATGCCACCCTCAACCAAGGTAACTGTGGGGGGGGGGGGCAGTATTCATCGACCTTACTAAGGCCTTTGATACCGTTCACCATCCACTTCTACTTCGGCAACTGTCAACCATTGGGCTCTCTAATGACACACTGCCCTGGTTCGCTAGCTATCTTGGGGGAAGGGTCCAGAATGTTAGGATTGCCGATGCCACCTCTGATGAAAAAACAGTTCTTTCAGGTGTACCGCAGGGGTCCATACTTGGCCCTCTACTCTCCTCTCCTCTCTTTTCCTGAACAACCTCCCCAGGGTTTGCCACCAGAAAATACTACTCTATGCAGACGATGCAGTCCTATTTTTTAGTCACCATGACATGAAACACCTGCAGTGTCAGCTGCAGTGTGACTTTAGGCACATAGAAGAGTGGTTCAAAGATCACAAGCTTGTCTTAAATTATACCAGAACCAAGGTCATGACATTCTGCAACGTATGAAGCAAGTACAAATCTCAGTCCCTCACCATTAAGAACCAGTCTGGGACTTCACTAGAACAGGTGCCTGAGTTTAAATATCTTGGCATCACACTGGACAGCTGCCTCACCTATGTAAGGCACATCGACAATGTAGCAAAGGCCGCCAACATACGAATCGGTCTGCTCTACAAGCACAAACACTGCATGACTATAGTTGCCCTTAGACTGGCTATCTATAACTCTGTCACCTCCATCATTGACTATGGTCTAGCTATCTAGGGCTCTGCTTCTCCTACTGCTCTCCACAGGATATTGATGACACTCAACAAAGCCTGCAGGCTCCAAACTGGCACTGCCCGCCAAACTCACTCCTGTGATCTGTACACACAGGCTGATTGGCTTCCACTTCATAGTAGAATTCAGCATCAGACAGGCCTGATCTCCAAGAAGATTCTCCATGGGTCATGCCGTCTGGTGTTCAAAGGCTCCTCATGACATACAACAGTATCCTGCATACACATAGTGCTCAACATCAGTCCTTCCAGGTCCCCAGATGCAGGACCACATTGGGTCAAAGGTCATTCACCTACAGAGCTCCTCAGTGGTACAATGCCCTTAACAATGAAGTACTTAATCCTGCAACACTTGGACTGTTCAAAAGGCAGCTCCATCTATACTTAGCATCAACCACGCAATATGACTGCTTCCTCTAGGAGCAGCCTCCTCCCTCACCTCAGTCTAAGGTGGTCTGTTTACCCCCCCAGCTTCTCCCTTGTCACCTGCTTCCTCCTCCCACCCCCACCCTTCCACACCTATGCCCTGCCCTACCATGCACCTCTCCTCTCATAGGCACTTACAGATCTTGGGTCCCCCAATCCCTAAGTACTCTGCACTCTCGCTATCTGTCCATTGCCTTCTGACAATGGCCACTCCGCCTGCCCTCCCTCTCTTTAACCCTGCTATCATATATTCACTATCTGTTCTATAAAATGTACTGTCTGCTATGAAACATCTTTTCTTCATTAACTGGCTCATTATGTCTCTCCATTATGTACTGTAAATTTATAGCCTTGCCTTCGCTGTGTTATCCTGTAACCATGATCTTCCTCTGTATGTATGTTCCCCTGCCTCCTTTGACGTGGAACCTTTGTAAATGAGCAGTACCTGCTCAAAGGTATTTGTAATCCTAGAGTTTTAATAAAATAAAATAATAAAATAAAATAAATGCTATTTCCAAATTTTACAACTTCTACTGTTTGGCCTGTGCTTCCTGACCTATGCCTCTACTACATACAGCCCTATTGGTCCCCCACCCCCATATGAACATACGAAATTGCCAGCAGAAACAGGCCTCATGATCCATCGAGTCTGCTCGACTATGCAGCTAGCCCCTCATCACGCAGCTGACCTTCCCGCCCCCCCTTCCCAGTCATCCCCTTACCCTGTCCCAAGCACTCTTGAAACTGCCCACCATCTTACTGGACACTATCTTGTCTGGTAAGGTGTTCCATTTGTCCACCACTCTTTCTGTGATAAAATATCTCCTCATCTCCCTCTTGAATCTCCCCCCTCCACTCTCAGTCCATGCCCTCTCGTATCCCTCCCCCTTCTCATCTGAAAAATCCCTTCTGTGTTGATCTTGTTTATCCCCTTCAGATACTTAAATGTCTCAATCATATCCCCCCATCCCTCCTCTCCTCCAGTGAATACATATTCAGCTGTCTTAGCCTGTCCTCGTAGGGCTTGCTCTCCAATCCCTGAATCATCATTATGGCTCTTCGCTGCACCCCCTCCAACAATCTGATGTCCTTCTTCAGGAATGGACACCAGTACTGCACGCAGTACTCCAGGTAGGGCCTGACCAATGACCTATACAGGGTAGGATAACCTCCCTCCTTCTGGAAGAGATCCCTCTTGTAATACACCCCAGCATTTTCTTGGCTTTTGCTGCCGCCTTCCTGCACTGAGCAGAGTTGTTCATGCTCCCTGTAATGATCACTCCTAGGTCCTTCTCCTCTGTGGAGCTCCCCAACTGTACCCCATTCAACTGATAGTCCCTCCACTGGTTCCTGGCTCTGAAGTGCATAACCTTGCACTTCTTGGCATTGAACCCCAACTGCCATATTTCGGCCCACTCCTGCAGCTTAGTCAGGTCCTCCTGCAACCCCTTCCACCCCTCCGTGTCATCAACCACAACTCCCATCTTGGTATCGTCTGCGAATAGGCTGATCTTGCTCCAGATCCCGTGTGAGATATTTGCAATAAAAATCCCAAACAGCACCGGTCCCAGTACTGATCCCTATGGTACCCCACTCGTCACTGCTCTCGGGGACAAGAGGTTGCCCCCATCACCACCCTTTGCTGCCTTCCCCTTAGCAAGTTTGTGATCCAGTTCACCATTTTTGGTCCTGCCCCCACATATTCCAGTCCCCCCCCCAACCTCCTCTGCGGCACTGAATCAAACACCTTGCTGAAGTTGAAATACAGGACATCAGCTGTATGGCCCTTGTCCAGTACCCACGTCACCCAGTCGTTGTACTCTACAAGGTTTGTCTGGCAGGATCTGCCCACTAGAAACCCATGCTGTTGACCATCCTGGAAACCGTTTGCCTCTCAGAAGCTCTCTAGCCTCTCTTTTAGTATGGTCCCCATGAGCTTTCCCATGATCGATGTAAGGCTCACTGGACTATAGTTTCCTGGTTCATCCTTTGGCCCACTTTTCTGGATGAGCACCACATGGGCCATTCTCCAGTCCTGTGGTACACATCCCATGTCCAGGGAAGTATTGAACAGGTCAGCCAGTGCCCACGCCAGGACCTATGCCAACTCCCTTAGCACCCTAGCGTGAATGCCATCAGGTCCTGGTGCTTCATCCACCCTTAATGCCCTCAACCCATCTAGTACCCTGCTCTCTGTAATCCCTACATCTGTCATCCCCACCTACCCACCCACCCAGCCCTTCACCTGGGGTATCTGCCCCCCTTCTCTTGCGTGAATACAGAACAGAAGTATTCATTCAGTGCCTCTGCCTGCTCCACCCCTTTCTCCACCCACCCCTGTCCTTCTTAATACTCACCAGCCGGTTCTTGCTCTTTCTTCTTTCTCTGATGTAGCGGAAGAAGTATTTTTCTCCGCTTTTAATTCCCTGCGCCAGTCTCAGCTACCTGGATTCCTTGGCCACCCTGACCAGTCTGGTAACCTCCCTGGACTTCTTCATGTACGTATCCTTATCTTCACCCCTTCTCGATTTCCTGTACTTTCAAAATGCTGCCCTCCTGTCCCTCACCCCTTCCATAACCTCCTGTGTCAGCCAACTGGGTTTCTTTGCCCTTCCCTTCTTGCTTTTCTTCATAGTGCAAGACTCCATTGCCTCCACCAGCCCTTCCTTTATGATGTCCCATTTCTTGTCTGCATCCATGTGTGGTTGCATTCCTGCCAGGTGCCTATCCAAAATTTCCCCCAACTTCTTAAAGTCTGCCCCCTAAACTCAATCACCCTTGTACCCATGCCCCCTGTTTCCCTCCCCATGTTGAGCATGAACCACACTGAACAGTGGTCACTTCCTGCCAGTGGTTCTTCCACTTCCAGATTCCTTACAGCTCCCTGTTATCCGGTACAAGGTCCAGAGTCCTTTCTAACTGAGTCGGCCCCTGGACCAGCTGTGTCAGAAAGCTGTCTTGAAATGCTTCTAAAAGGACCCACCCCCTTGCACTTGTGGTGGATGGGGTGCCCCACTCCACCCCTGGTGGGTTGAAGTCCACCACCACCACCACCGTGCTCCCCTTGCTGCAGACCTTCCTAATTTGTTTGGCTAATTCCCTATCCCGGTCAATCACCTGAGCCAGCGGCCTATACACCACCCCCATTCTCAGTGCCCTATTCTTTGCTTCTTGGAACTGCATCCATAGTGCTTCTGTCCTCCCCTTCCTCATTTACGCACTTTATCCCTTCCCTTACATAGATTGCCACTTCCTCCCATTCCCCTTAGTCCTATCCTTTATAAACAACCTGAACCCCAGGATCATCATATCCCAGTCCTGGTACTGGTGGCCCATGTTTCCATGATGGTCGCAATGTCCACCCCTCCACCACCAACACAGCCTGTAAATCCGCTGTTCTATTCCTTAGGCTTCTTGCATTCAGTGAGACCACTCTCCAGCCTGTCTCCTCCCCCTTCCCTACACCTATTCTTCTCCCCCACATTGCTCCCTGTGCCACTTCCCCACTGCCTTTACCCATAACTAGGGGGGTGAGCTCACTAGGCTCCCCTTTCTGGACCTCTTTCCTATCAGCGGTCCACTCGCCATCCCCCCCCCCCAGTTTAAATCCATCTTTGTTGATATATACCACTCTATTCCCCATTTTCCCCACAAAATGTCTCAGCCCTCCTGGATGAAGGACTAGTAGGGGCAGCAGGTCAAACGTCTGAAACTTTAGAAAAAGACTTGCTGCTGTCCAAAAGGATATTACCATCCTAGCCGGACAACCATATCTCATAATTCCCAAATCCACTGCTCATGCAGAGCAGAGGATGCAGTGAGCAATTCACTTGGAATTCTGCCTGGCAGCCCAGTGCCCAGCCTAGCTTTAGCCCCAGACTGCACCTAACACCACAAGAAGTTATGTGCCACCTGACAGCTGGTGAAAGGAAATGACAATTCAAAGTGGCATTGGGGTGCATAGCAGCTTTGGATCACTGCGCGCATGTACTGTATGCTGGCATGAATACTAATGACATAAAAAGAATAAGTAAACATAAGATAATTTTCTTTAGAATGATCTGGTGACAGTTTACCTGCTTACATGTAGCATATAATGCATGAAGACTTAAAAAGCATATTAGGTGTGTTGCTGAAACACAAACTATGCAAATTATGGATGAAAGAGTTAAAGATTCTAATGTGATACCCAAGATCAAGGAACTCAGCACAATACATGGCAAATCAAAGCAGGCCTCCTTTGCCTGGATTTATTATGTGCCCATGTTTAAATTTCTGGCATGTGGAAGACTGCACCACAGACTAAAGAAGCCAAGTATCTACAAATACAGTATGACCAAAGAAAGTTGGATATACAGTACTGCCTGTGTCTTTAGTAACTGTTTTAGTATATTCTGGTGCCTACAAAAGATGCCAGCTTGACAGCACTGAAGACTAAAGCCCTCTCTTTATCCAAGTGACTAGTACTGCATGGATAATCACAGTACATATTTCCTTACAATGTTTCAATATCTCTCAGCCTTTTCATGGAGGGGGTCACCTTGTAGGTGAGAGAGTAGGACAGTCGCTATGCCTATTTAGCTTTTGGTCTCTTACATGAGGTTGCCAATAAGGGTTCAAATTATTCTTAATTATGATGGTGGTTTTGTGAAGCTGACACGTGCCCATTAGGCACTAGACTGAGGCCACTACAACTCATTTAAATTTATTTTCTGAGTACTAGCAAACAATTCACAGTTGGCATAAACAGAACAAAGTTACAGAACATTCTCTCAGAATGTTTGTTTCAGGACATTTCATTTTTTATTTCTGAAAATACTGTGCATAGAAACAGGCAATTTGACCTTTAGACATGATCTGTTCCTGCTGCTTGTCCTGCCTTGCAGTCACTATTACTTGCTTGTGACATCAGAATCCTGTCTATGGCAACTGGTTGTGTGGTCACACCTACAGGAGATAAGGTCCTTAAGCTGCTGGCAAGCCACAGAACCATCCTGTTCTCTGTATCATCTGTGGCAAATCCTCTCTATACTAGGAAGACTCTCCTTATACCAGGCTCGTAATGGCTAGGCAAGGACATTTTATTTATATGGCTCACTATCTCTAGGGCTTACAGCTCTGTACAATCAGAACATGAAAAATAAACAAACAGGTACACAGTTAAAATAAATGCAGAATAAAAGTATTATTAAACAATAAATTAACTAGTTTACAATTACCACAAAAATAAACATCATTGGCCTCACTGAAAAAAAATGTTTTGATGGAGGTTTTAAATGCAGACACTTCAGTGCAATACTAGGAACCTCTCCACTGCAGTTACAATAACATAGAAACACAGACAATGAGAGCAGCAGAAAAAGACTAATGGTCCATGCATTCTAGCCAAAGTTCCCTATCAAACCCCAGGACCTACTGTCCATAGAGAGTACTAGCCCTAACTACCCACTCCCCTATTTCCCTTTCTACTACTACCTCCCTGAGCAACCACTATACACTACACTATGTCCCAGCCATGCTTGAAGGCATTTATGGTTCTGACACCAACCACATCAGCTGTCAGATGGTTCCACCACCCTTTCTGTAAAATAAAACTTTCTCACTTCCCTCTTGAACCTCATCCCCACCAGTTTCCACTCATGCCCCCATATTCTTGATCCGCTACTTATGACAAATAGTTCCTTGCAGTTTACTTTGTTCATTCCTTTCAGGAACTTGAACATCTCTGTCATATCACCCCTCTGTCATCTGGTCTCCAGTGAGAACATGTTCAGTGCTTTGAGCTAATCCTCATAAGATCTGCCCTGCTTGCCATGAATCGTGCTGATCACTCTTTGTTGTACTGCCTAGCCTGTCCGTATCTTTCCTAAGGTGAGGACTCCAGGACAGGTCACAGTACTCCAGGTGTGGCCTTACTATTGATCTTTAAGAAGACAGTAATACCTCCTTTCTTCTACTGTCAATACCCCTTCCGATACATCCTAGCATCCTATTCCCCTAACTAGAGGCTTTGTTGCACTGACTTACATGTTTAAGGGATTCACTAATGATAACTGTTAGGTTCCTTTCTCAGTTGAAGTGCTCAGCTTTACCCTTCCCATCCGGTACTCTGTCCTGAAGCTCTTGTTCCATGGTTACACTGTTTGGAACTGAATTTTAACAATCAAACCTTAGAGCATCTATGTAGACTTTGCAAGTCACTCTGCACCTCCCAAATTGTTTTGTTGCTCTATACTCTCCCACAGAGTTTAGTGATGTCTGCAAATAGACACAGCTTGACCAAGATTCCTTTTCCAATGTCACTGATGAACATATTGAAGAAGAAAGGACCCTGGAAGGATCCAGTGGTACCCAACTTATGGCCTCCCTCTCTTTGGATTTGGCACCATTAATCACAACTCTCTACTGCACTTCCTTCAAACAATTTAATTCCCGTCTTATTATATCCCCTGCCACACTGTGATCCTCCATCTTCATCAGCATTCTTCTGTGTGGCACTGAGTCGAAAGCCTTGCTTAAGACAAAGTAGAATAAATCCAAGGGGTTGCCCCTATCCAATATCCTCATCACTCCATCAAAGAAAACTATCAGACTGGTCTGACAAGACCTCTCTGCCACAAACCCATGCTGTTTACTGTCCTGGGGTCCGTTGCTCTACAGGTAGTCTACACAATTCTCTTTGACCAGTGACTCCATCAGCTTACCCACAACAAAGGTAAGATTGAAAGGTCTGTAGCTCCCCGCTTGTTTCTTGCCCCTCTCATAGAGCAGAACTACATCCACTACTCTCCAGTCTTTGGGTACCACCTCTATCTGTAATGAGCTATTGAACAACCAAGGGTTCAGCCAGTTCTGCTGCTAGTTGCTTGCTAACCCTAGGATGCATCCCATCAGGCCCTGGGGCTTTATCTATCTTTAGGGTTGAGAACCTTTTCCAGACCCTTTTGCTGGTAAATATTGGCTGCCTCATCTCCGGGACCCCCTTGATGGCTGCCTTTTATGGCATGGGCTCACTGTCTTCCCTTGTGAAGACAGAGAAAAAGTAACCATTAAAGGAAGCGACTGCCTTTGCATGTCCTCCTCTACCTGCCCTACCTCCTCAGATGGCTAAATATCCCCCTTCTTTAATTTTTCCCCAAATATACCTGAAAAACAGCTTTTCCCTACCCTTGACTCACTCAGCAATATGCAGCTTAGTGTTTGCTTTTGCCTCCCTAACCACTCTCTTTGCTTCCTTAGTTCTCAGCTGGTATTTTCCCCATTCTTCCTCTCCCTGCACTTCCTTGTACCTGATGAAGATATGATTATTTGCCCTCATTGCTTCCCTGACCCTTTCTGAGAACCATATCGGTCTCTTATACCCATTTCTTCTGGTTATTGTTCTCATGTATAACTTAGATGCCTTGAGGATGGCCCCCTTAATTGCCCCCCATCTCTCCTCCACACCTCTGATGCTTTCTACCCAAACTAACCCGTCCCAGATCAACTCCCTTATCCTGTTGAAGTCTGCCCTTCTGAAATCAAGGACCTCAGTCCTCTATTGGGCCTTCCAGCCCCAAGCACCAGCTCAAATAAAATAGAGCTATGGTCACTGGACCATAGTGGCTCCTCTACCTGCACACCTCTTACCACCTCCAAGTTGGTAGACACCCCATCAAGAATAAAGGCCTGCCTAGTTGGTTCCTTGACCAGCTGCACCAGCAGACAGTCCTGTAATGTATCCAGCAGGGCTGGATGTTTGGTGCAGCTGGAATGTCCCAGTCAATATCCAGCAGGTTCAGATCCCTTCCCCCACTTACCTCTCTCTTTGCCACTCCTCTTCCTATTTCTTCCCCAAGCCCCCTATCACTCTTTTCCCCTTGTCTTGGCAGTCTACAGATCATTCCAAACCATAGTTTCTTTCCTGAGGCCACCGTTCGCTGCACCCACAGTGACTCTTTCCCCAATACCTTCCCTGATGTATCCATCTTCTGCAGCTTTACACAGAAACATAGAAACATAGAAGCTGATGGCAGATAAGGACCTCAAGACCCATCCAGTTTGCCCATTTTTTCTACCTTATGAATGTGTCATAGGCTTTGACACCATGCCTGACATACTGTATAGGGGTACATTCCCCTTTACCTTTTCCTCTATCCTCCTAAACACTGTGCAACCGGGGGCTGTCAGGTCCCAGTCATTATTTTCTGAGGCCCAGGTTTCTGTGCTGGCTACAAGGTCCATCTCAGTGTGTGCCATTATTGCCTGGAGCTCACTAATTTTATTACCTAGACTGCTGGGATTAAGGCCAACCCACTTTCATCTAACTGATGATCCCTTTTTCCTATTTACTTGGCTTTCGCCCTTATTCTTCCATAAACTCTTTAACTTCTTCTTTTTCATGTTGACTGCAGGCTTCATAAGCTCTCCCTCCTTGGTCCATTCCTCTAGCCCAATTTTAAACCCAACCTTTTCTTTTTTACCCACAGATTAACAGGAGTAATAGCTAGGTTCTCTTTCCTCTCTCATATCACCATGGTTCCCCTAGCCTCAGTCTCCCCTGCAATCAGTTGTCTAATGAAGATGTCAAACTTCTGCCCCATTGCATTGGACCCCTCTTTTGTCAGGTGAAGCCTGTCACCCTTGAACATCCTCCTGCCTCAGAAGTCCCCCCAATCCCCCACAAAGTGGTACCCTATCTCTTGACAGCATCCTTTTAAACACACATGAAACGCCTCAGTCTCAATCCTCCTTATGCTATCTCCACCCCATTTCACACAGGTAAGACTGGGGAACTGACTGAGCCTTCATTCTGTCCCACAGTCTGAGAAAGTTCCACTTCCATGTCTTCACATGCTGGTTCTCCAGATCATTGGTACTCAAGGTTATCAGCACCCCCAGCTTCCCTTCCCACTCTGCCATTCTCCATACTCTGTCTACTGTACATTCCAGATGGCTGATGCAGCAGGAAGGCACCTGACCATCTCTCGCCCATCTAACCCCCCTTCCACCAACTTCTGTGCCCCCCTCCCTGATCATTGAGGACCAACCACTAAAACTCTCCTGGCTGATTTCTTCCTGCTTATTCTTCTTAGGTGCCACCAAGTCATCCTGCCTATTACCCCCAAATGACTCAGAGTCTCCCCCCCCAAGCAGAGTCAGGTAACCGAGTCTCCTCAAGGGGTACAAAGTAATTTGCTCTCTGGATGGTATGGGGCTGGTCAGCTTCCTTGTGACTACTCCCGCCTCCCAGCCCCCTCTGCCTCCACACCACTCTCCAACCCCTGGACCACTTGGGCAGTGGGGTGTGGGCTTCAGTTGCTCCAGTGATGCAGCTGAGATATCTCTTCTCTTGCTGCTGCTACCTGCTCAGCATGGAGTGCCACAAACATCTAGCAAATGTGGCAGTGTTCACTCCTCCAGAGCATAATCCTGAGAAGAGCACCTCACAGTCCCCACAACTGACTTGCTGTATCTCACCTCGGTACTGAACCTATGATAACCAGGGCCACCGGAAAATTGTGGAAAAGGTTACCCAAAATTGCGGAGCATTTTGCAAAACTTGTGGGACATTGCAGGGGTTCTATTATAGACCCTGAGTGCTTCACAATAAATCTTTTAATGTTTTCTGCAGCATATATTAGTCAGTATAAATTGCTAAATGAATACACTGACACCTGAATATGTTTAAAACATAAAGAAAAGTTTATGTTCCTAAAAAGAATACTAAATTGATAAGCTATCATAAGCATTGCCTATCTTCAAAAATTTAAAAGCATCTACCTCATACAGTGCTAAATAGATTCTATAAAGTGAGCCACCGCAAATCAATATTAAATAAAATTACAAAAAATATTTTTTTGTTTCTGGCTGTTGAATAATGAAGCCTAATCAACAGCTGTTTACAGTGCTCTGCCAGCTATTCATCCACTTTGGTACAAGAAAAAATAAACAGATAGTGGTGAATAACTGAGTTTTAGTAAAATGTTGTTAAAGTGTTTAATGGTCATAATTTGTACTGTAGGTACTGTACGCTATTTTTGAAATCACATATTTAAACATTAAATCTGGGGGTTATTGCGGCTGGCAGTATAATCTATAGGTTTGAGTAACAAACTGTGAATGAGCTGACAACATGTAGCAGACCTCGGTTTGATTCCCACAGCTTCCAGTTGCATACTGTGTGATTCTGAGCAAGTCAGTTAACCTCGTCAGTGCTCCTGGGTTGTATCTGAAAACAGGCACTTGTGCCTAGTGGGCCTTTCATGGTCACCAAGAAATGTGAAAAAATACCAATACATTTTTACTGCATCATACAGTAGTCAGGGTACCCTGTAATTTACCTTTGTTTTAGTCTGGCTGCAATGATTTTGTTTAGTTAAAGATAACTGTTCAGATACATTTTGTGTTTTATAAGCTTGTTTTTAGACTTTAGTCAGGTTTTTATTGTAGTCTTTGCATGTGAGCATCTAGGGGTCTGGGGGTAATTGCTAAGAGTGAGATCACTGTTAGCAACTAGCTTATTCAAGTTTAAAATCAGCAGGGCCATCCAAAAATCATCAGCTGTTTGAATCAAAACTAGTCTGAATGAAAGTATGCTCACAAGGAAAAACTTGCCTTGCCACTTACAAAAAGGCTTCATAATTAGCACCCCATTTAAGTGAATGGGATAATTTGCAATGTGGCAACAAAAAGTTTTCTGATAGACTGCTTAAACACAGAACAAATGTTAAGTGTTTAAGTGTACTTATGCTTGGCCAGTGGATTTTGAAATCAAACAAGACAAGGATTCAAAAGAAATTGGTGTCACTTAAAACCCTTGCCCTACCTTGCACTGCATTGTTTCGGCCAAACCCAAGTCTGCATGCAACACTGTCAATATATTTGAGAGTATTTTATTAAAAATGTTAATACTTTTTACACAGTTCAATATAAAAACTCAAAAATTGCAAGAAATTGTGGAACATGTCCGTTTTTGCGGAGAATGGTGAAAATTGCGGATTCCGCAAAAAAATTGCGGGTGCAATTTTCCAGTGGCCCTGATGATAACCTAGACAGCTGATAACAACCTGTATACCCTTAACTGCCTAGTGCCTTTCATCTTGAACTAGACTTGTTACTTCCAATCCTGCTTTGCTACCTGGTTGTCCTTCCTAGATTACTATCCCATGTAGTATTAAATTGGTGTTCTTTATAGACATTAAATTGATGTTCTTTCTGCTTATTTCTAGTGGCTGTACAAGTGGGTGCTCAAAATCCTATGACAATAACAAAGAAGAGCAGATGCCAAAATCCTGTCTTTAAATGAAACAGGTAATGATGCCTACACCCATAGCACTGTGTGCAGGAAGCTATGAAGACATGAAGAAATGATCGCTGCTGCATGTGCTTTCATATAGTTACTGTATTACCACTAGCTACCTCATACTGTAGCTAACATATATTTTGTATGAATGGCACTACAATAAACCGTTCTCTGTCTCACTATTAATTTGCAGTCAAGAATCTTGTGGATGAGCAAGAGTATTAAAGTATTATAAATGCTTCAACAGATTTGTGTACATTTTTGAGTCAAGAAGGAAACCACCATTATTTTTTTTTTTTTTGTTTTTTTTTATAATCTTTGAGAAAGTTAAAATAAAAAAGGAACATAGATTTTAATTCTGGAAAAAAAACAAGTCAAGTAGTAAGACTGGATAGTAGTGATTGTTGTGTTTGCCTTCTTAAACTGTTAGTACTGATGGGCAGATAGTAGATTATACCCCAAGGGGCTCCATTTTCAGTCACAGAGGATGGTTGTGCAAAACTGTGAGCTTTACTGTTACCCCATGGTGTGAAAAGCTGTTTGTGCTAAACATATACATTACTGCATGCTGAGGGGGAACATCCACCCCTGCAACACTGTGACCATGCAAATGAAAAATCCAGATGTTATCAAGCACAAGGGACTTGCTTGTTAGCAACATCCACTGATCTGCAGCATGGCAAAGCACTACTCATATGACACTATGCTGTACTGTCATTCAGTAGAGAACATGTTTCTTACCTGGAAACATAGAAACATAGATATTGTCGGCAGTTAAGGACCACAAGGCCCATCTAGTCTGCCCGTAAGCCCTGTACTTGATTACAGCTTCTGACCCTCCCTCTGCTTTACCTCTCTGGTTCCCCTCTGCCTGCCCCATACATGTTTAAATCCAACCACAGTGCTTGCTCCCACCACCTCCTGTGGCAGACCATTCCATGTGTCCACCACCCTTTCTGTGAAGAAAAACTTACATATGAACATACAAACTTGCTGGACCTACGGTCTATCGAGTTTCCTCGATTGTGCAGCTAGCAGCCCTTATACTGCAGCTGCCCCTCCCTCCCCCCTGCCCCTCCAATGATCCTTCCACTTGTCCTGTCCCATCCCCTTTTGAAGCAGCCCACTGTATTACAGGCCACCACCTCCTCTAGTAATGTGTTCCAACCTGCCACCACCCTCTCTGTAAAAAAGTGTCTCTTCATTTTCCTTCTGAATCTACCCCCCTCTAATCTCAGACTGTGCCCTCCGGTGTCTCTCCCCCTCCTTAACTGGAAAAGCCCCTCTGTGTCAGTCCTATTTATCCCCTTCATGTACTTGAAGGTCTCTATCATGTCCCCCCATCCCTCCCCTCCTCCAGGGAGTACATGATCAGCTCCCTCAGCCTACTCTCACAGGGCAAGTCCCCTAGCCCTTGGATCATTCATGTTGCCCTGCACTGCACCGCCTCCAGTAACCTAATGTTCTTCTTCAGGTACGGCCACCAGAACTGCACACAGTACTCCAGGTGTGGTCTAATCAGTGACCTGTACAGTGGCAGGATCACCTCCCTTCTCCTGGAGGATAAGTCTCTGGCAATGCAACCCAGCATTTTGTTAGCCTTGGCAGCTGCCTTTCTACACTGCATGGAGTTGTTCATTGCTCCTGTTATGATTACCCCTAGATCCTTTTCCTCCTCAACTGTGGCCAGCTGAATACCCCCTAGCTGGTAACTCCGTCTTATTTTTTTTGCCCCGAAATGTAGCACCTTGTATTTCTTAGCATTGAACCCCAGCTGCCAAGTGTCTGACCAGGCCTCCAATTTCACAAGATCATTCTGCAGCCCCTGCCAGCCTGCTAGGTCATCCACTACTGCTCCCATCTTGGTGTCATCTGCAAACAGACTGATCTTGCTCTTGATGCTTATTGAGATGTTTGCTGTGAAGATCCCAAATAACACTGGCCCCAGTACAGATCCCTGTGGCACCCTGCTTGTCACTGACCTGGATGATGAGAGCCCCCCCACCCCCCTCTGCAGTCTCCCTTGCAGCCAGTTCACAACCCATCCCACCATCTTTTCTGCTGCCCTTCCAGCTTACTTCCCAGCCTCCCATGCGGCACCAAATTGAATGCCTTGCTGAAGTCCAGGTACAGCACATCCACTGCATGGCTCTTGTCCAATTGTCTGGTTACCCAATCATAGTACTGCACCAGGTTAGTCTGACAGGATCTGCCCAAGACAAATCCATGCTGCCTGTTATCCTGCAGCCAATTAGCCTCCAGGAGGGAAACCAGCCTTTCCTTCAAGATTGTCTCCATCAGCTTTCCCACAAGAGAAGTGAGGCTTACTGGTCTGTAGTTCCCTGGCTCATCCTTGGAGCCACTCTTGTGGAGGGGCACCATGTGTGCCATCCTCCAGTCCTGTGGTACGCACCCCAAGTCCAGAGAAGCATTGAAATCACTACATAAATTGAAAAATAATATAAAACAAGCAAAAAAGAATACAGAATTTAGACTTGCAAATGAAAAAGAGGACAGGAATTTCTTATTTTCCTATATAAATGATAAAAAAAAAATCAGTCAAGAGTAATAGGGCCTTTAAATATTGATGGCAAAACATATGCTAAACCAATAGAGATGGCTAAAGAGTTTAATGAGTATTTTAGTTTGTTTTTTGTTAAGTCAGATGATAGGAATGTTGAGGGTTTATTTGAAAATGCAAAACATGATCCTTCAAAATGTATTACTAGTTCTAAAGTCCTTGTGAAACTTGAGCAACTTAAAGTCAATAAATCTCCTGGTCCGGATTACCTGCACCCAAGGTTCCTCAAGGAATTAAGGATCAAATTGGCACCAATAATAGCAAACATAGGTATAAGGTCATTAAAAGAAGGATATGTTCCGAGGGATTGGAGGAGAGCAGAGGTTGTCCCCATTTATAAGAAGGGAAATAAGGCAGTCCCAGCAAATTACAGACCCATTAGTTTGACATCAACGGTGAAGAAGATTATAGAAAGTTTTATAGTGGAAGAAATTAAGGGATGGTTGAAGGATAACAATAAGATTGATGAGTTACAGCATGGATTTGTAGAAAACAGATCTTGCAACTCCAATTTAATAAGTTTTTATAGCTGTATAGGGGAACACTTGGACAAAGGGACACCAATGGATATGGTGTTGTGAGATTTTAGTAAAGCCTTTGATTCTGTTCCCCATAGGCTCTAATTTTAAAGATGGTGGAGACAGGTCTTAACATCACCATCATTAGATGGATTGCACATTGGTTAATGAACAGAAACCAATCAGTAAGAATTCAGGGGGTTTTCCTCATATGAATTAGAGGTTGAAAGTTGGAAACCACAGGGATCTGTGCTGGGCCCATTACTTGTTTGTATATATACAGCGGATCTCAAATTAAATAGTGGAAATAAGTTAGTACAATTTGCAGATGATGTAAAAATTGGGGGAACAGTTGATACATTCGAAAACAGGTTACGGTTTGGTGAAGATATTCTTGCTGTGGCTGATTGGACTGAGAAAAATGGGATAAAGCTGAACCTGAAGAAGTGTAGTATATTGCATATGGGAAGGAATAATATATGTCAAGATTATAACATCAAAGGGATCAATTTAAATACATCAGAGTATGAAAAGGATCTGGGGATAAATGTCACAAATAATTTAAAGTGGGAAACCCATTGTAAATATGTAGCAAACAAAGCAATGTACATAACAAATACTGTCAGGAGAAGCTTCTATTCAAGAAATGAAACAGTGTTGATGCCTGTATATAATGGTTACATAAGACCAATTTTGGACTACAGAACACCAAGTTGGAGTCCATATTTAGAGAAAGATAAAAGGTTAATCGAAAGACAACAAAGGACATTTACAAAGTTAATAAGTTGTAAAGGAAAAACATACAGAGAAAGATTGGGTTACTTGAATCTATGGCCACTGGATCTAAGATGAAAAAGAGGGGATATACTTCTATTACATAGAATTTTGAAAGACAATAAGTTGAGGGGTGCTTTAGAGCTAGTGAATAAGGATTTTAAATATTATATGAGATGACACAAATATCAAATTATAGAAAAGAGGTGTCGAACAGAGGCATGGAAACAAAGTCTTGTGACCAGATCAGTTAAATTATGGGACAAATTACCTAAGGAAGTAGCTAATGGACCAATTTTCCATGTTTTTAAAACTAGGCTGGATAAATACATAAAGGTTAATAACCTTGTTACTTCCACTGTGTAGTGGGGACAGCTGATATGGGCAACAAGCCTTCTGCTGTCTTATGCACCCAAGTATGAACCCAAGTATGAACAGGTCTGCCAGTGATTCTGCCAGGACATCTGCCAAGTCCCTTAGAACCCTGGGGTGTTTGCTATCCTCACATTCCCTCTTAACCTGCCACATTCCAATTTCATGTCATGCCCCCTCATTCTTGTGCTCCTCCTATATTGGAAGATGTCTCCCTCCTTGACCTTGTTTATGCCTTTGAGGTACTTCAATGTTTCTATCATGTCCCCTCTCTCCCTCCTCTACTCCAGCGAGTACATGTTGAGGTCCCTTAATCTCTCCTTATAAGTTTTGTGGTGCAAGCCCTAACCATCTTAGTTGCCCTTCTCTGGGCCGTCTCCAGCCTGTTAATGTCCTTTTGAAGGTGCAGCCTCCAGCACCGCACACAGTACTCCATGTGAGGCCTGACCAGGGTTTTACCTCCCCCTCTGTATCTGCATTTACCACATGGGCCCTCAGTGGACTAGTGGTTCCTCCATTTTTGGCCTATTGATCTTCAACCTAGCAGTCCATTAGACTCCACAGACATTCTTCGCCCACCAGCCCATTTGTTTTAACCCCTCCCCTTACCGAATGCCAGTAGAAGATCTACAGGCAGGGGGCCACTGGAGGATGCAACCAGCAGTACAAGGGCAATCACTTTATTGAGAATGTCCCTGCAGATCATTTGCACAGTGGCCCCTATCCCCTTTTCTGTACAGCTGTCAACACTTTTGTGACCATGCAAGAATGGGTCATGAACCCCTTGAGCATAGCTCAACAGGGTAGCGAAGTCAATCATGGTGAAAACAGATCACAGCAACCACCATGATTTGCAACTAAGAGTGAGACACCAAGTATCATGTGCTGGTTAGTGCAATTGTCTGGTGTTTATTTTGCCTTGCTTTGAACGTATTTAAAAAAATATGCTATTTGAATAAACTATCCTATCATCCCTATTTGTGTGACAAAGCATTCAGGAGAATCAGGTCTCCCAGTGGATACTGTTGCAGCTTTTGCTAGGGTGACCTTTAATGACTAATGAGCAGTTGGGGGAGGATTTGAGGGAGGGGAAAGTGTCTTAAATCTTGTATTTTGTTTATATTATAGTCTTACTGGTGACCACTGTTTTTTTCTGACTTACAGAGATTTGTGCAACCTATGAGGTGAGGGAAAAGGATGCACTTGTTTAAAAAACCAAAAAGATTTGAGAAGTGGAAATGACTAGTGGCAAAGAAGGACAGCAGCAGGTACTGACTAAACTGAAAATTAAATGGATGAAACTATCAGCACAAATTAGGATGTAGGATGTACTTAAGCTTCAGTAGGCAAAACCTGAAGAAAGGCTCAGAGGGGGAGAATGTTTGGGCATCCAATCTAGAAACAGAATGTGAGCCAGAGGCTAGAGATGCTGGAGTCCCAGGAAAGACAGCAAGAACAAGACAAGGCAAAGAAGGCTACATGGACAGAACACAAGAAGTCTTTGTGCAAGTCCAGGAGGAGGAGGAGGAGGAGGTGAATGCTACTTGAAATGCAAAGACAAGGAGCATGGCAAGCCTACAAGAAAAAGAGCTACAGGCTGCACGCCTAAAGGAGTAGACTGTGAAGGGCAAACTCAAGGTGATTGTACTACTGCTAGACAGAAGGTCTTTGGCAAATCTAGTAAGAGATGGAGGAAGAAAGAAGTTGAGCAGATCCACCACCCAGCAGCTGTAGCTCACCCCTCCATGAAACTCCACCATTCAGAGAGTCAGCCAGCTGAACCAGAGGCAGGCCTTCAATAAAGTGGCTCCCTAAAAACTGGAAGCAACTCACTGCTAGATGCCATTGACACTTGTAGCACTTACCAGCACATTGAAGGCAGTCTGGGGTTGTGAGGATGAGCAAAGCCTGCCACACTTGTCCTCCCCCACAACTGTTGTCCAACAGCTATAACTCCCTCCATCCATGAAACTCCCCCAACTGGGGTGGCCAGCTGAACCACAGGATGGGTCTTCAAGGAAGCAGCTCCCTTTAAATTAAGAGAACCTCACTGCCAGATGCCACTGCAACTCAGAGCCATTACCAGCATATTGGGAGCAGCCTGGGGTCATGAGGATGAGCAATGCCTTCCACACTTGTCCTACCTCCATTATTGCCATCCAGCAGGTGTAACTCACTTCTTCCATGAAGCTCTGCCAATTGGGTGGCTAACTGAATCAGAAGGTAGGGCTTCAAGGAAGCAGCTCCCTTTAAATTGAGAGCACTTCACTGCCAGATGCTGTTGCCATTCAGATTCCTTACCAGCACATCAAGAGCAGCCTGTGGTCATGAGGACAAGCAAAGCCTGCCGTACCCATTCCCCCCCCTCATGATCACTGTCCAGGAACTGTAACTTACCCCTTCCATGAAATTCTGCCAATCAGGTGGCCAGCTGAACCAGAGTGTACGTCTTCAAGGAAGCAACTCCCCTTAAATCAGGAGCACCTCACTGCCAGACATGTTGCCACTCAGAGCCCTTACCAGCACATAAGGAGCAGCCTCAAGCAGTGAGGATGAGCAAAGCCTGCTACACTTGTCCTCCCCCTCAAAATTATCATCCAGCAACTGTAACTCACCCCCTCTACAAATCTCTGCCAATCAGGTGGTCAGTTAAACCAGAGGACAGGTCTTCTCACATCTTTTCAATACCCCACTTTCTAGCAGTCTTCTGCGCTGCAGTCCAGAGCACAAAAGGCCACAGCAGAAAGGGCAATGGGAGTCCAATGAGGGAGTCATCCATGCAGGCAGTCCTAAGTCCTCATCTCTTTAATCTAAATTTTCAAACTCTAAACCTTCACCGGCAGCTTGCCCACCCTATCCATTTCAATAGTCAATCCTCCAACCAACCCCTTATAAACTGGATCCTATCTACTCACCCTCGCTGTATTATGGCAACTGACACCCTTCCTGATTTGTTCGGTGACCACTGCATTACTTTTTGTATCCATAAAATCACTGTGAAAAAGGCTTCATCTAAAATCATCAATGGTTGTTCCCACCACAATTTTTTCTTGCCTCATTTCCTGTCTGATCTCCTGACCACTGGCCGGAGCCAAGTACACAAATTCTCTGACCCCGATCGGGTGCTAGCACTTTTCTGCACCAGATTCCTAGTCATCTGTGACTCCCATGCTCCAATCAGATCTATCAATTCCCTTGGATCTCTGTGGACTACTGTTTTTTTGTAAAACTTGTTTATTAAATTCCAACAGACAACAGACACAAACAAAGTTGATTAATACATATAGCAAAACCAATTACAGGATTGTACAAGGTCAGCAAACTGATCAGCAAATTTATCAGTTTGTTGATAGGCAGTGTCAGTAAATAGCCACAGAACAATGGAACATTACAGTACACAGATAGAGGTACACTAATTGATAAAGGTATCAAGGGCCCCAGCATGCATTGCTAACAGAATAGGAATAGTGCCCCTGAGGGGATAATACTCAGCAGGCCATGCAAGGGTTACAATTGGAGAGCCAGTGTCGAAGGCTCATTTCCCTAGCAGATCACTGGTACCTAGCTACAGCAAGTGACCAAACAGCACCACTGAAGGAAAGCTGACCCAGAAGTAATGTCCACCTACAGAGGAAATAAATTATTCTCAATAGCAGTTATTGGGGGGGGGGACATAAGTTTTGACATTTTTACTGCTTCACCATTTGCAGTTAACTACACCCTTTCCATTTGTAAGCAGATATGGAGGTTATGGGCCCATATTTGAATGATAGAGGGATCAGAGGAGAGCCAGGACTAAGCTATGGCCTTTCTGGCATTTACCAGTGTTAAGTTTTAGTTTAGTTTAGTTTATTTCAACACATTGCAGCCAAACGCCTCAAAGGGGTGGCTGAAGTTGCATATAATATAATACAGCAGTAACGAGCATAACAAAACAATAATCCATAGTAACATATTAAAAACATAATATTCCAATAAAATACATACTAAAAAACTTTATAAATATGTAGTACAAAAAATATTCTTTTCTCATGCACCCAGTTTCAACCCTTATATTATAAATAGCAAAATATATGTTGCATATTCATTCTTCTAAAAAACTCATAAAAAAAGATGATGTATACTTTGTTGTTCTAAAAATTGTTTTTTGCCATCTAACCTGTTTCCTTAACCCATATACAGACACATCTCTGGGTGGTAATAGTGCATGAAGTTTGTGCAAGGGGTTACATATTTCCTTAACCAATTTCCTTGTCATTTCTCTTCTCCATTCGTCTAACCGTACCAGCTTACACTTTTTTAAAGCTTCTTCATACTGTAAGGAATCTCATTCCCCAGAATAACGTGCAAAGCTCTGTTTTGTATCCTTTCTAGTTCTTGACTTTCTATGTTTGCAAGTCCAGCATCCCACACTGTCGAAACATATTCCAAAATTAGTCTAACCACAGTGCAATAAAAATATACCAAATCTTCCTGATTTACCCCAGCTCTTTTTAACAATGTTAAGAAGTATACCCTTGAATTTCTTTCCTTTCTTTAACATCCCATCTACCTGTTCTCTCCACCCGAAATCATGCTGGATTGTTTATTCCTTATAATTTAGCACTCTCAGCTACCTCAACTGTGGTACATCTGAATACGGGGGTGGGGGGGCAGTGGTACCTTATTTGTTGTCCCGAATCTAATTTCCTGCATCTTTTCCAGATTTATCTGCACCTTATTTAGTTGTGTCCAAACTTCAGTTTCTTTTAAATCATCCTGAACAGCACTTAAACTTACTTCACTGAACCTATCAATTACTGAGGTATCATCCACGTATTTGATACACAGCCCTTCGGTTTTTAAATCATTTATCATTACAAAGAATAACAAAGGCCACAGTTTTGTTCCTTGTGGCACACCACCACACATATACTTAATATCTTATTTAAACCCCTCCTTTTCCATCCACTGTGACCTGCTCTGTAGAAAGTCATAAATCCACCTTATAGTACAAGTGGGGATATCTGACTCCTGTAGATTTTTTGTTAATATGTCATGATCTGTCAAATTAAATGCCTTTCTATAATTAATCAATGCTGCTCTTATCAGTTCCCCCTCTTCCCACAATTTCATACACAATTCATGAAATTTTAGCAAGGCTAGATTTGTGAACTCCCCTTTAAAGATCCAAACTGATTTGTGTCAATTTTGTTTGACAAAATTTCCATCACCCACTTTGTAACAACTTCCTCACACTTTTGACCCCACACATGTTAATGAAATGGGCCTAAAATATTTTTTTACATCTCTTGGCACTGTAACTTTTGGCAAAGGCAAAACTCGAGCCTGTTTCCATTGAGTTGGTAGTTTACCGAACAAATTGATTTATTAAAAATTTTACATATCCAGAGTGCAATCAAATCTGCTCCCTCTTTCCATATCTAATTTGGTGTATAATCAGGTACTACAGTACTGTTATTTTTCAATTTTTTTAATGCTTTAGCTGTTTCCTCAACTGAGACTAGATATTTATCTGGTACCTCCCATATTTCCCCTTCTATCTTCTCAAGGGGTTTTAAGCCTCTGCTCACATCACACAAAGTTTTATTTAACTCCTGAACAAATAAGCTACCATTTTCCCTTCCTTCAAAATCAGTTGTCTGCTCACTTTCTTACTGGTTCATCAGGTTTATTATTTTGTAAAATATCCTTAGTTGTATTCCGCCATTTGTTTAGTTCTTTCTCAACTGATGGTATTCTACTAACCATCCTAACTTTAAAGCTGTCTGTCTTTTTGTATCAAGCTTCTAAATTCCTCATTCACCCATGGTTTACCACCACCCTTTAGTATTACTTCACCTACGGGTACAATCCTATCCATAATTTTGTGCAGTGTACCTATCACATTAATCCAATTAGATTCAACTGACTGTAATTTAAACTATTCAGGATCTAATTCATCAGCCATTGAATCTAACACTCTTTCTTTCTTCCCTTTATTCCATTTCCTACTCAAAACCATATGTCTCGTATATCTTTGTTGTTTGCATCCTTCAAAACTTGAGGTCGTTAATACCACATTATGGTCTGATAATCCAATAGGAGATGCAACCATGGGTAATTCTAACCAATCAGACACATTTGTAATATAGTGCTGCAGACCAGAGGTGTAACCCTTTTTTAAGTCAGTATCTGTCATGGTAAGCTCCCAATAAGAACTCCAGTGGTGACATGGGAGGATGGGACTCCCAATTCCTGAGACATTATAAGGTGAACAGAGTTCCACAACTGCACAATCTTAGGACAAGTTGAAACTATATGATATGCTGAAAGTCTCCATCAGATGCTGTGCATTTGGGGCAAAAGGGGGACTTGTCTAGTCTGATCCTACAGAGTTTAACAAGGGTGATGTAGGTCCTGTACATTAAATTTAATTGATCCTGGTGTAGCTTGCTGCTCCTAAAGCAGGTGTTCAAATGCTGGGCTGCTGCTAACCAAGTCTAGGGGTGATGTTTATGGACAAGTCTTGCTCTGATTTACTAGAGTATCTACATTTGAGGATCACCGAACCCCTTAGAGTAGCACAGAATATGGACAAGGGTTTACAGCAGGGTTGGGGCCTACACAGTTCTTCCTCTAATGATGAGGCAGCACACCAGCCCATGCTGTGTCTGGGAAAAATTCTAATTTGCATCTTACCCAGAGATAAGGGAATAGATCTGAGGGTCCCAAGCTCCAGTCCACTCTCAGCTCAGAGAAGGTACATAGCTGACCACCTGTATATAACTGGTCTTTATAGTGCAAGCCTTCCTTTTGCCATATAAGTCAAGATTGGTGAGTTTGGGATGGATAGCTAGGATTCCACTTGACAGTTCCAATTATGTCAGTGTGTTTGTAGATTTCAGGTGGGACAGCAAGAACTCAGTGGGCTGCCAGCCAGACCCTAACAGAGTTCATGGTGAAGAGGTTGTTCAATGCAGACATTCTGTGAGATTCTTAAGCCAGTGCTAGGCAGCCCTTCTTTAGGTCACACTGCAACTCCTCCTTTTCCATGAGCAGTCAAACAGGGGTGTCTCCGCAGGCTCCACTGGGAGGTAGGCCAGCCGGGAAGCAAGGCAGTAATGCTGAAAATGTGCAAGGTGGCACCCCCACCCTAGTGGGTATTCACAAAATTCATCTTTTAATCTGGTTACTTTTCCCATTACAAAAGAACATATGGATGATAGAGTACAAATGATGACAGCGGTTTAGACGGATTTGTACTGGATGGGACATGTATGTGTACAGACATCTAGGAAGGATAGTCATTTTCATGGTGTTAATACTTCCCAACAAGGACAGAGGTTAATATGTTCCAACAAGTGCAGCCACCTATGCCAGGAGCACAATATAGGGGTTACAATAGCGGAAGACTTAATGATGGGGAAACTGTGAAAAGGCAGCTCTAAAGGCCAGTGGCATGCTAGTTTGCAAAAAGAGGGATATTACGAGTCACAGAAAGGAGGTAGTGCTGCCACTCTACTGGTCACTTGTGCGCCCCCACATGGAATACCACATACAGTACTGGAGGCTGCACCTCAAACGGGACATAGACAGACTGAAGACAATGCAGGGAAGAGCAACAACAATGATTGAGAGGCTGCACCAGACCGCATATGGGGCTAGGTTGAGAAAGCTCAACATGTACTCTCTGAAACAAAGGAGGGAGAGGGGGTACATAATTGAGACCTTTAAATATGTTAGGGGTATAAATAAGATTAAGGAACAGGAGCCGTTTCAGACAAAGGAGAGCAGTAGAACTAGAGGGCACAATGTGAGGCTGAAGGGTGGGAAGTTCAGCAGCAATATCATAAAGTTCTTCTTTACTGAAAGGGTGGTTGACCCTGTGAGGTTGTGGGTATAGATGGACACCAACACAGGAATGGCAAGTTTAAAAGCAACTTTACTCAAACAATAAAATGTAAATCTTAAGCAGACTGATGACAAAAACAAGAAATAGTAAATCAAATTCCAAACTTCTTCTTTACAGTTGACTTCACTGAGATTGCTAATACCACTAGAAGACAGCTAGAGGCATCCTAAGATCAGTACTTTACTGATCCCTCCTTCGATCTGCCTTATCTTTCAAGTAGGGGTCTATTTATACCTGTTTTGACTCAGGTGTTCACTTTGGTTCCACCCCCATCTAGCAGAATTTGTCTAACTGCATTTAAATACAGTTTTATTCACTTGAGAACCAATACAGAGACACTCTAGATACATCTGTTATGCTTTCAATTGTTTCCTACAAAAATAAAACATGTAAACAGCTGTTTACAGAAACTCTATAATGGAGGTTCCTCCCCTATGCTACCTGTGCTATAATTAGAGGAAACAGGCCAGCTGGCTGTATGGAAACCAAGCATGCCTCTAGGCAGGACCTCCATTCAAAAGACCAACAGGTAAATAGATTTCAACATACACAAAAGCCAAGAAGTTATGCATGCAGTACCATATGGAGCACAGGAGTTAGAAGAAAATAAAATAAAAGCTTTTTCTTCTACTCCCACCTCTGTTTAAATGCTTTTCTGTATCTAGAAAAAAAAAAGTACAGAAATGGCAGTGTGGTCACAGGGCATTACCCACTCGCAAGTCCAGATAATTTCTGTACAGGACACCCTATCTGGGCTATTATTATATCTAAGGAGATGACGATAAACCTAAGTTACATGCAGTAACACCATCCAAGGCTTTTGTTGCACAGTGCAAGGTTTGCAATAACAACTTTTGTTACAGCTGAAATTTGAGCGGGGAAAAGAGCAACATTTCTGTTTCTTGTTTTACTCAGCCAACTCCACTCCCATTTCTTTATCTGGAGAGCATATACTGGGCACAATTAATAATGCCCAAATGTTGCCTGGTTGGGTTTACACCATAGACCTCTAGCAACAGCTTCTATGAGGGGTCCAGATTATTAGCGCTATGCCGTCACTTTTCAGAAATTTATAGTAATTTACCCTAATATCAAGTTCCTTTGTGTCTGACTGTTTTTTTTCCCTCATACCATGTGTGACATTCATAGCAATATTATCTTGATTACATTAGATTAATTTCCTATGCTAGTATCGGGTGCATTTAGCACAATGCATAAATCCATTTCAGCATTGTAACATAATGTAAGGTGACTAAAACCTGTCACCTCGACTTAGGGAAGAAATGTGCACCTTGACCTTGACCTCAAGAGAACCTGAAATTGTCAGGGATAGAGAGACAGTCATTTACAGGTGGCCTGCCTGTAAATATGTTAGGGGAGTTAGGAAAGAGAAGAAAGTGTTTTGAGAAGCAGACTGCTGTTGCAACAGACTTGAAAGAAAATAGAGAAAAAGGTCTCTTGGGGCACAGCAACTCCTTGACAGACCCATGGAATAGCCTACCCCAGGAGGTGGTGGGGGCCAAAATGGAGAATAGTTCAAAAATGCATGGGATAGACACAAGGGTATGATTTTACATAAAGGGTAAGGGGGAGGTGGTAGCATCCTATCTTTTAGAACAGACCAGATGGACCTTGCGGTCCCCTTCTGTTGTCAAATTCTATGTTTCCATGCCAGAAGGGGGGTTGTAGTTCAGGATTGCTATTTGGCTTAGCCTACAGAGGATGGTTGCATCCAGGTATTTAATTCTGTCAACTTGAACCACTCCAAGGGGATTGGACGCCACCTGGCCATGGTTTAATCTGCCTATGGGCATGCTCTCACTCTTTGTCCAGTTGATTTTGTGACTAGACAGAGCACCATATACCCTGAGCAGGTCGTGCACTTTTGGCAATCCAGTAGCTTGGTTCTGAAAGTGCAGGAGCAGATCACCAGAGAACAGGGCTACCTTGTGTTCACTCCCTCCACCTGTATAGCCTTCTGTACCCTCTTCTCTGCATACGACTGCTGCCAGGGATTTCAGAGTGAACATGTATAAGAGTGGGAACAGAGGAGGGCCCTGTCTGGTGCCTCACCCAAGGCCAAAAGATGGAGATGGAGAAGCATTAACCAGGACTGGGGCTTTGGGAGCTGAATACAAGGTTCAGATCAACCCCCTTAAGTGGGTCCCAAAGCCAAACATTTTGAGAGCCTCAAACGTGTACTGCCACTTAATTCAGTCAAAAGCCTTTTTTGTATCCAAGGCAAGGACCATTGCTCCATGTCCAACCTCCTTTTTAGACTAGATGTAAATTACATTCGGAGTTCTATGGGTGTTATGCTTCCCCTACTGCTCATTGATGAAGTTTGCTTAGTCAGCATGGATACACCAAGGGAGAGCCCGTTCAATGGGTCAGGCAATGACCTTGGCAATAATTTTATAGCTGGCCATTACTAAAGAGATTAGGCGGTACGAGCCACAGAGGATTGAATTCCTAACCTGTTTGGGAAGTACAGTAATTGTGGCAGAGCATGTGGAGGGTAGCAGTGAACCCCTCTGTGAGCTTTCATGCAGCATATCAACCACAGGGTTGAGGAGCTGCTGTCTGAAATGTTTGAAAAAGACAATTGACAGCCCATCAGATTCAGAGGCCTTTCTCCCCTGCAGTCACTTAATGGAACTGATCACTTCCTGGCTACTGAACGTAGACAAAGAACTGCTTACTGCAGAGGAAGGCTAATTGTGGGGAGTTCTTTAGATACATAAGGGGGAAAAAATGAAGATAAGGGGATATTATTATGCTTACAGGGGGCAGGGTAACTGAGGAGGATGAGTAGAAGGCAGCTGTTCTAAATTACAACTTTTGCTCTGTATTAACAGTAGAGGCTAGCAGGCCCTTGCCTGAAAACTGCATAAAGGCTACTGCAAGAAGGATCCCAGAAACAGGACAGATTGTGTTTATGGGAGTACAAGTCAGAAAAGGGCTAGCAGCACTGAAAATAAGAGGATTTGGGAACAGCAAACCACTTCCAGGTCACTCTGTGCATATCCCTGCAATTTTTACATGGGTGATGTACAGCACAGACAATCAGATGGGTGTCAGTTGCCTAGAAAAGCTTCTCATGTGGACCCTGACTCTATGAGTATTATTGCAAGTGGTGTTGCTAACCAGTAAGGAAGGTCTTTTAAAATTCTCTGATGAAACTGATCTGTTCCAGCAGCCCTGTTAACAAGAACTCCCTTGAGTAATTTTCTGCCTCTTCCTTTGTTATAAATAAGTTACACAACTAATCAATATCATCTCCTTTGAACACAGTAACTACATCATAAAACTGATTTCCTTTTCTTTCATAAAAAAAGAGTTATTTAGAATTCTGGGATTCTCATTTATTAAGGCAAGCACAAAGCGATCACTAAATCAATTTGGACTTGCACTAGGTTTGCAACCCTGCCTGTGCAGTCCTTTGCATGTGCCAGGAAAGGGACTACAAAGCAAATTACAAACATGACCACTCATAGTATTGTAGCCCATGCAAGCTAGGCTGCATGCTGCAGTAGTTGTTAAATACTCACTACAATGTCTCATAAATATGTGAGTAGGACATGGGTGGGGTATGGGATGGGAGATGGGGAAGGGGATGAGAGGGGAGAGGGATGGCTGACCATTTGCCAGGCATACCACAGACTGATGGGGGCAGGTATCTTATCAGAAACTGGGTGGACTGCATCAGTAAGGAAGGAATCGGATTGGGTGTCAGACAGGACTGCAATGTAAGGGGGAGAATTTGATGAGGGGAATAGTGTTGGTTACTGGGAAGATAGCATCAGTAATGAAAGCTGCATTGGTAACTACAGGATGACACTGGCAAAAAGGGGAACTGCATTAGGTGAATGGGTGAGACCACAGGGCATAAGAGAAAGAGACTAGACAGTAAGGTTGCTCACAATCTGCTGATTCCTTTCCATTGTGTGTTTGTCAGACAATCAGAATATCCAATTCTAACTCCGATTCCAACTCAGATTCCACCTGATGCCTGGTAAGGCATCAAAGCCAGAATTGGAGTTCAAATCGAAAGTTCTGATTCTGCATCCAACCACCAATGGCAAATCTTACAAAATATCCCCCACTAAGTAAACTGCCAAGGATCCCACAGTGGGCCAGGACAAAATACCTTGCCCACCCACTCCCTAATCTACCTCCTCTCACTTTACTGCTCATCCATAGCAGCTGCTGACTGGGGTAGCCATAAGGGTGATGAGTCTAACGACTACCGAGTCTCCCCCCCCAAAAAAATCTAATTTTGGGCAAAGTTGCTGCTGCTAGTGTTAAACTCAGCAAATGTCCTCTGAGACCAGGCTTTCACTTCCTCCTGTCAGACATAACCACCATAGCAGCTATAATTTTCCCAGTATTCTGGTGTTCTGTGTGCGACCATCTAATCATGTCCCCCAACTTCCAACAATTCTACTTACCCAGAAACCCTCTCCACAAGTGGAGGCCAACTGAGAGAAAGCCCAGGGTTGCAGGCACTACCAGATACATTACTGAATAAAGCATCTGGTGGTGGCAAGCCAGGCTTCCTCTCAGTTGGCTACCATGTGGGAATAGGGCTACTGAGTATGGGAAGTCAGAGGGACAGAATTATCACTCTTGAACTGCCAGAGCACTGGAAAACCTATACATATCTGCTATGGGGCTGAGTACAACTGGAGGAAGTAGAAGCCTAGACTCAGAGGCTGTTTAGCCAAGTTTACCATTAGCAGCATCAATTTTGCCCACATTAGTTTATTAGGGGAAGGGGGTTCTCAGGAGTTGTAAGACTTATGACACTTACAGTATGGACTAGGGGCTGGTGCACTGGGCTGCTTGAGGGAGGGGGGTCGACTCACCGCAGACTCACTGTTCATTTCTGTCAGCGAGGGATGAAGCACGTAACCTGACATTGCTCTGTGCCTATTCTGGATGCCTGCAGCACCACATGAGGTGTGGGAATACCCCAACTAGCAGCTGCCATGGACAGTCTGTAATTTAAGGGAAGAGAGGTAAGAGGGGTTGGGGGAGGCCTTTTCTTCTGGCCCGTTAGAAACCTCGATGATTCTACTGGGTGGGGTTGGGAAGCTGGAAAAGAACTAGGCAGTATAAGGATGCAGATTTGGAACTGGATTCTGAGTTCATATCTGACTAGTACTTTTCAGAATTTGGAATTTTGGCCTTGAATACCAAAATTCTAAATTCAGGAAAAAAGCGTGGAATCAAATAAATAAAATTCCATTCAGTGTAGTCCAAGCAACCCTACTGGATAGGTCAAGCGTGCCACTGGCCACCATGGAGTGCTTGGGATGGCAAGACGGAGGGGACAAGAGGACGCCATAAAATGGTTGGAAAGGGACCGGAAGGGGTGCCACTGGAAACCAGGGAGTGCATGGAATAGGGCAGGGAGTGAGAGACAGCTACAACTGAACAAACAGTATTTGTGGCATAGACATGGGGTGGGTGTTTTGATATCAATGAAGATCCAGGAAAGCAACAGTGTAAAAACAGGATAGCATTACAGGAGCCAGGCTGGGCACATGCCAGAGAGGCCTGTATACTGACCTGGCTAGACTTCAGCTAAGAATGGATAGCAAGAGGTGTTCTGCTGACTAAAGTTGTTAAAAGAGGTCGTTACACGTCTCTATAATCCCTCTCACCAATCACTGTATTTGTGGTGGAGTTAGGCTATACCCTCAGCTGTGACTGATGGACCACTTTTCTATTTCCTTATTACCTAGCTACAAAAACTTCTGTTGTGCAACAGTTAATGCTTTTGTCTTTGCTTTTCTTCTTTTTTCTCCCCCTACCCTAGGTCGGTCACCTAGCATAGCTCTTTACTATCCCTACTAAACTTCCTACTAGTTCTCTATTTTCATTCTTTTTCCATTTCCATCCATTCAGTCCCTAGAATGATGTCAAACACTTGGAGAAGTGTTGTATAAAGTGTATAAGTACATTTTGTGTACAAAAAGCATGAAGGTTATTTTAAATAGGAATACACACAGCCAAGAAAGCATTTTTTAAATAAAAAGGATTCAGAAGCCATATAAAACAATAATCATTTCATGATTAGTACAGTTATAAGAAATCCTTAAGGTATTTTCATAAATTCACACTATAAATCTGTTACTGTATAAAATTCTATTTATGAGGCTGAACAAAAGAACGTGGTATGCTTTATAAAAGTGCTTAGTCACTGTGGATCAGAGATATAGAGAGTCAATATCTGTGGAGATATATACTGTACCTTTGACAGAACCAGGAAGTCCCCTGAAACAACCCCCCCCCCTTGATTTTGAAACAACTATGTTCAGACATGTAAATAGAAAAGGCTCAGTCAGGTGACCCCACCAAAAGATACAAAACCTCTTCACTGAGTTCACTTCAGTGAAGTCCAGTAGAGTTTAGTCTTGAGAGTGCAGGACAGAGGTGCTACTGTAGACAAGCTGTTGAATGCAGATGAGAAGGGTCTGTAGACAAGCTGCTGAATGCAGATGAGAAGGGTCTTAGGAGCTCTAAGATCCGGGACTGTATTATGTGAGAAACTACTGATGTTAAGTAGTGATTTTCTGGGGGCATGGCCAAGCCGGCATCCGGGATGGCAGCATAATCCTGGAGCTCTGTGCATACTTCATCAATTATTTGATTTAACCCACTCCTGGGGACCCTCTCTGGTGCCGAGACGCTCACACTCCAGCAGAAATTGGGGTATGCCACCAAAAATGTCAAAAAAACAGGGGCATTTGAACTTTAAAGGCAGTAGCAGCGGCTCCAAACTCGTGTGTTCCGAGGCCCTGCTACCTCGAAGGGAAAACATGGCTGTTCCGGAATCGCTGCAACAGTCTACAAGCATGGACAGTGCCAACATCAATCCACCTTTACTAGCATTAGAGAAGATGTTCAATGAGCTTAAATATGATCTAATCTGCAAAATGAATGCTGACTTTGAAAATGTCTCTGCTCAGCTGGCGCACTTGCAAACAACAGTTAACTCGTTAGGGGGAAACTGTGGAACAACATGTGGCAAGAATTTCGGAGGTAGAAGAACGGATTAGCACGCGGGAAGATCGACTAACCCAGCTAAACCCTCAACTGCAAAATGCCTTAATGGAAATTGAAAAATTGAAAGCAATCTTAGATGATCATGAAAATCGGGAGAGGCTCACGATCATCTGCATCGTAGGCCTGGCTGAGGGAGTGGAGGGCTGCGACTATGCTGCATACTGTATATCTTGGCTGAAAACTCACCTAAAGCTGCCTCCCGTTTGTGTTTTGGAAGTTCAACGGGCACACAGATCCCCTGGCCGCAGCCCTGTGCCCGCTGAGAGACCTAGACATATTATTTTGACATTTCTACGCTATCAGGACAAGGTAATGGTACTAGATGCAGCTAGAAAGGTGGGCCCTATCTGTGTGGACTCTCAAAATGTTAATATAATCCAGGACTTTTGCCATGCATTGCAAATTCAGTGGAATGCCTTTACACTGGTAAAAAGGAAATTACACCAGCTTGAATGGCCCTTTGCGCTAGTTTATCCAGCTCATCTCGTGATTTGGAGGAAAGGCCAAGCAACTAAATCCTTTACATGTTCTGAAGCAGCATTACAATATATCGAGCAGGAGGCTCCTGCGGAAGAGAGGGCAGATGGCTGAAACATATAAATGTCCACAAGAAGGTGGAGTGCCACTTGAGAGGTACTTTATGTGGGTTGGAGCTCTCTGTAGTCTCGGAGCACTAGGGGGAGCTAATCGGGAAGGGGGGAGTTGGGCTTTGCCCAGTTGGGTCCGTAACTATTTGAGGCCTATCAGGGCTGGACCAGCGGCCTCCCCCGCTGCCCAGGATTGGCATCCCTCTAGTTTTTTGCCCGGGGGTTTACCCACCCACAACATGATTTCTGGATTGCTGAAGTGAAGCTTTGAATAACAGTCTAAAAGCTGGACTAACAATATGACCTGTCACTATGATATGGAGCTGAAGTTTAAGCTATGATTTTGGGCAGTCATTTTATTTATTCAATGCCGTGTTTAATGTTTAACACGTTTATGAAGCTACATAATAGCTGGATTCTGCTGTGTGGGAGGCGGTTGGTGCAAGGGAGGGTCTCGGGGTATGGGGTATTATGAACACTGGGTTGTCGGCCCCCCACTAGAAGGGCCTGACTTATAACTAATATTTGCTCTGAAGAGATGGGAAGAGTTGAGGATGCACCAATAGTAAGGTTGGACATATGAGCACATTTTGCATATTCTGACATGCTTATGGGTTCGAAGGGGTTTGCTGCCATCAGGGGGGCTCGTTCAGGAGGTCCCTTGAGTAGCTCCTGCATCGGTGGTGCTAACTCTTTCAGAAATTTTTATTTTTCTTTCTCCTTCATCTTTCTCAATTATATGGGTTTGGCCTGGGGGTGGAGGGTGGGCTGGAAGCCGTAACCAGGCCAGATATGCAGATAGAGATGGAGGGGCCAGGAGGCTATTTCACGAAAGTCAAGAGGTTTTTGTAGTATACATTTGTAAGTAACGAGGGAGGGCTTAGGGAAGGTGAGGGGATAGTGAGTCTTTTTGCTTTCTTTTTGTTTACAGGGTGTTACTACGTCTGCTGTTTCAGCGCCTGTTGTGCTTAGTTTTTCAATTTTTTAACCCTGCAAGAGGATGCAGGGGGGGAAAGTTTATTGGAAATTGGGTGTGTGTAGGAAGGGGAGGGGACTGTGGGGTTATTTTATAACTGGTTTCAAATTAAAAATATACAGGAGTCGTGTGTGGTGGGTCTGACTACAGCGCATGTCACTGATATCTGGGTGAGAGGTCTGGAACAAATTTATATATAGATGTTATGAGATGGCTAATCTAAAAATGTTAACCTGGAATGTAAACGGGTTAAAAATGGTAGCAAAGCAGAAAAAAGGTTTGGACATATATAAAAAAGATGAAAGCAGACATAGTTATGTTACAGGAACTGCACTTGACACGGGAGGAAGTGTTAAAGTTGGGAAAATCCTTGGGGGGTACCCCGATAGCCTCACACTTTACTTCTAAAGCGAGGGGAACAAGTATCTGGTTCTGTCCAGGGGTCAGAGTTCTGGTGCACTCCCACTGGGCTGATAATCAAGGAAGATACGTGGTGGTTCAGGCCATGGTAGAGGAAGAGAGATTAGTGTTAGTGTCCCTTTATGGCCCCACTTTTGACTGTCCTGAATTTTTTGAACACCTGGCTCTCACTTTATCCACCTTCCCGGATAAGATGATTATAGAAGGTGACTTCAGTACCTACTGGGACCCCTTTTTAGACCACTCAAGGCCGTAGTTCAGGCATCTCCCTAAGAGTGTGAGGGCTCTACAAAATCTAGTTAAAGAAAGAGCCCTACAGGAGGTGTGGCATTTTAGACATCAGGACTTGGAGTTCTCCTTTTATTCATGTGCACATAAAATTTATACTAGGACAGATTGTTTCTTGGCCTCCTCGGAACTCCTGAGTCATATTCTTGAAGTACATTACGGTCCTATTTTGATTTCAGATCACGCCCCCTCATACCTGGAACTGGAATGAGGGGGCACTGGGGCTGAAATGGGTCAATGGAGACTGGACCCAACACTTCTAAGAGACCCTCAATATATGCAATGCATGTCCAGTAAAATAGAGGTTTTTTTAGAGGCGAATAAGATTGAAGACACTTCAGCTAAAACCACCTGGGAAGCACTTAAGGCCTATGTGAGAGGGGAATCCATTTCATACATAGCGTTTAAAAAATAAAAGCAAAAAGGAATGAGGGAGCAAGATCTGGAGTCCAGTATAATGTTATTGGAGAAGCGGGTTATGCATTAGCAGTCTAGCCAAGAGATGGCAATATTAAAAAAACTGAAAGGAGAGTATATCCAAATGAGTTCAAAACGTATAGAAAGGGACATATTAATGGCAAATGCTGGTCAATATTTTGATGGAGATAAATCGGGAAGGTGGTTGACTTGATTAGTTAAGAAGCAAACGGCAAAAAGAACTATTATAGCAATTGAAGATGATAAAGGTGAGGGCATCACAAATTCCCATGAGATTAATAAAATGTTTCAAAACTATTATAAAAATCTGTATACCTCAGAGGCACATAAAGATGAGGACCTAACAAACTTCTTGGATGGTGTCTCCCTGTTTACACCATCTAAACTGGATAATGAAATTTTGGGAGGGGAGCCTATGGTTAAGGAAGCTAGGAAAGCGGTTTGGGAGCCAAAAATAGGAAAAGCCCCAGGCCCGGACGGGATACCACTAGAATTCTACAAACGATTTTGGGGGGACATAGAAACACTTTTTATGGACATGCTCCAGGAAGTACTGGGGGGAGGCGGGCTAACTAATTCACAACAAATGGCTACGATAATTGTTCTCCCCAAGCCAGGCAAAGACCTCAAAAAATGTAGTTCCTATCACCCTATTTCATTACTTAATGCAGACTATAAAGCCATAGCGAAGATTCTGGCAAAGAGCCTTGAAGGTGTACTTCCTAAGGTTATACACCCGGATCAAGGGGGTTTTGTTAAAGGCAGGCAGGCCAAACATAATTTAAAGCGGGTTCTGAATATTATGTGGTTCGGATCAAGAAGGGAAGGTGGTCTCAGGGGCCTTCTAGTCCTTGATGCGGAAAAAGCCTTTGATCAGGTCGAATGGCCCTTTATGCTGGCGGTCTTGCAGAAATTTGCTTTACACTCATCATTCTGTCGGTGGGTGGCAAGTATGTATTTAACTCCCTGGGCCCAAGTACTTACTAATAATAATCTATCAGACCCTTTTCAACTCTCTAGAGTCACACGTCAAGGTTGCCCCCTTTCGCCTCTGCTCTATGTCCATAGAAACATAGAATGTGATGGCAGATAAGGACCGCTTGGCCCACCTAGTCTGCCCATTTTCCTATCTAACAGATAAGCTGCAGATCCTAGTTAACCAACAGCTTACTTCCTCCTACCCCCCACTAGGACTGCCTTATGTCTGTCCAATGCATTCTTGAATTCCCCCACTGTTCCTGACTCCACAACCTCCTCAGGAGGCTGTTCCATGCATCCACAACCCTCTCTGTGAAAAATACTTGCCACATTACCTCTGAGCCATCTCCCTCTATCTTCAAATTGTGCCCCTTTGTTCTTGCACATTTCTTTTTCTGAAAGATGCTACCCTCTTGGACTTTGTTGATTCACTTGAGGTACTTGAAAGTTTCTATCCATGTCCCTCTCTCCTTCTTTCCTCAAGGGGTATATATATTAAGCTCCTTTAGTCTTTCTTTTGCTTATGTCTTCTGTGCAGACCCTGTACCATTTTGTTTGCCCTCTCTGGACAGCCTCCACTCTGTCTATGTCTTTGTGGAGATGGGGTCTCCAGAACTGCACACAGTACTCAGATGGGGTATCACCAACTGTCTGTATAGAGGGATAACAACTTCCTGTTTTCTACTATTGATGCTCTCCTATACATCCCAGTATTCCCCAAGCCTTCTTACTGCCTTCTCACATTGCTTGCCCACCTTTAGGTCATAGATATAATTACCCCCAGGTCCCTTTCCATTTTACTGTTGTCAGTATCTCCCCCATTGTGTACTCTTCCCTGGTTTTTGTTTCCCAGGTGCATTACCTTGCACTTCTTTGCATTGAATCTGAGCTGCCATACATCTGACCATTCCTCCAACCTTGCAAGTCCCTTCTCATCCTTTTCACTCCATCTTGTGTATCAACCCTGTTGCAGATCTTTGTGTTGTCTGCAAAGAGACATACTTTTCCTTCCAGTTCCTCTGCAATGTCACTTATAAGACATTAAAAGGACGGTCCTAGTACTGAACCCTGTGGTACCCCGCTAGTAACCCTCCTTTCTTCACTGTCAACTCCATTTACTACTACCCTTTGCGTCCTGTTGTCTAGCCAATTTTTTATCCAGGCTACCACCTTGGGACCGACTCCAAGGCTGGCTAATTTGTGTATTAATCTTTTGTGTGGGACTGTATCAAATGCCTTGCTAAAATCTAGGTAGGACATGTCCACAGCCCCTTCCTGGTCTACTACTTTGGTCACCCAGTCAAAGAAATCTATTAGATTCATCTGACATGACCTTCCCATCGTGAATCCATGCTGCCTTGGGTCCTGTGCCCCACTGACCTCTAGGTACTCAACAATTCTTTCCTTCAGAAGTGATTCCATCATTTTCCCTACCACTGAGGTCAAACTAACTGGTCTGTAGTTTCCTGTCTCTGTCCTGCTCCCACTTTTGTGAAGAGGAATCACATCTGCCCTCCTCCAGTCCTCAGGTACCACCCCATCCTCCCATGATTTGTTAAAGAGTAGTCAGCGTTGTCACTAGTTCTACCCTTAGTTCCTTTAAATTCTTGGGTGAATCTCATCAGAGCCCCATTGCTTTGTACACCTTCAATTTTATTAGTTCTTTCAGAACCCTTTCTTCTGTAAATGGACTGGTATCGACTCCGCCTTCAGAGTGTTTCTCTTGTTTGGTTTAGGTACCTCCCTCCTCTTCCTTTGTGAATACTGAGCAGAAATATTCATTCAGTATCCCTGCTTTTCACTGTCACCCTCTACCCATATTCCCTCCCCTTTATTAAGCCTCAGTACCCCTCCTTTGGTCTTTCTTCACTCCCTAATGTACCTATAAAAGGTCTTATCCCCCTTCTTAACAGAGTTGGCTATCCTTTCCTCGGTTTGGGCCTTTGCTATTCTGACTGCCTTCCCAGCCTCTTTCTGCTTTAACTGATAAAGTTCTCTGTCCTGCTCCTTCTGTGTTTCCTGAATGCTATCCTTTTCTCCTTAACCTTCCCTGCCACCTCTTTTGAGAACCATAGCGTTTTTTTCCTTCATTGTGTTTTGTTGATTTGCTTTACACAAAGGCTTGTTGCCTCTGTGATGGCTGTTTTGATTACTCCCCATTGTTCCTCCACCTCTCTTTCTTGCCTGTTTGCTAGTGCTTTTCTGAGGCACTCTCTCATTTTCCCAAAGTCAGCCCTCCTAAAGTCCAATACTCTTGCTTTTGTATGGCTTGATTGTATGGCTGTGTTTATCATGAACCACACTGTTTGGTGGTCACTTGTTCCCAGATGGCTACCCACTTATAAATCTGAGATTCTTTCTCCATCCCCATTTGAGAGTAAAATCAAGGCCCTGGAAGCTGCTATAAGAAGTCATCCAGAGATTACAGGTTTTAAGATTAAAGGGACAGAACATGTCATCTCACTCTTTGCCGATGATGTCTTGCTTTTTTTGGCTGACCCAGAGAAAGCAGTGCCCGTTCTGACCTCACTATTCAAAATGTATGGCCCTTTATCAGGTCACAAAATCAACTGGAATAAAAGTGAGTGGCTCCCCCTGTGAATAGTCCGTCAGTATATTAATATTGCTGGAATGGAGATCCCCCCTTGGAAGTGATAAAATATTTAGGGATATATCTTCCTAGGAAACTAACAGATTTGGGAGATTTGAACTGCAGACCTCTAGCTCAAAAAATGAAAGAACAATGCAACAGATGGAGGTCACTCCCTCTGACTCTTTTGGGAAAGATAAATTTGGTGAAGATGCAGGTCTTGCCTCAGTGTCTTTACATCTTCCAGGCACTGCCGACAGTCATTCCATCTAGATACCTTAGGTCACTGGAGGGCTCGATAACTACTCTTCTGTGGGCTTACCGTACTGAAAATTAGGAAAGATATCCTATGCCTACCAGCCCGGAGTGGAGGTCTTGCCCTTCCTAATCTGAAGCTCTATGCCCTAGTAGCTCAATTATCACATATCCTCAACTGCTTGGATGGGGGTGAGGAGCTGAAGGCTTGGGTACATTTGGAATCGCAATCCCTGGAGTCACCCACTTGCTCAATATTTTCTACCCATGAGTTCCAGGGGCTGGGAGGGGGAGTTACTACGGAATCCATTTACTAAAACCACACTCAAGTCCTGGAAGCAGGCTTTGCTGCTTGTGGGAGAGACGGGAGGTATGTCACCAGAAGGGTCCATCCTATATAGTTTATGGAAAGGTGGCAGAAGCACCAATCCCAATTAAAGCAGCTCTGACAGTTAGGGTAACAAAGGGACTTTCCCTTCTCTCACATTTGTACTGGGCAAATACATTTCTACAATTCTCAGACCTTATACAAAATTATAAGATACCCCCAGCTCATTATTTTATTTATCTTCAGGTAATAGCACACAAAATTAACCTCCAGGCTTCTGATAAATGCCCCAAATGCTCTGCCAGGGATGCACCTTTTTCCATTTGGTACTGGCATGCCCAGTGGTACTGGCATTCTGGAAGGAGATTAATTCTCTAATTAAAACTTTAAACTGTGATATTCCACTAAATCCGGTGGATATTTTGTTAGGGGTATATAGAGGAGGAGTGGGCCCAACACAGGCTTTACATCCCTTAAGAAGGCTGGCCTTTGGAGTGGGTAAACAAGCTTTGGCCCAGAACTGGTTGACTGGATCCTCACCAATGGTAGCCCAATGGGTTAATGCCGTATTACACAATACGAAACTTGAACACACTCAGTATAAGGTACTGGATCTCTTGGCCAGATATGATCAGATGTGGTCTCCACTTGAAAGAGCTCTGGGTGAACTATGGTTTCCTCTTTTTGAGAGACACCATGTACAAGTAAATCATTCCATCTACAACTAATAAGATTTGGACTATGTAGGGCAGGGGACCCTTAGCTCTGGAAGTATGAATATTGCACAAAAGCAGCTGTAGTCTGATAAAACAAAGCTACCTGTATGTAATGATTATATATTTGGAATATTATCAGATGTTTCTACCCTCACCAAAAAGCCTGGATATGTGTATGATTTTATGCACGTAATGCACTTGTTTATGCCTGTCTATCGACTCCTGTAATAAATAAAGTTTTAAAAAAAAAGTAATGATTTTCTTTGCAATTGTTTTTTGTTTTCATTTATTATTTTTCTAACTTTAGAAAAATAAATATCACACCACGGTGTGTTTTAAAGCTGTAAATTTGCCTTGTCTGAAGTTTATTCCCACACGCTGTGACAGTGCTCTTTGAAACTCCTTGTTTACTAAAAATGGCACCAACACGTTCTCCCTCCTGTCCTAAACTGCACAGTGCTTTGGGACACAGTTTGAATGAAAGGAACTGTATAAAACCAAACTCCTTTCCTAATGGCTAAGACAGACACAATTAGACACACTGCAAAACTGATGGAATAGAAAGAAGAAAAAAAATTAATCAGCAGTGCATGTTACGGTGAAAAATGTTGACTTACTGTATACTTTTTAATTCTATTTTAGAGTTCCCTTGTTCTCCCATCTTGTAAAATGTCCTTTTCCCCCATTTTAGGTCTACTTTAGTATTTTATTGACACTAAAAATGTCATACGACTTTTGTGTAACTTGTAGTGTCTTTGAACTAGGTCCTGATTGCATATGAGCATTGCTCAATGGCTTTCAATCCTGAAATAAATATGAAAATGAATAAAAAAAACATTAAATTAAGTATTACTTCCCACAGCTGTCATCATTATTCTCCACTGTTTTTAAGCACTCACTGAATAGTGCATCCTTGTTCACCTCAGCCACAAGAAGTAATGTTAAACAATGGGCAGTAAAGAAATGATTAGCTGCAGGATTTACAATACCAGAAAAAGGACGTGTGTCTTGGAAGAGTCGGGTCCAGCCATGTGAGCCTATATTTCAGTGGTTAGAGCACTGGGACAGTATTTCGAGGGGTTGGGTTTTATTCCCAGTAGGTCACATTTCTTTCTCACTATAATTTGGGGGGAAAAACAACTTAGAATATTGATGCAAACTTGGGGGAGAGGCATTTTATAACTAAAGGAGCGCTCCTTTTCATTATTTAAAATGTGAAAAAAAGATACAAAAGCAGGCTTAAAATGAGAAAATGGCATTTTACAATACAACAAGACCACTCTAAAATAAAAATAAAAAGTACAGGTCAAAATGTTCACCATAACATGCCAGTAGTAGTAGTATTTTTTATTTATTGAGTGTCCAGTCTCAAGGGCACAGAGTGCTTTGCAGACATAAAAGCTCATAAGTGAAACAGTTATAGACACATTTTAAATAGCATAAAAATGACTTATAAATAAATATATAACTGTTGCTATAATTGAAACCTGCAAAAAAAGTGGAACCAGGTTGTGGCAGCAGCTAGCCAAAACTAAATGTCTCCCTAAAAAAGAGGGTCTTCAGGCCCCTTTTAAAGGCGTCCACAAAAAGGGTCTCCCTCAAGGATCTTGGAAGCATGTTCCTCATGGCTGGGCTGGCTACCTCAAAGGTGCGATCTCCAGATGACTTAAGCCTGGCCCTGAGAACAGCCAGGAGGCCAGCATTGGAGGAACAGAGCTACAGTATGGTAAGGAGTCAGAAAGCAGGTCTCTCATACAACCGGGACCCTCTCTGTATAGGGCTTTAAAGTTCAGCAAACTCGACCTTGAAGGTGATGCTTAATTTCAGCAGTAACCAGTGCAGATCACACAGTACCAGAGTCACATGACAAAACTTTACGAGACCTATCATAATCTGGCTGCTGGGTTCTGCTCCAGCTATAAGCATCTTAGGACACCTCCCCCAACCCCAAGGTAAAGAGGAAACAGTAGACAAATCTGGAAGTCAAAAATACATGTACAAGAGTTGTCAGTTCTTCTGGTAGGATCAAGGTTTTTTTTTTATTTTCTTTATGCTCCTCGCTCTGTGCCCTGACCAGCCACTCATTCAGAGCACCAGCACCTTCCCTGCTGCCCTTCAACCCCTGCAACCACTACCGTCCCCAACTGCAGCCTACCTGGAAACCCTGGTATATCCCTGTTAACGGGCGCACATTCTCCAGGAGCTATGGGGCTGGTTCCAGGTTGACTCCGGGGCTTCAGGTGGCAGGGGCCAAGCACTCAGCATCCGGTCACTTGGGGCATGCATTTCACGTTTTCTGTGCCCTGCCCACACAGTTCTCAGCCTTGAGCGAGAGCGAGGCAACCTGGAGCAGGGGTGTATGGGTGTGTGTGTTGAGGCATCACGTCCCCAAGTATGTTGCCAATCTGCTCGTAGGGCCACAGGTGAAACCCACCCCCCCCCAGGAGGGAAGCATCCAATGGATGCTTATGATACCCCTCCCTGCCGGCCTCCACTCCTGGGACCCGGGCTCAGGGCATGAACCCGGGTCGCCAGCATGCTGAGAAAACTCCTTTGCTCAGCACCACAGAACCAGCTTGGGATCAAGGCTTTAATCTACATGATGTTCCTAAAATGGAAAAATCCAACTCAGACTACTGCCAAAATCTGAGCCTCAAGTGTCAGCTTATGTGCCGCAATGACCTGACACTCTTTTTTAAGAAAATGCCACCATGACCCAACACTCTTTTTTTAACAAGTGTGCCACCATGATCCAATGCTCTTTTTTAACAAATGTGCTGCCATGATCCGACACTCTCTTTTTTAACCTGGAATGTTAAAGGAACCAACTCCCTCTTCAAAAGATCCCGAATTCTAACCCACCTGCATAGATATGACCCATCTGTGGTATTTCCTCAGGAGACCCATCTTCTTATGGCAGATACTCTTTTATTATGGTGAAATTGGGTGGGTCAGGCATTTGGGGTAGGTATTGATAGGAAATGGGTGGTGGTTGCTATCCTAATCACTAAAGGCACCACTTTTTGTATGCAGCAGTTGATCACTGACCCCCAAGGTAAATACATATTAGTATGGGAAACTGTAGACCACATGGATCTACTCATAGCTTCATTTTATGAACCTAACACAGAAGATCCTCAGGTTTTTAACTTTTCATTGCACCTGGCCACATGGCCGAATCTTATGCTCATAATGGCAGAAGATTGGAATGTTCCTTTGGAGGGTGAAATAGACCAGTCAGGTCCTCCAAAATACTCTGTCACTCCAAACCAGAAAGCATTGAGTGAGCTAACTCATACTTACACCTTGCTAGATCCTTGGTGGACCCTTCATCCTACCACTAAAGAATATACCTTTTTTTCTGCTCCTCATGAGACTGAAGCTGAAGCAAATGTCATTTTCCCCATTATATCCAGTTTTCTCAATTCCTTGTCAGGAGGAAGAAAGCTCATGTATTTCATGACTTCTGATATAACACAAGCAGCCATAGTCACAACTGAATCATCTTCTGGTTGTGAGGAATAATATGGCTTTTTAGTAGAGGCAGGATATTGTTTATCTGCCTTACTATGAACGTCAGGCAGGGCACTGGGTCTCTGCTAAGCAGCCAGAGTGGCATCTTCCAGGGCAGAATGAATCGGAAGTATTAAGATTACTGGGGAGGCAGACACCTCTAGGAACTCATACCTTTTCTTGGAAGGACACATGTTTAAGCTGTTGAGGGGAACGCAGGGTGGTGGAAAGTTAGAACTGTTGACCTAGGGAGGTGGTTAACACTGAGATGATAGCAGGTTTCAAGAGAGGGTGGGTTAGACATATGGGTGTGATGGAAACAACAAAGAGGGAGACGGAAGGTGTTCTGGGGTTCAATCAGTGAGCAAACTGGAGCTTCCAGCATGGTGCATAGTCTAGACCCTACCAGTTCTCAATTAGTGAGACTAAGGTCAAGACTGGGCAGACTCAATGGACTGCAAGTCTTTTTCTGCCTGCTAAATCCTATGTTTCTACATTCCAGACACACTAGATGGGATAAAAAAAATCCCAATCTGTCCTTAACTCTCTAAGTGTCTGTAGTAAACTGCAGAAGTATTGTATGGTAGCTCAAGATAGGCAGAGCATATGCACATGGTATAGATTTATGCACTGAAACTTGACTGCCACTTAGATCACCTTTCAGCAGACAATTGAGACAGTTATGTAGGTAGTAAGTGGGAACATACCTCTTTAAGCCAGCTCCTGTCACAAATCAGTTAAACTATATCCAAACTGGCTATAAAGAAACCACAATGGTAACATCAACAGGGGACAGGATTATGAATGTCTCTGTTTTTAGAAATAATGTCAAGCTGAGCCCCACTGACTTTTTTACTCTTTTCTGCTGCCACAGTGGCCCTATCATTGTTGGGGGGCATGCAGTAGATTACTTTCAAATGCTAACATTCTTTCTCATTTTTATGTTATATAGAATATACTTATTCTTCTGAAGTTCTATGTTTATTAATTACAAAAAATAGCATACATGAATGCACAACTACATTCGGGCAGCAAGCATCCAGTACACATTTGTCCAATACAGCAGATTGTATCGGCGAAAACTGGATGACTATCATTAAATACACAGAAATGAGATACTTTTCTACCTGTACATCTGTATGCAGAGACAATGCTAAACTCTCACCTCTTCAAGCATACATTTCACAACATGAACATTCAGCTATTTACGTTCTAAACAAAATCATGCTCTCTTCAAACTTGAGAACTTTGTTAGAATAACATTTTGAACATTCATTAAAAAGAAATACTGACTTTCAAAAGGAATTTCAGGCGTGCATGACTAATTTAGCAATCTAAAGTTACTCTTCTACATTTTCAAACATGGCTCTCTATTTGCAGGAAAATGTTTCTCTAAAGACTGCAGGGAACACTACCACAATTTATAACGTGTGTAAATTATGGTGGTGTCCTGCTGACTCCAGTGAGGCATTTTTCTGTAAAAAGATAATGTCTGAAAAAAAAAAGTTGGATGACTAAATTAGGCATGCAAGTCTGCAGCCACTTTTGATAAACAGGTTCATAATTTACAATACTTTTCTTGCAGCTGAAACCAGTAAATATGCAGCATTTGTAAATGGTGTACTAGCACTGTTTACATACCAGAACTGAATTTTTGCAGCAGTCCACAAAAATGGTGGACTAATCTGTTGTAAATGTCTGATAAAGAAAAGCAGCCACCGGAAGCTTTCTGGGTCTGACATTCAAAGGTGAATTGGGCCCATATCAAGAATACCTATAATCTGAACATGCAGTACCACCAACCTGTATCAAGTGAGCTATGCAAAATTTCACAGTTTACTTTATCACAAATGGGAGTAATTAACATTGGATGACACTAAATTCCTGCAGCATCCTGCAAAATATCACAGAAAAAACTGTGATAAGTGTGCTTGATCCTGTTGGCTGGCCATGTACGTACCTGAAGTAACTTTAGACTGTTCTGCATGTGGGGACAGTACAGTGCCAGAAGGGTAAATATGCAAACGAAAATTCTAGGGTCATCCCTTGAGGGTATTAGTGGGAATAAAATGAGTTTATGATGAGACCCTTGCTAATACCTCACTGTAGTAGTAAATATATTTGTTCAGAGCCCATTCCCTGGGGCTCACTGCATTTAACGTACATAAACAAAATACATGAATAGAACCACAGTTAAATATCACAGGAATAGATGAGTTAAAATAAATAGCACCTGGTGAAGAAGGCAATTAACTGGTGCCCAAAGTCTCCCTGAACAAGTACGTCTTCAGGCCCCTCTTAAAGAACTCCATTGATGGGACTGAACAACTTGCAGAGTACCAGAAGACTGAAAAATGGCCAGTGTTTTTCCTAATTAAGGAGGGCTCAAGGTTGGACCCAGGTTATTACAGACTAGTGAGCTTTACGTTGGTGCCCAGCAAAATGAGTCAATCATGAAAGATGTCTTGACTCAGCATGTGGAAGGAAAATGGACTACGTTTTAGCACACAACATGGGTTCACAAAAGGAAGATACGCCAAACCAACCTGATTATATTTTTTGAGGAGGTAACAGAAAGGTGGATAAAGGCTCTGCACTAGATGTCATTTATCTGGACTTGTCAAGGCTCTTCAACCATACCACAGGGAAACTCACACAGAAAGTAGCTCAATATGGCATCCACATAACATACAGGAGGTTGTCTGTAAACTGGCTCACAGAAAGCAAGTATTGGTCGTGAAAAGTCAACATTCTGAGTGTAGGGACATAAAGTACTGACTGGAACATGATGGGTTGGTGCTAGATCTCCTGCATTTTAACATACTGTACAGTGCTATTCTGACTAAATTTGGCATGCAAGTCTAAAGCCATTTTTTGATAACCAGATTCATAGTTTAAAGTATTCTTCTTTTAGCTGAAACTAGTGAATATGCAATATTTTAACACAGTGAACTAGCACTGTTTACTTACCAGCACTGACTTTGTGCTGATGTCCACACAAATAGTGGATTGCTGTAAACTTTTGAATGAGAAAAGGAGTCACAAGAAGTAAGGGAATTCTAGGACTGATATTTAGCTGTGAATTAGGCCCAAACTAAGGATGCATTTGAAACATACAGTGCATCCACCAGGATAAAGTACTCTGAGTAAGACTTCACAGTTTTACTGCATGATAAATGAGACTACTTACCATGGGATTACACTGACTTCTTCTCAGTATTTTGCAAGATATTCCAGCAAAAGCTGTGATATTGTGCTTGATCCTGCTGGATGGCACTGTGTACATCAATGAGCTAGACAGTCAGCAGCCAGCTGCTCAAGTTTGTTGATGGGATTGAACTGGGCAAATATGTGGATACAACAGAGGGAGAGATAAATGCCGTAAAGGGGGACCTGGCACACCTTGGGACATAGACTGTAAAATGGGGGCAATGGTTAAATGTGAACAAGTGTCTATCAACCCACTGGTGCAGAAGTAGAAGTAGTAGTAGTACATTTATTCAAGCACCCATTCCCAGGAGCTTAGAGTACTATACATCATTCAAATACCCACATTATAATATCATAATAAAACAAATTAAACTACAATGCAATAACTAAATTAAAAATACATAAATCAGAACAGAATAAATTGCTAACCAAATAGTCAAAAGGGGAGACTAACTGAAACCAAAGGCCTCTCTAAACAGATAGGTCTTAAGGCCCCTCTTAATGGTCTTCACTAAGAAGGCCTCCCTCAGAGATGTTAGAAGCAAGTTCCACCAGGCTTGGCTAGCAATTTCAAAAGTACAATCCCTGTATGTCTTCAAACTAGCCCTGAGAAATGCTAGGAGGCCCACCACAAAGAAACCAAGATGATGAGAAGGTTACTAAGGAGACAGGAGGTCACTCAGATAACCCAGGCCCAATCCATGTAGGGCTTTGTAGGTCAGTAACACCACGGTGATTTGCCACTTCACTGGCAGCCAATGCAGGTCATGCAGGACTGGGGTCACATAGAAGAATTTGGGAGGCCCATCAGTAAGCTGGCCACTCCATTCAGTAGCCCTATTGCTTGGAAGGCTGGCAACTCAGGTTCAGGAATAAGCCTGGGTCATCAGAGACCAGCTGGGGGGAGGTAGGATTGAGCATCCCAGTGGATACTGTCCTCCTCCTCTGAGGTGGGTGTCAGTGGCCACCATGTGAGAACCATCTGGGTGACCGCAGGTGGAGCTGCAGGTGGCCCTGCATGAGATGGTGAATATCAGCAGGTGCTGCACTAGCACAATTATGTTCATGCACTTGTGCACCCTTGGAAGCAGACGTCATGTGGGAGTGGAACAGAAAAAGCCACACAAAAAAGCAATTCTGATGCAGGTTGGTGATGATCCCTTGCAGGCTCTGCACGGTTGACCAGGTTCCCTCCTCAACCTTAATATGGTCTATGTGGCAGCTTGGGGTATACTGTGAGCCAACCAGGGAAGGCAACCCTCTGAAGGAACAAAGGAGTGAGTAAATCCAGGAGACGTTGGGTGGCAGAACTCGGGGGAATCATCAGATGTGGGCCAGTCTTTCAGGAAGGGTGTCAAAACAGTAACTAAAGAAATGTGGAGACGTGTAAGATATTTAACCTAGGGATAACAAATCCAGGCTGCATATATACCATGTGTGTATCATGTGGTACAACAGTGGACCACATAATACAGGAAAAGGATGTCGGAGAAAGTGCTGATAGTAGTCTGAAGCCAGGCAGGCAATGTGCTGCTGCAGTCAGGAGAGCAAATACAGTGTTGGGATACATTAGAAAGGAGGTAAGGAACTGGCCACAGGAGGGGATCCTCCACCTGTAGAATGCCTTGCTTATACCATTCTTGGAGTACTTCTCCAAGTTCAGATCCCCGCAGTACAGAAAGAACATTTACAAGGTCCAAAGAGAAAGTGCAGGGTAAAAAAGCTGATTAGCAGCATTGGGGCAACAGCTAATAGGAAAGACTTGACAGACACATCCAAATGAATTAGCAAGGGGAAGAAATCACTGCGGGGGAACATGATCATGATTTTCCAAATACTAAAATGATAGAGCATGCACACCTGTTTAATTAGTGAGTTCAAACAGAACTAGAGAGCCTCCACATAAATAGAGACTGGGGGTGTCAGGATATGTGAGCGTAAATGAAAATGTTCTAACTACCTGGCTTGGGTTTACAACTGATTGGAATCAGATTATTCCAATCCACTGCACATCCACTGGATTATCAGAAATCTGATTCTGAGTGTGATTCTGTTATGATAGTAATTAAGTCACTAGATTCAGAAGTGGAAGCAGAATGTCCAACACCACATACAACTTCATTAGAAAACTCCCCCCACCTGGCTAACTGGAGCCCTTCTATGTCATAATGCCAGCAAAATGCAAATGTAAACATACACACAAACCCTTCTCCCCACTCTTTCCCTCCCACTTTTGGCATGATCATGAAGAAGGTGATGTCTCAAGTCTATCTGTCTGTCTCCAAATCCCCGAATTGTGGCCTATTCCTCGGTTACATAATCCATAGGAGCCCAATCGGCCTGCTGCCTGGCCCAGATACTTGCATGTTCCCCCATGTCCTCCCTCCATCCCTCCCTCAATGTCTCCTTGAGTTCCCTTTCTGTCCTGGAAGACAGAAATTATACAAGGGAATGGCATGCACTAGAAGTGAGCAACACACTTGTGGTCTCGAGTCCTCCTCACAGTGCTAGCCACTCTTCAATATTCCCTTGCCTTCCTAATATGCTTTGTCAGCTCCCCATGGTTTTGTGCTGGTTGCCCCCTCTACAAAGGTTTTACCAAGCAGCCGCAACATCGAACACGGAGACATCCCTGACAGCGACAGTGCCAACTGTTGGCATTGCGATGTCGGGGATGCCTCCATCTTCTATCGAGGGCTCTCAACCCCCACACACCCCGGTCTCTAGGATTCCAACTCCAAGTAAAGTTGGATGGGGAGCCATACCCTAAGGATGATCTCGGGCACTGCTCAGACCATCACAGTGACGTGGGTTTGCCCGATTCTTGTCGCTGTGATGGTCTTCGCAGTGGATGAATCACTGTGGTGATGGTATACCCTCTACAAAGTATACTGGGATGGCAAGAGGAAAAGGAAGAGTAACTGGATCTGCAAAAAGGACTCAATGAGCCCAGTTGTGTGTTGTTGGCTGCTGGTGCATGCCAGATCAATGGACAATTTCTGTCCCCCCGGAGGGGAAATGAACTTAGGGAAACACAGAGGGGCAGGGGGCAGGATTGTAGATGGGCCAGGCAATGAATGAACTAAGCTTATATGGACTATGTAACCAGACTGGACTGAGCTGCAATGAGCAGCAAGTCTAGGACTTGGAGAGAGAGATGTAAGACATGAGACATTCTGCTTATCAATGATTATCATACAAAAATTGCCTGGATTACCACAGCCATGCACTCAGGAGGACACACATTCAACTTCTCTTTCTCAGCGGGGTGTAAGATGGATAACATCTCAGTGGAACCTGTCATTTCATCAGACCACTGCACCATATTACTATATGTCGGGGCCATCAAGTCATAAATGACTTACCTAGTATCTTTAAAGATGTTTCCATTCAGCTCTGTGCCAATGACACAGTCATTTATGGTAGTGGCTGAAACATCCAGGACGCTACAATCAAACTGCAAAAAGGTTTTGACATACTGAAAAACTGGATGCTCAGAAATAAACTTCTGGTAAATAAAAGCAAATAGAAACTTCTGCTAAATGAAAGCAAAACTCAAGCTATGCTACTTGGCACAAGACTAAAGCTTTACAAACTCAGGGATGCTCTGAACCTCCACTGTGCAGATGGGCCCATCCTAGGAAATACGGAGATATAGAAATACCTAGGCCTTTTATGTGACCCATATCTGACCTCTGAAGAGTACATAACAACAACTACGAAAAATGTAAACAAAAAAAAAACTTGAGGCCCTCTACAGGGTAAAAAGCTGCCTAACTAGTGAGGCTAGGCAAATTGTTACAACTAACACCCTGCTGCCTATACTTCAATATGGTGCCACTGTCTGTGCCATTGTCTATAGTGATCTACACAGAAATGAGCGAGACAAATTAAGCACTGCATACAACAATGTCTGCAGATTTGTGCTAAATGTGCCTAGGTTCACCCACCACTGCCAGCTGTATGCACAACTGAGCATCCTACCCCCACCTCCCCCCCCCCTTGGAAAGCTGGACATGCCTATGGTACAAACAGATATGCAACATATTGAAAAATAAATAAGCAAAGGCACTGTACAGCCTCCTCAAAACTCAAAATGAATACTACCATCGCTTCTTCCCCCTGCCACTAGCATTTTTGACATCCCCAGGACTATGTCAAAAAGATGGAGAATGCATGTTCTTCATGTTTCATGTTAATTGATTTGGAAACAACCTTTGATCTAGAAGCTCATTTATAAATGTTCCACATCATAGTAGAGCATACAGTACAACACATACTAAGGTCACAGTCAGATTGCAAAATCGCATAAGCAAGGCTTAAAATACATACTATAATTACACACAGTTACAAAATTAAAACTTTGTTATATACATGTAGTTTAATGAGCAGGGACAATAAAGAGTTAGGGAATGGCATACTGAAAGTGCTAACTAGTGAGACTGTGAAAGAAGAGAAAGGCTTACAGAGAAGGTAAGACAGCCAAATGCTGCCAGATGTAGGCTTTGTCGGAAATAAGTAGATTAGATAGCTAGGCGGGAAGGGGAGGGGGATGGAGTCTTTGGAGAGTTGGGAGAAGAGAGGACGAGGAAACAGTGTGTTGGGGGGGGGGTGTAGGAGAGAGGAGGCGAAGGGAGGAGCAGTCTAACCAGCAAATTTTGCAGAGCCGTAGAAACAGCCTAACAAGCATAGTTTGTGGGCCTTTGGCTAGAATGAGATGGGCACTCATGCACTAGAAAGGATGGGTGGGGGAGGGAACAGAGCCCTTCATGTCAGGTGCAGTGGATGAAGGTAATTAATTAGGAAAGGGGTGTCAGAGGTAGGAGGCTAACGCAGCTCAGAAGTGTGGGAAATGGAACCACCAAATGGAAGTCGGTTATGTGAGGCAGTTGCAGGTGGATAAGTTTGTGAGGTGCTGAAACAGTAGTGTTTTAAAGATCTTCAGGCTTTCACATACCAGTGTTCCTCGCAATGGAGTAAACTACTCCATGGTGCACAAGTTGAGTCAAATTTTGCTCAGTTTAAAAAACTACATTGTGAGTTACCTCATGACCAATTTAGTGTGTAACTGTTTTCAATAGTTACTATAGTATCAATGGAGTGTGTAAACTATTTGCAGGATTACCCTGCTGCCTTTTTAACAATCAGGATCTCTGGTTTGATGAATGTATTTATTTGTTATGCAGAAGTCACTAAATTTGATGTATTATAGTGTATTGAAATGTATTATACTCATTTACTGTAGAGAATGTCACTAAATGTGATGTATTGAAGTGTATTGAAATGCTTTCCACTGTATTATCTCTCCTTGTTTTCCCCTGGGTTGTGGTTTCAAAGGTGATCTAAGTCTCAGTCTAATTTTTTCTGTTCTCAATAAATAAATTAATTAAAAAAGCCATTTTCAAGAGCGGAAGAGATCCAATACAATTCTGAACAGCTTCTAGATCCAATTAGATTTCTAAATCTTATGAACACTATGGACCTGGTTGAGGTCTCTACCAGGGGGTGTAGTGCCACATTACAGGCCTATCATGGAGCACTTTCTGCAGCACTGGACACCACGACACCAGTCTGTTTATGCCTGCAGACCTCTCATTGAAGCGCTTCTTGGCTTTCATCTGAGCTTCAGCAGATGATGTCTGCAGGTCATAAGTTAGAGGGCAGGTGGAGGAAATCTTAGGTGGATGCAGACAAACTTGTCCTGGTGAAGCATTTGAGGCTGTACAGCGAAGCTATCATGATAATAAACAAAGAAATTATTTTCTGCTGTGATTGCAGCTGAGAACTGCCCATCTGCAGTTTTCTGTGTAGTAGACAGTTTACCATATTTTGACTGCCAATGGTACAGAGAACATATTTCCATGGAAAGGTGTGAGTGGTTAAATGAGTTCTTCAAGGCACAGGTTGTTGGCATAAGGGATCAGATTTATCCACTGCCCAGTCAGTGGACAAGGAAAGAGAGGAGATTTTGAATGGCTTAGTGGGTCATTGATGGGAGATTTGGCTCCTGGATGAGGAGGAGGTCTTTGGGTGGTCATGAGTTTGTGGCAGACCACACATATGCTGGACCCTGCACCCACTCAGCTGAGATCTTACATACCTTATTGTCCTGTCTCCAACCTTCTCTTTTTAACTAAGGTTACTGAGAAGGTGGTGTTCACTCAGATCATGACTTATCTTGAGAGAAATGACTGCTTTAAGCCACTTCAGTCTTGTTTCTGAAGTAAACACATCATGGAGACTGCCCTAATCAGAACATACAGTAATCTCTTCCTGGCGAGGGATCGTGGGGATATTTCTGTTGTAATCCTTTTATATCTTTCTTAGGCATTTGACACTGTAGATCGTGCATGTTTGTTGGCCAGACATAGGGAGCTCAGGGGGTTGGCTGGAACTTTTTACAATGGTTCCAGTCTTTCCCCAGTGGAAGACAGCAGTCCGTGATGGTCGGCTCTTGCTGATCAAGGCCATTTGCTCTGGGCTGCAGAGTTCCCCAGGTTTCTGTGCTTTCATCAGTGTTGTTCTTAGTGTACATACTCCTACGGAAGGATTATTAGATACTGCAGCATTGAATTTCACTGCTATGCAGGTGATACTCAGCTGTATATGTCCTTTCCTCTTGAGAGGACACCTTCAATGCTGAGATTAGAACAGTGTTAGAAGGAAATCAGGGTTTGTATAGCCTTCAATTGGTTGGCTTTAAACTCCACCAAAACCAAGTTGTTAGGGTGGGAAACGAGAAGCAGATATTGGCTGTTCATGGTGGCCTGAGTTTCTCCTCTTTGTGGGGGATCTGACTAAGCATAAGAGAAGGTTCACAGTCCGGGAGCTGTTCTTGACAGTCAGCTGGCATTTGTTCCACAGGTGTCTTCTGTACTCGGGAGCAGATTTTACTGTCTTAAAAATGTTGCAAAGATGTGGCCTCTGTTTGATTATGTTGATCTTGTCACCCTAGTCAACACCCTAATTTTCACTTGTTTTGACTACTGTTGTACACTCTACAGAGGCTTGCCAAGGAGTCAATTTCATCACCTGCAGCTAGTTCAGAACATGGTAGCAGGATTGCTTGCCCCTTTTTCTCAATACATAGAAATGTATAGGCATTTTATAAATGACCTATTTTTTTATTTAGAGTGGTACAGAGACACACTTGAGAGACTTTGTGGTTTACTTGCAAGAATCCAACAGCAATTTAAAATTCACAATCCAGTATGTCAAGAAATCTATTGCTTTTTTTGATTTACTTGTAAGTAAACATGAGGAACAGATTCGGTTGGATTTGTATACAAAACCCCACAGATACCAAATACTTTATTATTGGGTAGCAGTTGTCATTCCCCCAATTTGATTAAGGGTATTCCTCAGGGGCAATTCATATGGTTAAAACAAAATTGTACTGAACAATTAGCTCATAATAAGCAAGCAGATGTCATAGGGAGGGATATCAAGGCTCTGACACTTAAAAAAGAAACCTTTTGGACCTTCACACTTGGGGCTCTACACCCCTTTACTTGAATATCCAGTTAGAACTGACACCCTATCTTTAAGAAGGGGGCTGCAGGATAGATCTCCATTTAAGAGCTGCAGAATATTTGATCTGGAGTGCTTCTGCTGTGACCTCTATTTGTTCCACTTTTTAACTTATTTTTAAATGTTTTTACATATATATTTGGTTTATTGTTATCCAGGCTCTGATATGTATTGATTGTCTGACTAAGTACAAGAGGTGGATGGCTCGAATCCCTGACAAGATAACAACATAAACAACTTGTTATCCCGATGGAGAAACAAAAAAAAATAGAATGCGATGTTGTTGAAAGAAGAGCTCATGAATAAAGATAAAAAGACATCACAAAAGATGTGCAGCATACAAAAGTTATGAAATAAGAGAAATAAATATACTCTTGGATTAACTTTGAAATAAAGGACTTTACAAGAACTGGGACCAAAATATGGTTGACTGGTTTCCTTTCATTGTTATTACTCATCAGAACCCTCTTGCAAATAAGTACAAGTGCATCAAAATATTATACAGAGATAAAAACATTTTAGTAAACCTGTTCAGCATGTATATATGGGATTTTAGATTAATGTTATGAATTTTGTGGGGGATATGCAGTGTCTTTTGTGAGAAACTTTAATATGTGGAACATATGTTTTCAGGGATCAGATGAGTCTAATGTTTATATTCACTTATTGTATTATATGTATGGGAGAACTAGAAGGCTACATCATTGTATTAGTTAGTCATTATCCAATTTGAATTGAACCAATAGGAATTCAACTATTCAAAAGTTGTACTGGTATTTAAGTGACTATAACAGAGCATGCAGTAGCTCTTGACAAAACTCTTAGTAAGAAGAGAAATGTCATCAGGCTTTTTTAGAAGGAGTGGCATTTTTTGGTAATTGTCCAACAAGTGTGCTTTATATAAGAGTGTAATAAAGATATGCCTTTTTATGCACATACTAGTCTGCACTCCATTTTACACCTTCAGAGGGGAGAGTTGCAAAGTTCTCTTGGTTTTGATTACATTGGTTTAACTATCCGCAACAGCAGTTGGTGGGCGACCTCTTCTTGTTTTGTATTATTCTACAAACAAACATTACACATAATTCATAAAAAGATGCATGTATGTATTTAGGAATTAAATTTTATGTCTGATGTTTTATGGTTGTCTTATCCACCATGGCTTCAACATTTTACTGTACAGGCTCTCCAAGCTTTGGAGGGGCCCTACTTACAGTATAAGTGAACAAAACTAAACTAAACCAAACCAAATATACGTCATCAGTGGGAGGGAAGGAGGAGGGGGAGAATGGGTACCATAAAAGTGTGGAGGAGGATGAATTTATGGTTAAATTTACATTTTGCAGGAATTTTGGTACAGACTGTCCCTAGTTAGTCAGATGGGAGGAATTTTCTGGTGCAGTCAGACGTAGAATCCAATTCTTTTTTTTTGGAATAAGGATTTTGAGTGTTCAGTTCCTCAAATCCTAATTAGTACAAAAGTTCAGAACTGGACTGGACCTATGCAGTTCTGTGGCTTGGATTCCAATCAACCCTAATTCAGTTCAGTAGTCACACTATGACAGTTCCACTGAGCATGATCAGGTTGCACGAACAGTCTCAAATCTTGACTCCTTCAACCACCTAATCATGTGTCCTCTGCTCTCTGCGCCCACTGCTTTAAATTAATTTACAGTAGTAACATAGTATTGCAATGGAGGAAGGGACTTAGGGTCATTCTTATCTGCTCCTCTTGCTGCATGGCAATGACTATACCTAATTCAAATAAGGACATACACATCAAAACATATTTTCTAGTATCCAGGAAACATTTCAAAATATAACAATTGGGCGTAATTCAACTAATATTTCACTGATTTTCTGTATTTATCTTTTTCAATTACTAATGAATGAGGACAGCTGCAGGAAAACAGGAGCACTGTTCTCCAGACATTATCTGCCTCTCATTGTTCAGCCTCCAACAAAGTCACAATCCATTGTAACTTGACAATCTGTTGTCTGTGGAAAGGATTTTCATGTCACAAACAAGATGACTGTGACGTCATCAGAGGCTGAAGCAGTTCTACTTATACTCTCCAGCTCAAACATCTATATACTCTACCCTTTCTATGCTGTTTAGTATTTGAACAATCATTACCGTATCATTTCTAGCTTGGCAGACTCTACCTTTTGTGAAACCATGTTATGCAATAGAGAACAGCCCATTTTCATTTCTCTCCTAAATAACCACATTTTATATGATTGATTCAAACGCTTTGCCAAACACCAAGGTTGCTCTAAGGCTCAGATGTCTATAGTTAGCTGGATCTGACCTTAACACCTGTTTCAATATGGGTATGGCATAGGCTGTTTTCCAGTCCTTCGGAATTATCTCTATCTGTTTGGAGTCCTGAAAGATAAAGCATCCATCCAGAACCTCTTTTAAATCCACTCTATTTCCATTGAGAGAATACCATCGGGACACAGGGATTTTCCAGACTGTCATCCTCCAGAGTCTTCAAACTAATTTTGGTGTGATCAACAATGCCTCCTATCCAGCCGGCACTTCTTCCATGACAGCCACCCCAGCAGGCCTTGCCCCCTGACATCCCGGTTGACTACTTAGTATTGACATAATGTAGTTATTCAGTGCCTCTGTTCATCCACCTGCATCATTCAGTGATTCCTCCCTCCCAAGTAATCAGCCCCACCTTATCCATGACTCTCCTTTTGTTCCCTGTGTATTGAAAAAAGATTTTATTATTGCTCTTGATCCCTTGTGCAGTCCTGTCTTTCAGCCCACCACTGTCCTGAGCAATCCTGTTCTTACATTCCTGTTCTGTAATACCTTATGCTTTACTTCCATTGTTCTGTCCCCAGAATCCTTCCACTTCTCATGTGCCCTCATTTTCTTATTTATTTATTTGCTTTTGGTAACTGGGTGAGAGCACCAGGCATACAGAGGCCTATTTTCAGGCACAACCTAGGAGGATACAAGTCAAATACATGAACAACAACAATGTGACGCAGCACATAGAATAGGACATACAATACTAAACAGTAAGAAAAACCAAACATTTTATAAGAACAGTGAAATACAGGGTTATACAAGCAAATAATATGAACAGGTACTAGGATATTCAGAATAAACAAGTGCAACACAAGTACAGAAAAATTGGCACTAGTTGTGTGATTATGAAACAGTATACGGTAAGTGCCATTAACAAGGCCAATGCACATAGAAGAATAGAGGTGGGGAGGGGTAGGGAGGGAGAGGAGAGGATGGCATGAATGCATGGAGGGAGGGAGGGAGGGAGGAAGAAGAGTAAGGCAAAGTGGAAAAAGGGTGAGCTTAAGGTGGATGGAAGCAGGTGCAAGGACTTGATGCAAGAAGATGTTCACGGTGGAGTTTCTTAAAGCCAGAATGTGTAGGGGCTAGGGCAAATGTTATGAGGGATAGAGTTCCAATATTTAGGGGCAGCGTGGGAGAAGGCATGAGCACCCATAGAGATTTTGTGCCTGGGAATGTAGAGCGGGGTCAGGTCATTGGAGCGGAGCCCGTAGGAGGGGGTTTGGGATTGAAGTAGCAAGGCGAGGGATTGTGAGAGGCCAGATCTTGTTACAAGATTGATAAAAGCACCATAGGATAGGAGCCGGTGGGCAGCAGGACTAGGCAATTTTAGGTCAGCATAGAGCTGACAATGATATTTGTATGTGGAGAGGTAGAAGTGAAATGGCAAATGTTATTATATGGGGTGTCCCATTTATGGAGGGAGGTCTTTGTCATGCCTAGGTAGGTGACAGAGCCATAAGCTAAAGATGGGAGCAGAAGGCCTTGCACCACAGCAAGTCTAGCCGATGGAGTGAGGGCATAGCTAGTACGGTAGGCTTCCCTGATTTTTGCATTTATGGATTTGCAAGAAACAGTGATGTGGAGATCAAACTCCAGGAATTCATCTAGCAGAATGCCCAGGTATTTGAAGGAACTAGTGCTTACCAATGGAGAACCATCAGCACAGGATAGTTTGAAGGAGTTTCAGTTCACTTTAAGTCTGGAGAGCCAAACAGCACAGAGTGAGTTTTACTCACATTGAGAACAAGGTGATTTTCAGTTAGCCAGGACTGTATGTTCAGGAAATCCGAAGCTAGGGAGTTATTTATGTCCAATACATTACTGGCACTATGGTAGATGACAAGGTCATCTGCGTAAAGTAAGAAGGAACATGCAGATGCTAGGGATGGAAGGTCATTTATGAAAATTGTGAAAAGCAGGGGGCCAAGTATGGATCCCTGTGGGACACTGATATGTATGGACGAAAGATGTGACAACGCTGCATTGAAAGCTACAGCTTGCTGCCAATTGGACAGATAGCTGTGGAACCAGTTGACCAATTCCACTGCAAAACCAAGGGAAAAGAGCTTTGTAAGGAGAAAGGTGTGGTCAACGAGGTTGAATGCCTTGGTTAAGTCGATAGAGATAGCACCTGTCAAGAGACCAGATTCCATGGAAGCATAAATGTCATTAGTCAGTATTAGGAGAGCAGTAGAAGTGCTATGGCCTTTATGGAAGCCATGCTGGGAACCAGAAAGGAGGTTGTGTTTCTGTAGATAATCAATGGTTTGGGTTGCCATTAATTTTTCCAAGATTTTACTAAGCATTGAAAAAACAGCAATGAGTTGATAGTTAGACATGTCTTTGGGATCACCTTTTTTAAGGATGGGAGTTATTCTAGCTATCTTCCATATGTCGTGAACTACACCATGGTGAAGCGACAGGTTAAAGATTTTGGTTAAGGGGAAGGCTATAAGAGGGGCAGCCAGTTTCAGGAGTCTGGGTTCCAAACCATCAGCATCAGAGTTGGTGGAGTCAGAGATAGTGAGTAGCAGCTTTAGGACTTCTGCTTGTCTGAAACCAGAATAGTGGTCGAGAGAGCAGGGTTCAGCAACCGCAGGGGTAGAAGTGGGGTGCCCAGTAGGGAAAGAGGCTGAGTAGCTTGATAGGTCCAAGAAATTACAGTTAAAAGAGTTTGCGATAGTCACAGGATTAATGAATGCCACTTAGTAACATGTAATTTGTGGTGGTCAATTAATTGGCTCCAAGGAGAGTTTTTAAAATGGACCAGAAATTCTTTGAGTTACCAGCAGCTTTTGTTAGCAGATCTTTACAGAAGGAGCTTTTGGCTAGGTGAGTATTCCTTTACAGGAGTTTCTCAGGGCCCTGTAATGATCGGAATCAGCCTGGAGCCCTGAGGCCTTGAAATGCTGCCAGCTTTTGTTCCTAGCCTGGAGATGGGTAAAAAGATCTTTAGTGAACCACTTAGTTTGAGTTCCTCATATGTGGCACATAACAAGAGGAGTGTGAAATGTCCTGGAGACATCCAAAATTAGCAAGGAAGTAGTTCAGAGCGGTGCATCCCTTTACAGCGACACCCCAACTGCAAAACAGGGAAAAAAAGACCGTGACGGCGACATTCGCAGTCATGGTCCTTTTTCTGTGTTTCACCTTCCTCCAGTGTTCTTCCCCCTCCCTGAACCAACTTCGACCTGGAGTTGGAATCCTAAAGTCTGGGTGGTGTGGGGGGTAGAGCCCCCTGCATGGGTGGTGTGGGCAGCGCCCCCCCCCCACAGAAAACACCCATGGAATAGGCAGCACAATACCTGCATCAGTATTGTGCTGTTGCTGTGGGGGAGGTCGGCATTGTCACTGCCGACAAAACTTGGTGCTTCCGTCCAGAGCAGACTGAGCATCAGAAGAGGCAAAGATGGGTGACCAATCAATCATAGAGAGATCCTGCATGAACTGTGCCCGATTAAAATTGGCCAGATTTCAGAAGGTGATGAGTTTGGGAGAAGGAGGAGGAGTAGGAAGCCTAGCAGAATGCCAGATGCAGAAAACTGGGGAGTGGTCACTTACTGAATCTGCACGGGTACCAGCCGAGACTATGCAGTCAAGATGGTTCGTGATTGCCCAGTCTATTAGACAGCAAGATCTGGTAGGGGCCATGACCCTAGTTGGGTCTAGGATTAGTTGGTGGAGGTTATAGCCTTGTACTAGAGTGTGGAGGGATTGACAGGATTTACGAGACCAGTTAAGGTTTAAGTCCTCAAGGATACGGACCACTTTGCATCCGACAGCTGTGTCAGCCTGGGAAAGGAGTTCCACTAGTCCAGTGAACCACAACTGGGAGGGTTATATGCACACACAATGTGTAGCTTCTTAGATCCTAGTTGAAGAGTTGCATGAATAGATTCACAGTGTGAAAGGGTGAAGGAGACGTTATAGTGAAGTGAGAGGTGAGACTTATACAGGATAGCAACACCACGCCCATGCTTGGATGAGGACCTATCTTGCCTTGCTGTTTTGTAGATAGGTAGGAGGCATTGGTGGTCGGGGTAGAGGGTTTTAACCAGGTCTCAGACAAGCATAGAATGTCAGGGTTATATTGAGTGATTCACGCTTCTAGTTCAGGTTGATTATGGGGAAGGATCCTGACGTTCATGTGAACAATACGCAGACCCTTAATGTCATTCCAGGTAGAGTCAGTGTAGGAGGTGTTACCTCCAGGTCCTGGATTGGGCTCTATATCCCCAGTTAATATTAGTGCTAGGAGGAGCAAGTACCACAGTTTACAATGGATACAAGTGATAGGTAGGGTGGGAAATCCAAGAGAAGAGTGGCATAATAAGTAGGCGAGATGGTAAATGATTCTCCTTGGAACAGAGAGAGGTAAGGTGGCTGGTGGCAGTTGGGATAGTATAAGCATATTGGAAAATGTGAAGTCATTAGGGTCTGTGGGTTGGCCATTCATGGAGGGTGGGCTACTAACCACCAGGAACCATATGATGGAAGTAAGAAAAGAAGCAGCTAGAAATATTGCATGAGGGTTTAATGTTCAGTGGTTAGGTAGATGGATAGTCATTTTAGGAGGATAGGTAACCAGGAGGTGGCTGTTTGAGAAGGAGAGGTGTAGCAAAAGATGAGGTTGTGGTACAGAAATGCACTGAAACAGCGAGCAGGTAAACAGGCTGGAAATAGTGAAAACTAACAGGGTGAGAAAGGGTTCAGACACCCCTCTAGTGATAAAGTAGCATAAGTTGCTGGTGAGAAAGTAAGGAGATTGTTAAAATACCACTCCCACTGGGTGTGACTTTAATTGCCTACTGCTATATAACAAATGCCAGCCAAGGGTGGAGGGGTGGGGGAGCAGCACACAGTTCTGTGGAATGAAACACTGCCAACTGTCCATACAAGCCTTGTCCCAGCTACAGAAGCCACGTGAGGAGGTGAGTCCTGATCAGCAGGAATACCTTCTGAATTATAGCTCTACTCGGCTGTGGCTAATTTGGGAAACAATTTTAAAAACGGGCGCCAGGATCCTTTACTAGCGCTACCTGATTTAAACCAAATGGCTAATTTGGGTTTGGAGCTTGCAGTGCTATCATGGCTTAGGCAAAATCTATAAAATACAGCACCTGAGCAGTTGAAATATTTGCCCAAGAAAAACAGCAACGCTAGCTCAGGAGAGCAACCTGTAAGTTGTGCACAGCTAGGAGTGCTGCTTACAGTTTAAAACTGGCACCAGGCTCCTCTGTAGCTCTACCAAAATTATGGATAAAAATGCTTCTTTACAACCCCTGAAGATCACTGCATGATCATGCAGGCTGTCCTCTGAAGGCCTTCCCCTACCCTCTCACCTTTGATGCCCATGAAGACATAATGCAGTCACTGCCACTATTATATTTTGCTTTATGGCCTCCTACTTGACATTGGCACACCCATTCAGTGGGTTATTTGTCCAGCTAGTCACAATGTCTGTCACCCTCTCCCAGGGCCATGCCTTGGGAGGATGAGCTCTCAGATCTTTCTGTCCACTGGAAGAGCCAGGTTCAGTACTTTCATAGCTCCTGAATGTGAAGTTGGATATTTGCAGTTTTCAACTTTTTAACATTTTTCCTTTGATTCATTCTGAGTCCCTTGTCTCAGATCCTCTGCTTTGTCATTGGCATGGACAAGAAAAAACCTGGTTTTAAAAGGTGGGTCACTGATGGTTTAAATGGCCATGATGCTTATATGCACTGTTTGGGCATTAACTACCATGTGGGTAATTGAAACTGGTGCCACAATATGCACCCTAAGCTGACTGAGGATTAGTCATAGTACAGAGCAAAAGGGATGTTAGATCTGAATTGCACTCAGGGTTCATGGCTCAATTCAAAGCCAAGTGGCAGTTGCACTTAACCACAGATGTCAAAAAAAGCCCCATTATAGAACTCCTTGAAAGGAAATGAGACCTGCAGGTGGAGAATGCTGGAGTAAACCAAAATCCTTTACTGTCAGTTATGGCTGTCACTGTGCTCAACAATGTGCAGCCCATCTTCTTTGATCACCATGGTGGTTCAAATCCTTCTGCGCATTTTCAGGAGATTTCATCCTCTCATCATCAGAAGTGCTGTATGAAGCACTGGACACACTCCAGAAGTCAAAGTCATCCCTGATGCCACTCTCAAACTCCTCGGCTTCCTCAGTCTCCATGCTGGTCATGCTTCAAAGAGGTTGTGACAGGAGAAGATAAGCCTTGACAGCCCGATAACCTGTCATCTGGGCAGCTGTCCTCTGTGTCAGCTGATAATTTGTACAATAGTACCTCCACTGTGAATTGACTAAAACAAAAGAGCCCCCCCCCCCCCGATATCACTCCTGTGAGACTGAAAATGAGCAGCTTGACACCCAAACCTCCTACACTGGCTGACTCAGGTGTATATGAATCTTGTTCAGTACAGCCACTGCTGATGGACCTCCCCCTGTAAAGCCTTCAATTACCTTTCAGTCTCCAGGGGTCCACCCTGAGGCTCTGAGTTCTATTATGCAGTCTTTAGGGATTGGCAGGGTTCCAAAATCACCATGGCACTAACTGAGCATCTCAAAGCACTTTAAATTACACCTGGGAAACCCTTAGAATCACATATAAGGATGCCTGGTTTAACATCTTATTGAAAGGACAGCCACTGAAACACAGCTTGACATCTCTGTACCACTACACTGTTGTGTCCGCACTGGGAATGAACCCATATCCAGGTGTGATAAAAAACATACTTTCCAACCTCAGAAATGATGGTGTTACCAGTTGTAGCCATACTAAGATTGTTAATCCAATTTATGAAATGAAGGAATGGTTTAGAGACTATAGAACATTTCAGTACCACAACCAAACAACTGCTAGAGGGGACTACTATGCACTATTCCTACTCATACTTAACATTTTACCCTTACAATGTAAATTCCTAGCCTTGCTCAGAACTTAAATGTATACCATATCAAAAGTAACTGTGAAATGTGTGTTTTATTTCATGTTGAATAATCTCCACATTCACCCTTTCTCATCAATAAAAAAACAAACAAATATTATTATTTGCAAACTGGAAAATACAATAGAGGTGGTCAGTTTGCTAAATTATTACATGGGGAAAAATAAGGAGGTAGTATAGCACAGTGGTTTAAGGCTCTGAGCTGCAAACCTGAAGATCTGGGTTTGAATCCCACAGCTCCCACTTTATACTGTGTGACCCTGAGCAAGTCATTTAACTTCCTTGTGTTCCCAGGTCATACCTTGTAACAAGCTCCGGCTTAGTGTGCCTTTCCTGGTTAAACAATTTCCCCTTTCCCTTTTCCTCTTCAATCCTTTGATAAATAATCAGAAATACACAAAAGTGAATCTCTTCAAGCTAATGATATCTTCTCATTAAATGTTGCTAAACAGTAAAATACCACGAACAGCAGGGAATTTAGAGTTACATTAGAGAAAAAATAAAAGGGTAGAAATGACTGAAGTTGGTCAGTTCAAACTGACAAGGCACTTCAAATGAAAAACGAAAGACTATAAGAGACACTTTACGATAAATTAGTTTCTCCTATGCCTTTTCTTTAAAGTGCATTACTTCACAAATTTTATTTGAATTTGCTAATGTGATAAATCAAAGGCATAAATGTGAGTAAAGTTAAACAAGCAAGTACACTTCACAGCAGTTTACCCATTATGCTGCAGATAATTCCGAGATAAAAGAAGAAAGCCATGGTAGTAACATTTTTTAATTTAGGACTACTTTTCCTATACCTTGATACAAACCTATGCTTTTGCCAATGCATGAGTCTAAAATTATCATTTTTAATATGTTGCGGACATATCTGTAAAATATAGAGTGAACACATTTTATTAGTCATTTATTTATATTGCAGTTTGACTGAATGTATTTCAATACATGCACTACTAAGGCCATGTCACAAACTTAAATATATGTAATAACAACCGTTTAAATACCAGTAACACCATATATTTTTGCATAAGATTTTAACAATGAACATGTATCTTTGTTATTTAAGTTCAGTATACTATTTCTTATATTTAGCTTCTCCAACATTTTTTATTTATAGAGCAAATCAAATTATTTGTGCCTTTTATGTGTCTAGAATTTCTAACTTTAGCTGAAAAAATGATACTCAGTGAACTATATTGTTTGTTTCTGAAATCATCTTAAAAACTAAGCTATTTTAATCAACATTTACAATAGGTAGGGAATTTTCTATGTCCTGATTGGTTGAGAAGATTTTGAAGCAGTGCAGTTCAGGAATAGGAACTGCACTAGTCTGTAGTACAGCTGACAACCAAGACACAGCAGTTACATATCAGTGCCTTTCAGAAATGTATTTTCAAGCATTTCTGGCAGCCATGTAGGTATAGGGAGAAACCTATCTCTCCCTCTGCAAATACTTCATGTAACCCCCCTTCAAATGGGGGTTCCCGAAAAGTCTTCCTCGAGCTTGCCTAAATGCTCACTGCCAGGCTGGTGTCCTGCATTTTAGCAGTTTAAATGTGATTGCCAGAGAGTGCCTGTACTGCCTCTGTGTACTGTCTCTTTAAGAGCTGCCTGGATTGCAGTCATAAGTAATCTGAGAGGGAGCTCTGTTGAAAGATGTAACTATTTGCTGAAAATCATTAAGAGTGATAATTATAATGTAGTTTGTCTAACCTGCCTTCTTTGCAGCAAGCACTGTTTTGTTTATCTCCACCATATTGGTCCTGGACTGCGAATTGGACCAATCAGTACTGGTGGAACCTAAAATGGAGCTGGACTACAGGAGCTGTCTGAAGTCAAAATCTGTAGGAATTGTAATTTTGGGCTTTTTTGCACCTTTTTGCACCTGAAGGGGGAGCCTTTGTTGTGACTGACAGGATGATCAGCACACCAAACCTTTTCGATTTTGGGGAATTTCCCAGGCTGCTGCAGCTAGTTTCAGTTTTGAGCTGAGAAGTGAAGAAGTAACAGCCCAAGTGATTTTGAGCAGCAGTTCTGTGTAGTTTTGCATGGGAGAACTGTGAAAGGGCTGAGTTTTGGCCTGCCTGTCTGCCTGCTGTCCCTGAGAGGGAAAACAGAGTTTATTCAGACTGAATCCGAGTTGTGAGGACTGTTTAAGCCACTTGACTGTGACCAGGCTTTAACCTGAAGAAGACCGAAGATTTGCTGAATGCAATCGGCCTGTCAGAATTGCCAGCTGATTTTGAATCCCCCGGTTTGTGCAGAGACTTTGTGATCATGACCGGAGAGTGGGTTGCCTGGTACAGTAGAATTTTCTTCCATGTAAATGTGCTGTGTATTGAAAGTGGGTCGTGATTTGGTTCCCCACTGTGTGAACTGTATTCTGCTTGCCGGTACCATAGAATCCTTTACATGTAAATGTGCTGCGTATTGAAAATGGGTCGTGATTTGGTTCCCCACTGTGTGAACTGTGTTCTGCTTGCTGGAAGCTTTATCCAGCCTAACCAGACTGAATCCACGTACATCTCCATTTGGCCTGGGCCATGCCACACTGACCCTGTCAGACTACCCCACTGCACAGAGAAAGCCACCAATGAGAGACCTGTGTGGGGATCAGCCCCCCTGCGCCATGCTTGAACAGGAACGATGCCTCTGCGAATCGTGTGGGTCCTGCTTCTCCTGGCACTCCAGATTAACCACCTGCTGTCTCAATTTTCTTCCAGCCTGTGTCCAGTCTTGGGTATCATGAGTAATCATCAGGGTAGCTCCCTGCAACAACAGCCTAATCTAAAAGTGTGTCATCTGACTGTCTTGTTGTTTTCTTTTCACGAACTGAGCCCCCCGGCTCCTTATTACAAATAGTGTGTGTTGTGCATGTTGTTTTCTTCCATCACAGAGCCCCAACCAGCTGCAACATTCCTGGCTAGCCCACCATTCTCCATCTGGGTACCCAGAGTGTGTGACTGTTTATGGACCCTGAAGTGCATGCATAACTGTTTGATTGCTACAACCTTTAAGCAAATTAACCTGATTAAGCCCTTCCCTTGTTCAAGTCCCTTAAATAAATCAGATCTAACTCTTTTTTTCATTTACCCTGACTGTGGTTCCAGTTTGTGCAAGAGTACTGTACTGCTGTTATTTGCTACGTATAACCTTGTTTTACAGGGGGTCCCCAGGGCCGGGCCAAAGGAAAGCCCTGGTGGTAAGTGCAAACAGTGTGTGTACTTGTGTGGTATATCAGGGGTATTGTGAAAGTGATTATTGTGTATTGTTCGGGCCACTAGTAAGGAAAGAGGAAGGGTTACAGTGTCCCGGAGGGCTGTGCCCAGGTTAGCTTGACCACTGCCAACCCTGACCTCCGGGTGGAGGCACCCATTTCAGAACTCAGGCCCCTTAACCTGCTACTAGCCAAGCAGGCAGGAGTAGTAGCCCTTGGGATAGCGCCACCTAGGGGTTACACTTCAAAATATAAAATAGTGCCACTTTGTATAACCCAATACACATACTACAGTATCTTAACATAAATATATAACCCCTACAAATACCTTTTTTGTTTCTTTTTCCTTTTGTTACAGGCCTGTGTAGCTCCTGCACAGAATTCCTCCTGCTCCACTAGTAAACAACTGGCACCGCTCATTCCCATACCTTTTGATAATAGCCACTAACAGGAGTCCCACTCCCTCCAAGAACATAAAAAAACAGGCAACAGTGTCTTTGGCTCCTCGGCTCCTCAGGTCATTTTATCTCTACCACTTGCTTAACACATGTCTAACCAGTGGTTTATAATAGTCAAAGGTGTGATGCTTGGACAGCTGGTTCTGATTAATCTATGCTTTTTGTAATATAAAAATGTGTTATTGAGTGTCTCTCATGAGACATGCTGAGATAGCCTGTTGGTTAACACCCCCCCAGGTTTCAGCTAAAAGATAAAAGCCAGGAGATAATTAAAGACTAGAAGAGACCTAAATTAAGGATCTCCTGTTTATCTAGCTTAATTGTAGCTGCCAGCTGTTAGGCTAGAAATCATAAACTTTTATGACATTTAGAGGGAGAATAAAGGTTATGTCACTTAGGTGCTACGTCATAAATGCTCTTTGATGTCTGTGAAAGAGCAGGAGGCTGCTCATGGATGAAAGAAAGAACTTGGAAAATTACAGACTTGATTGGGAAGTCATGCGGGGACATGAGTTTTTGCTGAGGTCACCTTTACTAATTTACCTCCTGCTTGATAAGACATCCTGATTGAATAATTTTTAATAAACAGAGGAAGAGCTGGGTGACATCATGGAGAAGGCAGGCTCAGGACAGTTGTTTTAATTATGCTGTGACTGTCCTTTAGAGATACACACATTTGGACTCTGAAGCTACAACATCTTTCAGCACTGTAAGATTAGAAGAATAGATTAGATAAGTCTAAGTGTATGGTTGGTAGGAAATTGCACTTTTAAACCTTATACTTTTAAAGTGAGTGTATATTTTGTGATATATTGTTCTGTATTTACATTTTACATTTTTATCTATTTTTAAGTAAACATCTAATTTTAAAGGGGCTACTTGGTGTGCCTTTGAAATTCTTTTTTTTTTTTGACAAGTGAAGCATAAATAGTTAAAGCTGACACTGTGCAAAGTTTACTGGTTTTACCAAACTGGGAAAAAGGAAAGAGTTTATCTGAGATCTTTAATAGAGTGCTTAAGGGTTCATTTTGTACACCTGGTTAGGTGCCAGTAGACAAAAGATATCTGCCCCCCCCCCAAAGAGCAGAATTATCTGAGCCTGTAGATTGGGTATACTAACAAGAGGTTCACAGTTTGAATCCCTCCAGAAACTTGCCACCAAAGATTGATTTGAACCCACAAAACAGACAGGAGGGTTACCCTGCTTCTGTTTCCTGTTCTCAAGACTGTGCTCGGAGGTTGGCACTGTGGGAGCAGAGGGCCTGACCTGCTGATTTGGGTTGTGACAGAAGGGACATGCTAGTTCAAAAGCAGTGGGGCTTTGAGCAGTGCCCTCATCTTCAGTGAATAAACCAGGACTTTGCAATAACTTTTTTAGCATTTTGTGGGGGGTTTTTATTTCACTTCTGGATGACTGCGGATATTGGGACCAATATTCAGAGGTTTGCTCGTGCGCTAACTGGTGTTTGCCCACACAAACTGGGCTTTGTGCTACAGCCCAATATTCAAAGGGCTCTGTTGCATCAGCTGGGGTAGCACCCGCACAAACCAAACAGGGGTATGCAAATAGTGGGGTTAGGACAGGAATATCGGCACATGTGGATATTCTGTGGATTTTCACAGTGCAAGAGGGTTTGCGTGGTCCTTTTGCACTGTGCAAAAACTGCCGATGACAACCTCCTCTTATGCTGCACAACCCTAGCAGCTGCTGGAGGTAATGCAGCCAACCAGTCAGCTGGCTGCAGTGGGAGTATACCTGCCCCTGTGATCTGTGGCACCCTCCCACCAATCGCCAGCCCTATATTATAAATCTAAGTCCCTGGTGCTAGTGGTTCCCTCTCTCCTTCCAGTCCCAGCACAGTTATGATATTTAACACCTCTGGTGCTAGTGGTTTCCCCTCACACCAATTCCAGCCTCAAACTAAAGTGTTTTATCCTTGGTAGTAGTGGTTCCTCCCTCCCGTTCACCAGCCCAGGAGTTAAAAACAACCCCTCTCTGGCATCCAATGTCCCCTTACTGGGCACTCCTCCACTGCCCTGATCAGTTTCCTTGGAGTTGTAGGTGCATATGGTGACTGGCCCAGCCCACTCAGAGCACACCTCTTATTTATAGGACAGGGCGTGTTACCCAGTTCTATAAATAATAGGTGCACACCCAAGCAGAACATATGGCAGTTGGCTGAGGAGCTGTGAGAAGGGCTGTGCCATTCACCATATGCACCTGTGGTACCACAGATACTGATCAGGGCAGTGGGGGGGGGGTGCCTGGTGCTGCGGTGGCACTGGACACAAGGGAGGGGTTGTTTTTACTTCCGGGCTGATGATTAGGGGTGGGGACCACTATCACCTGTGATAAAACATTTTACATTGGGGCTGGGCTTGGGAAGGGGGACCACTAGCACCAGGGATATTAAATATAATGGGGCTGAGATTGGCCGGGGGGGGGGCGCTAGCACCAGGGATATTAAATATTGTAACAGGGCTGTGATCAGAGGGGGGACCACTAGCACCAGAGATATTAAATATTATAATGGGGCTGGGTATCAGAGGGGAGGACTACTAGAACCAGGGATATTAAATATTATAAAGGAGCTGGGATTGAAGGGGTACACAAGCACCAGGGATATTAAATATCACAACAGGGCTCGAATCAGAGGGAGGGGACCACTAGCACCAGGGATAGCTATGGCAATCCTGGTTGGGTGGGGGATGGTGCTATGCTACCTGCCTCCACCACACATGCAGATGTGCCCATACTGGGCATGCAATTGCCCCTTAGCACCTTGCATGCCCAATGGGCTCATTTGTATGAGTCCCTTTGAAAATTGCTAATAGTGCTCTGGTGGTATCAACTCCTGAAGCCAACCTCAGCAGCCATGTTGGGGCACCATTTCCTAATTTAGCAATGCACCAACATGGCCCTATATTCAGTCAGGTAGGACCCCACTGAATACAGCATCCTGGAACCCTTGGGCAATAGCAAAGCGCAGTGCAAACATCTGCACTACACTTTGTGCCTTGCTGAATATCGGGCCAATTGTGTTTCTCTCACCGGCTTTGCTTTGCTCTCCAGCATCAGCTGCTACATTCGAGTGCATGGTTACCAGTGTTGTCCTTGTTTATAACAGTCAACCCTGCTCCTCTAGGAAAGAACACACAACACAAACAAACAAAAAAATACGAAAAAACAAGGGACAAGGGGTATGAACTTACAGTAATATGAAAAAATAAATTCCTCAACAAACATGGGATGCACAATGTGTCACTATCTTTGTAAAACCACTAGCTCCTGCAGGTCTAGACTGCACTACTGTGTGTCAGTTCCTTTAAACAACACCTGCAAGTCAAGGGTGCACCACCTAATCATTGTTTTCCAAACAAAAATCAACTAGAGGTAAAAAAAGGCTGAAATAACAGCCTACTACAAAGCCAGGAGTGGTGACAAAATATCACACTGAAAAAAAAAATCATTCACTCACTCACAGACTACTATGGCAGGGAGGGGGTGGAAGTTTGTCAGCATATACTGAGCCCAAAGTTCCCTCTGGTGACCTAATGTTTAATTTAGTTTAGTTTATTGTTTGGCAATTATGCCATTACAAGATACAAAATGTCAATAATACATACATTGCACACACATATAATCACATTTTAAAATACAGTTTTAAAGTGTTTGATTTAAATATTATACAGGTTTTATAGCTTAGGCATTCAGAGCTTAAAATTTAATATAGTACATTAAAACAGTTAACTTGTACATAGTTCATATGCAATAATATGCACTAAATTTGTTTATTCCCAAGTTTTGATAGGATAGTACTGTTCTATTAACATATAAACATATTACGTCATTCCCTGTTACAATTTATGTATAAATATTTCATGAAAGAGTGACCCATAGAATTTTAAAAAGAATATACAAAGCTGATCAGATCCAATACTGAAATCCAAGTCTATAGTATTGAGAAAAGAAGACCTCGTTAGGACATGTATGCCTTCATGTGTTTTTATTTTGTTTAGATTTCTGTATTTGTTGTTTCCTTATTCTATAAATTTCTAATAGATATAGCACCAATTATTTGTGATATCCTCATTTTCAGAATTAAATAATAGATCGAACATAAATCTTGGAGGACTATACAGGGATCCAATGTATTTACCCAAATATTCATCCCGGGAAAGTTTATATAAAGGGCACCTTAGGACAACATCATTGACATCTTCTTTCTCTTGTTAAGGACAATAACAAATTGTTGAAATGTTTTTAACTTTATTGTGCCCCGCTTCTCATATATATTACTGGGAAAGGTTCTGAATCTATACTGAGTTAGTATATTGCTGTATTCTGGTGTTCTTACAGTGATCAAATAATGTTTTAATGAATGTTCTTTTGTATTGAGAACCAACCATCTTGAAATTTTTCATTTTTAATATCATTTAAGTCTTTTTCCTTAGATTTGTTCTGTAGTTTCTTTGTTATTGTTCTTGTATATGCTAAATTTAAGTAAATGTTCTGATCTACCCAGTTTTCAGATAATTTAATCCATTTTCCTCATGGAGGTTCCTGAGTTCAGCCAATTCCTTCCTTTATAGGAAATTAATCTTTCTTTTTCCTGAATTCTCATACACACTAGGACATTCATAATTTATGTTAATGAAGCTCTCTGCTTGAAGTATTCTTATCTTATTCCGGTAACATTTGATACTGAAAGACTCCTCAGCTTAAGGCAAACTGGTGCTATCCAGTTTCTTTGATGCAAACTTCAGTTATGGTTTAAATGAGTATTTTAAACCAATGAGAATTATTTCTGTTTTTTTATGCATGATCTGGGTGTTAATAGCATGTGATTTTCTGGGTGACTGTCATAAACTTCTGAGGAAGGACTTGGTTGGTACAAAAGCTAAAATACATTGTTCTTTTTGTGACATCTTTGTTGGTCCAATAAATGGTATCAAACCATTTGCTTCTGGCTCTTTTTCCTGAAGACATTTACCAATAATGCAATCCCTTCTTTCTGATGTTAACTTTATCCAGTAATTAATCAACCTTGCATACACAAATATTCAAAACTAGATTGTCCAATCTGAGTTCTTATTTATTAAGGTACTTGGTATACTAAGAGGGATTTTCAATACTTGTTTGTATGCTTTGTTTAAAATTGTTTCTATTTTGAGGAATTATCAGTTTCCCAAATTTCTGCTGCATATAAAGCCTGATTTATTACTTTGGTGTTTATTGTTTTTATCATTGGTGCCATTGTCATTCCTCCATAAATTAAATTAAATCTTTTAAGTGCGTTTGCTTTGTTTTGTAATTTATTTGCACACCAGTTAATACGGTATGTTTATTCCATTTGTGGTTACTTAAGAACAGTACCCCCAAACAAGGAAATTATTTGATGAATTCCAAATTTTAACCTGCTAAAGACAGTTTCCTATATCGTTTCTTACTTCCAAATGCCATAAATTTAGGGATTTATTTGTATTTGGTTTCAAATTATGTTTTGCATAATGAGAATCCAATTTTTGAAAGCTCTTTGTAGACTCAATCTGCTAGTAGAGATTACTGCTACTGTAGATCATCAGCGTATGCAAGTATGCACATTGATCACACATTTTAGGTGGGTGATGTAATGGATTGTCTAGTGCAATAATGTTATCATTTATATTTTAAAAACTGTTGGGGCCAGTGCACACAGCCTTGTCAGACTCCTATGTTGGTATCAATTTTGTTTGTAAGTGCCCCTGTATGAATGCCTGGAGGTATACCTGAAACTTGGGTCCATAGCTCCTTGGTGACTGCTCCTCTGTAGCCAGTGGTCCTTGGGGGTCCTCCTGTACTCCTGTGCTCTCCACTTTGTCAGTCACCCAGTCCAGAACTGCCCTCTGGCTAGCAGGGAAGACCCTTTCTTGCCTACAGGTGGACCTGGCTTCTGACCAGACAATTGGGTCCCTGGGGCTTGGAGCAGCCACTCGGGCTGATTTATGGCCCCCTTTGGGCACTGGCTTGAGACCTTGCCTGGACAAGACAAATGATCCAGCATGGAAAGGCTCCAGGGGAAGGGGGAGATGGGGATAGGGACAGGAAGCGGTCAGCCAGCTAGCTTGGTCAGCAAGCTGGCTGGCTGTGTATGGGGTGGGTAAGGGGTTAACCCTTTCCCTTTCTGATGTTTCTCTGGTATGCTTCCTGGCAACCTTTGGGGTACTACAATTCAGCCCCCCCTTAAACATACATGTCCCCATGTATGTGGTTGAGTACCACTTGAGCTGTAGAACATAAGCAAACAGGTTACAATTACACACTAGCCGACTGGGCTACCTAAATATAGTGACAACTACCTCTGTATCATAACATTAGTGGCGCAGTACACAGTATTAATATCTTAAAACACTTGTGCTGAAGTCAGTGTAACACATTGACAAAGTCAGTAACTGGAGAAAGACTTACCTCTCGACCTCTGAGAGGCGCTTACTTAGGGCTCTACATTTCCATGATAAGACAGGCAGGGAGCAGGCCCTGGGTAGTACGCTGTGACTGCCGTAGAGGTACGTCAGCCGGCGATGGCTCTACCAAGGGAGGTTCCTGTAGTGCGGCAGCTGGCTCTACCAATAGAAGTTTCTGGGGTGCATTGCCGGGTCTACCAATGGTGGTCTCTGTGGCACAGTGGATGGGATAGTGTGCACCCAGGGCCATGCGTAAGGGCTTCTTGGGAAAAGTCCTGGGGCCCACTGGAGCCTTGTACCTGCCTCACCTCGGGGGTGGTGTCCCCAGGTCCCAGGTCTGAGTCTTTGAGAAGCTTGGAAGGCAAAAATGTTAATGATATTTCATTGCACAGTCTTTTGCTGGGATGAATCAGACTCTAACTGTATTCTGTAGACAGGGAGGTCTAGGAAGAGGATATCCACAATGAGGTAGGGGGTTTGGCTCAGATTTGGTCTTGAGTTTGTAGGTATTGCATGTCCATTTCAGCAAGACTCTGTCTCCGAAGGCAAGAGGTTCAGCTCTGGCTGTGCTATCGTACAAGTCCTTTTGATGTTGACGCACTTTGTCCATGTGCTGGAATACCATTTTGAATGCTAGTTGCAGACATTCATGGTGCTGTCGTACCCACTCAGTTGTCAGGGTGCTTTCGGGTTGTGCTGGTACTCCCAGAACCGCGTCCATGGGTAGATGGCCATGGCACCTGAACAACAAGTAGTAGGATGTGTGCCCAGTGGAGCTGTGGGTGGTGTTGTAGACCCAGGTGTGTCTCGTCTGGTACGGACCTTAGCAGGTTGATGATGGTGCGATTGGCCCATTCACAGAGTCCACTGGTGTGCAGGTGGTATGCAGTCATTCACAGCTTGCAGCTCCCATACAGTACAAAGAGTTCTTGGAAAATTGTGACTCAAATGCTGGACCTTGGTCTATGAGGACTTTTGTTGGAAACCCATGTGGCTTGACAAAGTGGTCCCAGAAGTGCCCGGACAGATTATGGAAAGCTTCTAGTACCAATGATGCAGCTGGTTTTGGTAGGATGGTTTGGATGTGTGGTAGGTGGGTTTTTGGGTAGCAAACATTTTGGACCAGCCTTCCTTGCTGGATGGAGAGGAGGTCTCTATGCCAGAGGAGTCTGAGGAGTTTCTCCAGTGTTTGCCATCGTGCCTGGGGTGAGAGTGTGCCACAGTCACCAGCAGTCCTTGCATGATCAGACTTTCTTGCCAGATCTTCCTCCACTGGCCTTCATCTTGAGGGAGGGAAGGGGAGGGGGTTCAGCTTTTTTGTTGGCATCTAGCTTCTGCGGGACCACCTCAGCTGGCACATTGAGGAACAGTGGCACCTCTGGCTTTCTTGAGTGGTTTCATCTTTCTCTGGCTCATTTGTTGTGGGCAACCATGACAGGGCATCTGCACTGGCACTGACTCACCCTGACTGGTAGCGGATGGTGAAGTTGAAGTTTGCCAGTGGGGATGCCCACCTCTGTTCCAGGGCCTCTAACTTAGCAGTGTGTAGATGCAACAGGGTGTTCTTTTCAGTGCACACAAGGAAGGGGGTACCTGCCAGACAGTGCTTGAATGTTTCAGTCCCCAACCACACCAGCACCAGGAAGTCAAGTCTGAAGGAGCTGTATCTTTTGTCATTGCGCTCTGACCCTCATAGCCCTTGGCTGGCACAGGGAATGACCCTTTCATGCCCTTCTTGGATCCGGTGAGATCCTGGTCACACTGACAGTCTGGCCCAGGTAGTTGATTCTGTCTTTAAGGAGGTGGCACTTGGAGGGTTTGATTTTGAGCCCATATGCTGCAAGCCACTCAAAGACTGTTTCCAAATGTTGTAGGTGTTCCCGATAGGTGCTGGAATAGTTGATAATATCATCCAGGTAGAGAAGGATGAGGTCAAAGTTCTGGCTGCTCAGGCAGTGCTCAATTAGTCTCTGAAAGGTGCCAGGGGCATTGCACAAGCCAAACGACATTCTTGCAAATTCGTATAGGCCCACTGGAATGGTGAAAGAGGTCTTCTCTTGGTCTTCCAGAGCAATTGGCACCTGCCAGTATCCACTGGTGAGATCCAGTGTGGAGAACAGAGTGGCAGACTTTAGTCCAGCAAGACAGTCTTTGATCCATGTAAGAGGGTAAGCATCTTTGTGCATGACATGGTTGAACTTGCAGTAGTCCACGAAAACGGAGCTGGTCATCTTTCTTTTTGACCAGCACTATGAGTGCAGTCCAAGGACTGTGACTTTCCTGGATGACTTCCACTTCCAGCATCTCCTTAAGCAGGTCTTTGGTGAGATGATACAAGGCAGGTGGTATGGGCTTAAATCACTCTCGGATATAGACATGGTCTCCTGTCGGGGTGTGGTGTTGCACTGGGCTGGTCAGAAGTTGAGTGGATGTTGGGAGAACACAATACTATGCTTGTGAATCAGCTCCAGCACCTCGCGCTTTTGCTCTTCCACGGTGGTCGAGGTCCCCAGGTCGAGTTTGTGTAGCCACTGCTTTTTGGAGTCATCTTTGGATCCACCTGCTGCAGTTGCAAAAGGTTTTGCACCCACTGCACAGGGCCTGCTTCCAAGTAAGGCCTCAGTGACACTGTCCGGGTCAACTTGCACCAGCCGCCCGATCAGTTGGCACCTGTACAGCCATGCTGGTGTCACTTTACAGTTGAGGATTCTTACAGGCACCTGTCCCTTTTTCACCACCACCAGGCTGCAGGCAATGGCAACGGCGCTATCTTCATGTATTGATGTGGGGTTCCAGCACGGCGATGTAGTCTTTCCCCTGCACCCCTTTCTTGGTCTTGCAGCGGACAATCATCTCATACCCTGGATTTAGCATAATGGGTTGGGGGGGTCACCCATCCATATGAGGCCTATCTCCCCTTGGTTAGTGGTAAACTTTTGGTGGCTTGGGATGACTCATATGGCTTGCTGCCAGACGCGTCACTCTGGTCTTGGTAACTGGGTGGTGAGGTTCTTTAGAATGTGTATCAGCTCTTCATAGCAGTCGAGCAGGCAGTTCATCCCTAGGATAACTGGGGGTAGGATATTGTTTGATGGTTTGGGTATGTGGTCGCACCCAACCGATTAATGACTTCCCAGTAGTCATGGCATGGGATGTCTAGGCCATTCCCTGCAATCAGGTTAAGCCACTTTTGGGGTGGATTCTGAAGTGGTGCCTTGGGCCAATGTTCGAAGAGGTACCTTCCCTGTATGATGGACACCTGGGGGCCAGTATCAAGTAGCGTCATGAGTTTAATGCCGTTAATCCAGACTGGTATGATGGGGCACCTTCCAACATACTTACAGCAGTCTGATGCAGATGCAGGGCCTACATCCTGTCCTCCCGTGGATCGGTCTCCTGCCCCAAGGACTCACTGTTTAAACTGACTGCTTCTGTTGGCCCTTGCAAACACTCGCGCCCTATATGACTGCTGACTCTGCACCTCCTGCAGATGGGCCTGCTGCAATCACCTAATTGATTGGTCAGCCTCCTTCCCACAAAGTCATCTGCCCATGGGTTAGTGGGTTTTCCTCATTGCTGATGGGTTTTGTAGGATCATGTGGGTGGGTGCCTGGTGATACACTCTGCCTGGGGCTGCCATTGCAGTTCCCTAGTCTCCCTCTCCAGTGTGCTAGCTGGGGTTTTATTTGTTTTTCTTTCCTTTCATGTACTGGCATATGGTGTTGCCATGTGGGGCTGCCACGGAAGTTTCCCTGTCCTTCCCATGTTGTTCACTGCCTCTAGTGCCCATTGCTGGTCAGTAGGCTGTTGCCATGACCAGTTTGGCTGGAGTTCTGCTGGTCATTTCCTTTTGTTTGGCTGCATTTTTGTCACTTTCCCTTTGTTGGGGCTCCTGTTTGCATTACCTACCATTGTTGCTGGCTCCCAGGCCTGATGCCCATTGGGGTAGTGCATCCAGTCTGGTATGGTGCCCACTAGGGTTTCTGTCCTTTTTTTATTTAGTTTTCTCCTTGCTTTCATGTTGGGAGGTTTTGGGCTGTACCCTTCCTTCCCCTGTCCTGATGTGGCCCTCCATTTGGTGGCTCTGCACCTCTGGCCACCGGTCAGTCATTGCAGAGCTTGCCCAGACCCAGACCATGACAGAGCTCCCCCCTCATCCTTCCCTGGTGACCAGTGGCTCTCCTGCCATTTGGTGGCCATTGCTTTCTCCCCCTCTCACAACGTACAGATCACCAAATGGTTGCAGACCTTCCACATGCCCAGTAGTCTGCATCGCATCGGAGGAGGGGAATGTTCCATGGGGCAGACCGAGAGGTGCAGCAGGAAAGAGCGTCTAGGCAGAAAACCGTGCCTGGACCTCTATAGTTCCACCCCATGGCCGCAGACAGGCAACAAGGACACCGGGTGGGAGAGTTGCTCTCCGGCCACCCCATTAACACCACCAACAATCCCCTCCACCTTGGAGGACCCGGGCCAGGAGCTAAGTGGGCTGCAAGCCTAAAATTTATTTATTTAGCACCAGAGGTGCCTTAGGGGTTAAAGGACCAGCACAACAAAAGAAAGCAGGGGCATAAAAGAGTGAGTGGGCAAGGCACCCACTGCTGAAAGATAAATAAGGGGCACCAAGGAGCATGAGCCCCAGGATAGCAAGTGTTGGCACCACATCAATGCCCTGGTAATAGGGGATGAGAGGAGGAGAGTAGAGTGGGCAAGAGGGGAAGTTTGGCAGCTGTAACTGCACCAGGAGGAAGGGGTGGGCCCAAAGACAAAGGGCCATATACTGTGTACAGGGGAGGCAAGCTAAGCGACTGCCCCAATTAAATACTGATCAGGGGTGGGGCCGAGGAGGACAGGCCCTCATGCTAATGTGCTGCAGGGGTAGAGTAAGCACAGGCCCACTGCACAGTAGGGCTGCAGCCTAAAATTAATATTTAAATGGGGCAGAGTTAAGCCTGAGCACACTGTATAGCCCAGCTGCCACCACCCCCTCATACATATGCAAAAGGTGGGAGTTGGGCCTAGGTAAACCCCTCCTACAATGCCTGCCAAGCAAAGGAGGGATCCTTCAGAAATTTAAAGGGCCAGCGCCCCATTTTGGAAGAGGGTCACCCCAGAGACCCTAGCCTCTTCACTGGGAGCCTCAACTACCCCTACCTGCCATCCCATTCTTCCCCTGGACTGCTAGTTGGCAGCAGGTGTGCCTTCAGACTGAGGGAATGGCCAGGCTTATGCTGTTCTGCCTGCCACCTGGACCCTGGTCATAGGTGGACCCAGAACCTTATCCAAAAGAGAGTTATTATTGTGTAATTGTCAATTTCAGCGCATCACCCGGGTTTGCATCCTGGGATGCTACTTACCCAAAATGGCTGGACTGCTTGTCTCAGGGCCTAAATTAAAGCACTGTAGGGCTTGAACTGCCTGTTTTGCACCCACTATGAACTGATATCTACATCGGGACTGGATTTACTGCCCTGCTCCTCGGCCACTATGGTACCTAAACTTTTATGCATTTGGGCCCTGAACTGCCTGCCCCACCACCAACCGTAGTCATCTGCATCAGTCTCCTTCCAATCCCCCCCAAACTGAACTGTTGCCTCAGGGAAGCGGACAGACTGCCCAGCTATGGTTGTCCCACTTCCTAAACTATGCCCTATGACAGACTGCAATTGCCCACACCCTTGAGTCCAGGGGCCACCTTTCTTTTGCCTGGCCAAGCTTCTAGTGCCTTCCACCTAGCCTGCCATTGACCTCCAAAGATCTCAAAGACTGCAGTAGTCAGCACAGTGGTAGAGTCCCCCAGTACAGTTAGCTTAGGAGTCACCCTAGCTCAAAGCAGTGAGGTCCACTCCGCAGTATGGTAGTTAGGAAGTTGCCCCATTGTTATTTTGCTTTTTTCTAGGTGGCCATAGCTCCCTTCTTCGGCTGGGTGGCAACCCATCAGCGGTCTTCCCAAGAACCCTTCATCACAGCCAAAGGACATTGCCTTGACCAGCTTTCATCCCTTTATCACCTGCCTCCTCAGCTTCTGGACCAGCCTTCATCCTGCATCTTCTTCATCACCTCCATCCCTCATCTTCCTCATCACCTCTACCTTCTTCATCTTGCTGCTTCCATCTTCCCTGCCAGGCAATGAGACCAACTGGTCAATAAGGTCAGGACTGTACTGACAGTTGTCCAAGCTAGCTAGCCACCACTTGCTTCCCACCGAAAAGATTGATCCTCTTACTGGACTGTCATATCATAGACTGATGTATTGCTAATTTTTCTTGTCCAAGGTGGTTAGGTATTGATTGAGCTACTACTGATCACATCTGCAGATTTAGATCACTAGATGACCCTGTTAGAGTGTTATATCACATATCCATGTCTATAACTGCCTAGTCATATATCTGTTGTATTTTATGCTTATATAGTTGCCTTCTATAGATAGAATTGTTAGTGCATGACAATCACTATAAGCGCCTTGTATTTTTCAATCCAATAACCCCTTATTTCCAGCATAACCAGTGGCTATTGCAATAAAAAGCTAAATGTCTGTACTTGGAACAGTTGTGCCTGCCTCTTCTTAAAAAAAAAAAAAACACCCTCCTAGGTCCGATCACCGCAAAAGTACTTCTTCACTTTTGCCTGGAACAGTCTAACAGTGTATGTGGTAGGGATGAAAACAGTGGTGGGCTATGCGGATGCATGGGATGAGCACAAGGGAACCTTAATGGGGAAGCAAGGAGGGTGCTGGAGATCAAGTAGGATCTGTGGTGACAGGACAGGCAGGGAAAATGGGCAGGCTGGGTGGACCAAATAGTCCTTATCTGCTGTCAAATTCTGTCTCTATGTTACTATGATTCAGAAGGAACGCAAAGACAATCTTGGACAGTGTTGGACTGGTGGGTAGCACAGCCTTGTCCCAGTAGGAGACAGCAACAGACAGCATCGAGCCCACTTGCCTCTCCAGGCTGAATGCCCATTTGGAAAGCCACTTTCACTGAATGTGATGAAGCCAGCTGCACCTGACAGACTAGATTGTTGTAACAATTTCTACTAAGCCTCTATCAAGCTTATTTAACCTAACTATATTTAAAGAGCCCTTCAAATATCAAAGAAAACATTGAAAAATACATAATGTAACCCAGTGTTGCACCAATCTTTCAAGTATTTTCTGCACTTATTGTAGTTTCCTCTTTTTCTGCACATTAGCATGAAAAATGATCACCCTGATCAAAATAACTACCGTTAAATTTAAAACATTTTTCTGGCAAAAATAATTAAAGCCTTGGTGGACAGACTGCTTAAAGAATATCTGAAGGCAGATATCATACTCAGTATTAACTAATCAGGTTTCAAAGTAAATCATGGCATGTTAACTGCCACCACAGAAGTTGTACAGTAAATGACATTTACCAAGTTCTGGATTTAAACCAATCAACTGGTATGCAGTGTGTTCTAGTGGTTACATAACTGTCTTGTGAACAGGGAGATTATAGTTTGAAACTGAAACGAAATAGATTGTACAGTAAGAGAGCCTTTGGGTTCCAGTGACCATAATATGGTTGAATTCAAATGTCTACACATAGCACCCAACCATAAAGGGGTGATCAAAATTAAATGTTGGAACAAGGCTGATTACAATGCAATTAGAAGATACATGAATGGATGGGCCTGGAACAAGGAACCTAAAGACTTGAATGTGCATGGTATATGGACAGAGATTAAAAACAAAATGGAGCAGTGTGTTAGACAATTTATCCCTGAAAAGACTAAATATAAGAATCGGGGTAAAATTCCCACATGGTTAAGTAATAGAATTAATAAATACATAAAAAGGAAAATGAAAGCATATGCTAAGTAGAAGAGGCCAGCTGCCAATAACTTGCAGAAGTTTAAAATAACTGCAACAAAATGTAAAAAAGCTATTAAAGATGCTAAAAGAAATGAAAAAAAATGGACTGCAACTAAGACAGTTGATAATAAAAAATCTGCTTTAATCATATTAATAACCAAAGGAAGGGAACTATTGGAATAGGCCCCTTGGGCATGAATGGGAGCTTAATTTCTGATGAACAGGCTATGTCTAATACATTTAATGACTAGTTCCTAAGTATCTTTCAAGAAAAAAATAAATGTTACAAATGTAAGAACATACTCAGGGACTGATGAGGAAGAAGTAATACATTTTGACAGAGCTAACATCACTGCTAAGTTGAATAAACTAAAAGTAAATAAATCACCTGGGCCAGATGGCCTGCACCCACGAGTGCTCAGAGAATTGGCCACAGAACTATCACGTCCCCTGTCTATGCCTTTTAAGGAATCTTTAAGGACTAGGGTAGTTCCAGAAGACTGGTGTAAGGCTAATGTTACACCAATCCACAAAAAAGAAAATAAATCTGACCCTCAGAATTACAGACCGATTAGTCTAACCAGCATTATAAGTAAATTCATGGAAGAATATGTTAAGGAACATCTTGAGAAACATATTAAGACATCAGGCTAAATAGAAGTCTCACAGCATGGCTTCACATCCAAGAGATCATGCCAGACAAATCTTCTGTACATCTTTGATCATGTTAGTAGGGCCTTGGAAACAGGTTTTCCAGTGGATGTGGTTTACCTGGACTTCTCCAGGGCTTTTGATTTAGTTCCAAATGCAGAATTAATTAATAGTCTGATAAATTTAGACATAGAAGTACCAACAGTTAGATGGATTGATGCCTGGTTAAACAATAGACAGCAGCGTGTCAAAATCAGAGGTTATGTATCAGACTGGGGAGTGGTGAAAAGTGGGGTGCCCCAGGGCCCCATCCTGGCCCTACACTACTTAATATCTTTGTATAATTACTACAAATCTCAGAATATCCATGGACTGTAAAATTTGCACACAATACGAAGGTTGGGGCAATAGTATGGCATCAAGAAGATATTATAAAACTTCAAAAAGGCATAGAAATTGAGTATGTGGGCAGAAGAACACAAAATGAAATTTAACATCGATGAATGTGTTGTAATGCATTTTGGAAAGCATATGTTAGGTAACTATACATTAAACAGAAGAAAGTACAGTTACGTAAGAACTTACCGTAACAGTAGATCTTCGAGAGGAGTTCTTGCAGCAGGCTATAACCATTAGGACTAACGCCACTGGCCTTAGGACCCACTGGAAAAATTCCAAGTGGCGGCTGCACATATGTCTCTTATAGAGACATTTTTCAAGGCAGCAAAGGAAGCAGAGACTCCCCTGGTGGAGTGACCCCTAACCGGGCCCGGAAGGGGTTTGTTGTGCTTTTCATAGCAAAACACAATACAGTGGACAAGCCACTTAGAAATAGTCTGCTTAGACACCAGGTTGCCAGAGTGTTGTGGCATGAAGACCACTAACAGTTGCTCCAATTTACGGTGTGCAGCTGTGCCTCAGCACCCTTTGAACATCCAGTGTGTGAAGGAGAGCGTCTCCCCTATTAGGAGAAGAAAAATAAACTGGAAGGTCAATCGACTGGTTGAGGGTCAACTCCGAGACCACTTTAGGAAGGAACTTAAGATTCGTTCTGAGGGAAACCCTTTTCCTGTGAAAAACCAAATAAGGCTCTTTACACATCAGAGCCTGGAGCTCGGAAACTCTTCGAGCTGAGGTAACAGCAACTAAAAAACAAACCTTCCAGGAAAGGTAACGCAGCTCACAATTAGCCGCTGGTTCAAAAGGAGGGAGAGTGAGCTTCTCCAACACAAACAGGAGGTCCCAGGGTGGGACAGGATCCTTAATGGGAGGTCTAATATGCAGAATACCCCGTAAAAAAGTGTGGGCCACGTCCAGTTGGGCTAAGGTTCTGTCCTCCAAGAGGACATGATATGCAGAAATGGCCCACATGTGCACCTTTATGGAAGAGTAGCTCAAGCCTTGTTGGTATAAGGAGAGGACAGGAGATACTGCAATGCTGAGTTCACTGGACAGGTAAGGGGGTCCAGACGGTGAGACGACGCCCATAAGCAGAAGCGCTTCCACTTCATAGCATAAATGAAGCGAGTAGAGGGCTTCCTCGCCGAGATGAGGACGTCTGCCACCTTCTGGGAGACCCCATACCTGGATTTTGCTATGTCTGCAGGAGCCAAGCATGAAGGTGCAAAGACCTGAGATCTGGATGGACCAGTGAGCCCTGATCCTGGGACAACAACTGCAAGCATATTGGCAGAGGAACTGGAGGTTCCGAGGACAACCGCTGAAGCAGTGGGAACCAAATCTGCCGAGGCCATAATGAGGTGATTAGAATCATCCAAGCCCCCTCAGCCTGTATCTTCAATAGTACTCTCTGAATGAGAGGGAAGGCATACATAAACATCCCTGCCTGTCTGGCCAGAAAGCACCAGGCATGTTTGGCATTGCGTGGGGATGCAAAGAGGTCCAGTTCTGGTCGATCCCATGTGTCGAAGAGCTGGTCTGCTACTGATTGCAGTAGCTCCCACTCATGTGCCTTGGACTGAGACCTGCATAGGCCGTCTGCCAAGTCGTTTAGGATGCCTGGAACATGCACTGTGGACAGAGAGATGCAACGCTCCAGCGCCCAATACCAGACTCTCATCGCCTCCCTGGATAGGGGATAGGAGTGTGTTCCCCCATGCTTGTTAATGTAAAAGACGACCACCATGTTGTCCATCTGAACTAGGAGAGAGCCTGGGATAAGGTCCCCTTGGAAGGCATGCAGTGCATTGAGGACTGCTCGCATCTCCAGGATACTGATGTGGAGGTCGTGCTCCTCTGGGGTCCAGATCCCTTGTGTTTGGCGGGCACCTAGGTGCACTCCCCATCCCAAATCTGATGCATCCATTGTTAGGGTTTGACTTGGGGGTTCCTGATGGAAAGGGACTCCTTTCTCTAAATTGAGAGGGTCCAGCCACCAAAGAAGTGTCCTCTTGACCGGCTCTGTGACTCTGACCATGTGGTCTAGGTCATCTGAGCACTGATCCCATTGCACCCTGAGCATCCAGTGTGGGACTCTCATATGGAGGCGGGTCAAAGGAGTGACAAGAATGGCCACCGCCATGTGCCCCAGAAGTCTGAGGAAGGTCCTGGCCTGGACCTGAGGGGTTACTAGGACTGATCTGGCTATCTCCTGCAGGCGATCGCCCCTCTCTGGAGGTAGAAAAACCATGCCCTGTACTGAGTCCAGGACTGCCCCTATGAAGGTGAGTCTTTGGCTGGGCTCCAGGGAAGACTTTGGAAGTTTCAGGGTAATCCCCACCTCTTGGAACAGAGTATAGGTGTCTCCAAGAGCCTGAAAGAGGCATGTCCTTATTATTTATTTCTTTAGTTTTTGTTGACCGGGTAAGTGTACTAGACAAATCCTGCCTATTTTCAGGCATGACCCGGGGGAGGGTGGATACCGATGAATGCCAACTGACCCTGAATGAGATTAAGCTGTTGGTGGTATTTTTAGTGAATGAGAGAAATTTGGCCAGGCACAGGGGAAATTCCCCTAGTCTTTTCGATAAGTGCCATGGGATCTTTTACATCCACCTGAACTATCACCAATCCAGGCAGATGGGACCTCGGTTTAACATCTCATCCTTGACAGGGCTGTAAGCAGCCAATCGTCGAGGTAAGGGAAGACATAATGCCCCAGGCGCCTTAGAGCCGCAGCTACCACTACAAACATCTGGGGAAGACTCGAGTAGAGGAGGAGAGGCCAAACGGAAGAACCTGAAACTGATAATGCTCCCCCTGGAAGTGAAACCTCAGGTACTTCCTGTGGGGGGGGGGACCCCTATGCACATGTACACATCTTGCACGTCTAGGAAGCAGAGACAGTCTCCCTGGTGCAGCAGAGGAATAAGACCTGGAAGGGTCACCATCCAGAACCTTCGGTATGCCATATGGTTGTTTAAAGAGCTGAAGTCCAGGATGGGCCAAAGATCTTGTGTCTTCTTTGGAACTAGGAAAAAATGGGAGTAATATCCCTTTCCCCGCTGCTGCAGAGGGACTGGTACTAGCACCCTTTTTTGCAAAAGGGCCTGAATCTCTCCTTCTATGATAGGTATGTGAGAAGGAGGATATCTTGAGGACCTTGGTGAAGTATCTGGGGGAATTTCAGTGAACTCCAGCGTATGTCCCCTCCTTGCAGTGTCTAGAACCCACTGATCCACTGTAATACAGCTCCAACCCTTCAGGTGAAGGGAGAAGAGACCCCCTACTCCCTCCCCTGGAGGAGGGGGAGTGTTGGGAGGGAGTCATTAGATGGAGCCTGGAGTGGGCAGAGAGGCTTGGGAGGACTTGGGGCCACAAAAAGGAGCGCCTCCAGGTTGCTGGTTGCCAGCTCTCCTTTCGAAGCCACCCCTCTGGCCCTGTTGATCTCCATGGGCTTGAGCATCTGAGGGCTTCTGAAATGGCCATCATCTCGCTCGTTTCTGGTCCCCTCTGTACATTTGCCGGATGGACCAGATAGATTTGCCCGACTCCTGGAGACAAGAGATAAGAGACTCTGTCTCCGGCCCAAAAGGATGGAAACCTGGAATGGGAGGTCCCGGATTCCAGACTACAGATCCTGGTGAAAATCTGAGACTCTCAACCAGGTATGCCACCATAAGAAGACACCTGACACAGCTGTTCTGGCCGCCATATTTCCGGTGTCGTACGAGGCACAGAGAACATGCATGCCTTCATCAGAGCCCAATTTTAAAACATCCAAAAGCTCTGTCTTTTGTGCGGAGTCTGGCAAGGCACTAGCTAACTCCTGCCCTCTCTCTCATAATGCATTCTGGTACTGGACCACATGTGTGAGGAAGTTGAGGGACCTAATGGAGTAGGAGGCAAAGTAGACCTTCTTGCCCACTTGGTCCAAGTAGCAGGATTCTGGGTCAGGAGGCTGGGAGCTCAGGTGCTTAGGCTGTTTGGACTTGTAGTGGGCAGCCGTAATTACTGATGAGTCTGCCTGAGGGGGTTCCGCCAGGAAAGGCTCATCCCTCGGGGGGCTCTATACAGCCTATCTGACTTTTTTGGAACAGCCGGGACTGAAGCTGGATGCTTCCAAGTTATCCTGGTGAGATCCTGGAAGGTATCACCTACAGGAGGCACCACTAGAGGCTTGAGCTCCTTCTGCCTCAATGATCGGGCAAGTCGGTGGCGTTCCAGATCCAGGTCTTCCGTCTCCCATGCATTGGAGACCTGGATGTGCCACATGACATCCATGAAGGTCGGATTGTCAGGAGGCGAGCAGGGTTGGTCCTTCTCTCCTGGGGAACCCCCGACCACCAAGAGGGATGAGGAAGTAGAAGGGGTAGACGATCTGCTACTGAGCCTTGAATGGCCTGAGCTGTGCCTCGGACTCCCCCTGTTCGAGTGTCGCTAGCCAGCAGACTGACGTTGGTCCGAGTATCGATGCCGACTGCGGGACCGACAACGGAGCAACGACTGACGGCCTGGGGACTGACGTCGGGAGTGGAAGCAGGCCCACCTAGGAGAGCGGGAATGGCTCCTGGACCTGGACCGAGACCGACGACAGCTGCCTGATCGGGAGGGGTGCCGACGATGGTTCTCAGATCAGGACTGGGAACAAACCTTCGAGGGTGGATGTGGCAGTGGCCACTCAGGGGTCTTCCACAGAGAAGGAGTGGAAAGGCCCATGGGGTTCAATGTTGTCCGGCTGGCCAGTATCCGGCATCGGATCCGGTTTCAGTGGAGGCTGATCTTTCTTTACCTGACTCCACCAGAAGGTAAATAGCTCCTGCAGTTCCTCCTTATTGAAGACCATAGCTGCAGAACCAGGAAAGGGACCCAGGGAAGCTGGAGGATCCAGTAGGGTGTGGAAGGGTGAAGCTCCCACAGAGCCCTGAGAAGTGGAAGACCTGGGAGTCTCTGAGGTCATCCCTGCTATGGGGGTGTCATCCACTAAGGAAGCCTCCACCCGCGTCGGTACTGGGTCCAGCATCAGTTTAGCAGGAGGAGGAGCCAGGTTAACTTTTTCACCCAGCGGCTTTCCTGAGTTGGGCAAGACCGAGTCCTTAGGAGGGGCCACAGCTTGCGCCAAAGAGGTCTGGGGGTAACCCGTAGCGGAACTACCTTTGGTATGGTTTTTCCCCCAAAGTTCCTGCTTTGGCTGGCATCGACTTCTTGGAGGGAGGGCCTGGCACTGTAGAGCCATCTGGATGCTAGCGATGGTCCCCCAAGCCAGAGGATGAAGAAGCCTTCTTGGGGGAGGAGCGGAACCGAGACTGAGACCAGGAGCGGTGATGGGCCCAGCTATGGTCCTTGTCACTAAAGCGTTTGCTCTTGTCCCTGCACTTGTCCTTTTCCACTGAGGTGTGCAGGACGTCTATCTGTTGCTCCAGGAGGTGAGCCTTTAGGGCCTTCAGGCATCGTATCCTTGTCCTGCTTGTGAAACCCTTGCAAATCCTGCAGGTCGCACTGTCATGGTCTGGGCCCAGGCAGAAAATGCACCTGGCATGGCCGTCCTTTGATGGAATCTGGCAGCCACAGTCACATTTATTCCTCTTGGGGCTGGAGGAGGACACCGATGACGGAGACAACATGCGGGGGGATTGAGGTCGGAGGAGGAGAAAGAGAAGAAAACACGTTGAAAAACGATGAAGAAGGAACAATATCTTCTAAAATCTTCTTGTTATTTTTGCTGAGATAGCCAAGAACTTCCCCAACATGAGTGGGTCGTGGTAGGAAAAGAACTGGGGTGGAGCTGGGTCCGCACCCTTTTGTACCGTGACTGACGTCGGGGTGCAGCCGACGTCAGGTGGTGGTCCCTGTTGGGTATTGCTAGCTAAGAATTTTTATGGTCAGTCCGAAGGCCTGCGGCATTAGTTCTAATGGTTATAGCCTGCTGCAAGAGTTCCCACTCAAAGTGAGATCAATAAATACAGTTGAAAATGAGAAAGACCTGACAATCCTGGTTACTCATGACTTAACTTTTAGATATCACACAGTGGAAGTCATTAAAAAAGCTAACAGAATGATTAACTGTATATTACGACATATTAAAAGCAGAGACAGTGTAGTGATGATGCCATTGTATAATGCACTTGTGCTGCCCCATCTGGAGTATGCAGTGCAGTTTTAGTGTACGAGGCATGGAAGAGATGTGGCTCTGCTTGAGGGAGTTCAGAAAAGAATAACTAAAAAAGTTAATAATTACTAACATCTAGGATATGAGGCTAGACTTCATAATTTATCATTGCATACACTGGAATATCGTAGACTAAGGGGTGACCTCTGTTTGATATACGCAGCATTTAAGAATCAGAATCTTTAGGAGTGCGCAGGTTTAGAGAAGAAAGAGGCGATTATGTGCACCAGAGCCCTTGACTATCAATTAAGGGTTGAATGCTGTAAAACCAATAGGAGGAAATCATGGATTAATCAAAGAGTGATGACACCATGGAACAATCTCCCACCTGATGTAGTAAATAATGAATCAATTACTGTATTTAAAAATAAGCTGGCCTCATACTATGCAGCAATGAAACTTCCATTTGGGAAAGTCAGGTCCTAAATGGCAAGACTATCTTGGTAGAAGCCATTGTCTTGAATATTAACTTATGAAACTCTACTTGAGACAAATATTTACTGTATGACCTTGGGCAAGTTGTTTAACTTCTCAGTACCCAAGTCCATCCAGCTGCAGAAATATGCAGAAACAGATACCACTGACAATTAAATGCTGAATTTCAGCTGGACTATTTTGGGTAAATAAACTTATAAAAAGACTGGAAAGATCTTCTCCTACATACAGTAGGCATACGCTCCAAAGTGGTTGGTGTTACAATCACTGCATAGCAGAAATCAGTGCATAAAAACTGAATGGGGTGACATCACAGAATCTCACAGCTAAAATCGAGTACCTCAATGGTCCATATTGTAACCAGCTCTTTTCACTCTTTTCATGAATGACATCAGTAGATGTGTACAAGTCTGTCACTGCAAGACCTTGCACATGGCTTTTGACACAAAACAAAATAATGTGATTAGACTCAAGCTGTTGTTAAATGCCAGCAAGACAAAAGCTATGCTCTTTAGTACATCCTCCTAAGGATGCTTTCACAATCACTATAGCTGGCAATCAGCTAAAGAAAGTTGAGCAGTACAAGTACACGGATTCTGGCTTGACACTAAGCTAGATTGTAAATTTCAAACTGACAACATCAAAAAAGCTTAAAGCATGTATATGTTTTTATTATGCAATAAAGTCCTGTCTTCCAAAACATCCAGGAAAAAGCTGGTCTGTGTTGACTTCTTGTCAGTGCTGGGTTTCATTTATGGACGAGCCTGTGTCGATCTCTTAAGGAAACTTCAACATGCTTTATTATGTGGGTCTATGGTTCTTAACTACCTTATCAAATCTGGTCAATGATTGTGATCTCTACACCATGCTGGATAGCACTACATGTCATGAGGCAGACCCACTGGTTTAACTTTATCTGTAAGGATCTTCAGCGCAATAAGCCTGGGTACCTAAAGGAAAACTGCCTTGAGTCTGCAAGCCTGTGTTTTCTGTAGAAGCTGTGTTTCTAATACTGGTTCACATTCTGTTTTTGTTCCATCTGTACAGGCCTTTTAGTAAATTCACTGGGTGTTTCTGCTTTGCACTCTGGTGGGCAGTACCATTTTAGAACTATATGATGTACATTTTGTCCTTGTTACAGAACTTCCAGTGTTTTCACAATGCATTCATGTTCTGCTCTGGAACTTTGCGGCCCATGTGGGACATAAACTACATCAAGCAGTTCTAAAATGGCACTTACCAGCAGAGTGTACAACTGAAACACACTGTGTTTGCTAAAAGGCCAGTAAAGATGTAACAGTATCAGAAATGGAACAGATATATGAAAAAAGCATCTACTGGAAAATAATGACTTACAGATTCAGCACAGTTTTCCTTGAAAGTCAGGATCTTGGAGTTATGTGACTCCATGGATGCAGAACTAGTCATAGAAGTGGCAATCTGCTGCTGAGCTCACACAGTGCTGCCAAATTAATTATTTTTGTTGATTTTTTTCTTTAAAACTAACTTTTTCATTACTGCCTGGTTTACTATCTCTTTGTTCATCCTAATGACCCTCCCCCATTCTGTCATTTGATGTCATCAATGACACTACATGATACTATATCTCAGCCAATTGTTGGACTGCATTCAGCCACAGAAGCAAACAATTCATACAGCAGAAACTGATAAACGCTGCCACAGAAACCTTCAACCCTTGCCACAGAATTTAGGACTTAGGAAATGGGGAGAGGGGTGCAGCACCCATACGTCGAATAGGAAGAACACCCCTCCCCCCTCAGCTAGTGGTCAAACAGGAGTTCAGCATGTTTGCAGTTCATTTGCATCACCAGGTAAGCAAAAAGTTCCAGCTCCCCATACGACTCACAGGGGAAACGCCAGACCTCACCCAACAACTAACACACTGAGATCTGGCCAATGGAAAATCATGTACACAAATGCTCGCAGTCTGGAAAACAAGATCCCAGAGCTGCAGGCAATAATAACAGAGGCTAAACTGGACATAGCAGCAATTAGTAAGACGTGGTTTACCAGTAACCACACTTGGGAGACTTCAGTACCTGGCTATGTACTTTTCAGAAGAGATCGAGGTGCAAAAAGAGTCAGTGGAGTGGCCCTGTATGTCAATGAAAATATCAAAGCTACAGAAATTCAGAATACACATAAGGAGCCAGAAGAACTGTGGATCACCCTGGAAACAGGAATGGGACCGCCATAAGAACTGGGGTTGTCTACAGGCCCCCAGATCAGAGGGAGGACATAGACACATTACTGTTAGAAGACATACAAAACATGACAGCTAAAGGGGAGGTTCTGATAATGGGAGACTTCAACATGCCAGATACTGATTGGTCAATACCAGTAGGAACATTTGCCAGAACTAGACACATGGTAGATTCCCTGCAGGAGAAGGGCCTCAAACAACTGGTACAACAACCCACCAGAGACAGGGCTATCCTAGATTAAGAACTGACTAACAGGAAAAGGATCACAGATCTCCAGGTAGAAGGTCATCTGGGAGCCAGTGACTATTAATTTGGCCACTACAACTAAATCATCCCATTCCAAGGCAAAAATATGGGACTTCAGAGGAGCTGACTTTGATAAGATGGCCAACAGAGTTAAGTTAGCCCTGACAAAAAGAAATACAGGTGAGGGGGTACAGGCAAAGTGGGCAAGCATTAAGGATGCAGTACTTAAAGCAACATCCCATTGTGTTATAGAGAAAAGGAAGTGCAAAAGAAGAAGGAAACCACTTTGGTTCTCAAAAACAGTAGCAGAAAAGGTCAGAGCCAAAAGGCCGGCCTTCAGGAAATATAAGGGAACACAGTGGGATGAAGATAGGGAGGCATACCAAACTTCCCTAAGAGAAGCAGGGAAGGCAGTAAGGCAGGCAAAGGCCCAAATTGAAGAAACACTAACACAAACAGTAAAAGAAGGTGATAAAACTTTCTATAGATACATTAGTGAAAGGAGAAAGTCCAGAGGGGGTATTGCTAATATCAAAGGAGATAAGGGGGCATGTGAGGAGGAGGACCATGTAAAAGCATCTATCCTAAATAGATACTTCTGCTCAGTATTTACTGAAGAGAAGGTAGGGCAGGGCCCAAAGCTCAGCACCATGGACACAGGGGTCAGGGAGGTGAGCACTAGTCCCTTCACAAAAGAAAGGGTCCCATAAGAGCTTGCTAAGCTCAGGGTGGATAAGGCAATGGGACCTGATGGCATACATCCCAGGGTACTAAAGGAGCTAAGGGTGGAACTAGCAGAGCCATTATCAGAACTGTTTAGTGAGTCTCTGAGCACAGGAGAGGTCCCAGAAGAGTGGAGAAGGGCTCAAGTGATCCAGCTCCACAAGAGTGGTAGCAGGGAGGAGGCAGGGAACTATAGACCAGTTAGTCTTACCTCAGTAGTGGGCAAGATTATGGAGGCACTCCTTAAAGAAAGGATAGTGCAACACCTGGAATCCATTGGAGCACAGGATCCAAGACAGCATGGGTTTACAAAAGGAAGGTCCTGTCAAACTAATCTCATAGATTTCTTTGACTGGGTAGACAGAGTGGTGGACCAAGGGGGAGCAGTTGATGTCACCTACCTTGACTTCAGCAAAGCTTTCGATACTGTTCCACACAGAAGATTGATTAATAAGCTGGGTAGGCTCGGGGGTGGGTCAGAAGTTGGTCAACTGGGTGGCAAACTGGTTGATGGGCAGAAAACAGAGAGTGGTAGTAAAGGGTATACAGTCAGAAGAGATGCAAATCACAAGTGGGGTACCTCAGGGATCAGTCCTGGGGCTAGTCCTCTTCAATATCTTCAACAGTGACATTGCAGATGGACTGGAGGGTAAGGTTTGTCTGTTTGCAGATGACACCAAGATCTGCAACACAGTAGATGATCCAGATGGGGTGGGCAGAATGAGGAGAGATCTGGATAAACTAGCAAAATGGTCAGAAGAGTGGCAACTGGCGTTTAATGCAAAGAAGTGCAAGATCATGCACATAGAGAAGAGAAACCCTGAAGCCACCTATAGGCTGGGGGGGGAGTTTCTGGCAGTCACAAGGGAAGAAAGCGACTTGGGCATCATCATCACGGATGACCTGAAATCATCCAAGCAGACCACTAAAGCAGTAGGTAAGGCTAGAGGGATATTAGGGTGTATTAGTAGGGGTATCACAAGTCGGAAGAGGGGGGTAATAATCCGTCTTTACAAGACACTGGTTAGGCCCCATCTGGAGTACTGCATGCAGTACTGGAGGCCACACCTTCACAAGGACATTAACCAAATTGAGGCAGTACAGAGAAGGACAACCAAAATGGTTCAAGGACTGCATCAGAAAACATATGAGGACAGATTAACGGAGCTCAATATGTATACCTTAGAGCAAAGGAGGCAGAGAGGTGATATGATTGAAACATTCAAACACCTTAAGGGCATTAACAAGGTGAAAGAGTCTAACATGCTTCAATATAAGAAAAATAGCAGGACAAGAGGACACAGTATGAGATTAGAGGGAGGCCGATTAAGGGGTGATGTGAGGAAGTTCTTTTTCGCAGAAAGGGTGGTGGATGCATGGAACGGCCTATCTCAGGAAGTGGTGGATATGAATACAGTGCAGGGCTTCAAACAGGCATGGGATAGACATAAGGGAGCAATACAAATGAGTATGAATAGATAGGCCATTGACAGAGCAAAGCCAATGGAACATTTATTACGTAGAAAAATAAATGGGCAGACTGGATGGGCCTTGCGGTCCTTATCTGCCATCAACTTCTATGTTTCTATGTTTCTAAGTGCTGCAGTGAACTAGGGGTGCTGCCTAAAATCCCTCCAAAACATTGTTGACATCTCATACTGCCTTGTGTCTAGTTTTTCTTTTATTACCTCTGAAAGTCCCATGAACAATAATTAACACTAGGAAAAATGCATTCATCTTCTTGGTTTCCCCAGTCTTAGAACTGAATGCAGAAAGACCAAAAGGAGCAACTCTGACTCCTCTGAAGGATTGATAAGCCCTGACAGTGAACTCCCCAAGCAAATCCTGCTCTTGCTTCTAGTCTAATTGGTCTGTGGCTGATGTATGCAACTGGTATACTTGCTGCTGCACTGTGCACCTTCAACTGCACTTTTATCTTTGTGGCCAGGTGAGTTATCATCTATAATTCTGTCATGCACAGTGTTTGCTCTGTATTATGTCCTTGATGGTATAGATCTGATTTCCTTTGTTTTGTACTTGCCTGCTTTGGGTATGCAACCCTTTCCCCTGTATGTGGTTGTTTAATTTTGTGGCCATCTGTGTTGCTCCCTCTTGCCCCAAAGGACATGGACTGGTAGTGACAGCTGAAGTGGAGTGAAGAGGAGTGCCTGTTGATCAGTGGTGATCATTCCATAGATAACAGCAGTTTCCAATGCACTTCACAGGCTACCACCTGTGGCTGACAGAGTAGCAATTGTGCTCCAGCAGGGATTACACTGATGACTGTCCTGCCTGGCCACAACATCAGCGTCAACCCTTGCTGCCACACACAAGGAGGCACAGTAAGTTTTAAAGGCAGGAGTCCTAAAAAATAATGACTTTGGGACAAGTTCCCCATAGGGACCTGTGGCCATCATTATCTTGGAATGCCTCTAACCCCTGGGAGATATGGCAATGGGGGTCACATGGTGGCTGTACAGACAACTGGGCTTCAGAGCATAATTCAGGAGACAAAAAGGACTGAAGGAAATTCAAAGGAATTCATGAATTCTCCCTGAAGTTGGTTACCAATCAGAAATCGAGGATCAGCCAGACAGACCTTCTCCTGTGACTGACAAAGGGGGCTCAATCAATGGGAGGGCTGGAACTACCAGTGAACAGCAGGAGCTGTTGCAGACCTTTTTGGTCTGCATCAGATTCAGTTTGGAGGCAGAGCTGCTGATGGACCATGCCAGTGTTGGAGGTCTGCCTGTTTTTTTTTTCACAGCCAGGAGACAGGAGGAGTGTGCTGGGCTTGAACAACTAACAGAATGGTAACTGGGAGAAATCCAGAGAAGGGCAGATTTACTAAGTGCACCAAATCTCTTGCCTGAGATTTGACTGAAGGAATTTGCCAACTGAAAAGCACAAATCAGTGTCTGGAGCACTATCACCAACAACCAGGTGACTGGCCAACCATGATAAAGAGTAACCAGTAGAGACAGCTGACAGAAGACCAATCAACTGAGCCTAAAGGTGATCATCTGAAAAAGATGACTGCACTGAAGAAGACAGCCCAGAGCCAAGCATGGCTCTGGGCAAGGCTGTGACTGCCGAAGACACAGCTGAGAGAACTGATCAGAGAGCTGATCCAGAACAAGTGTTGGAGAAGAGCCAGTGTCTGGAGGTCTTCTGGGTTGAGGTTCCATGAAAACACCATCAGCTGATGATGACCAGCAAACAGGAATCCACAGGAAAATATTGGTACCGTAGGCAAAACCTGCAGCCAGCCTTGGTATCATAAGGACAGTTGCAGCAGCAACTTAGGCTGACAAAGTTCCCTAATTTTACTCTCTCGAGGAACCTGTGATCTTCAAATGCATGAAAGGAAGAGCATCAACAGTGCTCAGCAGAGGACCAAAGCACCTCCAGTGAACAATGGCACTGCTCTGAGATATCAGTCGGCATAAAAGGGAGACCAACAAGGCACAGTACACAGAGTCCAGGAGCAGGATCAAGGCCATTACAGCTTCTGATTATGGTTGCTCGAGTGCTGAAAAATGTGAGAGACATTGCCATGAATAAAACAAAAAACTTAGCATGCTGCATCAGTGCAGATACAAAAAAATAATGGCTCCTATGATTACTGTGATGAGACAAAACAACATCATTTTAAAAAGTCAATAAACAAGATCTTCAGCAATTAAAGTCAACAAAGGTGTTTCAGCACTCCAACATGGGGTCAGTGGTAGGAAAAATAAAATAAGGGGTGTATAAGGCCACCCACATTATATAGGTGCCTATGATATACATCATTGTGAAACCAACAAAGCCATGTACACTGAAGTGGAGTCTAGAAGCAGGAGCAAGGCCATTGCAATGTCTGATTGTAGTTTCTTTTGGGTGTTGAAAAATATGAGAGACACTGTCATAAACAAAAGAAAAACTTAGCAAGCTGCATCAGAGCAGACACAAAAAAGTGATGGCTCCGATGACTACTGTGGTGACAGTAGTGTTTCCCCCCACAGACATTTGAAAAGACTGGGGGCATTTCTCAAGCAATATACTGTAGGTATGAGTCATACGGTCACCTTCTCTGATCTTTCATTTTTACCCCGTTTCTTTCTCTGCATTCTTTTATTTTCTTTTTCTTTCTACAGGTTTCTTTGTATCTCTGTATTGTCATTCCTTTATTGTTTTCCTCTGTGAGTTCCCATAAATGCTGTAATTGTAAAAATACTGGGGACCAGCACTCTGCTTTAAACATGGAGGAACCACAGGGATGTTTCAAAATGATGGGGGCGAAAAAGAAAGGATGGGGAACCCCAATGCATAAATGCTTTAGGGAAAACCCTGGACAGCTAACAACATTATGATAAGTAAAGCTGATAAACAAGAAAATCTTAAGCAATTAATTAATCTTCACATTCACCTTCACCTCACCCAGTGTCTACCCTCCTTTTTTTCTTTTCTACTATCTCCCTTGCTGAAGCTCTAAGCACCCTCCTCTCCCTCAACCCCTCTAAAGGCTCCTCCCCAGATGATCTCGATTCTAAACTTCTCTAACTTTTTGCTGTTGTCATTGCTTACCCTCCTCTCTGATCTTAAACCTCTCCTTTATATCTGCCCAAGTCCCCTCTTCCTGGAAGCACACCGTTCTTCGTCTTCTCCCCAAGAATGGCAACCTGTCCACTCCTGGTAACTATCACCCCATCTCTCTCCTTCATACCTTTGCTAAACTTCAAGACCACCTGGTTCTCTCCCAATGTTCACCCTTCCTCTCTGACCCCTCCTCCTCCTTCTTCACCCCTTTCCAATCTGGTTTTTGCAAGAACCACTCGACAATCACCTCCTTCCTCAGGCTCACCGATTCTATCCTCACAGGAATGGATGATGGCCTGATCATCTCAGCCATCTTTGCTGATCTAGCCAAAGCTTTCAACACTGTCTCCCATTCACTGCTTCTTGACTTCCTCTAAACAGCTGGCCTTGTCTTGTCAGCTATTAACTGGTTTAAGTCCTACCTCATGGGTAGGACCCAATTGGTAAGAATCTCTGATTCTGTCTCCTCTCCGCTCCCTATTAACACTGGTATCCCCCAGGGCTCAGTGCTTGGTCTCCTACTTTTCTCCATCTTCCTTAATGATCTTCTCACAACCTGCTCTACCTCATCCATCCATATGTACGATGACGACACTGTCTTATACAGTTCTGGCAAAAACCCCGCCACTGTGGAAACCAGTTTACAGCATGACTTCAACCAAGTTCAGCTCTGGTTTACCTCCCATCAGCTCTTCCTTAATGCCAAGAAGACTGTCTCTATGACCTTTGGCACCAGGTAGAGACTCTCCAGGTTCACTGTCCTGCCCTCCTTCCACACCCTTGATGGGACACTCCTTGAGGACACTTCCTCATTTAGATATCTGGGGGTTTAGCTGGACCAACACCTCAACTTCTCTGTGCATATCAATGCCATCCTGAAGAAACTGCACCCCAAGCTTGGTGCTCTGTACTGCGCGGCCCGAACTTGTCCAGAAGATGATACTCCCCATTTTTGACTACTGTGGCATAGTCTACGGTGCTGCTACCAAATCTCCCCTGACCACATTGGACACTCTAACATACTAACATACTAAAATGCCAGCAGAACAGGCCTAACGGTCTTTCGCATCTGCTCGTTTAGTCAGCCCCCACCCTGGGAGCTGACTTGCTGCCCCCCTCGCCTTCTCTGGCTTCTCTCTTCCCAGTTCCGGGTATTCTCGCTGCATTGGATTTTGCTTCCAGAACCCTTCCCCGTACCTGTCCTACCCCATCTTGAACCCCTCCACCATCTCTGCCTCCACCAGCCCCCTAGGCAGCGCATTCCATGGCTCCACCACCCTCTCAGTGAAGTAGCACCTCCTCCTTTCTCCCCTGAATCTTCTTCCCTCCAGCTTCCACCCATGCCCTCCAGTGGCCCCCTCCTCCTTCCTTCGAAGCACTCTGACTGCTCTTCCCCTATTTACCCCCTTCATGTACCTGAAGACCTCTATCATGTCCCCCTAGTCCCTTCTCTCTTCCAATGTGTACATATTTAGCTCTTCGAGCCTCTCCTCATAGGTCCTGTCAACCAAGCCCCAAATCATTTTGGTTGCCCTCCTCTGGACCCTCTCCAGGAGTTTAATGTCCCTCTTTAAGTGTGGCACTCTCTTTAACTCCTGCTGCCACTTTGCCCTTGACTCTCCCTCCTGCTCCCATCACTGTGAACTCTATCACTCCCTAACTTTCCCTCCACTATCTCACAGGCACATCTCTCACTGCACCAAACTATCCTCCAAATTCTGGCTTGGTGAACTCCCTCCCTACCTCTCATCCACTCTCCACTCCCCTTCACCTGTTCATTCTCTCAGATCTAATGATACACACACCCTGGTGATCCCATGTTGTTCCACCCTCATCGGCCAGACTGGGTTCGCCCATCACTTCCCTAAAATCTGGAACTCCATCCCCCCAAAATATGACACTCCTCTTTGACCTATTCCCTTACCACTGCCCTCCACAATTACCTCTCCCCCAGCTGTTCCTGCTTTAACCTTCCTTAACTACCTTATTCCTAGCTTCAACCTACCAACCCATAACTCCCCTGGCAGGGTTCTCAACATCCTGAAGGGGGAATCAGGGCTTGGCTACCCCCATCCCCATATTCATTCTTCTTCCCCTCTTTACCCCTTCCTCCTGCCCTTCCTCTTTGCCCCTTGCACTTATTAGTTACCCCCCATGCTCCTCCTACAGCTCTTGTGTACTACAGTGAGCCTGCTCTTGTTACATTATCGTACTAAAAATTGTTCTGTTATATTATTGTTTTGTATGTTATACTGTACTATATTCTGTGTTCCCCATCTGTTGTATAATCTTACAAGTTGTAATTGTCTGTACTGCACCCTTATAGTTGCATTTTTGTCTACCTGCCCCTACACAATTTCCAACTGTTCATCCATCCAGGAATTGTATAATCTCTGTTTTCATAATCCTATGTAACCCCTTTCCCCAAAGGTCATACTGTGAGATGAGCAACTTGTTCAGTGTGCCCTCCTGGTGAAACATTTCAATAAATAAAAATAAATAAATAAAATTAAGATTGACAAAGGCCTTTCAGCAGTCTGACATGAAGACACCAGTGGGGAAAACAAAACTGACGAGGTATTAGGTCACTTACGTTCTGCAGGTGTTTCCAACATGCATCACTGTCGGTAGCCTCAGCTATGAAAAAGTCTTTGAAATGTCCAGACACTGACAGATTACAGTTCAATATACTGTATGTGTAGCCCTACGGAGCAAGATGTTGTCTAAGAAGGCTGCATTCTCCTGCATATCCAGATAATGGAAACACCATGCATTTAGAAGGTTCTGGTCATGCAGAACCTGCCATAGACAAAGTAGGAGTCCACTGCAGCACTGAACCCTCTAGAACAGCCCATCCCCTAGCTCTGCAGTGATATTACATTCCCCCCCCCCAAAAAAAATACAAATTTGGAAACACTCCTTAGAGGATCACAGCTGCCAAATCAGTAAACCAGACAGAATCACATTCCACTAGAGCATAACTATTCCTGAATGTATTCTCCTCACCACAGAGCATCTCTGAACAAAAAAGTAACAGCCGTGTTCCATATCCACCGCCTGGTGGCATGCACTGAAGAATAAAGTTTGATGAATTTAAGTGGCAACCCCCTATGGTGCGAAGTGTAACAAGCATGGAAACACTACGCTACCTATTCACTATGAGAGGGTGGTGGACCCTTGGATTGCACTGCCTGGCGAGCTGGTTCAGAGATCCACAGTGGAGGGCTTCAAGAGAGGGTGGGACAGACACAGAAAGTGGATGTATCAGATGATGGCCTGTCCCAGGGGGGTGGGGATGGATGATAGGGGTTTCTGGAACACAAGGGGGGGAGGGCCTCGGCACCCAACTAGGGATCTGAGGTTCGAGCAGACTCGATAGACCGTAAGGCCTAATCTGCTGGCAAATAGTATGTTAGTATGTTAGTATTCATAAACCAGTTTGTCTACCTCAACAAGCACCAAGTTCACATCTTTCAGGTACACCGCCTAAGCCCAACTGCAGAGTCATGCAAGGATTTTTTTTTATGCTTAATGGGGCTGAACCTGGACCAAGCAGCACCACTGCTGGGACATCAGTATACTAGGCTATGCCCTGTTTAGGAAGGTCAGGGATGAGGCAGGAGGGGTGTTGCTGTATATATCAAGGGTTAATCAAGATGGCTGAGTATATGACACTAGGAGGATAAGAGAAGTAAAAACACTATGGGTTAAGATATATGATAAGGGGAAATAAAGTCTAAGGGTAGGAGTAGTTTACAGGCCACTGGGTCAGATAATAGGAAAAGAGAAGGCCCTGCATAAGGAAATCAGCAAGGCGGGGGGATCACGTGATACCTTTTTCCTGAGCGGACACATTGTGCTCTCGTCCCCACCTCAATGGCCTAATTAACTCATAAAATCGGTAAATCGCTCAACAGGCACTGAAATTTCAATCTGTATCGATCTTCTCTATGTCAAGGCAGGAATTGGACACTGACTTAAACAAATTAGCAGCGTAAACCAAGAGAAATGGAGGCCAAAATGAAACATGCCCTCCCGTCCAGAACACCGCCTACTTCACCAGATAAACAAGCGAAAAGAGCTAAGATGCATACTGCTAGCACTGGGAAGGGTTCTCAGCCTCCCGCGGCTGCTGTTCCACTTTCTGAAGACAGATTTTTAGCTGAAATGGCCCCGCTTAAAGCAGTTTTTGCAGACTTTGCCTCCGACATAAAAGATATGCAGGCAGAACTGAAAGAAACAAACAAGGCACTCTCAGATGTCTCTGCTCACATGTCTTTACTTGAATCTTGGAAATCCCAAATGGAACCAGAAATTACTTCTATTAGGCACAGACTACAAAAATTGGAATTAAAATTGGAAGATCTGGAAGGCCAAAACAGGCGTAACAACCTGGCGATTTTTGGCCTTCCAGAAGAAGCAGACGGTCACTGGCCAGTCACCTTTGCACAAAAACTGCTCATGAAAATAACTGACCTCCTCCACACTTGATGGCCTATGCAGTGGAAAGAGCTCACAGATTCTTAAGGCCCAGACCCCCTGCTGGTGCAAAACCTAGGCCGTTCATCTTGAAACTGCTGAATTATATTGATCGCCAACACGTCCTGTCAGCAGTCAAAGATCTTCAGGAGGTCAAATGGGAAGAAGACCCGATTCGGTTCTCCCAAGATTTGTCAGTTGCCACACGCCAAAAAAGAGCTGAGTATCATCCTTCCATTACTAAATTAGTAACCGCTGGAATAAAATTCCGGATGCTCTACCCCGCCAGGCTATCTGTCTTATATTCGGGCAGTTGGAAAACATTTGAAAATGCAGAGCAGGCTACGGGGGAGCTGGCAGCCCTCTTCCCAGATCTTTTCACCTCGCACTGAAGCTTCATCACTATGTTTTCCCATGGAGTGTCTGGACCTGACTGGAGGATACACTGGATGCAAGATTGAATCCTGATTGACCATCTCTGTTGTTTGTTCCGGAGAAATGTTTAACTTGGGGGCTCTTGAAAGCAGGGGTGTGATTTTTTTTCGACCCGTCGGAGGTCTGGACCTGTTTTCTCCCTTACGGGAGTTTCTGTTTATCCCATCCTGAAGTGCTCCAAAAAGGTTCTGTTTTTGAGTTAGCTGCCTGATCTCCGAGAGATATGCAGACTCGTCAGGCTTAGGAAGAGCCTCAGAAGATTCTTTTTTTTTTTTAATTCTGTTATCTGGTTTTGGATGCTTCACTCATTCAACAAGATGATGAGAGCGCTCTAGTCTACACGGAGATGCGCACGATCGATCAGCTGCTGCAAGTTATTCCGACTCTCTGGTCAGTATTGGGTTGATGCTACTACTGCAGTGTTTGAAGATTCACCTGTGTGGTTATAAACAGAACTTGGTTTGGTTGGTTATAAGTAGTAGTTTGTTGAACTTTAACTCTATTTCTAGATTAATATAAATTAGACACGTTATGCCCTGAAACATGATCTACTTGTAAACTTGTGTTTTTATCTCGTGATTTAGCTTTTAAAAGTTCTTCAAATCACAACAAAGGTGGTTGTTGGTAATAGGTTTGGTCATGCTAGATGGTTTTTTATTTTTGTTTTTCCCTTTTTCTTGTGTGTTTTTCTTCTTTTAAATGGATGGCATTTGGAAATGATCTTCTTCGCCTTTTTTTTTTGGTTTACTATGTTGTGTTATAACTCTACAATATTACTGAGAGGTTTCTCAATGTTTTACCAGAATACTGAGACATATTGAGTTTGATTTGACAGCCTTCAGATCACTAATAGCTAATTTAAAAACAAACATGATAATATAATTTTTGAAGTTATCTATAATAGGTAGATAGACAGTATGGTTAAGGTACCTCTGTTTTTTAATCAGAGATAACTGTTAATTGTTAACCTTAACATCTATGCAATAGGTTGAGGTGGGAGGGGAGGAATGCTTGATTGCTTAGCTGCAGGAAAAGCAGTCATGAATCAAACAATGGGGTTTGAACCTCCTAAATCAATATCCCAGTTAGGGATTGTTCTTAGTTTAATATCTTATTATAATTTGTGGGGTTCAGAGCTAGGTCTTCTAGGCCCTAGCTATGAGGGTTTTCATATTTTGAAGGGGGGGAGGAGGGAGAAAGGATGATAATTAAGGGTTTGTCTGCCACTGAGAGGGGGTCAAATATTCTTATTTTTATATACTCAGGATTGGTTATATTTCTTTGTCTTATATTTTACTCTACTATATCTTATAATTTTGTATGGCAAATTTTAAATACTGCTCCTGGAATATAAAAGGGGCCCAGACTCCAGCCAAAAGATCTGAGGTTCTACTCCATTTAAAAAGTTTGCAAACTGATGTGGCCTTATTGCAAGAAACATATCTCCAGGTCAATCATATTCATTATTTACATAGAAATTGGGTGGGCCAAGTATTTGGCTCGGGTATTGACTCCCGTAGAAGAGGAGTTGCCATCCTGATAGCCTGCAGAATTCCATTTTGTCTTATACAACAAATTACTGACCCTGATGGTAGATTCATCTTACTGAAGGCCCTTCTGGGCCACTCTGAATTGGTTTTAGGTTCCATTTATGGACCTGATTGTGATGATCCTGCTTTTTTCATAAATCTCATGAGTCTCCTTGCCCCATGGACCACGTTTCCAATTATACTAGGTGGAGATTGGAACCAGGTAATATCTAATTCCCTAGAAAGATCTGGTCAGATTCAGCAAAAAGTATCAACGGGACAAAAGGCTCTACATGAGGTAATGAACTCTGTTGGCCTGACAGACCCTTGGAGGATAATGTATCCAGAAAAGAAAGAATTCTCATTTCATTCTCTCCCCCATCACTCTTTTTCCTGGATAGATTACTTTCTTATAACAGTCGATCATCTTCCAGGGGTCTCTCAGGCCTATTACTCTTCAAAGTTTATCTCAAATCACCGTACAGTTCATCTTCATCTAGATCTCTCTCCCAACATCCATAAAGACAGAATTTGGAAATTGAATAATCAACTTCTGAAATCTGAGGATCAAATATAACTCCTTCAAACATTCATTTCTAACTTTATGGAAATCAACACCCCATCCATGTCTAAAAAAGATTTTCTGTGGGGCTCCCTGAAATGTGCACTGAGAGGTGAGTTCATTCAGTTAGCGACTAAGCATAAGAAGCAGAGAGCAGCGGCTCTCTCTTCTGTTTTACTCCAGATAGAAGACCAGGAGAGGCATCTTCTTCCTTCAGCTCCTATAGAAGAGCAGGAGAAAGTTGAGTCTCTTTGTGCACAATATAATCAATTAATAACAGAAAAGGCTGAATTCCTTATGCTCCACTCTAAAATATCCTATTTTGATCACAGTGAAAGGGCGGGGAAACATATGACTCTTCATCTTCGTACTCAAATGATGGATAAAATAATTACCTCTATTTACTCAATTTCGGGTGACCTTTTAACCTCCTCCCAGATATTGTGAATGCATTCCATGATTATTACCGACAATTATATTCAGCGTCTGTACTCCCCTCTTTGTCTCAACAACTCGACAATTTCATTCAAGATATCGATCTCCCCATATTATCAGATACCCAGGCTAAAATTTTAAAAGCTCCTATTACTTTAATAGAAATCTGTGATGCCATCTACTCGCTTGCCCCAGACAAATCCCCTGGCCCAGATGGCTTCACTACAAATTTCTATAAAAAATTTAAGGAGATAATTTCCCCATTCTCTTAGATACCTTTCATTATATCTTTGAGAAGGGCATATCTGATACCTCTTTGACTCAAGCTATAATAACTGTTATCCCCAAACCCGGCAAAGATCCTCTCTTGATTCCTAATTATAGACCAATCTCCCTAATTAATGTGGATCTCAAAATTCTTGCAAAAATTCTTGCTTCTAGATTAGGCTGGGTTTGGGATTCCTTGATAAGTATAGACCAGGTAGGGTTTGTAAAGGGAAGGCTTTCATCTGATCACCTTAGGAAAATATCATATCTCTCTTCTATGTCCAGGGACTCATCTGTACCGGCAGCACTTGTTTCCCTGGATGCAGAAAAAGCTTTTGACAGGGTTTCTTGGGACTATCTTTCTAGGTTATTACCCAAATTTCACTTCCTGATTGAATTAATACAATGGGTTAAAATTTTGTACACTTCCCCATCAGCTCAAATCCAATGTAACAGTGTTCTTTCCACATCTTTCACTTTATTTCAAGGTACCCATCAAGGGTATCCCCTTTCTCCTTTCCTTTTCAACTTATATTTAGAACCTCTTATCAGGAAAATCAAGAATTCGGTACTTGTATCTGGTATATCAATAAGTAACACGGAATATAAAATTTCTGCGTATGGAGATGATATACTCCTCCATGTCTCTAATCCTACCCAATCTTTATCTGCTCTCTTTCACATTATTTCCCAATTTGAGGCAATTTAAAATTACAAGTTAAATATCGGAAAAACTGAGGTTTTTCCCCTCAATAAATACATGGTGAGGACTGACATTGAACATTTGGGACTACAATAGAACACCGATAAATTTAAATATTTAGGGTTCTACCTTCACTCCTCTCCCCACATCATGAAAAAACTTAATTTAGATGTTTTAGTTGAAATTTTAACAGAAGATCTTAGATGCTGGTCAAAATTACCTCTTTCTATATGGGGTCGTATGAATATAATAAAAATGAATGTTTTACCCCATTTATTATATCCCCTACAAATGTTTAATGGGGCTCTCCCATTATCATGGTTTTCCCAGATGCAAAGAATTATCAATATTTTTATATGGCAAGGGAAAAAAGTTAGACGAAGTTACTATAAACGTACGCGTCTAAAAACTGACAGTGGTCTTCAGGCCCCTAATTTTTACATATATTATTTAGCTATACACTTGACCAGGGTTAGATATTGGATACAACCCCCAGAGAATAGTCTAGACCCTGCATATTGTCCTTCCTGGGTCAGAACTGAACAAGCACTTTGCTCTGAAAAAGACATTGACCCTAAGGCCCTTCCTTTTATTACTAGAAAGAACCTTCCAAAATCCCTAAAGGATACACCATTAAGCTCTTCACTTCATACACAACATCAATTAATCACTTTCCTCAAAGTGGACGCTTACAAAGACACTACCCAACCCTTGTCCTCAAACCCTAACCTTCTCATTTCGAGCACGGTAATTAAACCGCACCTTTTTTGGCCTGATATGGGTGTTCTAAGAGTGAACCAGTTAGTTCAGGACACAAAACTGCTCCCCTATAATGTAGCCAGTCACCTTTTCAACTGGCCTGCCACACATGTTTTCAAATATTTTCAGATATCCCACATGTTGACACATTATTTTGGGTTAGGGGGATAGACTTTGACGGCAGATAAGGACCACTTGGCCCACCCAGTCTGCCCATTTCCCTACCTACTGGATAAGCTGCAGATTCTAGCTAACCAACAGCCTACTTCCTGCAACCCCCCACTATAATTGCCTTATGTCTGTCCCACGCATGTTTGAATTCTCCCACTGTTTTAGACCCCACAACCTCTCCAGGAAGGCAGTTCCATAAGTCCACCACTCTCTCCATGAAAAAGAATTTCCTCACATTACCCCTGAGCCATCCCCCCTCTAACTTTAAATTATGCCCCCTTGTTCTTACACATGGGACAGTCCCTTCATGTCTGCTTTACTCCCTTATATTAGCTCTATCCCCTCTTCTCATATAATATCCTATTCATATAAATTTCTCCTAACAAATGTCGCCACTCTGGAAGGTAAGAGATTCTACTGATGGGACAATGTTTTAATATCGACTTCCCCTTCCAGGAACTGGTCTAAAATTTGGAATCATTTATACAAATACATTAAGTGGGACAGATATATACTAATGCAATTTTATATTAATCATAATCTATTTTATACACCGGTTAAACTTCATCAAATGGGAAGGGTTTCTTCTAACCAATGCCCCAAATGTCAACAAGCCATTGCTGACTTGCTTCATATGTTATGGTCATGTGATAAAATCACTCCTTTTTGGCTTAGCATCCAAAATCATCTTGATCCATTTCTTGCATTATCAGATAATTTTAATTTGGAAATTTGTATCTTGGGTGATTACACATGTTTACAAGGGAGTCAACAGAGAGCGCATATGGCCTTAATATCAAGCTGTGCCAAGAAAGTAATTTTGAGGCATTGGCTGGAACCCAATGCTCCTATCTACTTGGAATGGTACAAGAAGATTATGTTTGCTTTGCAAGCAGAGCTCATCATTGCTGGAGTCAATAACAGAATGGACAATTATAAACCTAAAAATGGGAATCACTGTATACCCTTTTATTGATTCAGTAGGCCTCAGTTATTTTCACTTTTCCTTTTAAGGATAATTTCATTTAATATGGTCCTTCATTTTACTATTTCTTTATAACCATCCTCAGTTAATAGTAAGTAGCAGACTGGGAGGGGTTGAGAGGGAGTGGGGTGGGATACAAACAATGACAGCATATTCTAGGATTTATCATAATGTAATCTTCATCTATGTATTTCATATTATTTCTATGTATTAATATTTCACTAATGATTATTTTTCTGTCTATGTATTTACACGTTGCCTGTATTGTCGATTGTTGTAAAAATTTCAAACTAACAAAGCTTACTAAATAAAAAAAAAGGAAATCAGCAAGGCAGTACACTCAGGTAGCATTTTTTAATACTGTTTTACTAAAAATGTTTCATCAATTACATGCAGCAAATATACGTACATAAGGTGGAATGTATTCCAGAATGCTTCTCCTTTAGAGGGCAAATAGTACATCATACAGTAATGGAGCAATGAGCAGAGCTAATCAAAATAAAAAGGTAAAATGAAGTTTATTTTTTTATGACTCTGATTAACAGGTAAGTGCACTGATCCAAAAGACCATTTCAGGCACAACCTGGGCCACCAAGGTGGCACAGAAGGACATAATACATACAAGATATTTACATAATATATACAACACAGTTACAAGTGGAGTCAGCCATGATGAAGTGCAGTAACTTGTAGTAATGACATGTCACAAAATCCTGCATGACAAAAGGACTTATTTGCCATTGAATTACAATGGTCCCTGCAGTAAACTGCAGCATTCTGTGATATTCTGCAGCATTTCTGCATTTTATCCTGGCTGTCACACCTGTACTAATACAATGAATAGCATCAAGGTCAAAAAACCACTGGAAAAATGGGCATATTAACTAGGGAGGTACAAGTACAGGTATCAAAGTAGTAGTGTTCAGGTATCAGCATACAGTTGGAGCATTGATACAATAGCCCAATAGGAAAGTAAGCCATTGGCAGGTGTCACCATACAGGCTGACCAAAGAGACAGTATACATTTGGAAAGATAAGGTGCATACAGGTAGGTAGCTGATGATAGTGTGAGAGTAGTGCCAGGGGCAGACATACAAGAGTGGGCTCACTGCTACTGCAAGGTGAAGGAAGAGCAGAGATGAGCTGAAAAGGGAGAGCACCCCAGGTAGAGGGGCTATAAGCATAGGGAGGGTGGAGGGAAGGTAGGGTAATGGGGTAACCAGGGATTACCCTGGTGAGCAAGTACATGTGGCTTCAGATAATAACCAGGTTTTAAGATGGGATTTGAAAATGTAATGTGTGTCACACAACCAGAGGGACACTGGGATTCTGTTCCACAGTGAAGGGGCAGCAACATATAGGGCTTTGCTTCCCATAATGGTGGAGACTCTAGGGACCATGGGGGGGGGGGACGGATGATTCACGGAGGCACCTGGTTACAACTGTGATCTTGAGGAGGGATGCATCAGGGACTCCACATCTCCTCTAAGAGAACTGTCAATGATGGTGCCGTGAGCATAGTCAATGTGGCCTTGGAGAGGAAGCCACCCTAGTGACAGGTAAAGGTCACAGTGATGGGTAGAGTAAGGAGGTAGGAATGTGAAGCAGCAGACACTATTGCAGACCAATGTTAGTCTTGTCCAGAGGGTGGCTGACACATGTGAGTAGATGGGGGAGCAGTAATAATGATAGGGAGCATGTTACCTTGTACGATGGCTAGGCAAGCCTCAGGGGTGAGGTACTGTTTGAGGCGATAGGCAGCCACAGGTTTTTGGTTGACTCTACGTATGATGTGATTGATGTGCTCTGAGTAGGAAAGGGTGGGGTCAAGTGTAACACCCAAATACTTGAAATTAGGAACATAATAATGAAATAATGAATGGTTTTCCCAGAAGTCTGTGCAGTTATAACTGTGTATTTCTTCAAGTTTTTACTTTTTACATAAATAAGGGTACTGGCCTCACCATCCTTCCCACCCACCAGCATGTTAAAGTACTACATGCAGGGATCCCATGCTGCAGGTCACTCCTTTCCCCAAGGCCCCCTCTGGCAAACGTTCCAAGTCAGAGGGCCAGGAATCCTCTTCCTTGAGCAGCAAGATCTCACATCTTGTCCATCTATTTCGAAGAGCTGGTAGTCACTGCTGAACCAAGAAGATAATCCTTTATATTTTTTTTGTATTTGTGTGTCCACTTCTATCCATTCGAGGAGTGAGAGAGGCTCTGTCTGGAGCCATATTCTCATGATAGCATTTGCTGCTCAGCCAGCAAGACATGCTAAAGATATATCAAATCTCTGTCTTTCATGGATTTTGGGGGAATACCAATCAAAAGGTTCAATAATGTTAGGGACACTGACATTTAATATTTTCCTGATATCAGTTTGAATTGCTGCCTAATATGCATCTAGTTTATTACATTTTCAGACTTTATGAGCATGTGTTGCTCTCTGTTCCCCACATGGTCTACAGCATATTGATGTTATTTATGTAGGGGTCCCATTTACTTTACAGTAGAGGGACTAAAAATAAATTACTTATGACCTTCCATATAAATTCCTTCCATATAGGAGAAGAGGTGGTTTTCTGGACCACATTCCACGCTACTGGCCATAGCTTATTTGGTATGGGGCAACCCCAGTCCATTTTCCACCTTACCCCAATGCAGTCTGTGAAAGTACCCTGATTAGTGAGATAAAAAGTATTTAATCTTGAGATCATGCTTTTAACTATGTAAGATTCCCAGACCACCCTAAAGACTGATAAATCTGGCCCCTTCCCACTCGTCATCTGCAGGATTTTCTGTGTATTCTGTATAAAGGCCCTAAGCTGGAAGTAGTGAAAATGATCAGTGTTTCACCAGTGAAGCAGCCTCTGACACTCTTTAAAGCTTCTTACCTGGTCTCCTTTCAACAACTGCCATAAAACCTTTCCTGGTTTGCAGTTTAAGCTGGGGTCTGTCTGGGCTGAAGGAAATTTAGCATCTCAATCCCACCATCAATATTTCAAAACATCTCTTCTGAGAGTCGCATTTTTAATCCCTTGTCTACAGTCAATCAAAGTGGTAGGAATACCAGTAAAGGTAGAAACTTCTGCCTGTCTGTGTAACTGATCATCAAACAGCATTGTTACTAATGGAAGGTCTTTCCTGTCCTGCAAATCTATATCTTTCAGTTGGGCCCAATATACAGAATTACAATAGCGTCAGTCACAGCTGAGCTGCTATCCAGTAGCCTTCTAGATGTGGAACTGCCCACCCCCCTTGTGTTCTGGGAAGGCACACTGTGTCTTGTCTAATCCTGGGCCTCGACCCCTTCCACATAAATGCTGGAAACTGTCACTGACAGCTTTTCAATGTGTGTATCGGGACAGCACAGGATACACACTGGAAAAGATATACCAAACGTAGTAAGGCATTTATCTTGAGAGTCTGCATCCTAGAATTTTTATTTTATTTATTTATTGAAGTCTATGAATTACAATTCTTTGAGTCAGGGACTCTTTTTCAGAGGCTCCACATCAGTACAAAGTGTGGCAGGCAAGTATTACAGACATCGTCAACAATTACAATAATTGTACACAAAGAGAAAAATTATATAATAGGAGCTATTACAAAAGGCTCCACATCAGTGCAAAGTGTGGCTGGCAAGTGTTACAGGCATCATGAACAATGACAATTATTATATACAGAGAGAAAATTATACAATATGGAGTTATCTAATAATGATGCATTACAATAAGCATTGTCAATTGACATGGGAGTAACCAAAACTCTTGAAATAAGTCAGAGGAGAAAAATAAATATTGGAGAAAGGAGCAATGGCGCTATGGAGGAGAAAGTGAGAAACAGGCTCAGGATGTTGACCAAAGGAGAGCTGGAAATATATTAGCAACCAGAAAGCCACTCAATGGGTGTAGTCGTTGGGCTAAGGTGCAGGAGAGGAAACAGTTGGAGGGTTACGACAGTGTTATGGTCAGTCACAGTTTGATGAAACCGGGATGTGGTCCCGCAGTTCTTTTTTGAAAGGGCCCAACCTGGGTAGGAGTTCATCCGTAAAGGGGCCCTATATTTGAAAGACCTTTGACTGGTGGTGGTTCAATAGAAGGGGACTTGGAAAACAGTTTTTTCAGTGTGTCTGGTCACCCACCTGTGCTGCCCTGGAGAGAGAAGAAGGTTACAACCAGGGGGTGAGTGGCCCATAGAGATTTTTTTTGCTAGTAGGCAAGTCTGATAGTAGAGATACCCTTGGAAATTTAGCCAGGCTGAGTATTGACAGAGATCGCAGGTATGCATCAACCTGTCACAGCCAGTGGCCAGGCGGCAGGCTTTGTTTCAGACAAGCTAAATTTTTCTCAGGGCAGAGTTTGAGACAGACCCGTAGATGACTATGCCATAGTCTACCAGGGATAGAATAGAGCTGGAGATAGCCAGTCCAAGAGCAGTGGGGGGGGGGGCAGGACCTATTTCTGTAGAGGAGATCAATTCTGGCAATAAATGTGGAGCAGGTAGCGGTAATGTGTTCATGGAAGGACAGGGCAGGATCGAGGGTGATACCAAGGTATTTAAAATGGGGAACAGAATAAAAGGGTAGTGGAAGTATACTCCACCTCCTGAGGTCCTCAGTTAATACCTTCAGCAAATAGATATAGTTATATGTAAATAAAGTAAGGGGATCTAACTAAATGTATATTCCCAGATATTTTAATGAAGTAAGTTCCGATTTCATTGGATATGCATGCCAAGTCTGCTGCAAGACACGGTGATGAAGTCCAGAACTTCCATCTTTAAAGTATAACATTTTACGACAGCAGTGAATTGTGTAGCTCAGAGATAAGATACGACTGGTTCAATGTGTAGAGTCTCTTGTTTGGGTAAAAAGAGAAACTACTGGATTAACACTACTAAATTGGTTTTAATCCTCTTTCTGCGGTTATGTGACAATATACATCCTAATCCTGGATGGGAGGGGCCTGTTTAACAGAGCTCAGAGATTCTATTGAAAGGGGATTTTAGTGCAGTACAGTCTAAGTCCAAAAGTATTCAGAATAAGTTTGATCAGGTTAAAGACTGGGTAATCAATTACCGACCTGAAAATATTGTTATAACTGAGACCTGGGTCTGTGACAGAATTCCCAACTCACAAATAGAAATATAAACTGACCAAATCCTATGCAAAGACAGGAGTAAAAAACGGTGAGGAGATTCTATTCTATATTAACACAGAGAGAGACAGAGAAATATATCAGATCGAGAGCACCTTGCAATTGGAAGGACTAGTAGTAGTCCCTGCTGAATTTAAATTACCTTATAACAGGCAGCTACTAATTGCTCGGGTATACCGTCCACCAAGAACAAATGTAGGTGCATTTAGTAGTTTCCAAGACTTTTTGTTTGAATATAGGAATACTCATGCTACATGATCTTAATGTTAACTGATTACAAATTGACAGATGTCACAGCTTAGTGGAACTTCAAGAAAGTTTGGGTCTAACACAATTAATTAATGAACTAACAAGAATTAATCCTTAAGATACTAATGCTTCTACTCTTCTGGACCTTATCTTTACTAACTGTCCTCAAACCTATTCCACAAGTGGAGTACTCCTGGATGCCTTCTCAGACCATCAAGTTATTTTACCTTGAGACATAAAAAAATTACACAAATCATGTAAGTCCACTCAGATGTAAACTGTCAATTGTGAAACTTAAAAAAATTTGACTATGTGTCTTTTATGTTAGACTTAGATGGTGTAGATTGGGATAGACTAGATCTAATCCCCACAGCTACCAATACATTGGCTTTCTTTTATCAGGAATTTATGCAGATTTGTGAAAAACATGTATGCATGAGCTCTAATGCCAATTGGTTCAGTTCAGATCTATGCAAACTTATGACTGACAGGGACAAATCATGGCACAAGGCAAAGAAAACAAAACTTCAAGGAGACTGTTATCTATTCAGGCAGGCACGTAGTAAGTATACATGTACAATAAAACTTGCTAAACAGAAGTACTTCTAATAAAAATTAGATACTAATATAAAACAAAATTCCAGAATGTTTTGGAATATAATGTCAAAGTTGTTAAGTACACAAAACAATACTTTAGCAAATAGGTTGCTCATTGATGGCTAATTGGCACAACTAGGCAGTAGGGTAGCAAATACATTTAATGAATATGTCATTGATATGGGGTTATAGCTTTGAGACTGAACAATCCTGTCCTACTCTGGTGACAGGAAATTTGAACAAGTTTTGACAGAAAGCTATAATATGAGGTCAACAAAAAAAAAACACTATTTTGTTCTCATGCATCTCAGTGCAAGAGGTCAGAGATGAACTATTAAAAATTAACATCACTGAGGTAACTGGCCTGGATAAAATCCCTTGCTGCCTCATGTGCTGCTTGTTCCCTAATAGAAATGTTTAACTTATCTCTTAAGGTGAATTCCTGGAAGCCTGGAAAACTGCGAAAGTAATACCAGTTTTCAAGTCAGGCTCTAAACAGGAGATAAGAAACCATCTGTCAATATCCCTAGTTCCACAGATATAAAAAAACCTCTTTAAAGGATCATTTCTGGACAACTAAAGGATACTGGGAACTGCATAACAAGCTAAATAAATACCAGTCTTGTTTCAGAGCTTCTCATAGTACTGCATCAGCCTTAATCAAAGTTGTTAGTGATTTGTAGTTCGGCATGGATAGGAGGCTATCAGTCAGTACTATATTCATTGACTTATCAAAGGCTTTTGATACCCTAAATCACGATTTACTGCTCTCCAGGCTGACCTCTATAGGATTAAACAGGAATGAGTACAGATGGTTTGAATCATACTTGAGGAGATATAGACAGCTACTTGAAATAGGGCCATACAAATCAACTCCAACTTTAATCAAATCTGGTGTTCCCCAAGGATCTATCCTGTGCCCTCTTTTGTTCAATATTTATGTGAATGAACTACAGATAGAAGATCCAACTAGTAAATATCATTTACACGCTGATGACACTGCTATTTATGCAGGACGTACAATTGAGTGTTTCCAAGAAAAACTACCGAATGCCTTTGAGCAATTGCAAGGGTTTTTTGAGGAACATAAATTGATCCTCAATGTCAAAAAAACACAGACTATTCTTTTTAGTAGAAATCTAAAACTTGCATGTAATGTTCCCTTATCAATTCAGACTGTGGACAGTAAAAATATATAGCAGGTTACACAATATTATAGTGAGGGTACTTGAAATCATGCATTTTGATTGGCTGCTGATGCTGCAGTAGTCCTACGTTAATCTTTAACATGCTTCCTCAGACCACTCACAAGAGGATTGATATAAAAAAAAAGAACCAGATTTTAAAATAGAATTCTAAAACAGAATTCCAAAACCGTCCAACTGTCTGCCATTGAAACACCAGGATCGCGACCTAACTGCCTGTGTTTGTACCATAATAACCACTTTTCTAAAAGCAAAGTTAAAATTGTGGCAGTCTAAAACAGAAAAAAAAAAGATTTGCATTCTAGGAAACCATAACAGTAAATATATTTAGAGTGCCTCAGAAAGGCACTAGCAAACAGGCAAGAAGGAGGGGTGGAGGAACAATGGGAAGTAATCAAAACAGCCATCACAGAGGCAACAAGCCTTTGTGTAAAGCAAATCAACAAAACACAATGAAGGAAAAAAAACACTATGGTTTTCAAAAGAGGTGGCAGGGAAGGTTAAGGAGAAAAGGATAGCATTCAGGAAATATAAGGAAACACAGAAGAAGCAGGACAGAGAACTTTATCAGTTAAAGCAGAAAGAGGCAAGGAAGGCATTTAGAATAGCAAAGGCCCAAACCAAGGAAAGGATAGCCAACTCTGTTAAGAAGAGGGATAAGACCTTTTATAGGTACATTAGGGAGCGAAGAAAGACCAAAGGAGGGATAATGAGGCTTAATAAAGGGGAGGGAATGTGGGCAGAGGGTGACAGTGAAAAAGCAGGGATAATGAACTAATATTTCTGCTCAGTATTCACAAAGGAAGAGGAGGGGGAGGTACCTAAACCAAACAAGAGAAACACTCTAAAGACGAGGGTCGATACCAGTCAATTTACAAAAGAAAGGGTTCTGAAAGAACTAATAAAATTGAAGGTGGACAAAGCAATGCGGCCTGATGGGATTCACCCAAGAATTCTAAAAGAACTAAGGGTAGAACTAGTGACACCACTGACTACTCTCTTTAACAAATCATGGGAGGATGGGGTGGTACCTGAGGACTGGAGGAGGGCAGATGTGATTCCTCTTCACAAAAGTGGGAGCAGGACAGAGGCAGAAAACTACAGACCAGTTAGTTTGATCTTAGTGGTAGGGAAAATGATGGAATCACTTCTGAAGGAAAAAAACTGTTGAGTACCTTAAGGCCAGTGGGGCACAGGACCCAAGGCAGCATGGATTCACGATGGGAAGGTCATGTCAGACGAATCTAACAGATTTCTGGGGCTGTGGACATGGCCTACCTAGATTTTAGGAAGGCATTTGTTACAGTCCCACACAAAAGATTAATACACAAGTTAGCCAGCCTTGGAGTGGGTCCCATGGTGGTAGCCTGGATAAAAAATTGTCTAGACAACAGGACGCAAAGGGTAGTAGTAAACGGAGTCCACAATGAAGAAAGGAGGGTTACTAGTGGGGTACCACAGGGTTCAATACTGGGACCAGGGGTGTCGGAAGGCATATGCACTGTACTCAGCAGAGTACAGTAACAAAAATTCAGGCGGGGCAACAGACCAGGCAGGGGCAACAAAAACAGGAAAGCAAGGACATTGTGAGTCACGTTGTGTCTGTGTGGTGCTGAGCCCTTTTGCCTTTCTTGTTCGCTATGGGACAGTGATGCCACTAGCCAAATACACAAACAAGAGCAACTTACCAGGCAGGCAGAAAAACAAAGGAAGGAGGATTACATGAAAAAACTGATTACTTGAACTCAGACATGGCAAATAGGGGGGCCTATTGTTGGTGTGGTGTGGCAGCACGTTTTGGTTTATGTGTACATAACGGTGGGGGGGGCAACAGTGCATCAGTTTTGAGTACAAGTTTAAAATTCCTGGCTATACCCCTGACTGGGACCGATCCTTTTTAATGTCTTTATAAGTGACATTGCAGAGGAACTGGAAGGAAAAGTATGTCTCTTCGCAGACGACACAAAGATCTGCAACAGGGCTGATACACAAGATGGAGTGGAAAGGATGAGAAGGGACTTGGCAAGGTTGGAGGAATGGTCAAATTTATGGCAGCTCAGATTCAATGCAAAGAAGTGCAAGGTAATGCACCTGGGAAACAAAAATCCAGGGGAAGAGCACACAATGGGAGGTGAGATACTGATAACAGTAAAAATGGAAAGGGACCCGGGGGTAATTATATCAGATGACCTAAAGGTGGGCAAGCAATGACAGAAGGTAGTAAGGAAGGCTGGGGCGATACTGGGGTGCACAGAGAGAGGCATCAATAGTAGAAAACAGGAAGCTGTTATCCCTCTGCACAGACAGTTGGTGAGACCCCATCTGGAGTACTGTGTGCAGTTCTGGAGACCCCATCTCCACAAAGACATAGACAGAGTGGAGGCTGTCCAGAGGAGGGCAACCAAAATGGTGCAAGGTCTGCACCAAAAGACATACGAAGAAAGATTAAAGGAGCTTAATATACATACACTTGGGGAAAGAAGGGAGAGAAGGGACATGATAGATACTTTTAAGTACCGCAAGGGAATCAACAAAGTTCAAGAGAGTAGCATCTTTCAGAAAAAGGGATGGTCAAGAACAAGGGGGCACAATTTGAAGATAGAGGGGGGACGTCTCAGAGGTAATGTGAGGAAGTATTTTTTCACAGAGAGGGTTGTGGATGCATGGAACAGCCTCCCTGAGGAGGTCGTGGAGTCAAGAACAGTGGGGGAATTCAAGAATGCATGGGACAGACATAAGGCAGTCCTAGTGGGGGGTAGGAGGAAGTAAGCTGTTGGTTAACTAGGATCTGCAGCTTATCTGTTAGGTAGGAAAATGGGCAGACTAGGTGGGCCAAGCAGTCCTTATCTGACGTCAAATTCTACATTTCTTTGTTTCTATGTGTCCGCAGCAAATTTATTTGGTGTTAAGCACAACCTCCCAAAAAAAGATTAAACAAAACACAGTTCCATGCTACAGTGCAGTAACTCAACTTTGCATACACAGACCCTTTGCAAGTTTGACACACAGCACTGCCTCACTGTCACTAAGCAATGGCAGCTGCATCTTATGTGGGCTACAACTGACAAGCCTGTGAAACAGGACCATGGCATACATAAATAGAATTTTTTTTTTAGTAAAATCCTTAACCGCAGGTAATATCCCTGATGTAAATACATACAAACTCAGTTGACTCCCACCCTGAAAGGGACAAATCTAAGCTGGCAGAACAGACCACCAGTCATGTCGTTTCCAGGTTACCGTTTCCTCGGTAACCACCAAAAATATCTGACCTGATCAGGAATAAGTGGAGGAGGAACTGTTTTAAATGAGTTGCATACCAAAGAAACAAAAATAGGCACCAAAACATGAAAGATCACAGTAATAAACATGTTTTCCTTACTATAATAGTAATAAGGTATATCTAAGGGTTATATTAATGTTCTGTTAATCACCTCCTTGGGGCATGTGGCACTTGGCTGAACCTTGTGCACATTACACTCCCCAAGGGGTGATTAACAGGACATTAACATAACCCTTAGACACACATTGTTACTCAATAAATATTTGGGCATATGGCTGGATAACAAATTAAAATGGAACATACACATAGACTTCTCCACAACTCTCCTACTATCCCCTCTTTTAAACATCTTATCCAACTCCTCCCTCCTCCCCCCCACTCCTGTACTGCTGCCTCCTCCCTCCATGCTCCATCCTAGCCAGCTACACAATCACTAGGAAGCCTGCAAGTCCCCTTTACATGTATATTGTACTTTATATATTGTATATTGTTCCTCTATATATTCCTTATGTACAGATCCCTTTGTTACACCTGAAAATGAGCCTCTGCTCAGCGTGCCTATTCTGGATACCAAGATTTCAAATAAATAAATATTAGCAAGAAAATGGGAATGCTTTACCATCTAAAACCTTGCATGTCACCTGAAATTCGTTTGAGAGTCGTCAACTCCATGACTATACCTGTACTGGATTATGGGGATATTCTCTATGTCGGGGCACCAGGGATGGAGCTAGACAGACTGGATGTAATATACAACAGGCTGGCTCACTCCATCCTTGACGCCCACCCAGGGGATGCATCATTATTACCTATACAAAGAACTAAATTGGTTAAGGCTACATGAAAGGAGAAATCTGCATCAATAAACTTTTACGTACAAATATTGGAAGAGACAGTATCCCCAGTATATCCTAGATATCCTCAAGATGAAGGTCTGTTAAAGATGGCCTGAGATCTGCTCTGGGACTTGAATTCAGAGTCCCGGATTGTAGACTGAAGGTGGGTAGGTCCTCTGTTTATTACAAGGGCACTGTATTCTGGCACTCAGTACTGACTGTGTTGTGACGGGTTAACACTAACATTAGAATGAGTTATTTAAAGAAGTAGTTTGGTGAGCAGGCACGTGTACCCTGTCTTCTTGTATTGGCAGGATCACATGAACTGAGTTAGTTTATATGCTGTGTAATGTCACTAAGGATGCTAGTCTATTAATGTTACTATTTTTATAATTTTTTTATGTAAATTTTACTGTGAGACATAAACTGTATTATCTTGAAACCAGAGCTCTTGGCATTAAGGGATCTCATTGAAAATTAATCTTATAGTTCAATTGAGTTGTAATCCCTGTTCATACTTTTTATTAATAAAGAGCTTACCACTACTACTACTACATTAAGTGTATAGCCAAACAGTCCATAGAAAAATTTGATTTCCTGCATAATATGCTTAAGGGACTCCTTGGGGGCACTAAGGCATAATAAGATGTTGTCTGCATATAACATGATTTTTATGTTCCTGAGGGCCTAGCTGTATACCATGGATCCCTGACTGCAATCAAATATGTTGTGCCAGAGGCTCTATATAGAGCGCAAAGAGAATGGGGGAGAGGGTACACCCTTGTTGGGTACCCCCCAACTTAAATTCCCAGGAGATGTGGCCACTGGCCTGTACATATGCTAGGGGGTACTCAGAGATTGTTCAAATCCAATCCGTGAACTGCACTTTGAAACTGAACCTGGCAAAGACCATGCCCAGAAAAATCCAGGAAACTTGATCAAAGGCCTTTTCAGCTTCTAAACTCATTATTAAGAGAGCAGGCTGTGGTACGTGATTCAAATGGTCTATACTTTGTATAGTATGTCTACTATTCTCTTCTGCCTAATGACCAGCTTGATCTAAGTGGACCGGGAGGGGGATAATGGTCTCTAAACATCTTGTCAGTATGGCTGATAGGATCTTGTAATCGGGGTTCAGGATGGAAATAAGTCTATGTGAGCCACACTGAGTGGGGTGCGTGCTGCGTTTAGGGACATACGATATGACTGCCTGATCCCAAGTTAGAACAAGCCTCCCAGTCATGGAAAGAGCTTCACAGTACACTTCACATAAGAGAGGTGAAACCTCATCTTTACATTGTTTGTAAAACTCATTCACATAGTCATCAGAGCTAGGGCATTCATTAGTCTTCAATTTTGCAATTTTGGCTAACATTTCCAGCACTACAATAGATCTGATCAGGGCATCATTTTGCTCCTGTGTCACCTGTGGAAGTTCTAGACTGGCATAAGCTGACACCAAGGTTAGCAGGGCACCATTATAGCAACCTTTAACCATAACATATTGCCTGCCCTTATCTACTTTTTTGTCTAAAATCTCAAAAATCACCAGAGCAAGGAGTAAAATAGCTGCCATATGTAGGCCAGATTTAAAGGAGGAGGTTGTAACTGCCTGGAAGCCAAACAATTGAAGCTTGTCATGTTCCAGGGAGGATACATGAGTTTTCTGTAACATGAAAAACTCTGCTTTGGTTTTCCTTAGGAAGGAAAGCACCTTACTTTGCTTTGCTGAGTTTGAAAGCCCATTAACACTAAAAGAAACAATAGTAGTAATATCGTCGGCCGTAATGAAAAACAAATATCCACTGTGACAATGTTAATATAAGTGAGGCAGAAAAGGGGAGGCCTCACACCCCCAGGCAAACACCACTGAAAAAGGATAGTTCTGTCAGTCACATTTGATAAACTCAAATGGTAACAAAAAAACAAATAACTGTCACAACATGGCAACTATTAACATACAGAAAGAGCAACTAAATCTTAGATCTATGACCTCTGGACTCCTTCCTAGACCTCCAAAACCCTCCTTCTCTGTCAAGTGCAGAGTTGGAATCTCTTACAACAGGCCACACCTATGGAACTACAGCAGCCAGGCACTAGGACCACATGGAAACTATTTAGCTAGCAGTCTACTAGGGGTCACCCATGATGATGTCAGCCAATGACGTCCTTCCCATAGAAACGTTGGCAGCCCCGCGCCCTCCTCAGTTCCCTTGCCAGACATCATATACAGAAGATCTCCTCCTGGAGACCCAAGGGAGAGCCAGAGGTTCCTGCCACAAAGCAAGGTGAAACAGAAAGTAAACCATCCTGGAGAGAGAGAGAGACTGGAAGAGAGAGAAGCCCTAAGGCCAAGGGGGACAGGGGGTGGGACGGCATGGCCTGATGCAGGAGATTCATATGAACATATGAAGAAGCCAGCTGAAGAAGGCCATTTGGGCTGTCTAGTCTGCTCATATTGCGGGGTCCACAGCTTGAGCTACTGTGCCTGCCCCCCCACTCCACCCATCCTCCCTACCCATGATCCTTACCTTCCCCCTATGCCTATCCCAGCCTCTCTTAATGTCGCCCACTGTCTTCAATGAGATCGCCTCTTCTGGCAGCACTTTCCAAGTGTCCACCACCCTCTCTGTGAAGAAGTGCTTCCTAACCTCCCTCCTAAATCTCCCACCCTCCAGCTTAGGACTGTGCCCCCTCATGTTATGGTTGCCACTCAGCTTAGAGACTCTCCTTATCCACATTATTTATCCCTTTCAAATATTTGAAGGTCCCAATCATGTCTCCTCTCTCTCTCTCTCTCTCTCTCCCCTGTCATCCAACATCTATGTCTCAACATCAATGTCTCTCAAACATCTACTGTTATAGTAAGGTCTTACATAACTGTACTATCTTTGAGGATATCACTTGCATCAGGCCACACCTATGGAACGAGTCCCAAGCAGTATTGACAAAGTGACAGACTGGGTCACTGGGGGCTATAGGCCTAAGACAGGAGACTTTGAAGCACAGCCAGGCTGAAGCCGGCCCTTCTCCTAGAGGCAATGTCCAGATTGTAGCGTTTAGTGAATATGTAGACAATACTCCAACTGGCAGCTGCACAGATCTCAGCAGCTGACACATTCCTGAAACATGCTACAGAAGTGGCCAAGCCTCTTGAGGAGTACCCATACACAACCCCAGGAAGTTCCTTACCATACTTCCTATAACAGAAAATAATACAGTTGGACAATCATTTGGACAGGCACTGTTTAGAAACTGGTACACCCTCTTTCCCTAGGGTGAAAGAAACAAACAGCTGTGAGGACTTCCTGCAGTCCCTCGTGCGATTAACATAATAGCAGAGTATTCTATGTACATCTAAAGTATGGAGCAATGCTTCCCCTGGATTGACATGCTCTGGGAAATAACCAAGCAAGTGGATAGTCTGAGTCAGGGTAAACTCAGACACCACCTTTGGTAAATACTTACGGTTGGTACACAAAGACACCCTGTCTTTGTGGAAAACCAACTAAGAAGACTCACACATCAGAGCCTGAAGCTCAGAATCCTTCAAGCAGAAGTCATAGCAACTAAAAATAATGCTCTTCATGACAGAAAGCATAGCTCGCATGTCACAGCCAGCTCAAAAAGAGCCAGATTAAGTTTCTCTAACACAACATTTTAAGTCCCGGGAGTACTGGATTGTGGATGGAAGGTTTCAGACGAAGAATGCCTCTCAAAAATATATGGGACACCTCCAGTTGTGCCACTGTACAGCCATCAACGGGCACATGGAAGGCTAAAATAGCAGCCTGATGAACCTTACTGGAGGAGTATTGCAGGCCAGAATCTGAGAGGGATGGCAAGTACTCCAGAATCTGATTTACTGGACAAGAGAAAGGATCCAACTGATGGGAAGCCACCCACAGAGTAATGCGCTTCCACTTCATGGAATAAGTGGCCCTGGTGGAAGGCTTCCTAGCAGTCACCAGGACATCAGCCACTTTTTAGGATACCCCAGATCTAGCCATGGCTATGTCTTCAGGAGCAAGGCATGGAGGTTTAGTGACTTAAGATCCAGATGGACAAGGGTGCCCTGCTCCTGTGAGAGCAAGCCTTTGCACAGGGGCAGGGGCACTGCAGGTTCCATCGTAAGCTGCTGCATTAAGGGGAATGAGATCTGATGAGGCCAGAAGGGAGCAATAAGGATCACAGTCCCTCCTTCCATCTGAAGCTTGAGCAGCACCTTCTGACTTAGCAGGAAGCCTGGAAAGGTGTAGAGGAACCTCCCTTTTCAAGAGAGGGACAATGTGTCTTGTCAGAAAACTCCAGGCCCTGGAGTGAGCAAGTAGAAAAGAGGCAGTTTTGCATTTAGTGGGGACGCAAAACGGTCCAACTCTGGATTACCTCACCTGTCGAACAGGTCTTCTATGACAGAGGTCAACAGTTCACTCATGCATCCCGGACTATGATCTGCTTAATCTGTCTGCCAAGATGCTTTGGGCACCTGGAACATAGACTGCCGACAGTTCTAGACCGTGGTCTATAGCCCAGTACCAGACCCTCATTGCTTCTCTGCACAAGGGGTATGAATGGGTTCCCCCTTGCTTACTGATGTAGTGCACTATACTGATGTTGTCCATCTGCTTTAGCAGAGGCCCTGTGGACAGGTAGTCCTGAAAGACTTGCAGGCTATATATGTGGAGGGAACTCTCCACCGTGGTCCATGTACCCTGGGTCTGGAAAGGGCCCAGGTGTGCCCCCTCAGACCCATCCCTGAAGTGTCCGTGGTGAGGATCTGATGAGGGGAGGCAATCAGGAAAGGAACCCCTTTGAGTAAACTGCCAGGTTCCATCCACCACCAGAGCACTTTCTTTACTGATGAGGTTACTAGAAACTTTTGTTCTAGATCTTCGGTGTGCTGATCCCATTGGACTCTTAATTTCCATTGTGGGATCTGCATGTGCAACCTTCCCAGGGGAACCATGACAATGGCTGCTGCCATCAGGCCTAGTCATCTCATGGAATCTGACGTGTGATGGTCGATGGTGGGAAAAGAGCTGAGGAGGGTGCTGGGCCACCCATGTTTATATGGGAAGGAAGTTATCAGCTGACATCGTGGGTGGCCCTAGTAGACTGCTAACTAGAAAGTTTCCTTATGGTTCTAGTGCCTGGCAGCTATAGTTCCATGGGCGTGGCCTGATGCAAGAGATATCTTCAAAGAAGATCTATTTATTATAGTGTCACGTTATGTGTTATTTTTTGTTATCTCTGTTTTATTACATTGGCAGCCTGATCCTCCGAGGAAGGGTGCCATAAATAAATAAAATCTACTACTACTACCACCACCTATCACCTCCAACACATAACATATCTGGTCAGGAAGTATGTTAGGCCAAAGACAACATGGGCCAGATATTCAAAAAGAGTGTGGGTGAAAAGGGGTTGTTTGCCTGCACTAACTGTGCTTTGTGCCCAATTCATGAGTGGGGTCTATATTTGGACACCCCCACTGCACGGGCAAAACTCATTAGCACACAAGTGCTAATATACCACTGCGCCCATGCAAATGATGAGGTCACCCACTGCATATGGGCACAGTGGCATATTCAGCCATTTGTACTGGTGGTAAATGCCACCTGAATGGGTGCTATTTAGCACCTTTGCAAATCCTGACTTAATGGAGCACAAGGCCCTTGTGGCAGGACACAGTACTGCAGTCTCCCAACCCCCATGCCCAAACCCCAACCTGTTAACAAAATGGATGCCCTGGTGTCCAGTGTCACCCCCACCCTCAAAAGCACCTTTTCCGGTAAAGTACATAATTTCCCTGGTACCTACTGGCACTTCCCCTGGTATCTAGTGGCACCTCCACCCCATCACCCATCCCTGTATTGTTCGAGATGCCCCTGGTGTATAGTGGCACCCTTCCCCCCTCCGAACCCCTGGCCTGACATACATAATGAGTCCCAGGTGTCCAGTGGCATCCTACCCTCTGATCGCACATCACCATATTGTTGTGTCTAGTGGCATCTTCCACCACCGATCAACCACTGCCATGTTGTTCATGATGTTGCTGGTGTCTAGTGGCACTCCCCCTTCCTCTGAACCCTTGACCCAACATGTATAGTGAGTCCCTGTTGTCTAGGAGAACCCCGCCACCTGCCAGGCACCTATCCCAGAACCACCTCCGAGTCCCTGGTGGCTAGCAACCCCCCCCCATGCACCACATGCACAGAGCACACACCCAGTCAACCCCCCAGGACCTCTGAAGAAGGTGCAGTGTGGAGATCCCAAAACAATGACTGGCACAGACCTCCTGTCACATCTTCTATCGGCCACCATATGGGATGACAGGGCGTGCTATATGAGATGACAGGGAGCACATGTACATGCATTCCGTGTCATCCCATATGGCAGCCAGCTGAGGAAGTGAGAGGAGGGGCTTTGCCAGTCATTGTATCGGGATCAGCACACAGCACCTTGTTCAGAGGTATGGGGTGAATGGCTGGATGGTGTGCTCTGTGTGGGCAGTATGGGGGGCCACTAGCCACCAGGGACTCAGAGGTAGCACCAGGACGGGTGCCCAGTGGGTGAGAGAACATCACACACTCTTGTGATTGAAAATACTGTAAATAATGAAATTGAAAATCTGTGCATCACCAGGTTGTGCATTAGAGAGGTGCCTTGGGACATCCCAGTTTCTAGATGCCGTGGTGGTGCAGCTGGTAACACAACCAAAACAGTATTCTGGGTGGCCTGAGTTCAAGTCCCAGCTAAGGCACTTGTTTGTTTCTTTCTGCTGCTTGTATGAGTTCCATAAATATGCACACCACACTTTTGTAATTCAAAATGTAATTACCTGTGCAGCACCAGGTTCTGCATTACAGAATGAATATGGTGCCTCAGGACATCCCAGTTTTTAGCTGCCTTGGTGGTGCAGCTGGTAGCGCAACTAGAATGATATTTCAGGTGGCCTGTGTTCAAGTCCCAGCTAAGGCACTTATTTCTTTCTCTCTTTTTTTGTATGAGTTCCTCCCATAAATATGCACACTGCATTCTTGTGATTGAAAATGTATGTATCTGTGCAGCACCAGACTGTGCATTAGAGAAAGAGCAGGGTGCTCAGGACATCCCATATTCCAGCTGCCTTGGTGGTGCAGCTGGTAACACAATTGGAATAGTATTCCGGGTGGCCTGGGCCCATGTACCAGCTAAGAAACTTATTTCTTTCCCTCTGATATCTGCCCATCTCCGGTCACTGTCCAAGTGGAAGTAAAACATTCCAATGCACTCATCAATGATGAGAAGGGATATTTTATTGAAAGAAAAACATAATCATAATAGATGAAAATGCAACAAAGGATCATGACAAAAAAACATATGTGAGCATAATATAAAACTTAAAACAAATCCTAACAGAAACTAAACAAAAAGAAAAGAAAAAAGAAATTTACTCTGCCATCCTTCTATTGATGTGTATACACTTCTACTTAAACATAGACAAATCAAAAAAACAGAAGAAAATTACACATGTTCCATCCCAGTGTAAGCAATTTATAACTTAATGATTTCCACAGTTTTTGTACATGTGATATAGAAAACATTTCCATTTCCCTAAATTTCAGTGCACACAAAGCCTTCTCCACCATTTGAGCAATTGATGTGAACTATTTATCTGTTGTAGCACTGGCACTGTGCCTGCCACAAATAAAATTAAAGGCAAGCAAAGAAGACAAAGTGCTCTCATTATAGGCTCTGGGGTGTATGGAAAACCAGCCTAAGACAATATTATCATACAAAAGTCTCTCAATCCACAGCATTTTCCACCTATGTGGCACAAATTACTAGCCACCTTTAACATAATCAAGGTCTAATAAAAAATGTTCCATTGTCTAAATTTGGTCAGGGCATCATGGGTACATTCTTTCTTCGATGTTCTTATGTTTATTATGTCCCTCAACAGATATGTATTCACAGTCTCCCATGGTAACATAACCAATTAACATGCCACATTTGTTGGGGGACATGAGAATCTAGTAATTGTGCTGCAGCTTTCCGAAATCAATCTGGTCTGCAATCTTTGAAATTACTTTCTAGTCAAAATTTTGTATGCACTATGTCATCATAGAGAGCAGCTCAAGATAATGTCTGAATTTTTTTTTTTTTTTTTTTTGTCAGATTCCAAATCTCTATTTTTCTAATAGCTGGTATAACATAATCTGTGAGAAACAGTAATCACCTTTGGGGCAGAGTTTACCCATTTTAATAGAAAATGCTTCATGACCTTTGTCCACCAGGGAAGCAATACATTGTCTAAGGAATGACCTGTTGAGGCACATGTGGTTTTGAGAAACAGTGTATGGGGAAAAAAAAAAACAGCTGGTTGATCATGTTGAGGCATCCTTCTTTATTTGCAGGCATGTCACTTCCCTTTTAACCGGGTTTAGTTAGCTCCCTGATAGTAATTGAAAACAAAAAGGATTAGACATGGTTCAACTGCTTGGGGGGGGGGGGCATAAGTTAATAAAAAAACTGGAAGAAGAAACTTTTTAAACAAAGCCACTCTAATTTGGACAATGTCCAACTTTTTCATTGCTACTGCTGCATATTTTTTATTACAGATATCCAGTTTCTCATTCCAGTTTCCAAGGGCTAGATTTTGTGGACCAATTAATGCTCCCAATACTCTTACAGGCCGCTCAGAAATCCGTATAAGTGCAATGTGATCTTATCTGAACTGATGAGTTCCTGTCCTAAACTCAATACTTTTGGATCTATTAATCTTGGATCCAGAAACCTGTGAAAACTGAGACACAGCATCCATAGCTGCCACTACCGATGCTTCATCCACCAGAACAAGGCAAACATCATCAGCGTAAGCCATGATAAAGATGATTCTTACTTCCTGGGTTCACAGGGCCTTTTATTATTCTAAACTGTTGTATGTATCACTCAGCAGGGTACAAACAAAACACATATAAAAGAGAACTAAATGGATGGCCTGTCTCACCCCTTAATTAACTAATTTTGTTTCCCTTATGCCCACTGATCGTAGGAACAATAACAGCAGTAGCATACATGATCTTAATCTATACAATACATTTAGCTGGAATACCATATCTAGGAAGTACGGAAAATATTTAATTGTGATAGATACTACTGAAGGCTTTCTACAGGTCCATGGACAAGATCCACCCTGCAGCCTTACTCCATGAACATAGTTCCACTACATTTCTCAATGCATACCAATTCTCATAAACAAATCTCCTTGGGATGGAACATGTCTGGGCCGCCATGATCAGATGGAGAGCCATGTGACAGGGTTGGTCGCCCTAACTGAAGGCAGGAGTGTTAATGGTAAGCAGTGCTGCCAGCTTAAAAGTAACAGAGGAAAACAAGAAAATGGTATTTGTTTCTGGTGTCCCCTTTGTGTTGGTATGTTGCAACTGCCACTAATATGTTTTTTTCTTTAACCTCTGTTGTGTCTTTCTAACTGGCATTCAGACTGTCCATCTAGATGCTAAATTCCCAAGTCAATCTGTCCCTGTTCTCCTAAACTGTTTGCTACTCTAATAGTTTCTTTCTCTTTTAAAGTATTCTCAATACCAGCCTAAAGGGCCTGCCTACACTTCATGTTTATAGAAAAAAAGACAGCATACAGAATATAAGATTTATGCATTTTTTATGTTTATTGGTCATGTTGGAGGGCCTCTTATGGATATCAGAGTGTCAGCTTGCACGTTCGAAGGACACGATAACTGCAAGCTGAATGTGAGCAGTTGTGGTGTCCTAAGGATGCAGGAGATGTCACTCTTATATCCATAACAGGCCCTCCAACATGACCAGTAAACTTATTATAGATCACCCATGTGTGATTTCTTTCCTAACCAATTTTGTTTTACTTTATTTTACCTGTAATTTTTCCTTTTTTGAGAGCTGGCAGGAGCAGGGATTCTGTGGATTACCATGGTGGTGAGCCAGAGGTCCCACATGTTTGAATCATTAGTGTGTGTGTGTGTGTGTGTGTGTGTGTGTGTATGTACTGCTGTGGTGATCTGATATAAACAGCCTTCATACATTTATAGTGAGCTGACAGTGACAAGCACTGTCTTAAAACATTGGTGTGAGTGTGTCAGATATTCATGGATGTACAAAGTTTTTGTACTCCATTTTGCCTGGATATGATGCACACAATAAAATTAATGTAAGAAACCATGTTCTTTAAACTTTTTATTTAGAGTTGCTGAGCCACTTTTTGGTTCAGTGGTTGCAGTTGGGCTGGAGACTGGACCAGGAAGTTGCTGTCAGTTACTGATCTGATGATCACTTTTAGTTTGAATCCTAATTGGGACAGCAGTTTGACTGCCATTTCCACAGCAAAGCTGGGGCATTTTTGTTTAAACTGAGGATTAGAACACACTTGATAGTGGTGCAAGTGCAGTACAGCTAGCAGACTGCAAGTGAATCACTCAGGGTTATAACAGTGTGTCACACAATCCTGAATAGGAGATTCCCATTGGACAAAGGCACTTCGATGATCGATAATAAAGATAATGGTGCTTCTAATAGACATATTTTTCTGCTTTGGAAAAAAGTAAAGCTTATGTCCCTTTAAGGAAAATTGTGAGTCTCAGTTAAACTCTTAGAAAAACACAAGCAATGTTAACTGAATATATCTTAAGTTAACAGGGTGTCTCTTTTGTAATAGAGATTGACCAAATGAGCTCCATCTGCAAAAGGACAGGCTCTGTAGCAGTTTGTGATATGCCCAGCAACAGAAAGTACAGTTATGTAAGAACTTACCATACCAGTAGATCTTTGAGAGAGGCTCTTGCAGTAGGTAATTACATATAGGACTGAAGCCAGCAGGCGTCAGGACCCCACGGAAAAATTTCTAGCTAGCAGTCTCTGGTGGGGGACCACCCCCACGTCAGGTGACCAGCGTCAGGCGACGTCAGTATAAAGGGCATTCCCCACGCCCGCCTTCCAGTTCTTTCCCCGCCAAAGGCCAAAAAGGCAAGACAAGAGAGAAGCGGATATTTCCCTCCCTGGAAAAGGAGCTGAAAAAGCTAAAGGGGATGGAGGGTGGGAAGGCATTACCCACTGCAAGAGCCTCTCTTGAAGATCTACTGTTATGGTAAGTTCTTACGTAACTGTACTATCTTACTTCGAGAGGGCTCTTGCAGTAGGTAATTACATATAGGACTGAATGCAAAGCAGTCTGGAACAAAGAAAAGCACATGGGAGGAGGAAAACTACCAACCAATAGAACCTCCAGCTGCAAGGGTCTTAAGAGAGAAGACCTTGCAGAACAGCCAACCCAAAGTCTGCTCTACAGTGAGAGGCAATGTCCAAACTGTAGTGTTTCGTAAAGGTATGGACAGAAGTCCAAGTTGCGGCTGCGCAGATATCTGCCGCTGACACATTGTTGAAACAAGCTGCAGAGGCAGCTACTCCTCTGGTGGAGTGACCACTGACCTGACCCGGCAGGGTCTTATTCTACTTGTCATAACAGAAAGTGATACAATGAGCCAACCATTTAGATAGGCATTGCTTGAAAACAGCATTGCCTTCTCTTTTGTGAGCAAAAGAGACAAAAAGCTGATCAGATTTCCTGAGATCCTTCGTCCGAGAGGAGTAGTATCTCATTATTCTATGAACATCCAGAGTCTGCAGGAGATACTCCCCTTGATTGGAGTGTTGCATAAAGAAAGCAGGTAGCTCAATGGATTGATTCAGCATAGATTCTGCCACCACCTTAGGGAGAAACTTAGGGTTGGTGCGCAGAACCACATGTTCCTTGTGGAAAATCAAGTAAGGGATTTTGCACATCAAGGCCTGAAGCTTGGAAATTCAACAAGCTGAAGTAATGGCCACTAGGAGAAGAGTCTTCCAAGAAAGGAACTTCAAGTCTGCTGAAGCTGCCGGCTCCAAGGAAGGCAGAGTAAGTTTCTTGAGAACAAAGTTCAAATCCCAAGGAGGAGCAGGAATGCGGATGGGGGGGTCTTAAATGGAGGACCCCTCTGAGGAAAGTCTTAGAGACTTCCAACTGCGTGAAAGATCTGTCTCCAAAAGGTACATGGTAGGCCGAGATAGCCGCCATGTGGATCTTCAAAGAGGAATGACTGAGACCCAGGTCAAAGAGATGATGCATATGTAAGTAGTAGTAAAAAATGTTTACTCATACAAAAAATGAATATGGATATCTCCTCTGAGCCGAAGCTCCTTTACAGTGAGATCCAGGTGTCAGTTCCAGTTACTCTTATAAGTTAACAATGTGTAACAGACAAAGGCACAAATACCCTATAATTATACATCAATAAATATAACACAATTCCAAATCATTCACAAACTAACACTACAAAGACATACAGCAAAACAATAATATAATTCACAATATACATTTAATACAATTTACAGTCTACCATCCTAAGATTCAATCTAGTCCCCATCATAATTAGTATTATCAATAAGCCATCGATTAATTTGGTGCAACTGAAAATTTCTCTCAAGAGGTCTAAGCTTCCCAGGCAGTTTATTCCATATAGATGGTCCAATATTTAAGAAATGCTTATCCCCCCAGGCCGTTCTGCGACTTGGAACAAAACAATCCAAGCTATTTGCAGAGCGCAGGCCCTCGATTGATCTTTTTATATTAATGGTCTCAGCCATATATTTAGGGACTTTTCCTGAAATACATTTTAGCATTAACACAATTGTACTACAAACCCGCCTTTGAGATAAGGTATGCCAGTCCAATTCTTTATACATATCTACTCTATGTGCCCTCTTTGTTGCACCCAGTATAAATCTGGCTAATTTATTGTACATAACGTCAAGCTTATATAGCTGCTCTTTAGACGCACCCATATACAGGTATATCAAGTTACCATACTCCAATATGGGTAGTACAACAACAGTTACAACTAATTTTCTAATTTCCAAGGACATGCTATTTCTTACTCTATATAATGAACCCAAGCACTTACCAGCTTTTGTCAAGGTGCTATCTATATGGCTGTCCCATTTGAATTTTGTGTCTAAATACACCCCCAGGTATTTATATCTAACAACTTGTTGCAAAATTCTTCCAGAAAATGTTTTAATTTGTAATCCTTCTTGTTCAATTTTAGACCCGTGACCCCTATGGAATACCATTACCTGAGATTTTTTTTCATTCAAAACCAATTTAGATCTAAGCAAAAATTCCTGTAAATGATCAAAAGCCTGTTGTAATACTAATTGAATAGTTCTCACTGATGAATCAGCAGAATATACAATTCTGTCATCAGCATAAAGATGGTATTGTACCTCCGGCTGTTCAAACCCCAAATCGTTCATGTATAAATTATATAGTATGGGACCCAAAATGGATCCTTGTGTGACTCCTGACACAATTGATTTCAGGTCAGATGACCACTCTCTAATAGTCACTTGCTGCAATCTTGAATCAAGATAATTTCGAAACCAGTTTACAACCGACTCAGACATACCACAGGTTTTTAGTCTGGACAGGAGGATGCCATGGTCCAACATATCAAAAGCCTTTGAAAGGTCAACAAAAATTGCTCCCACTGGCATCCCCCTGTCCATACTCTCCATAATATCTCCTGTGACCTTTATAAGGGCAGTGTTTGTTCCATGCTCAGGTATATAGTCCAGGACTCTCTCAACAGGGCAAGAGAAAGGCTCAAAGTCCTTCGAAGAGGCCAAAATCGAAAAACGTTTCCACTTCATGGCATATGTGGACCTAGTGGACTGCTTTCTGGCCTCCACCAGAATATCTACGACAAGCAGAGAAACCCCGAAGTGGGCTTGAGCTACGTCTGCAGGAGCCATGCATGCCACTGAAGGGATCTGAGACCTGGCTACACCAGGATCCCCTGATCCTGGGTCAGCAAATGCTGTGACAGAGGAAGAAGAAGCGGAGGTTCCTCTGAAAACTGTTGCAGAAGAGAGAACCAAACTTGCCTGGGCCAGAATGGAGCGATGAGGATCATCCAGGCTCCTTCTGAATTGAGTTTGTGTAAGACCCTTAGAATTAAGGGAACTGGAGGGAAGGCATAGACAAATCTGTCCTTCCAGTCGAGAGACAGAGCATCCTGCCAGAAAATGCCTCGCCCTGGATCGAGCAAGCAAAAGGCGGGAGGTTTTGTGTTTAGACGGGATGCAAACAGGTCTACCTGAGGGGTTCCCCAGCGCAGGAAGATATCGTCTGCTACCTCTTGATCCAGTTCCCACTCGTGTGACTTTGCTGACGACTGACTGAGGTGATCAGCCAGCGTGTTTTCCACTCCCGGAACATGAACTGCCGACAGGTGAAGGTTGAACCGCCCAATTACAAACTCTCATTGCTTCCCTGCACAGAGGGTAGGAATGAGTTCCTCCCTGTTTGTTGATGTACCAGACTATACACATCTTGTCCATCTGGATTGCCAGATGGCCGTGAGGAACGCAAGAGTTTAGGAAATGGAGAGCACACAAAACTGCCCTGAGATCGAGCACATTGATATGAAGAGTCTGCTCCAGACTGGACCAGGAGCCCTGAGTCCTGTGAGACCCTAGATGGGCTCCCCAACCTTCTCCCGAGGCATCTGTTGTCAATGTTTGGCATGGGGGTTCGAAGCAGAAAGGAACTCCCCAGCAAAGGTTCTCTTGCACCATCCACCATTGCAAGTCCTGGACCATGGGATCGGAGACCAGAACTTCATGGTCTAGGTCGTCCAATGTCTGGTCCCACTGAGACCAAAGAGTCCATTGAAATATCCTCATATGGAGCCAAGCACGAGGGACTGTCGGAAGAGCAGCTGCCATGAGCCCAAGAAGGCGAAGGACTGACCTGGCACTGACCCTTCTGCGACTGGACAACAGACTCACATGAGCCTGGAGAGTGTCCACCCTGTCCGGAGGCAGAAAGGCCTTGTCAATGGTCATGTCCAGGATCGCCCCTATAAACTGGAGCCTTTGGTAAGGGACCAGATGGTTGATGGTGATACCCACGCTGGTGAAAACCTGCAGAGTAAGGGAAAGGGAGCGCAAAAGTTCCTCCCTGGAAGGGGCCACCAGAAGCCAATCGTCCAGGTATGGGAATACCTGCATCCCTTGGGTATGCAGGTGGGCCGCCACCACAAACAGACATTTGGTGAACATTCAGGGAGCTGATGAAAGACCAAATGGGAGGGCCCTGAATTAGTAGTGGTCCCCTGGAACGTAAAATGAAGGAATTTGCAGTGGGAAGGGCAGATGGGGATATGCAGGTAGGCATCCTGCATATCCAGTGTGCACAGACACTGTCCCTGCCGAAGGAGTAACAGAAGGCTCTGAAGGGAGAGCATTCAGAAATGCTTGTACTTCACGAACATGTTCAGATAGCTGAGGTTTAGAATAGGCCTCATGTCCCCCATTTTCTCTGGAACTAGGAAGAAATGGGAATAGTAACCTGCCCCCCAAAGGTGGGTCGGGACAGGCTCTATCGCTGCCTTTGAGAGAAGGGAGGAAATTTCTTCTAGGACCAGAGGAAGATGTTCCGGGGAGTAAGACGACCTGGGGGGTGGTTTCTGGAGAAACTCAATTGAGTATCCTGCTGCTGTCAGTTGGAGCACCCAAGCATCTGATGTAATCCTCTCCCAACCCAGTAGATGGAAGGAGAACTTCCCTCCCTCCTACTGGTTCCTCTGGGAGGTCCAGAGGCTGTGGGAGAGTAAAGGAGTCAGGAGGCGTGAGACAATGTTGTGGCTAAAGCTTCTACCGTTTTTTTGGGTGGAGGGGGCTTGGCAGCCAGAGAATGTCTGCAAAAAGGGTGACGCTGTCCCTGAGGGGGCCTGTACAAAGAGTCAACAGACTTAAGTGCAGTGCCCTTCTCTTGCAGGTCAGTTGTGATGTCCTTGACATCTCCACCGAACAGCACAGAACCCCTGAAGGGCACATCCTGAATAGCGGCTTGCACCTCCGGGACCAATCCTGACACGCGGAGCCAGGCATGATGCCGAAGACCTACGGCAAAAGCTGAGCGCTGACCTGCTGTGTCTACTGCATTGTACGTGTCACGGAGCATGTGCCGACTGGCCAAATGAGCAGAACAGATGAGATCAGCCACTTCCTGCTTGGTCTGAGACTCAAGAAGGGAGTCTAATTTGGCTTCCACCTAACTCAGGATAGTCTTCTGGTAGTCCCCCATATGTGCAATATTGTTCAGGGCCCTAATCCCCAGTGTGGAAGAAGTGTACACTTTCTTCCCGTACTGGTCCAGAGGATGGGATTCCTTGCCTGGTGGAGATGAGCTGAGATGTTTAGGGTTCACCGACCGGCTGTGAGCAGCGCTAATCACGAATGAGTCAGCCTTGGGGTGTGTATTCAAGGAATCCACACCCTCTAGAGCCTGGTATAGCCGATCCGCCTTCCTTGGAAGGGGGGCTAACGCGGACGGTTGTTTCCAAATAGTGTAAACAAGGTTGGTGTGAGGCTCAATCCAGGGTGGAATCAATGTTGGAGCAGTTTTGGGCAGATCCAGGTGGGCAGCAAGCTTCTTCCACTGTGGATCTGGCTCCAGAGATTGCCACTGGTGGACCTCCTGGATATTTCTCAGTAGCTCCAGAAAGGAAGGATCTTCTGGAGGTGACTTCGGAGGAGTCCTTGGCCTGGGATGATCTGGAGTATGTGGCTCATCAGGATCAGAGCACCCCCCCCAAGTCAGACTCTGAGGTCTCCAAAGAAAAAGAAGAGGAAGACTCCTCCTGCGGCAGGGGAGGAACGGACCCCTTGGGCAAACCTTGGGGAAGCATATCCTCCCCAGCCCTGGTGCCTGAGGGTTCAACTCTGGTGTTGGGTGGGGGGAGGGAGTCTCTCGCCTCTGGCGTTGGGGATCCTGTACAGGCTCCGGCACCGGTCGACAGCTCTCCACCTCCCTGGTGAGCTGAGCCTTGGCCTCAGCCCACCAGGCAGCCAGAATCTCCTTCAAATCCACCGGTGGCTGTGGAGGTGGTGGAGGAGGAGGGGGATATGGATACTGAGGATATCTATGTGGCGAGTATCCATACCCCAACGGCGGGATGCTCGGTGTCGGGTATTGAGGCATCTGGTACTGTGGCGTTGGAAAGGCCGGTGTCGGGTACTGCGGTCCCAGGTAGGATGACATCAGATAGGATGGAGCTGGATACCCAGGAACCAGGGGCTCTGTCAGTGCAGAAGGCCCTGGAAGAGGCCCTGTGGGCGGGCCAAGAACAGGTGACCCCACGGACGTCGGGTCCGGCGGTGGGATGGCGTCCTGTAAAGGGATGTCGTCCGGTGTTGGGTAGGCCGGCGTCGGAGTCGGCATCCGAGGGTCCAGTGTCAGGGGATTCAGCCCTGAGGGAGGGAGACCTGATGGCAGTGTACCAACGTCCTCTGTGTCACCTGGGGAAGGAGGTCTGAAATCCCCGGGGTCTAGCAGGGGAGACACTGGAGCCTCAGTATGCAGCAGTGCGTGCTGCGGTGAGCCAGGAATGGTCGACTGGTCGATGGGGACCCAGAGCCCAACAAAGACCGCATGGCAGAGGCAGCCTTGGCAGGTGGCTTGGGGGCTGTGCATGCCCCTGAAGGGGCCTGTGACTTATCGGCCCTGTCAGGGCATACATCGGTGGCACCGGCATCTGACTTACCAGACCCACTGGATCTGGAGGGCCATGAGTCATTGGCCTTCCCAGGAGTGGTCACCTCCTTTTTCCTGGAGGCTCCTGCGGGGCCCAAGTGCGAGCCCGACAGGAGGAACGCTGCCGAGATGGCCGTCAGGGGTCAGTCCCCAAGGGGGGGTGTTACCTGTAATACGGCAACACCAGCCAGAGTCATGGTAGCCATGGAAAAGGAGTCCTGGTCCAGGTGCTTCTCCTTCCTGTTGCAGCGTCCCTCAGACGAAGTGGAGGCCTGCCTTAGCTTCTTCAGCTCCTTCTCCATGAAGGCCATCTTCTTTTTTTAAATATGGGCCTTCAGAGACTGCTGCCTCTGTTTACGGGTGGCGGCGTTAAATTGATGCCAGTGCTGACACTCCTCCACGGCGTGATCCGGGCCTAGACAGAAGAGGCACTGGGAGTGACAGTCCCTATGCGGAAGCTGGGCGCTGCTCGAGTCACACTTGTTTTTATGCGAATCGGATGGTGTAGGAGATGACATACACAGCGTTTGAGTGATGAAAATGATGAAAAACAAGAAAAAATTTGGTTTACAAGACCGAAGATTGACTGACGAGCAGCAGGAACTTAACCACGAGGCGCTAAGTCAAGCAGACAGCAGGAAAGAACTGGAAGGCGGGCGTGGGAGACTGCCCCTTTATACTGACGTCACCTGATGCCGGTCACCTGATGTGGGGGCGGTCCCCTGCCAGAGACTGCTAGCTAGAAATTTTTCCGTGGGATCCTGACGTCTGCCAGCTTCAGTCCTATATGTAATTACCTACTACAAGAGCCCTCTCGAAGTAAGATAATTTTTTTTCTTTGTTTAAAGTTTAGCATGCATAAGGTCCTAGTAGGCAAGAGGGCCAGATTCATGATAGTCCTGTACTGAAAAGGTGTGAGCACAGGCAGTGCTCTACACAGAATCTCTGTGCTTCTCTGGTAACATTTTGTAAGTAAAACAGCCATGCTCTGCTTACAATTGGAATATGCCATGTTGAAGCATGTTTTTTCTTTACATATTTTTTTTTTTATTTGGAGTTCTGTCATGAGGGGAAGCCCATATGCATCCTACTTATCCTTAATAAATTCTGACCTGTATTTCTTTTCTGCTGTATAATTGACTGTGCTTAATAAAATGACACATCGTCATATCCTGCACCTTGTACATGAGCAGTTGGTGTCGTTTGAGTCCTTCAGCCCCCACACCTTCTCACAAGCCAGAGCCTGTAATCTTTTGCACAATAAATTGGTCAGAAGTTTAAAGCAGCAGTGCAATGAAAAATGTTTTCCAAAAAAGCAAGTTTGAAGTACAATTAAAAAATATTAGCATAACAATCAAATCTATCTTCTAGGTATCTCCTTCCTGTGCTTCACACCTTAACTTGTTTATTTTCTGTATTCTAACCCTTACCAGGTTACAATGGTATTTCTAAGCCAAATGTAGCAGCCATCTTTTTGTCTTGGGAAAAAAACAAAATTAAACCACTTATAAAATACTCACATTTTGGAGGAACTAGATAGTTTTACAACCAAATAAAACTAGACAATGTCTGGAATCTTTTATGCTAAAGAAAAGGTAGGGTCAAATTTTCTGCCCAATTTCATTGCACTGCTGCTTTAAAATCCGAATTTCAAAGGCTAATATGTTGTCAATTTGTGAGGAGATCCCGATCACCACTGTTAAATAAAAAAGTTATTAGTGAAATACTAAAGAATGCACTACATGTCCCAGTGTCCAAAATAGATAAGAAGATTACAGCTAAAATTCAAAGAGGATGTCTGTAAATTAGACATATAGCTCATTCGGTAATCCGTCCTCTCCAGGGGCTGAGAGATGACTTAAACTTTTAATAATACCGTTAACTTCAGGAACTGGAAGTGGGGCTAAAAAACATTTCTTTTGATGTTCTGATAAACATCAAAAGTAAGTGACTTCAACAGAGTATCTAAAAGTTCTGGAGGATAGTTTTAGATTCCATAGATTTAGAACATCTTGAGTCTCAGAAACTCGTTCACCTTCACAATTAATTGAACTATTAATTACACCATCCATTCTGGTTGTTTGCAGTCTGCACTTTCAGGCCTCATAGGCCTGACAGGAATCACCATATGATGTTTTCTTTAAACCATATTCTGCCATCTGCCATCAGAGAGGCTATCCTACCATATTGGATTTTCTTCATCTCATCTTTCAGTTTTTGAATCTGTGAGGAGTAATTACCTTTCCTTCATGGTCAGAGATAATAATTTGTCTAATTGTGACCTAAGATCCAAATACTTCAAATATAGTTTCCTTTTTTTAGACATGCCCAGTTGCTTAAAAAGCACTTGAAGATCATTTTAGTATCTTCCCACCACTCCAGAGGGAAGTCACACCCACAAAAACAGATTGTTCAAGCTTCAAATAGGTTCTGTACTGCCACCCTGGTCCTGTCTTCTGACAATAGACTAATATTCAATTTCCAGCGGTTAACCTTTGGAGTAGGGACATTACGCAATATATTACCTATGAGGACATGTCCAAAATTTCACAAGGTGAATGTTTTACACCACAGATTGTTGCAGTATCAGAGATAAACAGTAAGTCGATCCAGGTGGATAAATTACCCCTAAAATAAGTAGTACCCCCTGTTTTATTCTATGGTCTATATCCATCGGACAAGCCAGCTCCTACTATCATGTACTTAACAAAATTGAATCACATTAGATTTTTTGCTTGAAGTAGCCTGTTGCACACCATTGACCGGACAATTAAAATTCCCACCAAAAATTACCTGCCTAGAGGTGTGTAGATAAGGCTGGACCAACTGAAGCAAATGCAAGCAGATTTTACTCGCGGAGCATAAATGTTTATTAAAAGATACCTATCCTCATGTAAATCTATATCCGAAAGAAAAACCCTCCCCATACATATGTCTACCAGTCTTTCTAGTTTAAACTGTAATCCTTTAAACAGAATCCTCACTCTACCACTCCTGTCCTCCTCAAAAGTCCAGTAAGCGGGGCCCCATATTCAATCTTTCTGTGATTGGCTAGTGTCATCTAAAGAACACAGACATGTCTCTTAGATAAAAAAAGGAGGCTTGTTCTGAAAATGTCAAAGTAGCCTGTTTCCTTCTCTGATTTTTCATGCTAAATACATTTAAAGAGACAAAATGTACAGCAGTTTGGGCCCCCCTCCCCAACACATGGTTTATGTTTTAGCAGAAAATCATTTCTTTTTACCTCTTTGCAATCCGGCAGGTGTTCTGCTTTTCCTTTCGTTTGGTCCTTTTAGAGGTCTTCTCTCTTCTGTTTCTGATGATACTGTTCTCTCAGATAATCTGGATGATTTAGTGGACAAGGCCTCTGACTCCATACAATCCCCCAGGTCTCCCCAATCTTAAAGCTATGTAATAGTTTGAATTTGTTTTCCAGAGGAATAATGTTTGCTAAGACTTTGCTTATTTTGTTGCAAAATTGTCCCTTAAATTTTAGACACCATCTTCACATCATCCCATGTTGGGTGGGTGGGTGGTGGGGCGAGGATTGGCATTATGTGCTATGTTTCTATGTTTTACCCTCATCTGTGAGTACTTCATCCCCTTCCTACAGTATATTGCTATGGAACCCATTTCTGGGTGCAGTATAGATGGCTCTTCCTGTGTCCACAGTGCAGACTGCTCCTCATTTCATGGGGCTGGTATTAGAACTCCACTTACAGTAACATGGCCCCTGCTTTAGGACACCTGCTGGTGTCTTATTTCATCAGCACTAGATTTCAAAAGGTCAGCATGGAGTAGTACTGTAGGATCCTTGGGGACCTGTACATGCTGCTGACTATCTTCTTCAGGCACAGCGTTAGTAGGAGTCTATGTGAGGGTACACTTATCAGGAAGCAAAATGGGATCTTGTCTATACTGAGTTTCCATCTGCAGGATATGGGGTGGTTCTCAGGTTTTCTGGGGCTACATCTGGTCTGTGAGCATGCTGCCTCTTGTTTTGCCCTCTAACTGCTACTTTCTGTGCCATATTCAAAATATAATCCTGTTCTATGCAAGCACTCTCTTCTCTGTTTCTGAAAGCCCATAGGCAATAATAGAATTTAGCAGTAGTAGCTTTATTTATTTTTGGTGCCCTTTTCCGGAGGCCCAGGGCACCAGCACAAAGGAGAAAATAGCACAGACATCAACGTAATAGATAATACAAAGTTTAAATCTGAATGAATAACAACCCATAAAATCACAAATAAATAATCAGCAGCCAGACTGCATTTCAATATGTAAACAATGTTCATAATATATCAAAGTATTTCATTCTCCAAATGCCTGAGCAGAAAGATATATTTTTAACTCCTGTTTAAAAATCTCCACCAAGGGGGCCTCTCTCAGGGCCTTTGGGAGCGAATTCCGTAATACTGACCATTCTATAGTACTTCAAAGGACCGGTCACCAAAAGTTTTAAGTCTGGCCTTGGGATAGCCAAAAGACCCTCCTTCATGGAGTGGAGGGGTGCCCAAGCAGGTAAGGATGTAGGAGATTACACAGGTAGCCTGGACCAAGACCATGTAGGGCCTTGTATGTTAGTAACCCAACTTTATAGGAGATGCGCCACTTGATCTGCAGCCTGTGCAGTTCACGCAATGACAGGAAAATATGCCCCAACCTCAAAATGCCAGTCAGCAACCTAGCAGCTGCATTCTGCACCAACTGCAGGTGCTGCAGCATACCTCCACTGACCCCAAGGTAAACAGCGCTGCAGTAATCTGTGTACCCGAGAAGGCAAATCATCAGGGGGATAAAGGAATGAATTTGGCTGATACTCCTCAGATGATAATATGTATGTCCTTTTCCGTCACAGAGATAGCATCATGAGCATTTCTACAGGTCAGGCTAACATGGTCAAATTCACCACAAAGGCCAGAGTGTAGCTGGTCACAGGCATTGCTCAGATGTGTTTGAGCGCCACACTTATAACATGCCTTGGGTTGCCCCATGTAGATGCAAACCCCTGTGTCATGGCCTAAGAAAAAGCTTTTGGGCAGATGGAGTACCCTTGGTTTTGTAGTTCTGATTTTGACTTTAAACCACCATCTCCCATCCATACATGATCAGTGTCCATAATGAGGTCAGGGTACCCCAGTATCTCACACCTCTGCTTTGGCCAAAAGGTAATATCCCCATATTCACTCCTTCATTTCTGAATAATACCATAACAGACTTAATCAAAGGTTTTGTCAATAGGATTGCCACAAATGGGGCCCATAAAGGAGAATTTGTTACATGGTGGTATTGTACCCAAAATCATTCCAGCAAATTCAGTATCTTAAAACTTATATCAAAAGTTTTTCCTCTGATATCTGAATTGGTTCAGATGCAAACAAATGCACAGAGTCTTTTAAAAGGGTGTGTACTGCATATACCCAGTGCAGATGTTCCTGCATCATACCCTTGTACTGGAGCCAAACCGCATTCCTTCCTTCAGCAGGTTCAGGCCATCACTGGAACACTCAGCATAGGTAGGTCTATTAGCCCCTATAAAACTAGTGCTGTGTCTAGGTTCAGAGTCCTCCATCCTATATTCAGGCTCAGCCATTAAATTTACCACTCTTGCAGAATGTATTAATTTAATTAGTTTATTTATTTGAATTTTGTTAACTGGGTAAGCCCCTGAGACAAACGTTCCTTTTTCAGGGGCAACCTGGAATTAGTTACATAAAAGACAACAGTCAATTACAACTACATAGCAATGGTACAGGGATACAGCAGGGGATACATATGTAGAACAATAAAATTTTAGTTAATTACAATGTGGAATTTTGCAGCACAATAAGAAAGAATTGCATCAAGTAGACATAGTTATGATGTGGAATTTTACAAGACAATATGTAAGGAATTCAGAAGACATGGTAGACAAGTTCAGAATATTAAGAACAAGTGCAGGATGTTACAGGGTGAGGGTTGATTTTGAGGAGGTTTTTAAATGTCTCAAGGGAGGTGTATTGCTGTAGTGGGACCAGAAGGCCATTCCATAGCCGGGAGGCCTTGTTAGAGAAAGACCGTTGGCCAAATAGGGACCTTTTTTTGCGAATCTCTAAGAGAGACTGCTCAGAGGAATAGATATTTCTGATGAACATTTTTACTTTTACTAGACTAGTAAAGTTAGGTAGGGATCCCATTAGGATTTAGTATGTAAGGCCAATGATAGAGTAGTTCAGCCTATCTTCCAAGGAAGACCACTTCAGGAATGTGAGCACAGTACAGTGGAGCTCCATGCTATCCACTCTAGCTGAAAATCTGCCTATCCTATAGTAAATTTGTTTAGCTTTGCTTGGTTCACTTTCCTTTAATAAGGCTAGACTAGGAGCTCCATGTAACAGCATAGGGAGGAGAAGGGCGCTAGCTATAGAGTGATATGCCTTATTTGTGAGGCAGAACCTAAGCCTGTAGAGAAGGACTAGTTTTGTGGAAATCAACCAAGTTGTGTGGTCCACATGTTGTCTTAAGGACAGTTCCTGATCATTTAGGATGCTGAAATATTTAAGGCTTTTCACTACCTCAGGTTTAACTCCCCCAGAGGGAACAATACTGAGAGAATTAGATCTATCAGTGCCACGATTCCGGAACCCGAGAAGCATTGCTTTTGTTTTCTTAGTCTTCAGAACAAGGTGGTTGTCCATTAGCCATTCTTCCAGAATGGCTAAGTCTAAGTTCAGACAATCCTCAATCACTTTTACATTTCTATCAGATCTATAGAGGGCATCATCATCCACATATAGTCAAGCTTGGGCCTGTCTGCAGTTTGTGGGTAAGTCATTTATAAAACAGGAGAAGAGTAGTTGCCACAATATGGAGCCTTGGGGAACTATTTCATGTAACGCTTTTAAGGATAAAAGGTTGCCATCCCATTTAATAGTTTGAGAATGGTCCTAAAGGTAGTTTTCCATCCAGGTAGTGGTTAGTTGATCAAGCCCCAGGTTCTTTTAGTTTCAGGATGAGATGTTCATGGTTTACCAGGTCGAAAGCCTTTGTCAAGTCTATAAAGATAGCTCCAGTGGCTTTTACAGAGTCAATGACTCAGAGAATGAAAGAGGTGATACGGACAAGGGCTGTGTCTGTGCCATGATGCTTTCGGAAACTGTGCTGGGCAGGGATAAGCGACGAGTAAGCTTCAATATAGGACACCAGTTGATTGTATGTGAACGTTTCTTGTAGTTTTGATAGTGCACTGAGTATAGAGATAGGGAAATAGTTCTCCTTATGCTATCAAGAACAACAGTTGAGCACACTCCACTTCAAATTAAAAAACGAACACTTGGCTCCATAAGTTAAAGCTGCATTGCCCTTTATTAAAAGTTTCAATCAAACACATACATACTGCATGCTTATCACGTTTCAAACAATTATTTCCTTTATCAAATCTCTATACACTCCTTGTATCCTCCTTTATGTACTGGGACAACATTGGGCACTTTCCATTTTGGGGGACCTCCACTTGCAGAAGTGAGAGATTGAAGATTTTGGTCAGTGGGTGGGCAATTACTGGAGCCACAATTTTAAGTAGCCTGGGCTCTAGGCTGTCATGACCTACAGACCGGTCAGGTTGTAACTTAAGCAGCTGATCTAGAACTTCCTTTCTTGAGATTAGTTTGAGATGAAAATCAGGGCAACCCGTGAAGCAGATGTGTGGGGGGGGGGGTGGAGTTGGTAGGGCGGAGTTTGTAGGCAGTCTGATTTATAAAACGTTTATTGAATTCTTCTGCTATTATTAGAGGGTCCTTGATACTCTTATTATTAATCTGAAGTTCTTGCAGTAAGGAGGATGGGCATCCATTTAGTAGATGGTTGATATGCATCCACAACCATTTGGAATTTTGTAGACTGTTTAGCTGTTGGTTTCTCATATAGATCCTTTTTGCCTTTTTTATGGCTGCCCTACAATTTATTCCACAGGTGCTGATAAGTGTGCCAATCATGTGGATGCCCAGAGGCTTTGTGGGCCTCCCATGCCTTTTCCTGCTCCTTCATACATTTACAGAGTGTAGGAGTGCTCCATCTGGAGAAAAGGCCTTTAGATCTTCTTTGCATTAGTGGTACATGCTTAGTGACCATTGCTAGAAGTTGTTGATCAGGAATTCAAGGCATTGGTTGACATCTTGCATGGTGCTGATGCTTTCCCAATTTGTGTGGGTGAGATCCTCCAAGAAGGTATTATCAAGCTTTGAGTAATCCCTGGTCAGTGTAACTCTTACTCTTGGGGTGGATTTTAGGGAAGATATTACTTCAGATGCAAAATACTGGGGAATGGTCACTTAAGGAGTCAAAAAGATTCCTACTGTAAGTGTCCTGTCTGGTCAGCTTACCAGGATCCAATCTATCAGAGTATGGTTTCCAGTTTTGTTATTTTACTTTGTAGGTTCTTCGACAAGTTGGTGGAATTGTGCAACATGGACTATGTTTTTTAAAGCCTCCCGGGCCCTTTCTGAGCCAGTTGAGGTTGAAATTTCCAATTATCAAGAGGTTAGAGAGTGTCAAGTCCCTCAGGCATCCTAGCAGGATGGGAAGTACTGACTTCACTTCCACCGGGGGGAGAGCTACAGTTGAGGCCTACACAGAGAGACTTAGTGTTTCCAAAGAGCACTCTGACAAGTAGGAACTCACAAGGGGAGGAGTCTAGAGAGGATAAGAGGACCTCTTTAATGGTAAGGGAGGATCAGGTATATATGAACACTACCCCTCCTTTCTTCTTTACCTTTTGATCATCTCTGAAGATACTATAGCCAGGCAGGTCAATTTCTGTTCTCTGTACCAGTATTACCTTCAGTGAGTTCAGGCTCATCAGTAAGATTTTCTGTCATCTCAAGTTCACTTTGGGCATGAGAAATGTGATTTGTACCTGTAGAGACCGAAGAAATGACTGGGCTTTGTAAAATTAACATGTCAGTAACCCCTTTATTCTGCAGCAGTGTGGTTTTCCAAAGTCTCTTTGTTCACCTCCTTCCAAGCCTCTGTAGTAGCTAAAAGGTCAGTATCAGTCAGTAGAGTCCTACTTAAAGATTTTTCGAAGTTTTACTTCACTGATAAGGTGTCGGCAAGGTTGCAAAATTCACCTTTGTGAATAACTTCGCAAATTGCCCATTTGCCACTTTGCTTTGAGTTTTCCTTGGGAAATGGCACTTTTTGAGGCAAAGTCTGATGAGTTGCAACTTTGCCTTAACTTCACCTCAGAAAGTTCCACTTCACCTGTCGTAAACTTGCAAAGTTGGCTCTTGCGAATGTGGCAGATTCTGCAAATTGTTTCACAGAGTGAAGTTTGCCAAATTCGGACATCTCTAGTTCTACTACTATCTGAAAGGGTACCATTTGTAATGAGGACTGCATTCTGAAGAACCTCAGAAGCCTGTGGCAGTGAGTTATCTTTGTGCAAAATGGGCTTTATTTGCACAGTAGAAACAGTATGCACAGTCGGTTGAGACCCTGGATGTTAAGCCATACCGGGAACCCCAGTGCACCAAGAATAAATTTGTGGCTACTCTTATTGGGATTTTGCAAGTACAGTTTCTTTATTTATAGCTGAAACACTCCTATCTGGGTCAGTAGCATTCCTACAAGGCACTACTCCTAGCCACTTCTCAGTCTCTTGTACCCTACTGGACTTGATAATTACTGCACCAGACCCATTCCACTTGGCTAAAGGGCCACTCAGATTTTCATATCTCCCAGTATTGACAGAAGTAGTATACCACTTCGTAGCACTGGCAGTCTCAGTCATTTGTGTATTTTGTGAAACTTCCCAGTCAGTATCCAGTATTCACATACCAGCATCATTTCATATCTAACCTGCCCTTGCAGATAACCATAGTTCAGGCACAGCTTTTTCATTTACATGACTAGCTGAAGCCTGCCATGGATGGGCTGTCAGCAGCTCTTTTTGATCTCCTGGTAAATTCAGCTAAGTGTCAGTGTTTGGCATGTACTACCAAGAAGAGAACTGGCAGGAGTACAAGTTGCATTATTTCCATACATTCCTGCTTAAAGTCCACCTTTAGGTTTTGGTATTTCTCCTCTTCAGTTGTCATCTGCAGTAGATACTGTTTCCTCCAAAGCATTTCAGCTTCCAGTTGTTCCTCAGCTGCCGGACATCGGCAGGCCCCGATAAAACCTCAGGTAAGGAAATCATAGACTTTTCAGTTCAATATTTGCTATAACATATATTTTAGGCTTCGCTGGCACAGTATCACCATCTAACACTGTGTCTGTCAGGTTGTTCTCTTTCAAAACAATGATGGGGTTGAGGACTTACCCTAGTCAGTAGCAGTTCTCTGTCCTTCTCCTCCAGTTTACCTTCTAAAGAGTAGGGGAAGTTTATGAAAAGAAATCCAAAAGAAAAAAATTAAAACAGATAAACAGAAACAAAATCAATATTCCATATCAGAAAGACAAATAAATATATAGAAAGGAAATCAAAATCCAAACATAAAAGAACAAAACAGTGTAGGTTTCAAACTCATAATTAAAAAAAACAAAAAAAAAACAGAAAAAATTAAATTGAATCAAGCACAGAATAATCACACTTCATCAGTGGGTACATTGGAAACAACCCAGCCCTGGAGCCAGTCAAACTTATTCCAGGCCTTTTTAAGCCATAATTTATTTTGGGACCTGAATTCTTGCTCATAAATTCAATAAATGGCACGGGGCACCATCCGTAAAATACCTCCTGGAGTGTACAATTTCTGTCAAACTGCAAGACCACATCTGCCCTGCCATAAATAATATTTTAGGATAGAAAACACAATTTACAGAGAACTGTGGGAAAAAATATTTCATTTATTATCACAAAGACAAGAACCACTTTCTCACTGGTAACCTGGGTCCATACATTGTTTCCTTTCTTGTCAGACAAGGGACCAGAACTGAACAGAAAAGGGTAATTCAAGTAAAAAGTGAAGCTGTGACTCAAGTATGTGAGCACATTGCAATAGGGCAATGGTTCGTCAGTATCAGTGGCTTAGTAGGTAGCACACTCGCCTCTGAGGCTGGGAGATCAGAGGGCTGTGGGTTCAGTTCCCACATCTGGCACTTGGGTTAATATCCCAGCACTGACACTGTAGTGCAGCATGTGAGGGGTGCTGCACTTCTGAGGTGCCGCCTTTCGGATGAGACATTAAACTGAGGTCCCATCTGCCTGGACTGGTGATAGTTCAGGTGGATGTTAAAGAGCCCATGGCACTTATCGAAAAGAGTAGGGGAATTTCCCTGGTGTCCTGGCCAAATTTCCCTCATTCACTAAAAATACCACCAACAGCTTAATGCGGTTCAAGGTCAGTTGGCATTCATTTGTATCCCCCTCCCCGGGTCATGCCTGAAAATAGGCAGGATTTGTCTAGTGCACTTACTCGGTCAACAAAAACGAAATAAATAAAATTAAAAAATTAAAGCAGGAAATACAGAGGACAAAAAGGAATTTTTAGGTCAAACTAGCCACAGACAAATCCAATCCAAAAGCTTTCTATAACTATTTAAATTCAAGGAAGAAAAATAAATCCCAAGTGGGACCCTTACAGATTGATAGTAAAATGATAACATATGAAACGGAAATAGCAGAATCACTTAATAATTACTGTACTCCTGTACAATATTTCATAATAAAGCCAAGACAGAAAAAGAAATCAAAAGTACATAAGTCATTAACCTTATTAAGGAAAATGATGTCAAACAAGAGCTAAAAACATTAACTATCAACTTAACAATGGGACCAGATGAAATATCCCCAAATGTACTAATGGAACTGGCAGATGATATTGCTGCCCCCAAAACATTTACATTCAACCTGTCACTAGAGTCTGGAGTGGTGCCAAGGATTGAGAAGAGCGGAGGTTGCGCCTATGCACAAAAAGGCAGTAGGCGGCAACCACAGAACTAAAGGCCAATTAGACTTATTTCTGTGGTGGGCAAGGTAATGGAGTCATTAATTAAAGAAATAATAACAACAAATAATTAACAAAATAATATAGACAAATTCCCAACCTGGTTTTGCTAAGGGGGGGGATCATGTAATATCAACGTAATCAGTTTTTATGAACCTTTTAGCAAAGCATTAGATGAGAACAACATGGTGGATATTATTTTTGTAGATCTGAGTTAGGATTTTGCCACATGATAAACTAATACAGACGATGCAGTCAGATTACCATAATATTCATCAAAATACAGCTAACTGAGATTTCAAATTGGCCAATGAAAAGAAGCCAAAGAGTTAGGTAAAATGGGGTCCAGTCTTGCAAGGGTAACATGACCAGCGGAGTCCCACAGGAACCTGTGCTGGGACCAGTGTTGTTCGGTTTACTAATATCTAATCTGGGAAGGGGGTGCACTAACTGGTACAACAAGTTTGCTGCTGACACCAAACTCTGGGGCATAGTTACCACCCTTTGAAGAATATATCAGCTTACAAAGAGACCTAGACAATACAGCAATATGAGCAAACTTGTGGCGAATGGAATTTAACAAGAATAAGCACACTGTAACACATATGGAAAGGAATAATCTGAGCAGGCCTTATTACCTAAATACATCAGAAAAAGACCTGAGGGTAAGGATATGATTCAACTTTAAAAATAATGAACAGGTCAACAAACTCTTTAACAAAATAAGCTATCTACTAAACTCAGTCAAAAGACACTTTAGCCATAAGTAAAAAGAGGTTTTATTAACAATTTATAGAACATATATAAAACCACACACAGATTATTGTTCACAGTTTTAGTGGAAAAGACAAAAAGGAGAGAATTCAATGAAAGGCCACCAAAATGATGAAGAGCTTAGAAAATAAGCCTTACAGAATTAGATTTAATGAACTATCATTACCTAACTTATGTAGGAGAAGAATCAGAGGGGATCTCCTGTTATTTTACAAACTGCACCAGGACAATGACCTATTTGGTGTACTAAACATCAACTGTAGACAAGGGGGCCATAGCACATGATGCTAAAATAAGCAGCTTACAAATACCAACTTCAAGACTAACAATAGGAAATTATACTATACTCAGAGAATAACCAATATCTGGTACTCCTTACCAGCAGAAATACTTAATAGTAATAACATCAACTCATTTAAAAGACAGTTGGACACCCATATGGATGGGGCAACCAAAAAGATTGCTATATCCTATAAAGGGGTAGTTTTACATAGATGTACTTTATATGTCTACCGCCATCTGCCTACTTCTAGTATTACCAACCCTTAAAAGTATCCAGGAGCTGTTTTTGCCCTGGGTTCCTGCTCGTAATTCAAAGCACAAAAACTTTCCCCTACAGTACAGAAAGGACTTCATTTGGCTTTTTATGCACTGAATATTATCTTGACTAACTGACTTTCCAGCAGATTGCATGGAAATTAAGAGTTGCAAATGTTTCCTAAGACCCAGGTACTTGAAATAGGATTCAATATTCTGTTTCTGACCACATAACATCAATAACATCTTGATTTCTAACTTTGAATCCTCCCAGCAATCTGACAGATTGTAAGAGGCACAGATTACTGACTGCCAAGCCTTATAAAAGGAAAGAACTTTACTTTTAATACAGTTGGATTCCAATAGCAAGTTATTGAGTCTTCATGGTTTCTGTTCCGGTGCTGGAGTTTATACAAGAGAACTGTAAATAATCACAGCCAAATGGTCAGAGGTTTTTAAAGCCTGTGTGATGGAGTTAACAGTAATGGAACTAGAGACAGAAAAAATAATCAGTTCTGGAGCTGAAGAATTGTGGATGTATGTACCCCCTTCTTCAGGATGCACAGCTTGATAAGCACCCTTCAGACTGGCTGATTTTATCATTTCAGGCAAAAAATGGGTATCTCAATATCCTTTCAGCTTAGAACAAGGAACCAGTTTTTTAACCTTGCCACAATTAATGTCTCCACCTAAGATGAATACTCTATCAGAATATAAAAAGGGACCCACTTCATAAAAAAATAGAAATCTTAGATGCTTTAGTTAGTGGCATATAGACACAAATAAATCTGAGGGATGTTGAGTAAGCAATATTACCCAACAGGGTGAGCAGTAATGAGCTATACCGGACCACCCAGGGGTGTAATGAGGCCCAACCCTGCAGACGGAGGGCCATATAACCCCTGGAAGGTCCGGTTTAGCCCAATACTGCCCACCCTGGAGGGTATTACTGCACTTAGAAAATGGGTTATAGGTCATCTTTTTGGAAACATTTATAAAAATTAAAAAAATATATATAAGAAATAAATGAAAAACAATTAGAAATCAATTTTCTGGTAAAGCAGTCCCTCTACTGGTAGAATCACCAGCATAGGGTAATGCTGTCTTTATGAATGTTTTAATACTACATGTAAGCCCTTCCCCAAGAGGCTATATTTATGGTTATGATTTATAGAGCAAAGAGAGGTCGGAGGGCACTGTAGTCTTTATGACTGTTATAATACTATGTGTAACTCCCTCCCAAGAGGCTATCATTATGGTTATGAGTTATAGAGCAAGGAGAGGTCCCGAACATTGCTTGCTGCCATATGCCTGGATGTTTTTTATGGTTTCCACTACCCATTTTCTAAAATGTAATCAGCATCCAGTAGCAAGGCCCTACCAGGTGACACATCTATTACATTAGTGACAGAGAAATCAAAACCATGGAACACAATTCCTTCCACATCACATGTTTCAGTACCCTGGGACTGGAAGGACAGGCCTGATATCCAGTTATTGTTGGTTTGCTTGACCTCAGTATTAGTTTTAATTCATATATCTTGCAGTAAAAACATTTTCCTGGCAAAGTCTCAAGTAAGGCTAAGGTGGCAGTGCATTTTTTTTAAAGACTTGATAATGCCAGCATTTAACAAGACAGTGGTCAGGGTATTACCTAAGCACATGCGATGGGAAAACTAGGATTAACTATTAGGCAGTTTTTTACAATGATTTCCATTTGCCTTTCACATTCTTGACTATGGAAGACTCTGGGGCTGAAAATTCTACATCAGAGAAACCATCTTTAAAGGAAGAAGACACAGGGGTTTCTGAACCCCCCTCTTCCTCTTCTGTGCACCCCCAATGTATGCGTTTTTGTAGATTATTAAACATATTTCGTCAGGTGACTTGTCTTGTGGGTTTGGGTTTAAACTTTTTAGTATGGCCCCATTTTAGAAATTCAACAGTATCCATCAACTCCTCAGGGGGAGGGGGCATAGATGAAGTTTCCATAACGGATTCAACCCCTTCCAGATCCTGAAGATCCACAGAGTCCTGAAACTCTGATGGAGCCAGAACCACAGGATAATTTTCCAAGACCACATGGTCAGACACCCATTGTTCAGTTTCTGGGGAAACAAGTGATGGTACTTGATTGGTGTCCATAGGTGGAGGTGTTGAGGGAGAAGGTGGCAGCTAAGCCACACTGCCTCCAATAGTCTCCTCTCTCTCAGACTCAGGTTGATCAGGATCTTGATTACCTTGCCTTTTCCTTTCAGCTTCAGCTTTAGCAGTTGAATTCTGAATGGATTTGTACTGCTGGCCTCGGGATACTATACGCTCTTAGTCAATAGTAACCTCTTTATTGTGTGAGGCCCAGGGTCACTGGTGAAAAAAGTGTCCCTGTTCCTCACACAGCTTGCAGTGGAAAGGGTTGTGGCACTGCAACCCCTTATGCCCATATTCAAAGCATAAATTACATCTCAGTCTGTTGCAGACCACACTGAGGTGTGTTCTCTCGCCACACTTATGGCAAGATTTCAACTGGCCTGGATAAAAACATAAGCCACAGTCCTTACCCAAATAAAAACTACTTGGCAAGTGTTGCACATCCCTGTTAGTGCTGCACACCTTCACCTTGATTTTCCACACACCCCCCCCCCATTCAAATTAACTCTGAGTCCAAAATGGGGACATGTTGACTTGATGTTATATTTGTGAAATGCTTTTGTTCTGGTTCTCTTTGCCTTTGTAACATGTTTCATTTTGTAATGGCTTTTTCATTCAATATTAAATAAAGCGTTTATATACAAAATGGAGACATGTTTGTCCAAAATGTTACATTTCTACCTTAATCAGTATATCATTAATGCTGACACTCTTGTTTAGAAATAATATTGCTTTATATTTAACAGCAGGCTTAGTCAAGGGAATGGCTACAAAAGGAGACCATAAAGTAAAATCTTTCAGCATTTTATATTTGTCCCAAAAGAGATGGAAGGAGTCAACAGTCTTGAAACTAATGTCATACACCTCCTCTCTGGAGGTACAGTACATATGAGTGTATATAAATCAGTTAAAAAAAAAGCCCACTGTATTTTTAAGAAGAGTTTTAGCTATGTGGACCCTGGTGGGAGAGGGTTCCGCTCCGACAATATACCACAGCTGGACCGCATTCCTGTGCTGAGCCAGATCCCCTCCACCTTGAAAGAGATCTGCCATCCTGAAAGGCCTCATACCCTCTACCCATTGCCCTGGGTGACCTTTTCAGGCTGACCTTCTGCCACCTGTATTCGATCAATGATTGCTGCACCCTGTTGAAGCCTCCCATTCCTCTGTATCCAGGCCTACCCTTCCCAAAGGATCAGGCACACTGGACCTTGCTGGGTCTGGGTCATAATCTGAGACCGAGGGCCTTTCCTCTGTGTCAAAATATATATCTGGTGTCTGCCTGTTGGAGGTTGGAGCGCTGCTGGCAGAGGACCAGCCTGGAAGTGGACAAGCTGGCCCTGCACGCTCACTATGGTGAGTACCATGGGGCAATCAACCATAAGAAGGCAGAGTTCCTGTCCAAGGATATTGCTGCCGGGAAGAATCGACCAACTGTGCTCTTTCGGGCTGTAGACAGGCTGTAAAATACAGCCTGCCTGTAGCCAAAAAAAGCCTTTTCTAATGTTTTATGCAAAGAGTTTGTTCGGTTCTTCTCAGACAGAGTGTCCACCATCAGGCAGGGAATTCCACCAGTGAGACAGTCCTTGGCCTACAGTGATCGCCATGGGCGCTCGAACAGCGCTAAGTCTGGTTGGGGTGAGTTTAGACAAGTGGAGGTGGCTGAGGTCATTGAGGTTGCTTCCAGTCTGAGGCACACATATTGTGAACTGGACACGGTGCCAACACGTTTCTTGATGGGATGTGTCGACTCCGTTAGCCCAGTTTTTGCCTTGATTGTCTGGTGCTCCTTGTTGGAGGGGATCTTCTCAGATGCCTTGAAGGTGGCACCTGGTGAGACCCCTTCTGAAAAAAACATCTTTGGGCCCTAACAAAAAGGCAAATTACTGCCCTATCTCCAACCTTCCATTCTTGGGTAAGGTTGTTGCGAAGATTGTGGTGCTTCAGTTGGAGGAGCACCTCGTGGCCTTTGATCTATATGAGTCTCTCCAGTTTGGGTTTTGGGCAAGGCATAGCACAGAAACTGTGTTAGTTCTGGTGCGCAATGACTGTCTCAGGACAATAGATCGAGGGGAGAGGACAATTCTCATTCTCCTTGATCGCTCTTCAGCTTTTTACATGGTGAACCATTGTGTATTACTTGACTGCCTGAGGGAATTTTATGGACTCGCCGGCACAGCCATCTGCTGGTTTGAGTCCTTTCTCACAAACAGGAGGCAAAGGGTAGTGATGGGGAATTTCTCCTCATCCCCTAGCCTCATGTCTTGTGGAGTACCTCAGTATTCGGTCTTGTCACTAATGTTGTTCATCGTGTACATGCTGCCCCTGGTAAGGCTCATTAGGACATACAGCTTGGGTTTTTATTGCTATGCCGATGATACCCAGGCTGTATCTTTATTTTGCCCCTGGGACATCCAATGCAGTGGATGTGCTAAACAACTGCCTTGCTGAAATAAATGAATGGATGGCCTCCAGCTGGTTGCAACTGAACCCTGATAAGACAGAGGCACTGGTAGTGGAGTTGAACAGAGGGCATGATAGGATGGCTTCGGGCACACACACAGGACTTGTCCTGGGATCTGTGCCTTTGAAGGCCTCCTCTAGGGTGCGTGATCTAGGTTTTATTCTGGACAGTGGACTAACACTTGAGACTCAGGTGTCGTTCCGTTGTCCATACCAGTTTTTACCATCTGAGGAATATCACCAGGATTAAGCCCCTAGTTACGCCCCTGAACCTCCCTACCTTAGTGCATGCCTTCGTGACGTTTAGGCTGGATTACTGTAATGTGTTCTATCTCGGGGTCTCAGGAGGTACCCTCCACTGGCTTCAGTTAGCACAGAATGCAGCTGTCAGGTTGTTGACGGGGCAGACTAAATACTGTCACATCACCCCGGTGCTGCGTGAACTGCACTGGCTGCCAGTCAGGTGAAAGGTCCTCTTTAAGGTAGGCTGGCTCACCTTTAAGGTCCTACATGGCCTGGGCCCTGGTTACCTGGTGGACCTTCTTACACCTGCTACCTCAGTCCGCTCCCTTCATTCTTCCTCATGGGGCCTCCTTGCGATTCCCAGGAGAAGGTTAAAAATGACTGGTGATGGAGCCTTTAGTGTCGCCGGCCCCATCCTGTGGAATTCGCTCCCTCCATCTGTAAGGGAGGCCCCCTCAGTGGAGGCATTTAAGGCATGTCTTAAGGCCTTCCTCTTTAAGCAGGCTTTTCCTGACCCTGTTTTATAAATATTGCCCCACTCTGACTATTTATATTGCATGTCCCTGATGTACTTTTATTTATTCACTGAGTTTTTATTTATTATTGTATTTTTTAATAATTGTTGCTATTTATTGATGAGTTTTGTTTTGTTGGTTTGTTTTTATGGACGGTGCCCAGAGCCTCAGAGATTGGGCAGCTTTAAATAAAATTTGCCTTGCCCTGTCCAGTTGGTGAGGGTAGTGGAATCGATGTTTAGGGTCAGCCTGTTCATGTTCTCTTCAATCTTCACTGACATGGAAGAGTAGAAGTTTCCGTGGTACCATGGCCAACATTCCCCCATCAATAAAACAGGTCCATGTAACCAATCCTTCAGGATGCACCTGGAAACAAGCTATCACAGGACACTGTGCCATTCATGGTCATTAAAGGGACACTGTCAGCTTTACCACTCGTTTTTTGCTCATTTACTATCTCTGGGTTGCTATTGTTCAATGGTCACTGTAGACTGTATCTAAGTAAAGCATACATGATTCCACTTACCAGTTTTATCAAAATTTGTATTATTTGTAATCCTGTCATCCTGACTGAAAGTCTCCATGCACCAGAAGCGAGTTCATGGCAAGAGCGCTCAGAGAACACGCATCTACCTATAGTGCTGTCCTGTCATAATTTCACATGGTCACTGTAAAAACATAAACTCTGTTAGCACTAGTTATTCTACATCTGTCTTGGTATGTGAAACCCAAAACCGAGGGCTCATTGCACAAAATAGTTTGGAAAACTGGTGCCCAAATCTCGCACATGTACAGAAGTGACCAGGTTATATATCCTGCACATGCGTGAGAATGTGCCACTGCTGTGCATGTGCGGGATCTGGGCACCAGTTTTCAAAACTATTTTGAGCAAGAACAAGCCATCGGTTTGGGGTTTCACATACCAAGACAGATGTAGAATAACTAGCGCTAACAGAGTTTATGTCTTTTACAGTGGGCATGTGAAATTATGCATGACGGAACAGCGCTATAGGTAGACGCGCGTTCTTGGCATGCTCTCGCCATGAACTCGCTTCTGGTGCATGGAGACTTTCAGTCAGGACAACAGGATTACAAATAATACAAATTTCACCAAAATTGGCAAGCATAATCATGTGTGCTTTACTTAGACACATTCTACAGTGAACATTCAACAATTATGCGCATAGCAACCCAGTGATAGTAAATTAGCAAAAAACGAGGGGTAAAGCTGACAGTGCCCCTTTAATGGTGAATAAAAATTAAAAATAAATACTGCCTTGAACCAGTGCAGCTCAGCACTATACCACAGTGAGCTGTGCCAGGAGGTCAGCGGATGGACACACGCTTGTGCAAGGGAGTCCAGTGCTGCCAAGATTACCTAACTTAGCACTCTCCATTGCTGCTATGGCACCTTCCTCACTAGCTGTCCCCATATCTGAAATATCTAGCATCATCATGAGCTTCCCAAAGTCAACATTACACTTTGGACAGTACTGAATTGTCTCCATAGGGGGATGGTATCTGGGGGGCCTTAGCAAGAAACTCCACAGTCCAGTGGTCTGACCACCTGACATTACACTCTGACATCTAAAATGTCTACAGTCTTGAAACTGATATCATACATCTCCACTTCTGAGACATGTATGAGTGCACATAACTCAGTTAAAAAAAAAACATTTTTAAGAAGAGTTTTAGCTATGTAGACCCTGTCAAGTGGGTTTTCTGCTCCACCAATATATTGCAGCTGGACCACATTTCTCTGTTGAGCTGGCTTCCCTCCATCCTGAATGAGATCCGCCATCCTGAAAGGCCTTATACCCTCTCCCTGTTGCCCTGGGTGACCTTTCCAGGCCACCCCTGTGCCACTTGTATTCGATCACTGACTGCTAGGCCCTGCTGGAGACTCCCGCTCCTCAATATCTGAGTCTAGTCTTTCCAAAGGATCAGGCACACAGAACCTTGCTGGGTCCAGGTCAGCATCTGAGACTGAGTGCCTTCCCTCTGTATCAACAGATATACCAGGTGTCCCTCCTAGGTGGTGGAGGTAAAGGGATCTACTTTTAGAATTAGTCTGTTCAGGTTCACTCAAATTTTCATTGGCATGAAAGAGTAAGAGAGCTTCCCTGGTGTCAAAGTCAACATTTCCCCATCAATAAAACAGGTCTATGTAACTCACCTCCCAAGATGCACCTGGAAAAAAGCTAGCACAGCTTCATGTGCCTTTCCTGGTCAAAAATGGTAAATAAAAAATAAAAATATACATTGACTTGAAACAGTGCTGCCCAGCACTATACCAAAGTGAGCTGCACCAGGAGGTCATTGGATGGACACACACACTTGTGCATGGGAATCCATTGCTGCCAAGATTGCCAGACTATAACCCTCCATAGTTGCCATGGCACCCTCCTTGCACGCTGTCTCCATATCCAAAATATCCAGCATCATCATGAGCTTCCCAAACTCAGAATTGCACTTTGGACAGTACTGAATTATATCTACAGTGGAAGATAGCATCTGGGGACCTCTACAAGAAAATTCACAGTGTTGTGGTCCACCCTCCTAACCAGTTCCACTCTGACATCCAAAATGTCTACATCCTGTTAAAAAAATTAAAAGTTCTACACTGTGACCCAATTCATGGTTAGCAGATGTAACTCCATTTATGAGGCTCAGCAAATGACATTAGCTGTAGGAACGGATAAGCAAATTGCATGGTCTCATTAACAAAAGCTTTAAAGTCCTCCAGAGCCAATGATCAAGGGGACTGAATGGCAAGGGACACAAAATCTGCAGTTCCTGGAGAAACTACCCTATTCCTACCCTGACAGGCAGTACACCAAAAGAGGTCTGCATTTCGCTCAACTTAGCTCTTGTAACCATTAGAGGCTGTCCCCCAAGGGACTGTACAGAATGGAAGGTTATGAAGTTTATATTGGCCCAACCATACAGTATATGGTATAAATAATCACTGGAAATTAAGAATAAAGGTTTTTATTCTTATTAGTAGTATGTACAGTACATAACTAGCTGTAGAAAATGTGTTTAAGCTAAATAAAAAAGCTCCTCAGGCTTACCACAGGGCAGCAACAACAAACAATTTTCATTGCTGCTCCTTTCTGATTTATTGGGCACACAATACTGTGATGATATCATTTTAGTGCTTTGTCTTTAAAGGGACACTGTCAACCCCCTTAGGACTCAAGGTGTCCCTTGTTTAAAAATCACATTTTATGATTGCTAACATTCTGTAAAGATGGTTGATGTAGCTAGTAGTTTGATTCTGATTTTTTTTTCTTTTAAAAAGTGAAAAACAGACTGCCCACCACACTGGTGTTACCACAGAAAAACAGGTTTGTTTACATTCCTTGATCAACTCCCACTGTATATTTCCTGGACTTAGGAACACCCCCAACACAGTCTAGCCATTCATGATATAGTGGGAGTTTAGGTAGCTATTGCCTCATGAGTGACTACACTGTTTGGGGGTGCTTCTAATGTTTAGGAAGTATCCAAGAAGAATAGATTCAGGATTTGAAATAAAGCAAAGTCATTTATAAATATACATTAGCATGCATTTCGGTTCATAGGTTCATAGGATGGATTCAGGTCCACAAGCTTCAAGAGCCATATATTGGACCTGCCACTATTTAGTGAACAATGTCCCATTTGTTTTGTCCCATGTGTTTGTCTAAAAGGTTTTTAAAGACTATTATACTACTAGCTCCTACTACTACTACTACTACCGCAGGGAGTTTGTTCCAAATATTCGCCACCCTTTGGTTAAACCACCTTCATCTCCTGGTGGTATTATACCTTTCACCCTTTAGCTGCATTCTATGACCCCTAGTTCCCATTCTGGGCCTCTCCTTCCAACACAACCCTGCAGATTCTCATAACAGACTGTCATTTGCTGCTCTATATACATAGCAAATGATTCCCTCTGATTTTCCTATAGGCCATGGAGGACAGTCCCAGATGCCGCAGTCTGGAATTATAGTCCTCATTTTTTACTGAGCATATTTTTTTTAGTAAACCTACATTGTACCCTCTCTACTTTATTACTAACTCCTATACTTTGCGCTGTGCTGAAGGGTGCTCCATATTCTATTACGGGTCTCACCAGTGATCTGTACAGGGGCACCAGGACCTCCCTCCTTCTGCTCTTAATATTGCGTAGTTTGTTACCAATGTTCCTATTGGCCCGTTTTACACCTTCTATATTATGTTTGTCAAACCTGAGACTGTTTGATATAACTACCCCTAGGTCTTTTTCATTTTTAGTTGGGATAATTGGTTTGTTATTTAGGGTATATTGTGCTTTAGCGTTGTTCTGACCAAAATGCATAACTTTGCATTTCTCAATGTTAAACTCCAGTTTATGCTCAACTGCCTAGTCCCCTAAATTATTTATTTGTGCCTGTTGTTTTTTTATTGACTCAGGATCATTCACAATGGTCCCAATTTTTGAATCATCTGCATATTTGCAGATCCAGACTCCATCTGTTAGCTGCATATTTGAAATCATGATGTTAAATAGTCTAGGCCCCAGTATAGACCCCTGGAGTACTCCACTTGTAATCCTACCCTTGTTTTACAAGAAACCTTTTACTTGATCCCATCATGTTCTGTTCTTAAGCCATGCTGTAACCCATCTAATTAAATATACCTCAGCCACTAGCTCCTGTAAGGTTTTGAGTAGAATGTCATGTGACACAGACTCAAAGGCTTTTTTGTAGTCCAAGCATATGACGTCAACTGGCAAGCCAGTATCCAATGCCTGACTTACAGGCTCGAAAAAATGCATCAAGTTGGTAGTACATGATTTTCCCCACTGCAAAGCTATGTTGGGATACATCTACATGGTTTAATTCTTTTAAGTTGTTTTCCAATAATTCATTAATGAAACTCTCCATCAGTTTACCTGTTACAGATGTGATGTTTATTAGACGATAGTTTTCTACTTTGAACTTATCACCAGATTTATGTATTGGTGTGATGTATGCAACCTTCCATTCCTTCAACACCTTTCCTTCTCTCACGGATTTATTAAAAAGGATAGACAGTGGAAATGATAATTCCTCAGCTAGTTCTAATAAAAATGCAGGATGATATCCATCAGGTCCACCAGATTTATGCTGCTTTAAGTTCTTCAACTTATCTCTAACCTACTCAGCTGAAATTTTTGTGAACTCAGTGAAAGTTTCTACCTTTTCAGTTCAGTGGAATAATTACTGCTTTCCCTTTGATATACACTCAGAAAATATTTATTGAACATGTTTGCCATGTCCCCTTCCCTGTCAATTTCACTATCTCCATCCTTTAGCCAAATAATCTGTTTTCACCCATTTTTAAAACTTCCTATATAATTATAGAATTCTTTTCATTGTCTTTTCTTTTTGTGGCTAGACCCAGCTCAGCCTTTGCTTTTCCTATATGTATGTCTCTATGTTGTATGCACTATTTGACTAGGGTTTTATAAGCAGCTAGTCTATAGGGGTAGGGTTGTTCTTATATTTCTTATATGCCTTCATTTTTTTATTTAATAATCTATGAATTTTATGTGTGAACCATTTGGGTAGTTTGCCCTTTCTACTATATTTTTTGTAAGTGGGACATAGTTGTTTATACATGTCTGTAGTGTGATGTCTATCTTTTTCCAGATTTCTACCAGTGTTTTATTTTCTAACTCATTCCAGTTGCGTATACGTAGTATCCGCTTAATTTCTGTATAGTCAGCTTTATTATAATTCCAATTATTGTTTTCCCGGATACCCTATAAGTGTCATCCACCAGGAGACAGTTAACCATGTTGTGGGTACTACTTCTAAGTGGTTGTACCACTTGAACGTCTTTTATTAAATCTTCCATTTCGCATAGTATTAGGTCTAAAAAGTTGTTATCTCTTGTACCACCCTTTACAACCTGATTTAGACAGTTACTCTCACATATTTCCATAAACCTATCTTCTGTAGTACTCTTGCCTTGCAGGAACTCCCAACATATATGTGGAAAATTAAAGTCTCCCATCAGATAGTATATTCTGTCACTAAACTACTGTCCATTGAGTCCAAAAACTCTGTGTTTTCTTGCTCACTTAGACTTGGTGATCTATAACATACCCCAAACTAATGTTTTTGTCCCTGTTTTGAACTTAAGCCACAGTTGTTCCACCTGGTTAAACTGATTGTTTTTGTGCTCCAGAACCTGTGCTTTTAGGTGTGAGGCTATATATATATACACCCACTCCTCCATCCTTTTTGCCCTTTCTCGGTTTATGATAGAACAGTTCTATTAAACAAGGAGACAGACAAAACAAGCAGCAACATTAATGAATTTTAGAGAAGGCAAGCAATCATAAAACATGCACTTTTAACTAGAAATAATACGTTGCAAAATGGGTTGACAGTGTCCCTTTAATTGTTTCTATGTCAAACATTTATGAAATATTTTTGTTTTACAAGGCAATACAATAGAAATTTGAAGGGACAAGAATAATTATGTATCAAAGTGTTCAATATACCTTCTTTTAGCAGGATGAAAACAGCTGAGATTAAATGTTATGGATCTGAGAGAGCAGTGCCAAAAAACACAATTTAGTGGTATACTTCAACAATATTTTTTCCCATCCATTGCTTTTAATCCCTTCTGCTCAGTCATGCCCTTCGCCCATTACTAACCCCCGAAAGCTCTATACATACTATCATGCAACAAGCACAGCCCAAGTTAGGGGCCAGGGATCCATGGGGATGGAATCCAAGAGTCCTAATGTCATATGTTCCTAGGATTTTTTTCCTCTATATTTTGCTCCCCAGTAAGCCCCTCCCACTTCATCGCCCCAATGCCAAATACAACTGCAGTTGATCTCAGACACCACTACAACTCTGCAAAAGAGTGTCTAAGTCTCATTAGGGAGCAGATTCCCCAGTTCACAATAAGAGATTTCTGCAGTGCCCTGGGTGGGATGCATTTCTAAGTAGCAATGTTCTTTCCAGCCTGTGACTCAGGCTTACTCCCCAAGTCACCAGGTCCAGCACAGAAGCCAATGTGCAACTTCTGGGGCACCAGGCAAACCCAACATTATTTCTGAAATGAAGGGTATTTTTTTTTTATAATTACTGGTAGGGTCTGGTATCAACTTGAAAGCATATCATGTATTCTCCATGTCAGCCTGTCACGATGTCACACCTGGTTTATACAGAAAAAGTCACAACTGATCAATCACCTGCGCGGGAAGCCATCACACTGCAACACTAACAAAAAACAGCTGTGACAGTGTCTCTCTCTTATTTCATAACGCTCACATGCTAGCTCCTAGTTTTGACTGATGTGAGAACCTAACAGATAATATAAAAAATGAAATATGGGTGACTCCGTCATTCCTTATTTTTTACACATCTTTGGTGTGTAAAACAACCTTTATAAAATGGGTAGTTTTTTTTACTGCATCCTTATTGGCTGAGGGGGGTCAGAATGCAGTGCCATAAGGAGCAACAAACACTGGACAGGAAACCCTTTCAACAATCAAGCCACAGTGCACACAGGTATCAGTGCCTTTTATGTTCTTAAAAAGAATGTTATGCAGACATTTTTGTATAGTAAAAACTGGCAAACATCCTAAGCTGCCATAAGCCATAAAATCACAAAAAAATATATTTACATCATTAATAAAACAACAGTAGGCAGACAGTGTTAAAAACTGTCATGTTAAACCCCATTTACTGTTTAGTATAGATCTTTTTCAACTTGTCCTTTCTCTTTCAGAATTGTGGGCCACCTATCCCCAGAGTAGTAGCAGGTCAAATTCCTCCAGAAGCTTCTCTCCTATACCAGCATACCAACCAAGCACCCTCCCTGCAAATGGTACTGTGATCACAGAGCATTTAAAATAAGTACCAGCCTCATGACCAACTGCAGAAACAGACTGATTTAAAAAAGTGAAAAATGAAGAAAGCTGTGTGCTCAGCAGAATGGAGCCCAGTGCTCCACACTGGGTTGCTGATCCCAAACAAGTCCAATGGTACAATCAGGCAAAGTATTGCACTCACTGGTACCTGTATATATTTAAAAATGAAGGAGCCCAGTTCAAAGTTTTAGAAAAGTTTCTCCGTTTATGATAAATTCAATGCGGTTGAAAGTTACTACGCCACAGGAAACCCCTTGTAGCTGAATGCTGCCATATCCATGGGATTTATCCAAATCCTGTAAAAATAGCACTGGGCATCGGAGATACAAACACTGTACAATTTCCGTACATAAGGACACTATTAAGGGACGGGCAGTGAAGTGGCATTGTCTTGCGATGTTACCAGCGAGATCCCAGGGGTTGAGGAGCACCATAATTAAAATGCTGGGTCCACCAGCGGTTTTAGCTATTTTTACAAGTTGTCAGGTAATAAAACTATTAATTTCATATGGTGCCTGCAAGGGGGATCAGAGAGGTGAAGCCCCGATCTGTGCAATGGTCCAGGCTTCACCTCTGCCCATAGAACTCCTTTAATTCAGTTGAATATTTAAAAAAAGCCTCTTTTCATGATTTGCACTGCTCATAACCTTCTTGGCTCACCCTCTCATGGTCTCCATGGCAGCAGGCAGGACACTCACTCTACCTCACACTAGCTCTCTCTCACTCAAACACTGTAACTGGTGCTACCACCATGGACAAAGCAGTTGTTTTTTGGCAGCTGAAATTGACACAGCAGAAAATTTAAAATCAATAACTAGGTTCAACAGTAACTGTCAAATAATATATAAAATAAATGACACTAAATGGAAACAGCTTAGTAACAGCCGTGCTTCACTCCTCAGAGCAAGAAGTGAAAGTAATTATTTTCACTTCCTCCTCAATTCGCCAATACCGAACACAATCAGTGCACAGGTGGTGAATGAGGGAACAGGACATCTGCTCAGCTCCGCTCTTCAGCACTGAAATAAAAAAGTAAATGCCCAAACCAAAATAACTTTTATAATAAAACATGCTATTGAGGTCTCTAAGGTGACAGTGCAGCTCATCCTATTCCTAGATTAGCTTACCATTGCAACATGCCACATAGTAGCAGAAAGGTCTTTTTTTTTAACTTTATTTTAAAATCATGTTTTTTAACATAATGTATTTTCCATTTTTTTTATATTTTATTCTTTCTCTCTTTCTTTTTTTTGTTACGTAGGGACCCATTTTATGAGCACAATAAGACACATTGGGGTGGTGGTTTCATGGGTTAATGTACTTCTAGGTGTTTAAGGCACTCAATGCAAGTGCTTCATGCCTTACTATACACTTGGGCTGGCATTAACCCATGACAACTACCACACCATTATCTTATTGCCTATGTGATAACTGGGGGCCGTTTTTTCTCATAGGAGAAGCTGGTTATAATTTGCCGTTATAACCCACGTGTTATAACAACGAACACGCACCAGCTTCTCCTCGGCTCGGCTTGCACTCACTCACTGTCCTCTAACAACTGCCATCAGACCATTCGGCAATGCAGGGAATGACTGCAAAAACTGGTAGAACAACAATAAATAAATAAATAAATAAATAAGTCTGACCCTGACTAACCTTTTGACGCAGCACCAGGGACATTTAGAAATGGCAGCCTGATTCCTGATACAACTCTCTCTCTCACTCATATCCTCACAAACCACCCTGAACGCTGACCTGGCAGCTCATTATAATATTGTGTTGACAGTGGGGACCGCAGTAACAAAAAACAATTCAAACATAAAACAAACAAAATAAAGGGCACATTTTTAATCATATTTATTTTAACTTATAACTGTTCGGCCATTCTAAGTGATTTCTTTTTTTGCTGTGTACACAAGCTGCTGACTGGGGCTCTCATGACTCTCTTATTGAAATTTCCTGTTCACCGGAGAAATCTGGTTGGAGAGAAAATGTCCCCAAGTAATTACACAAAACAATACATGAGAGGGGTGTGCTTTCCTCAAATTTAATGCACACCATTGGTGTGGGATGCATTAATAAACCCCTTGGGCTTCGCCATCGGTGTTTATGTAGCATCCCACACCTTGAATGTGCATTAAATTCTCATTAAGCACTCCCCCATGTATTATTGTATATATATATATATATATATATATATATATATGTAACCCCCCTGCAAATGGGGGTTCCCAAAAGACTTCCAGGAGCTTTCTTGAATGCTCCAAGCCTGAATAGTGTTTGGCGTTTAAGCATTTATCAGTGAGTGTTTTAGAACCTCTGGTACTGTCTCTTTAAGAGCGGTCTGCTTGCAGACATAATTAGTTTGTATGGGGGACTTGTGTTTCTTTGATTGAGTACCACTCGAGCTGCTGCCAATTCACTCCATTTTGCAGTCACTAGGAGTGCAAAGGAACCTATCTGAAAGATGTAACTGTTTGCCAGAAATCATTTACAGTAATAATGAAATTACAGTTTGTCTAACCTGCTTTCTTTGCAGTCAGAACTGTGTCTGCTAGTTCCCCATTCTAGTTTTGAACTGCTGAACTGGACCAATCAGTGTGGGGTAAGCTAGCTCTAAAATGGTGCCTTGACTAATCAGAACTTGGACTCATAATCTGAGCCAGCCACAAGAGGATTGTATGGGCAGTGACTCTGGGAGATGTAGTTTAGACTTCAGTGCCTTTTGGACCAACAGCAGCAGTCTATTGTGAGTGACAGCCAATCCAGTCAAGAACTGGGAGGAACCAAAGGAAGTGCCGGTTTTGTCAGTTGGAGTTTGAGTTGAGCTTTGGCAGTGAAGAAGGAAGGAGCCCTGTGCTTTTCAGTGTGCAGTTTTAGTCAAAAACGTGTGTAAGGCCCAGAGTTCGGTCTGCAGCTTGTGTAACAGCTTGTTAGGACTGAATCGGTCCTGTGAAAAGAATCAAAGGATCTCTGAAGAGTAGAAACCAGGCTCACCCTGTAGAAGACTGGAGGAATGCTGAAAATTGCACTCTGTCTGTCAGGAACTGAATCTGCTGTGTGTTCTCCCGGTATTGTGCAGTAATTGCATTGGGATACAGATGCAGCCTGCCTGGTATAGTGCTTTCTTTTATATGGATGTGTGAAGAGGTTTGTGTACCTCAAGTGAGCCCTGCTGACATTGAAGGACCCTATCTTATTTGGAGGTCGTGAGTACTAATTCAGGGTCGCTCCTGTTGAATTGCCACATTAAATCCAAATGGAATTACTGTACTGCTGACTGTTTAATTCTCCTTTCTCTGTGTGAAGGGCCCTACCAGCTGCCACGGTTTGGACTAGCCACTAGGGCTTGGGTACCCAGGGACAGTAACTGATAGGGATAGGCCTGTGCACAGAGCCATAAATGAATTATTAGAGTGATAAGCTAATTAACCTGATTTCCCCTGTCCTTGTTATATCCCCCTAAATAAATCAGAGCTGCTTGTTTCAGCAAAGTTATACTGCCTGAGGTATTTGTCTATGTTAAAATATTGTACTGTGATTGTTGCACTATATCTTATTTTACAGGGGTCCCAGTGCGGAAATAGTCCTGGGGGTAAGTGTATACTGTGAAGGTAATTCTGATATATTGTGTGGGCCACTAGTGGGAAGAAAGGGGGGTTGCAGTGTCCCAGAGGGCTGTGACCAAGTAAGTTTAACTATTGCAAACCCTGACCTCTGGGTGGAGGCACCCGCCATTGGATCCAGGCCCCTCAACCTGTTAGTGGCAAATCAGGCGGGGTAGTAGCCCCTGGGATAGCGCCATCTAGGGGTTACATCTTGGAGGCACCGCTGGGATTGTGTGTCCTCTAGTGACCATATTCACGAACCACTGTTAAGAAAAAATGGGTACCCGACAGAAGTGGCTGTGCACGGTTGGTGGAGTGGTGTACTGGGAGGAGATCGACCCCAAAATGCTATGCTTATCCTGGACATCCCCTGGGTATCAATACGGACACTGTGCAGGAGTACTTTCCAAGGTGGAAGGTTTACAAAACCCTGTGGTGGTGGGTCGGCATGCTAATCTGCTCACCCACACTTTCCTGGCCCTAGTAGAGTTTAAGGATCCATAGATAGCTCCAAAGTGCCACAGACCATTACCCCAGAGGGAGCCTCACTGCTTGGAGAGTGATAACTAAGGACAGTAAAGACCTGGGGAATCAGCCCCACCACTATCTGAAACTTTGAGGAGAAATTTGCTGAATGGTTGCTGGAGAGGGAAAACTGTGGAGGACTTGAAGAAACTATTCTTGCCACCTGGGTGTTCCTCCCCAACACCCTCTCCTGCTCCAGTGCCCGTAATGGTGGCTGAACCAATGCAGACTCCTATTTCTGCACCTGCCATTAGTCACGACTCTTACCGAAGGTTGAGGATCTTCTCTGGCACCTCCCACCCCCAAGGGAGGATGACTGGGAGACCTGGATAGACTATGTTGCCCCAAGTGCTAGAATGGCAATGCTCGGAAGGAAGCGAAAAGAGGGTTAGTGAGAGCCTCCGAGGTCCTGCCCTGGCTACCATCCGTGCTAAACGGGCCAGTAACCCTGAAGCGACTGCACAGGCTATCTTGAGGCCTTGGAGAATGTGTATGGGAGCCCAGATTCTGATGAGGACCTATGGTGGAGAGTAAGAAATGCACAACAGTACCAAGGGAGTTGTTGTCTGTGTATGTCTCTCGGCTGGAAAAATTGTTGCAAGAATGCCTCAGAAAGGGTAGTTTGCCAGCGATTGAACTGGACCGAACCAGACTGGACCAGAATCCTTAGTCTGCCTCCTTCTCAGAACTGCTGTTGCTTCAGTTCGCCTGGCAAATCGACTGGAATCCCCACCCTCCTATGATGAGTTAATGAGAGAAATTCGAGGAGTTGAGAAAAGCGACCTCGGGAGGTACCTGCACCAACAGCTGTGGCTACGACCAGGTGACTGAGGTGACCCATCAAGTGAAGTTCAGGGGCAGAGGTTGACAGTCAATGAGTGCTCTGACAAGGAAAAGATATGCCACAATGGGGAACTGTTGAGAGAGATCCGAGAATTCAAAACAGTCCTTTATGAAGGCCACGCCTGCAATGCAGGCCCTGACCTATATCCGACTGCATCTGCTATGGGGGTGGGGTACCCACCCATGTATCTCCTGCTGATAACAGCTCCAAACTCAATTCCTTGACCATGGAAGTGGAGAAACTGACAGATGTCTCCAAATGCTTATCACGCCCAGAGACAGAGATGGCACCCAGGTTTCCAGTTAGTAATACCCCGCCCTGGCTCCCAGTGTGGCGCCTCGGCCAGCTCAAACTCCAGAAAGTATGTTTTGCTATAATTGTGGGAAAGATGGGCACATGAAAAGGAATGCCAGTCCCAAAAGACACTGACAAAGTTGCATATAGGCTACAAGGAGAGCTTGGAGAAGAAATCAGTGGTTAAGAGGTGCACGACATGATCCCAGTGAGGGCACCAAAAATGCTAATTCACGTCCTTTTGTGGCAAGGTCAGTTGCCCAGGCCCCACTACCGCCTCCAGACTGGTCCAGAATAGTGGGTCCTCCATGGAGACCACTGTAAAGGTGAATGGAGTGTCTACAAGAGCTGTATTAGACAGTGGCTCCCAGAGACAATTATGTTCCAGGATTGGTATCAGAAGCATTTGTCAGACGTACCTTACAACCATTAGAAGGACTGCATGTATGGGGTTAGTGAGAAGGCCTACCCCTATTCCGGTATATCCGAATTTGGCTGTCTTTCCCCACCTCCGTGGCTGGAGTGGCCGAACAAGTAGAGACCCTAGCCTTAGTGTGTCCCCCACTGGACTGTATGATGGTGTCCCTTTGTTGATTGGAACAAATGCTCATATGTTCGGAAGGCTGGCACAGTTGTGTTATGAAAACAGGGTCAAAGACTAGTAGACTTTAAGAGTTCGGCTTTAATTAAGAAGGCCTATGAGGCACAGAGAGATGCTGAAAAACAACCAGAGGAACCGGTCGGAATTGTATGGAAGAAGGATCCTGAGTCTCTGATCCTGGCGCCAAATGCCCAGTGTACCTTACAGGAGAGGTCCGTATCAGAAAGGATGTTAAGAATAAAATATTAATGTTGGATGCACCAGGCGATGGAAAATTGCCAGAGGGACTGCTGGTCAAGCCTAGTATTTTGCCGCTAGAGCCCATGCTTATGCCAGAAGGGTAATGGTCCAAGTTCATAATGTGTCTGAAAGAGACATTCGAGTAAACAGAGGTTGCATCCTGGCTAATGTGCATTGTGCAGACACTGCAGTGCTACAGCAGCAAGAGTTCAAGGAAGAATGACAGAGTAACACCTGACTTGTTTGATTTTGGCGACTCCCGCTGCCAGCTGAATGGAAAGTGAGGATCAGTGAGAAGCTTGCCCAGAGAGACCAGGTGTTTTCTTTAAAGGAATGGGATGTAGGATGCGTGCAAGGAGCTGAGCACAATATCCGGCTGCATGACGAAAGACCATTTTCGTAGAGAGGTCTCGACGCCTGGCACCTGCTGACATAGATGATGTGAGACGGCATCTGCAAGAGATGTTAGCTGCTGGTGTAATACAAGAATCCAGAAGCCCTTATGCTTCCCCCATTGTGGTAGTGAGGAAAAAGAATGGAACAGTAAGGATGTGTGTGGATTATCGCACCTTAAACCGGCGGACCATCCCTGATCAGTACACAATGCCCCGCATTCAGGATGCTTTGGACTGCCTAAACGGGAGCAAGTGGTTCTCTGTGCTGGATCTCCGCAGTGGGTACTACCAGATCCCGATGGCCCCAGAGGACCGTGGAGAAGACGGCCTTTATCTGTCCGCTTACTTCTATGAATTCCATGAGGATGCCTCAAGGATTTCCAGGTGCCCCAGCCACTTTTCAACGATTGATGGAGCGTGCAGTGGGGACATGAACTTACTAGAGTGCCTGGTATACCTAGATGATGTTATTGTGTTTGGCAGCTCACTGGAGGAACATGAGAGCAGATTATTTAAGGTATTGGACCGACTGGAGGACTTTGGCCTTAAACTGTCCATTGATAAGTGTCAATTCTTTCAAACATCAGTAAAGTATGTGGGACACATAGTATCCACCGAGGAATAGAGACCGACCCAAGTAAAGTTGAGGCCTTGACCACCTGGCCACAGCCCAAAATCTAAAAGAACTGCAAAGATTCCTGGGATTCTGTGGTTATTATCGGCACTCATCAAGGACTATTCAAGAGTGATCCGCCTTTACTTAACCTTACTCAAGGGTATCCCCAACCCACAAAAATACCAAAAGTCAGCGTCCTCAAGACTGAAAGAGTGTATTTTCATCCAGTGAAGTATTTGGGGCCGCTGGACTCCTGATTATGAGACTGCTTTTCATGAGATCATATATCAACTTACCCATGCTCCAGTGCTGGCCTATGCCGATCCAAGAAAACCACGTCCTGCACACTGATGCTAGCTTGCAAGGGTTGGGGGCTGTGTTGTACCAAGAGCACGAGAATGGCCTGAGACCAGTGGCCTTTGCCAGTAGAAGCCTGACCCCATCCGAAAAGAACTATCCTGTACATAAGTTAGAGTTCCTAGCTTTGAAGTGGGCTATTGTTGACCAATTCCATGAGTACTTGTATGGGGCTAAAATACTAGTAAAAACTGACAATAATCCTTTGACCTATGTGCAGACCTCAGCTAAGTTGGATGCCACTGGCCATAGGTGGCTTTCTGCATTATCTACATATGACTATGCTCTCGAATACCGAGCAGGTCTGAACCACATAGATGCTGATGCTCTCTCCCGGAGGCCTGTTCCCCAGAATGATTGGGTCCGATTGGCAGAACCTGACATTCGGGCACTCTGCCGGAAGTTTGATAGGGAGGAACAAATGTCCACGGACGCAGTGGACTGCATGGTGGATTGCTTGGGAGCCTCTGAGAATTGCATACCTGCTGCTTATTGCCACTTTTCTGCAATAGACATTGGTGCACTGCCTCAGCTGGACAATGACAGTATTCGGCGGGCTCAATCCCGCGATCCCATGATCAAAGCAGCTTTAGAAGCCCTCTATGCAGGAAAAGATGTGTCCAAATTACGCTCCACTGATTTGAGAACTGCACTGTTATACAAAGAAGGTCCTAAGTTGAAACTGATCAATAAACTGTTATACAGAGAAACAGTAGACAGAGGGGGACAAGTAGACAAACAACAACTAGTGCTGCCCACTGCCTTTCGAGACTCAGTACTGAGGTCCTTGCACAACCACATGGGGCACCTTGGTATAGACAGAACACTTGACTTGGTGAGATCCAGATTCTATTGGCCTAAGATGGGGGCTGATGTGGAGCAACATTCGAACTTGTAGTCGTGCTTACAGAGGAAAGCTTTGCCCCAAAGGGCTGCCCCTTGTTAACATCACCACCAGTGCACCCATGGAGCTGGTCTGTATTGATTTTCTGAGTTTGGAGTCAGATCAAAGAAATATCAGTAATGTGCTGGTGGTCACTGACCATTTCACGAGATATGCCCAAGCTTTCCCCACCAAAGACCAGAAAGCATCCACTGTGGCCAAAGTACTTGTAGAAAACTTTTGTTCACTATGGGGCTCCACAAAGAATCCATTCTGATCAAGGGAGAGACTTTGAGAGTCGTCTGATCAAAGAGATGCTTTCTCTGTGAGGCGAAGTCCAGAACCACTCCTTACCACCCTCAGGGGACCCACAGCCTGAACGTTTCAACCGCACTTTGCTAGATATGCTAGGCACCCTGCACCCAAAGGACAAGCCTAGATGGAGCCAACAAATTAGCACCCTGGTACATGCTTATAACTGCACCAAAAGTGATGCCACTGGATTCTCCCCTACCGCCTGATGTTTGGAAGAGAAGCTCGACTACCAGTAGATGTGTGTTTTGGGGTCTCTCCTGATGGGGTTCAAGCTGACAACTATTTACAGTATGTGCAAAAGTTAAAGGCCCAGCTAACTCATGCGTACTAACTGGCTCAAACCATGGCTGCCAAAAGAAATCTGGCCAACAAAGAAAGGTATGATAAAAGGTGAAGCACAGGAACTCCAGGAGGGAGATCGGTATTGCTAAGAAATCTGGGACTGCATGGCAAGCACAAGATTGCTGACAGATGGCACCATCTCCTCACATTGTAGTGGGCAAACTAGATGATCTGCCAGTGTACAAAGTAAGGCCTGAGAATAATTCAAAAGATGTAAAAACAATGCATAGAAATCATTTACTGCCCATTGGACAAATCTTAATTGAGTCTGAGCCCCTAGAAGATGCCCCTCTGGACCGTGACTAGAGCTGCTGCTAAGAAAAGATCAAGAAAGTCTGCACCTACAGAAGCAAAGTAAGTGTTCCTCCACAAGTCCCAGTTGAGCATGACTGTCAGTCCATATCGGAAGAAAGTGAGTGACTTTGAATACTATCCTTCTTACGAACTGAGTCAATTGTTTCGGGCAATCCCTAGTCAATACTGGAGATGAAGCTGGGCCTTCTTGACTGTCTAAGCCCCCAGCTTCATCCTGGAGCCAATGTTCCCAGAAATTGAAGTGCAAAGCATCAGATCAGATGAAATGGAATCATTGTGCATGGTTGAACTGTTTGAGCTTTCAGGGAGGAAAATGATAGATTGGGGCAGACTGGTGATACACCCGAACAAGAAGAGTATTTTGAGTGCCCTGACAGTCCACTGCCAGTGTCCGAAAGCTCTCCATGCGAGCCAAATGTTGTGGACTCAGAAACTGAACTCCTGGAGCTGAAAGTGCCCCAAGTTCTAGCCTCTACCCCATGGAGACTCCTGACAAGTGAGGACAATGCTGAAAATGAGGCTCAGAGTGCAGAGACTATAACAGTTCCCCTAGAAAGACTGGTCGAGCTGTAAAGCCTGTGGTGCACCTCAGTTATGATTCCTTGGGAGGCCTGTGGATTTGCCTCTCAATGTTGTCCATAAAGGAGTGTATGTGTCCCAGGCTCATTCCCAAACTGAGCATCAGTGCTAACTCCAAGTTACTTGTGTTGCCCTCTAAGTATGGTGCCCTTGCCCCGTCCAGCCCCAAGGTAACTGATAGGGAAGGGCCCCCTCTCTTCAGGTTTCATGTACAAGAGGTAATAACTTGAGTTACGGTACAATGTATATGTAATACTGTGTAAAGAGTGACGTACTGCAATGTTTCAGAAATGTGTTCTTGGTAAAATGATATATTGACTGATGATTACATGTGCGAGACTAATGCAAATGTATATGGTTGCAGTTGAAACTTATGGGGGTACTTGCTTGACGCGGACGTCAAACTTTCCCAGGCCAGGAAGGGTGTAACCCCCCTGCAAATGGGGGTTCCCAAAAGACTTCCAGGAGCTTGCTTGAATGCTCCAAGCCTGAATGGTGTTTGGCGTTTAAGCCATTTATCAGTGAGTGTTTTTAGAACCTCTGGTACTGTCTCTTTAAGAGCTGTCTGCTTGAGACATAATTAGTTTGTATGGGGACTGTGTGTTTCTTTTGATTGAGTACCACTCGAGCTGCTGCCAATTCACTCCATTTTTGCAGTCACTAGGAGTGCAAAGGAACCTATCTGAAAGATGTAACTGTTTGCCAGAAATCATTTACAGTAATAATGAAATTACAGTTTGTCTAACCCGCTTTCTTTGCAGTCAGAACTGTGTCTGCTAGTTCCCATTCTAGTTTTGAACTGCTGAACTGGACCAATCAGTGTGGGGTAAGCTAGCTCTAAAATGGTGCCTTGGACGAATCAGAACTTGGACTCATAATCTGAGTCAGCCACAAGAAGATTGTATGGGCAGTGACTCTGGGAGATGTAGTTTAGACTTCAGTGCCTTTTTGGACCAACAGCAGCAGTCTATTGTGGTGACAGCCAATCCAGTCAAGAACTGGGAGGAACTCAAAGGAAGTGCCGGTTTTGTCAGTTGGAGTTTGAGTTGAGCTTTGGCAGTGAAGAAGGAAGGAGCCCTGTGCTTTTTCAGTGTGCAGTTTTAGTCAAAAAACGTGTGTAAGGCCCAGAGTTCCGGTCTGCAGCTTGTGTAACAGCTTGTTAGGACTGAATCCGTCCTGTGAAAAGAATCAAAGGATCTCTGAAGAGTAGAAACCAGGCTCACCCTGTAGAAGACTGGAGGAATTGCTGAAAATTGCACTCTGTCTGTCAGGAACTGAATCTGCTGTGTGTTCTCCGGGTATTGTGCAGTAATTGCGATCGGGATACAGATGCAGCCTGCCTGGTATAGTGCTTTCTTTTATATGGATGTGTGAAGAGGTTTGTGTACCTCAAGTGAGCCCTGCTGACATTGAAGGACCCTATCTTATTTGGAGGTCGTGAGTACTAATTCAGGGTCGCTCCTGTTGAATTGCCACATTAAATCCAAATGGAATTACTGTACTGCTGACTGTTTAATTCTCCTTTTCTCTGTGTGAAAGGGCCCCTACCAGCTGCCACAGTTTGGACTAGCCACTAGGGCTTGGGTACCCAGGGACAGTAACTGATAGGGATAGGCCTGTGCACAGAGCCATAGGTAGATTATTAGAGTGATAAGCTAATTAACCTGATTTCCCCCTGTCCTTGTTATATCCCCCTAAATAAATCAGAGCTGCTTGTTTCAGCAAAGTTATACTGCCTGAGGTATTTGTCTATGTTAAAATATTGTACTGTGATTGTTGCACTATATCTTATTTTACAGGGGGTCCCAGTACCGGAAATAGTCCTGGGGGTAAGTGTATACTGTGAAGGTAATTCTGATATATTGTGTGGGCCACTAGTGGGAAGAAAGGGGGTTGCAGTGTCCCAGAGGGCTGTGACCAAGTAAGTTTAACTATTGCAAACCCTGACCTCTGGGTGGAGGCACCCGCCATTGGATCCAGGCCCCTCAACCTGTTAGTGGCAAATCAGGCAGGGGTAGTAGCCCCTGGGATAGCGCCATCTAGGGGTTACATATATATATATATATATATATATATATATATCTCACACAGTCATCCATACATTATTCTATATAAAAATGCACCTCAGCAGTGATAACAGCACAAAGGGCATGTTATGTTTCCTATGATCCTTAAGTTAATGGACGTGAATTAAAATGGGTAGCTAGTGCAGTCCATACAATTGGTGGGATATGTTCCACTACATTCTGCATTAGCAGTAGTCATGAGGGGTTGATAGTCTGGTAGGTCCACTGAGGGTGCACTATAATATTCTCACTTTTACAAGAAAAACATCTGCACGTGTGTGGCAGAAAGGTTTTCAGGTGAGAAAAAAATCCTTTAGTCTCGATATATATTCCTAGTGTTAAAAAAGTTCTATAAAGCCAGCTCAGTGGAGCTGAGTGAAGAGGTTCGCTCAACATCTTGGCAATCCGGGTTTTCACTCTGAGCCTGGGTACCAGGACTGGAGACTGGCAGAGGATGGGCTTCAGAAGCGTCCACTGGACGCTTTCCTCCCAGGGAGGTGGGGCGAGCCATGGCTCCTGTAGGTGGATGACATTTTTATGGCTACAGCGTGGGAGCGGGACAAAAACAGTGGAAAATGGCTCCCTGCTGACCGGATGGTAAGTGCCCAGCCTGCACCACCACAAAGCCTCGGACTAGCCTGGACCGACCCTGTGGTAGCTTCCCAAGATATGGACTTCACCTGATGGCACATTCCCCTTGGAAGAGAAGGACCCTCCCAACACAGGGATAAGTCGGATTACCTAAGGTAAGGCTGCAAGACAGGGTCAGGAGAATGGTGGTGCAGGGTTGAGGTGGAGGTGTGAGGGCACTGGTGCTCCGAAGGAGTGGTCGGCAGGGGTGCCATGAGAAGGTGGAAAATAGAGAACACAAAAAAAAAGTTCTACAAAATTATGTTTTTAGGAATTGTATTTTGAAGTCAGATATTTGTATAATTATTTAAAGTGGAGTCCTACTTTGGACCCATAGCATTCACTGCTTTATAATGGGGATGGTCATTGGGGTAGATCAGACTAGTGTTCAGATAATTATGCAACTCAAACAATCAGCATGTCTTGGTTCTGATGACAGCAAACCATTTGACATATCCAATTTAACTACACTGATGGGACCCAATCCATTCTGGTTGCTACTGTATTCAACCAGGTTTATTCTTATGTTATTACTGTTGTTGTTTTAGATGCATGGCTCACAAGACTCAAAGAAAGCTAATGCTTCCTCAAATATATTTCGGAAACTAAGAAGCTACTGTAGCTTTTAAGCTAAATTAATGTTCTTAAAGAAAAACTCTGCATTTTTAAAATTACAACACACAATACATTAATGCCGGAAGACAGTGTGGTGTGGTGGTTAAGGCACTGGCCAGGAGACCCAGGTTTACTGTAAATCCTGCTTCAGCTATTGACTCGCTACGTGACCCTGAGCAACTCCCTGTGCATCACACTTTTCAACTGGAAAATGGGTACACACAGGATCCTACTGAAAATGAGCTGCTGCATCTTAGTTGGATTATCCTGGTTTAATAAAAGGTAAAATAAAACTCATTAGACTATTAGACTTGCAGTGGTTAATACCAGATTGGATTGGGCGCATGTACAGTGGTATGGCCAGGTAAGACCTTAAATCAGTGGTTAATACCAACTGTATTTGTTAGGTAACAGCTGGAGTCAATACATGCAAATCAATAGCATGGTAATAATCTGTAAAATAAAACAGTTGCCAAGAAACACTTCACGCAGCAGTGTTAAAACAATATAGTGTAGTACAAGGAGTGTGAAGAACAAAAGCACTCTTTTAAAGAGCTACATAAGGCTCTCAGATTGCAAGATTTCAAGAGGGTACCTGCAATTTTGTGCAATTCAGAACTGTACTTGAGACAGCCAGAATATTCAGATTTCAGATCAGATACTGTATATTATTCAGCCAGCTCTGACCCATTTTTATAGCTAACTGTATGTTCTTGGATGTCTAGCGGCACTTATTGGCTTTTGGGATTTGCAGGAAACATGTTTGTCCTCATGCTGATAAGCATTGTTAAATAAGGCATAAATGAATGTGTACTAATTAGACCTGATCTGCATATGCAAATTGATAGTCTATTATAACCATAATATATATAATTTATTAATTAACATAAATTAGGTATTATTAGAATGAAAATGCACGTTATTAGTACCTGGCATGTCCTACTTGGTTCTAAAGAAAATACTGAATGGAATCTACAGAAACCGCTTCACAAGCAATAAGTAGTTGCAACAAACCAGTATTGTTTAGTTCACATAGCAAACTAGCTTATGTTTATTTAATTACACAATAACAAGCAACTCAACCATGAACCAAATCTTCGAGAAAAATGTAGGATTCTTTGGTCTACTTATATAAGCCGATTAATAATTGCGCCATCCTCATTGCTACAGTAAGTACTGGTATGACTCTCTAGCTTCATACCTATCTTCACTTCTTTCACCTATGGCTATGTCTGACTATGGTCTTTGTTCCAGGGACTCTCTCACCTTCTCCATACCCTATCCACACTCTTGTGCAGGCAAGTTGCTTCTTCGTTCTGGCTTCCCACTCTTTGGAACCAACTTCCTTCCTCTATCTGGTTTCCCCCCTCCCTCCCCTCTCTTAAGTACCTTCTAAGGCTCTCCTCTCAGCCCTTCTGCTCCTGCCACCACCTTCCCTAATTCCACATTTCAAATACACCACAGTGTATTTACCTTTCTCCACTGCTCTATTGGATCTCTAGACCTTGACAGCCTATTTGTATAATTAATACTGCAGGTCATCATGTGACTGCTTCAATATACTACGCCTGTATGACATACGAGTCTTCTAGCCCTTGATAGTCTTTTGTTATACCATTACTGTATTGTATTATGTGTTTTTGTGTGTACGTACTATGTCAGTATGTAATATTGTACCAAACTTTCCTGACTAGATTGTTGCTACTTGTTTTATTCTGTCTAATAATTGTTATTTTTACCATGTTTGCAACTACCCCTTTGTACCCTGTTCCTGTGTCACACCTGGAAATGAGCCTTGGCTCAGTGTGCCTTTTCCAGTTACTAAATTTAAGTAATTAAAACTTTACATTCATGAAAGAAACACACAAATTACAGTGGGACATTACTAATATGATAGCTAGTATTCCAAGTAAAAGTATCATTGTATCTGATATTTAACTAAATCAGTAATACCCTTCAAGTTGATGTCTATTGTTTAGGAAACAGGAACAACATCAGTATACCACAGCATAACAGAGTCCTTTTTCCAAGAGTTTTTCTGTAAATGCAAGAGCAAATGTCTAACTAACAACTTTATTAAACCAATCAGATTAAAATTTTAGGACATTTTAGCAATTCATACTACATGAAATATAAACATTACAAACAGGAACTATCATCAATTTTGTATTTTTGTTCGAAAGATTTATGCAACAGAATTAGAATGGAAGGTGGTGTAGTTGTTATTTGCATGTCCTTTGTGGAACATTTTTTTTTTTCAGAATTACCAGGAAAACAAACAAAGGTACTGGTCTAGATATTAATAATATCTGCACAAATAGTTTGGCTACCCATGCACATTCTAAAACTCATTTGCAGAAAAATGTCTGTGCAAAATTTCTAGGGACACCACCAGAATTTAGCAGTTACAGTAGTAATGTTGGTATTGTCACAGAATGTTCAAGGTGGCCATTTTGCTTCTACAAAATTTTAAAATGTGCATGTACAAACATTTTGAATATATAGGCCGATGTCTTTTGGAATTTTAGTCAAGTCCTCCTGAAATATGACTTGGGGTTTCTTAATGTTCTATCCCCTTTGACTTGGAATACAATCCTTCCCCCACATTTATTTACAATGGCAGTAAGCAGGTACAGTAGAGCAGGTATTGCTGCTTGAAGGGAAAGTCCCCTCAACCTATTTTCTGTATACCTATGTAGTTTGTAGGCATGAACAATGATTCCCTCTCTTACATCCCCCTAATTTCATCCAAATTTAAATATAAATTAAGTTGCTTCACTTTGTTTTGCCCTAGTGTGAAAACCTGTTTCTCTCCATTGCAAAGGTCATGACCCCCCTCTGCAAGACATCATGGGAGTTGACGATGCATAACTGCACAAGCCAGCTAAAGTTATACTCTTATTCAGTTCTGTTACATGTCTTGTGAAGTCCCTGTATTCTTTAAAAGCAATTTTTTTCTAACTCAGATATACTTTAAACTATAGAAAACAGCAGGGCATTTACTATAACTTGAAAAGTTTCATGGCCGCTCAGCCGATGAGGGATTGCTGGAGATTCCCAGGGTATGGTTAAAAACTTCTGGATCATGGGCATTTCCATTTGCAGCCCCAACCCTGTGGAATTCTCTACCTCATCGGATACAAGAGTGTCTGACAGTGGAGAGCTTCAAAACTGCATTAAAAACGTACTTATTTGGGCTCACCTTTGGAGAAATTATTTAATTATTGTAACCTGTGATTTTAACCATACTGACTGGATTTTAAGATGTGATAGGAATGTAATTGTTTTTTGTGCTTTTAGAATTCCTATCAATTTTAATTGATATTGTATAGTTTGTACAGCACTTTGGTAAATTGTGAATAACACTTTAGAAATAAAGATATTATTATTATTAAGACAAGAACATAGGTACTGCAGAGGACAGCAATAGCATTGACTAATGCAGTATAACTACTGCAGGCTTTAGAATTAAAAAATCATAAAATTCCAGGATGGCTTACATGAGTTGGGTCATGACCTTTGCAAGAGTCAAGCTGGTTTTCACACCAGGGCAGAAAACAGTGACACAACCTAATTTGTTTTTAAATTAGGACGCAATCAGGAGGATGCAAGAGATGGAATCATTGTTCTCACCTACAAACTACAGAGGTATAGAGAAAATAGGTTTAGGGGGTTGAGGGAACTTTCCCTTTAAATGTTGAACCACCCCCTTCCCCTAGATTTGACTTGCAGTAACTCATCACCTGCAAATGTAGGATGCAAGCATAATTGTTTCACAACAGCATTCCCAACAATTCTACCATTTCTGTTTAGACTTACTAGTTTGACTTTTCCTCTGATCTTGTCTAGTTTCTATACATGATGGTTTTCAGATTTCATATAATAGGATACATAAACCATAAAAAAATGCATATCAAAAAAACAGGACAATACACTCGTAACACTTGGGACCACCACTTGCATAAAAATACATTGCTTTTCAACTATTAAAAACATATGTTCTTCGGGTCTGCCTGATGGCCCACCACAGTAACAGAATAAGTATATATAAAACTCCCCTCCCCACCCAGTACTCCGGCCCTAGCATCAATTCCCCGGACATAATAAGATCCCACCCTACAATGACCATGTGCCCCTACCCACAGCACCCATCCCCAGGTTACCTCCCCTCCACCTACCCTGGCACCCACTGGCAGCTAACCACCCCTGCCCTCCTGACCGTGCTGACCCTACCCATCCCCTGCTCCCTGACGCCTCCCCCGAATACCCACCAAAAGCTGCTAAACTCTGCCCCCTAGCTAGAGCCATGATCCTCCACTACTCCCTCAAAGGCACTATACATCCCAACCCAGGCCCCACCCAGACTAGCCCCACAACTGGGACCACTGGTCTCCGTATAGCTTCCATGAATATATGCAGCATACTCAAATAATCTGATTCCCTCCAATGCTGGGTCATGTTGCATAAACCAGATGTCATAGCACTGGTAGAAACCTGGCTGTCAAAATCCACCCCCGACCACTTTGTCTCACTACCAGGATACACCCTATACCAAGAGGATCGTGTTGCTAAACATGGGGGAGGCTGTGCTATCTATACCAGGGACTCACTTACGGGACTAACACTCCCTGCCCCAGTTCTTGTAAACGGGGCTCAGGCCCTCACCCTTAAACTTACACCTGACCCCACCAGGGGCCCCCTATATCTCACTACGGCATACATTCCGCCAAAGCACCAAAATCCGGCGATGTTATCCTTAACCGATTATCTTGCTACCCTCCAACACAAGGTTGATCACATCCTTGTGGGGGACCTAAATGTGACCTGGCTCAGTGCCTCCTCTTCCACCACCCGAGATACCTTCGCAGCTATGGATCTGACGCAACTCATTTCCCAACCCACAAGAGTAAACTCCAAGAGAGGTACCAGTACCCTTCTAGATGTAATCATCACAAACCGCCCCCAAAAAATCCAAGATATCCAGGTCCTCCCGGACTCACTTAGTGATCACTCCCTGATCCTATTTCACTGGACGACCCCCACACCCCAACTTAAAGCCCAACCCACATTCCGCAGGTGCCTCAGACCTGGTGGGCTAAAAAGACTCAAACGACTTCTTGCCCAGATAAACTGGTCACCCATACAGCATGCTCCTGACATAGACACTGCTCTCACCTTCTTTTTACAGACTTTCAACAAAGCCTGCGACCTCTATGCACCCCTTACCAGAACACATACCAAAAAGCTCAGTGCACCCTGGGTTACCCCTGCCCTACGTCAACTGCTCAAGCACAGGGATAACCTATGGCACCTTGCCACTGAAACAGGCCGGGTAGCTGACCGACAGGCTTATAATGCAGCACGGAACAAGTGCACCTGGGCTATCCGTAAAGCAAAGGCTAACCATTACCAGGCCACGCTCACCTCCTCCTGGGGGTGTGCACAAACCTTCTGGGACAACATTAAACAATTGAATGGGAGTGCCCGCGCCCCCCTCCCAGCCCAGATCACCACGGACAGCTCTACCTTGACTGACTCGGCCTGCATAGCCAAATTCCTGAACACTACTTTCATGGACCTTAGCTCGGTCCTCCCCAGTAATTTCTTCGACCGTCCCGACCGGCCGCTGTCATCCAACACACTTGTTTCCACCTACGCAGGGTAACTGACCAGGAAGCCAGACCGCACCTGCTCAAAGCTTTAAACAGCAATAGTCCTGGCAGCGACTCCCTGGACCCCTGCATTCTCCGTCGGGTGCTGGACCAGGTACTTGCTCCACTCACCACCCTACTCAACAAATCCCTCTGCCTGGGGCAATTCCCAACTGCATGGAAAATGGCCATAGTTACGCCCATCCACAAAGGCGGTGACAGGTCTAATGCAGGGAACTACAGACCTATCTCCATCCTCCCACCCCTCTCCAAAGCCCTTGAAAAGCTGGTGACCTCTCAAATCATTGAGTACCTAACCAAGTACAACATCCTCTGCCCAGAACAGCACGGCTTCTGGGCAGGGCACAGTACCGGAACGGCTCTGAGTTTTCAAACTTCATACACTCCTCCCTGGATGCCGGCGCCCTAGCCGGTGCAGTGTTTGTAGATCTCTCAAAGGCTTTCGACACTGTCTCCCACCCCCTCCTGCTGGATGCCCTCTCCCATACTGGCCTATCTACTGGGCCGATCTCTTGGTGCACTAGCTACCTATCTGACCACCTTCAACGTGTCAAAATCAACGGGACACTTTCCACAACCTGTCCCATCTGCTCAGGTGTCCCCAAGGGCTCCATCCTGGGACCGCTACTCTTCTCAATCTACCTAAACACCCTACCCAGTGCATGCACTGGTAGAATTCTGTTGTATGCAGATGATGCCATCCTCTTTGCCACCCACCGCAACCCCAACGCCTTCCAGGACACCCTACAACTTGCCATCAATGATGCAGAAACCTGGTTCAAAGAGCACAGACTTGTCATCAATCTCAAAAAAACCAAATCAATGCTCTTTGCCCATCCTCAAAACAAAGCCAGTAACTTCCCACTACACATCCTCCCCAGCTCCAAGCAACCCCTTGAACTAGTCCGCTCGTACAAGTACCTTGGGATCAGCTTCGACACAGCCCTCTCCTTCCACACCCATATTGATGCACTTGACTCTGCTACTAATGTGTGGCTAGGTATCCTCTACCACTATAAAAACTGTCTCCCCCCCGTTGCCCTCCGAATAGCAGTTACATCCTCGATACTGTCCCTGATGGACTACAGCCTACCTGTATACGGTACGGCTGATTCGACCGCCCTCAATAAAATCCGTGTTGTCCTGAATAAGGTGTGTAGGCTTATTGCAGGGGCCCCCAGACTCACTCACACATGTCAGCTATATGACTTGGCAAGGCTGCTAAATCTGGACGAGCGACTTCAACACCAAACCAGCCTCATTACGAAAAAAACCCTTCTCGGGCTATCCTTCCCTGGGCTGACAGCCTCCATCCGCCAAGCCCAACCCTTGGTTAATACCCGAACCTCCTGCAAGATCACCCTTCTGATCCCTAGAACCAGGACAAGCCATGGACAGAGATCTTTCTGTTATTGAGCCCCAGCCTGGTTTAACGCGCTCCCACCAGCCATCTCTGACACCACTACTATCTCCACCTTCAAAACTGCACTGCGGAACCAGCTATTTAATGCACGTAATTGCACCTGTCGCTAGTTATGACTTAGTCCACCACATACTGACAAAGCTCGCATGAGTGGCACCACTGTAACTAGAATGGTTCCTTCGCTCTACAAATATTTGTAAATATACATGGTTGTCAATATAAATGATTGTCATTTTATTACAATTTGAAACTCTGTGATGTAACAATGAGCCTGTAATGTAATGTATTTGTCCTCAATGTGATGTAACAATGAGCCTGTAATGTAATGTATTTGTCCTCAATGTGACAAGGTACCTTTGGAAATGAGCCTCTGGCTCAAAGGTTGTAAACTGATGTTCAAATAAAGAAATAAAAAAATGTCTTCATAAATGGCATTGGGGAAGGCATTAAAGGCAAGATGTGCCTGTTTGTGGATGACACCAAACTCTGTGGGAGGATGGACACAAAGGAAGGGATACAGGACCTGTGGGAGGACCTCTGTAAACTCAACAGATGGTCAGGAATCTGGCAATTCAGCTTCAATGCCAAAAAGTGCAAAGTGATGCACATCGGGGTCAGGAATCCTAGAATGGGGTATTACCTTGGGGGTGGGTCAGGAAGCTGTTTCACAGGAAGAAAAAGATATGGGGTGGTGATAACCAGAGACCTAAAACACACCACACAATGCAAAAAGGCAGCAGCAAAGGCTAACAGGATGCTGAGGTATATAGCTAGGGGATGCAGAAGTAGGAGGAGTGAGGTCATTTTGCCATTGTACAGGTCAATGGTAAGACCACATTTGGAATATCAGGTAAGGTATTGGATCCATACCTTAAGAAAGACATCAGCATGCTGGAGAGGGTCCAAAGGAGAGCAGCCAAGATGATCTAGGGTCAACAGAATACATCCTATAAGAAGAGGCTGGGAGCCCTAAGGATGTACTCCCTGGAGGAGGGGAGAGAAGAGGAGAAGAGAAGAGAAGAGGAGAGGAGAGGAGAGGAGAGAGAGGTGACATTTCAGAGACCTTCATATACAAACATACAAAATTTGCCAGCAGAAAAAGGCCATTTGGTCTATTGAGTCTGCTTGATTTTGCAGCTAGCAGCCCTATTCTGCAGCTGCCCCTCCCTCCTCACACCCCCCCTCCCTTTATCCTCCCTCTTGCCCTGTCCCAGCCCCTCTTGAAGCAGCCCACTGTTTTACAGGCTACCACCACTGCTGGTAACGTGTTCCACCCTGCCACCACCCTCTCTGTGAAAAATTGTCTTCTCATTTCCCTCCTGAACCTCCCCCCCTCCAATCTCATGTCATGGCTTCGAGCATCCCTCCCCACCCTTACCCTGAATAGTCCCTCCATGCCAGACTTGTTTATCCCTCTCAGGTACTTGAATGTTTCAATCATATCCCCTCTGTCCCTCCTCTCCTCCAGAGAGTACATGTTCAGGTCCTTTAGCCTACTCTCATACAGTAAGTCCCCCAGTCCCTGGATCATCTTAGTTGCTCTGCACTGCACCCCTTCCAGTAATTTATTTTATTTATTTAGTTTTTGTTGACCGGGTAAGTGCACTAGACAAATCCTGCCTATTTTCAGGCACGACCCGGGGGAGGGGGATACAGATGAATGCCAACTGACCTTGAACCAGATGAAACTGTTGGTGGTAATTTTTTTTAGTGAATGAGGGAAATTTTGGCCAGGACACTGGAGAAATTCCCCTACTTTTGCACCAGGGGGCTCTTCTTCCTGTGAGGAGGAATGGAGGAGCACAGTTTGAAGCCGGACCAAAGAGGAAGTGCTGATGTGGCAGGGAAGATGGCCTCCTGCCCTGTCCTTTCTACTCTTGACGCCGTTGAGCGAGCTATGCTACAGCAAGAATTTCAGGAAATAGTAGTTAAACATGAATCTGATGATGCCCAAGTGGACTTGCAACTTGTATTAGACTCTGATTAACCTGTCTCTGCTCAAGTGGATGTTGTTCCAGAGAATCAGTCAGTCCTGCAGACAGGATTTGAATTGGTGGTGGATGAGGAGCACAGCGATGTGCAGAGCTTTCCCTGTGCCACACAACACACTTTAAACTGCAGAACGTCTTCCCCACAAGCGGATCCTGACAATCAGCTGGGTGATTTATCAACAGCCCCAGCTGTAAGGATCGTGACTCATGCTTCAGCTATGTGTGGGTCTGTGCTTCAGGCTGAGGAAATGAATTCCTCTGATGCGGCTGGCAGTAAAATCGCTGTTCCTAACGAGTGCCCAGAGCAGCGCGGTCTCTCACAAAGGATTCATCCAGTGGCTGCAGTACGATGTAGGTTGGGGACCGCACGAATATCGGACAAGCAACAGTCAGGATTGCAGCCTACAAATGGGACACTGCACACTACAGAGTTACCATTTTCTGTTTCTCAGCAACCGGTTGCAAACACTGAAACTGTCTAGTCTTTTCTTGATCATAAAAAGGGCAATAAGGTTCCTGAGTTCCCTCATTCGAATTGGTCTCCAGAGCGAGCATTAGCGGGAGCCGCATGGCTACCCACATCTGATGGTCACTGGGTCCCTGATGCGGCAAATCCAGCAGTACAAAAATATGCAGACTTGGTTGCAAAGACTAATGAACCCACAGACTCAGACACTATAATTGAACGGTCTGCTGTTGAACCTACAACCTTTGTGCAACGTACTGTTTTGGTAACAGACCCTACTAGCCAAGATACATCCACCAATGATACACCTTTAAGTCTGGGCCCAGCAGAAAAAATATTGAACAATCCTGAGAAAAGTGCTTGGCTTTCCCCTATGTTTAAATTGGTTGATTTGTTTCAAAACAAGGGAGAGCCAGCACCCAGGAGAAATGCAGTGCACCTTATTTATAAAGGTGGATTAGAAGACTGACCTGACAGACTTTATATTGAAAAAATGAATCCATGTTGGGAATGTAAACTTTGATATCAGTTTTAAAACTGTCACAAACCTAGAGTCTGGTCTCAATATCACAAGTTAAAGAATACTCCATTGTGGCTCCCTTTTTTAGCTATTCCCCCTTACTAAGCCAGCTGTTAAGGTCATCACAGTAATGTTTAAAAATGAAGGTGTCAATATTGAGGACAGCTTGTTTTGGCTTAGACAACGATGTGAGGTGCTGAAAAGGCCAACCCCCATTCTAGACAGTCAACAGATCTAGAATGGGGGTTGGAAACTAAAGGTCAAACTATTCTCCTCCAATAATGGGACTGTACATTTGCCTAACTTTTCCTTTTTAGGGAAAGACAGAGGTTCTCTTTTTTATGTAGGACAGCCCAAAGCTTGTTTTAAATGTGGGGCACACACACATCTGAGCTCAGCATGTGATACTATCAGATGCAATCACTGTTTTGAGTATGGACATGTATCAGCAAACTGTTTAAACCTTTTTAGATGTAACTTATGTGAGAAAACTGGGCATGCCTACGGCAGGTGTCCCTGGGCATCCCATAAAAGGGAGGACTGCCCCTCACATGAGGGTCTTATAAATCTAGCTTAGCAAGCACAAGCCAAGAAGATAGCCAGGTAGCCAGATATTAGAAAGGCCTTGATAAAAAATTGGGGAGCATGGCTATCTGTCGCCTTCCTGTACAGGATTTGAGCACTCCTGACATGGAAATTCAAGAGTAGCCTTCACAGTCTATGCAGCCATCCCTTGTCACAGTGGAAGCACCCATTGTCATTAGCACACTGTCAGTGACCCCTAAGGTTCCCCCTCCTCTTTCTGATGAAGTTTTGAAAGTGGACATGCCACCTCCCCCACCCTCAGCTATGGACACGGCTTTTAAGCTGGTGACTTCTAAGAAAAGATCCAGACCAGGGGATATTTCAAGAGCTGGACCGCCTGAGGGTAAAGATGGGAAGAGAGCTAAAGGGAGGGTTTCTCCACTTCTGAAAACTGAGAACCGCTTTTCCCCTTTACCAGTAGACAAACAATGGGGAGATTCTGAGGAGGAAGAGTCAGATACCCCATCGGTTGCCTCCACTACCACTGATGACACAGAGGAAGGAGGGTGGGGGTGAGGATTCTATCGCTAAGCATACCAGGCAGAGAAGGAATTCTAAAATCCCTGGTTGATTAGGTACCTCTCCCTCTATTCTTTAGAGATATTTTTTTCTTCACTCTCTAATGCACACTCTCTCCAGTTCTTCTATAAATGTTAATAACATTAAAAACAAGAAGAAGAGGCGTGGTGTTTTCTTATCCTTGCCCCATTTTTCTAGTCACATATGGTGTCTACAGGATCCAAGGCTCAAATCCCTCCAGGACTTGAGACAGGTCTCTAATACTTGGAGTGCTGAGCATTCTTTTTGGTCAATTGGGGTAGACAGTTGTGATGGGGTGGGTATTCTGTTTTCTAAACCAGGGATTACTGTTTCTCATTTGTTAGACATTCTTCCTGGTAGAGCCCTCATGTTGGATATTAATTACTGCCAGGATAGATTAAGATTAATCACTGTTTATCCACCCCAGTCCAGAGCTCAGAGAATTTCCCTTTTCAGATATATTCAACCTTATTTACACTCATCCAGACTGACAGTGTGGGCAGGAGATTTTAATTGTGGTTTAGAGTTGGCAGATAGAGGGCTTAGGACAAATAAAATTTTTTGTGATACCCATGCACTGCAAAACATACTCTCACTGTCGGGTCTCTCTGACTCCTATAGAACACTCCACCCTACTGGTGGGCACACATTTTTTAAGAGTTCTCTATCCACAAGAATCAATTTTATTTTTTTAACAAAATCTTCAGTTGCTGATAGGGTCTTTACCACTGCTTGGGAATTTTCTGACCATAAATATGTTATGGTATCCCTCAATTGGGGGGGTGCTCCTAAATGTAAAAAAAATAGTTGGAGACTGAACAAATCTTTATTAGATGATCCAGATATTAGAAAGGCCTTGATAAAAAATTGGGGAGCATGGTTATCTGTCGCCTCCTGTTATGAGGATCCCAACTGCTGGTGGGAGGACACCAAACAGTCTTGGAAGTCCCTTTTTCAAACTATAGCACAGGTTAAAACTAATAAGGAATATATGGAGTATTTGCACTTAAGGGGTTAATTGCAGGCCTTGAGATCTCTATCAGTGGAGCACAATAGGGATTTCAGCATACAAATGTTGGTGTTTAAAGATCAGATGAGGACCTGCCAATGTAATAGGGCCAGATCGTTAGACCAAGAATTGAGGTTCAGTACACAGGTAAAAAAGGGGTCTTTAGACCCCTTTAAGGAATGTAGTGACAGGGTTGGGCACAGGGTTTTGACCGGTTTAAGATGCTGCAGGTCAGGTCTGTACCTCACCTACTGAAATTTTAAGGATGGTAGAATATCATTTTGACTCCCTTTATGGAACTTGTGCAGTGGAGACTATCCCTAGTAATCTCTTTTCACTTTTACATTTACCTCAAGTTGCGGATATTGATAGAGTATCTCTGATATGGCCCATTACGATAGAGGAACTAAAATGTGCTATAGGCAAATTAAGGAAAGATGCAGTACCGGGATCTGATGGATTTGGGGCCGGTATCTATAAAACTTTTATAGATTTTGTGGCCCCTGTTCTAGTTATTTTATTTAAGTACATGTTAACTCAGTGCAGACTAGCTCGTTCTATGACTGAAGCTGTATTAATTTTACTCTACAAAAAAGGGGACAAAGAGTTATTGTCAAATTGGAGACCTCTTAGTCTGTTAAATACAGCCCTTAAAATACTGAATAAAATTCTTTTGGTAAGATTGACTGAAATGGCTGAGGACTTAATACATCCTGCCCAAACATGTGCAATTCCGCATAGGCGCCAGCAGGATAATTTAATACTTCTAAGGGAGCTGTTTTTTAGGGGAGCAAAAGGTAAAAGGTATGTTTTAAGCCTTGCTCAAGAGAAGGCCTTCAACAAGATTGCCCATTCTTTCTCGTTTTCCGCACTTCAGGCTTATGGGATCCCTGACCAGTTTTTATTTTGGCTACGAACTTTGTATCAGGATGCGATGTTGGTGCCAAATATAAATGGGTGGAAGGGATGGAAAATCAGTGTCACGAGGGGAGTGCGGCAGGGGTGCCTCCACAGTCCATTATTATATGTCTTTGGAATAGATATACTGATCCGCCATGTTACAGCACAGAATAGCATAAGAGGTCTGCAAGTAATTCCAGATAGGGAGGACAGCAAAATTTTGGCTTATGCTGATGATTTGGTTCTATGTTTACGGCCTGATTCTTCAGATGTTGCGCTGCGAAAAGTGTTTGATGAGTACACTGCTTTATCAGGAGCACAGATTAACTTTCATAAAAGTAGGGGGATAGTTTTAGGTCACATTCCTCTGCCTAGTACTGGTACCTTTGCAGGTTTTTCTTTTTCACAACGGCCTATTAGGATACTGGGAGTGATGTTTGGGGAAGGGGATTTAGCTAAACATAACTGGGATATTTGCATTGGTAAAGCAAATAGGTTGGTAGCTGGATGGAAAGGGCAGTTAATTTCCAACAAGAAATGAGTGACCCTTATTAACACACTATTGATTCCAGTATTCTTATATATTAGTTATATTTTTCCTCCTCCCCAGGCAGTGATAATCTCCCTTTTGAGCATATTTTTTCAAGCATTTTGGGGAAGTAGGTTAAATCCTATTAAAAGAGAGTTTACCTACAGACCCATAGCTGAAGGAGGTGTTAATATGTTGAACCCTGCAGCCTTTTTTTACAGTCTATTTCTTAGTTATAATTTGGGAACTGTCTTAAGACCTGGATGCAAAATATGGAAGCCTCTAGTTCAAGAGTGGCTGGATCCAAGTATCCCTTTATGGATACATAATAAGGCACGGTTGTTGCGTAACATTGGGCCCATGCCCCCTATTGGTGTAGAACTCATTAAGGGTCTGATTAAGTGGAAACTTACACCAGAGTTTATACAAACTACGGATAGGAAAAAAGTATATAAGACTATTTCATTGGCTGAGCAGAAAGAAACTGTTGTGTTTCCTAAGTGCCCTGAAGTAAGATTTCCTGGGGTGCTAAAACCTTTAGAGAATGAAAGGTTACCAATGTTTTTATGGGATTCTATTTGGTTCAGTAATTATGAGAGACTGGGGGTCAAAAGCAATAATAAGCGTAAATCTCTTGATGAAAGGTATTGTGTAAGGGAATCATGTGTTCAGATTCTAGAAGCCCAGGAACACTTATTCCTGGAATGTGGGTATGCTAAAAACTTCTGGGTCACTTTGGCCACCATGTGAAGTGAACCACTTTTTTTGTCACTACAGTACGAGGATCTCATGTTTGGGTCTTGTGTGCATGGGTGGGGTAAATACCATGAGGAAACCTTTCTTATTATTTTTTCAGTTGTCAGATATATTTTATGGCAGTCCAGATGTGTTTGGGTGACCCAACAGAGGATAACCTCAAATGACGAAATGTTGTATAATATTCAAACTACTGTGCAAAATATCAGGAGTAAAGATAACTGTATGTTTTCTAAAGAAAGATATAAGATGTTATGGGTTAACTGGGAAAGATGGGATCCAGGGTAATTGGATACATCCCTTGTTTTTCATGTTTTCATTATGAGATTATGAGTTTTCTCAGTTTCTGTTTCATGGATTCTGTATTATGTTTGAGTTTGCAAATTATTGTATCTATTTGTGATGTAGTCCTCATTTGCAAATAAAAATTCCCCTACTCTTTTCGACAAGTGCCATGGGATCTTTAACATCCACCTGAACTACCACCAATCCAGGCAGATGGGACCTCGGTTTAACATCTCATCCGAAAGACAGCACCTCAGAAGTGCAGCACCCCTCTCATGCTGCACTACAGTGTCAGTACTGAGATATTAACCCAAGTGCCAGATGTGGGAACAGAACCCACAGCCCTCTGATCTCCCAACCTCAGATGCGAGTGTGCTACCTACTGAGCCACTGACACTGATAATGAATTAATGTCCCATTTCAGGTACGGGCGCCAATACCGCACGCAGTATTTGAGATTAGGTCTAACTAATGATCTATACAGCGGCAGAATCATCTCCCCGCTCCTCAACGTTATTCCCTTTGTGATGCAACCCAGCATTTTGTTGGCCGTTGCTGCTGCCTTCCTATACTTTTTTGCCCCAAAATGCAGTATCTTACACTTTTTGGCATGAAACCCCAGCTGCCAAGTGTCCGACCAGGTCTCCAGCTTTTTCAGATCTTTCTGCAGACTCTGCCACCCCTCTATGTCATCCACCACCGCCCCTATCTTGGTGTCGTCAGCAAACAGGTTGCTCCTACTCTTGATGCCTATGGAAATGTCTGCAATAAATATCCCAAATAACACTGGTCCCAGCACCGAACCCTGTGGAATCCCACTCATTACTGCCCTTGGGGATGAGAGTTCCCCTTCCACCACCACCCTCTGCTGCCTTCCCTGCAGCCAGTTTGTCACCCATCCAACCATTTTTGCTCCTGCTCCTGTGCCTTCAAGTTTTATTCCAAGTCTCCCATGCGGCACCGAATCGAATGCCTTGCTGATGTCCAGGTATAGGACATCCACTGCATGGCCCTTGTCCATCTGTCTAGTTACCCAGTCATAGTAATCTACCAGGTTGGTTTAGCAGAATCTGCCTGTGACAAAGCCATGCTGTCTACTGTCCTGCAGCCCTCTGAACTCCAGCAGGGACACCAGCTTCTTCGTCAGGTTCATTTCCATTAGCTTCCCTACAATGGAGGTGAGGCTCACTGATCTACAGTTTTCTGGTTCATCTTTGGGGTCACTCTTATGCAGGGGACCCACGTGAGCCAACCTCCAATACATAGGTACGCATCCCAAATTCAGTGAGGCATTGAATAGGCCTGCCAAGGACCCCGCCAGGATGTCTGCTAGCTCCTTCAGTACCCTGGAGGGGATTAACAGAGTGGAAATGGAAGGGCTCTTTAATATGAGTGACAACAGAAAGACAAGGAGACATACCTTAAAGTTGATGGGAGGGAGGGAGGTTTAGGAGGGATGTTAGGAAGTATTTTAAATGGAGAGGTGGTGGCTACATGGAATGCACTGCCATAAGAAGTAGTCTCAGTAAAGATGGTGGGGTTCTTTAAGAGGGCCTGTGACAAACACATAGGGAACCCATGGGACCAAGAAGGAGTAGAAAGGAGGGAGAGGGTGATCAGTGTTGGGTAACTTACTTTTTCTATTACTTTTCTATTACGTTTGGAAACTTGTTCCAGGAAGCTCTGTGCAGTCACTAGCAAGGATGGAGAAGTACTAGAAAAAGTAATACACCTTACAATTATAGTTACTTTTTCCTTTTTATACAAAAACAATACAGAAATAACAAATAACTATAACAGATTACATTTTTTGAAAGTAATAGGTTAGTTACAAGTTACTTTCAAATAAATGTAATCACTTACAAATACGTATTTATTTTGCATAAAAAGACATAAATAATTGTAACTGTAAGGTGTATTACTTTTTCTAGTACTTCTCCATCCTTGCTAGTGACTGCACAGAGCTTTCTACAACAAGTTTCCAAAAGTAATAGAAAGTAATAGAAAAAGTAACTTACCCAACACTGGGGGTGATGAGTGTGGGGGGGGCAGGGTCACTGGCATCAGCCGAGAACCCTGCATCAGTTACCAATCAGATACAATAGACTGATAGGCCTTCCACTGTTGGCTTGTTCATATGTTTGTAAAACTCAATGCAAAACAAATTAATTAAGAGCTCAGAAAAAGTTTTCAAATTGCATACCACTAGACTCAGAAAACAAAATTTATCATGGATGGAAGAACACCCTCCAAATATTTTTCACTGCTCTAGCACATCGACCAGGTGCCTCATGGCCCAGCAGCTAGTACATCATTTTGCCTCTTGGACAGCCGGAGTTGGGTGGCCATGGGTCGGTGCCACTACTGTGCATGTGCTAACCTGACAGGAGCATGTCTTTCTGCTACACAGGTAGGAAAAGGCCCAGGGGGCACCAGGAGAGAAAAAAAGATAATAGCTGTGGGCACTCTGGGAACTCACACTGCATGGACCCATTTGGACTTGATCCTATGAGTGTAACAGTTGTCAAGACTGGGAGGTCACCGCAGCAACAGCCAGAAAAATGGGTGTATGGCCACAGGAAGAAAAAAAAAAAGATGGAAATAAAATCAAATTCTTGTCATACTTTAAAAATGTTAACAAACCTGCATTCAGAAGCAAACACACACTGGTCCAGCAGTGCTGAGGGTTGAGGTGCTGGATGCCCCACACCTTGCACTACACCAGTGATTTGGGTTTGGATGCAGACTCAGGACATCAGGGGTGGGAGAGGATAGAGTACCAACAGGAGTGCTTTCTTCTCCCAGAGAGAGAGAGGGTTACAGTGCCTGGCATTTGCCTGCCCCTAGCATTGGCTGGGGGTAAGGCAGCTGGGACTGTTCAGGCAGAGGGAGGAGTGGCAGCTGCTGACATCCCATGTACAGAAGCGTGCATGGGGATGTCTGGGTGACATTGCACATACACTCCTCAGAGGCACAGAAAAAATGAGAAAATGGTGGACTCCTGAGTGGCTGCTGACATCCAGCCACCTAGTAGCCCTGCTACCGACGAATACCCTGGCCATGCTGCTTCACACAATGGTAAGACCTGGGGGAAAATCAGGGTGATGGGGCTGGGGTGGCTGGTGTTCAGTAGGCTGCTTGGGGTCAGGAGCAGAAACAGCATTAACTGCAAAGAATAAATGCAAACACACAAAGCAATGGTGCTCCCTGAACAAGACATGGTTAGTGTTGAAATGTTGTGGTTTGAAGAGATAGAACCCCCAACAACAATAAAAGATTTACAAGTTTGAACACTGCACTGTTGCTTGAGTTTATTTTTTCTTGTGAGGTTCAACAACAAAGCTTGCAGAAACAGCACAGCCACGTTGGACTACTTGACAAAGCCTGTGTTCAGGTGAAATGTGCGTGAGGAGTTTGTCCGTGACTGCACTGGTCTGCACTTTATGTTCACTGCCGTTATGCTTTTTGATACAGTAAAAGAGTTTTCGAATACCAATTTAGTGTGGTGAGTTTTCTTGTCCTATAAAGGTGTGCCAAGACCTGTTCATTTGCTACTTTTGCCTGGTCTTAAAGCACCCGTACCTCTGTGCGGCTCTATCTTATTGCTCATTATCTGAACAGCCAGTGAATATTTTCACAATGCCGTATCCAGCTCATATTCCTCATTCCCAACACAGCCTACAATGGTCACTGATATTTTATTTAATTTTATTTAAACAATTGGTAACCGGGAAAGTCACACTGAGCTCGAGCTCATTTCCATGTGCGGCAAGGGGGTACAGGCATGTTACAAGCATTTAACAGTCAATGTACCTTTGAGTTAAAATGAGCAGAGAAGAGAAAGAAAACAAAAATACAAAAATGTATATGGGAAAAAACAGAAGCACTTCAGGACAGGATATGCAATACAATTAGTTAATAAACTACATAGTGGAATAATTTTGTACATAAATACAGAGGAATAACATGATTGTACTTACAAATACAATTAACAATATAATACATAGTGGTGATTTCAAAAGCATACAAGATGCAGTCAACGTACTCTAGGTGGATACCCATGTGAGAGAGTGAGGGCAGGAGCTTTAGCAAAGGGATTGGGTACCAGAGTCAGGAGGCGTGTGGTGGGGGGTGGAAGTGCAAAGTTGCTGTTTGATAAAGTAAAGACAGGGTCAGTTTCTAGGAGGGGGGGAGAGTTTATTCCATAATAGCAAGAGGGAGCCTGTGGGAGAAGGCAGATTTGCCCAAAGTGGAGGAAGGGAGGGGCAGAAAGAAGGTCCGGGTATCTCTGGATCTTCAGCCATATGGGAATGGATTAGCTGGAGACAGGCTTTCAGAGAGGTAGGGAGATAACAAGTTGAACCAGTATTTAGCTATCAGTGCAATAGAGTGGATGTGTCGGCAGTGGGAGATGGATGATAGACCAAGGGAGGAGTAAGGGGAACAGCAGTGTGTTCTGAGAGGGGAGTTAGTGGAGAAGCAGCAGAATGCATTTAGAAGGGTGTCCAGTCTGGTTAATGATGAAGCGGGGGCAGTACTATAGGCCACATCGGCATAGTCAAAAATGGGGGCTATCATTTTGTTTAGGATCTTGTGTCTGACTGGTAGAGGGAGGGCATCTATGTTGTGGTAGAGCATACCAAGTTTGGGGCGAAGTTTAGAGGTGATGGCTTCTATGTGGGATGAGAAAGTCAAATGGGAGTCCAGCCATATGCCTAGGTATTTGTATGTTGTGACTGAGTCGAGGATTGCCCCGTCCAATGAGATAATGGCAGGGGAGGAGGGTCTCTGGCCAGTTATTGCGCAGTCCCGAACATCATTGACACTGTTTTGGAGGGGTTTATTTAAACGTTGACTGGCCTGAAACTAGATCTGCATATTGCAGAAATCCCTTTTGAGGTTGGATTGGAGATCATTTAAGACAGGCCCTGAAGAGAAAAGTATGGTGTCATCCCCATACATGTGTTTCCGGGAACTAGAGCATACAGAGGGGGTGCATTTATAAATATCGAGAACAGGATAGGTCCGAGGATAGATCCTTGGGGTACACCAGCAAGAATGGGGAAGAAGAGAAGTTGCCTACTTTAACAGATTGGAGTCTGCTGCTTAAGTAGGAGTTGAACCACTGGACTGTGGGGGGGAAGGGCAAGGCCAGCTGCTTCGAGTTTGCTAAGGAGGTGGGGTTGGGAGACAGAATGGAAAGCCTTAGTCAGGTCAACAAAAACTGCTGCTGTTAGGTGTCCTTGGTCGGAGGCAGAGTGAATGTGTTCAGTGACTCGCAACAGGGATAAGATTGTGGAGTGGTGTTTTCTGAAGCCTGATTGGTAGGGGGAAAGGAATTTGGTTGACATAAGAAACTCGGATAATCTGGAGAGGACAAGAGATTCCTGAATTTTGGCAAGGAGTGGTAGGAGGGAGACTGGCCTGTAATTTCCTGGCACCGAGGGGTCACCACCTTTGTGTAGGGGGATTACACTTGCTGGTTTCTAGGCTTCTGGGACAATGCCAGTTGGGAAGGACAGATTTAGAAGGTGGGCAAGAGGTGACACTATTTCCAGGGCAGATAGGAAAAGTAGTTTGGGGTGGATCCCACTGGGACTGGACGTGGTGATGTTTAGGGAGCAAAGGTTGTCCAAGACTTCATGAGGGGAGATTGGTGCAAACAGTAAGGTGTTTCTACATGCGTTGAGAAGTGTTCTTTTGCGGATGGATGAGGGATGGTCCGGGAGGGCACAGGAGGTGAATAATTTATTTAGTGTGTCTGCAATGCTGGCGGTGTCAAGGATAATATGGCCATCTTGATTCAGAGAAGGTTTGTTTGCTTGAATGTGGGGATCCAGCAGGGCATGTACCACCTTTCAGAAGGAGGAAGGGTGAGCATTTTGCAGATGTAATTTAAAGTAATCAGCTTGTGCACATCCTATGGTCTTAGTGCAGGCATTCCTGAGGGTGTTAAAGATTTGCCTGGCTTGTGGGGTCTGAAGGGATTTGGAATGAGACCATGCCTTGTCTCGTGTCTTGCACTGGGAAATAAGTAGGGTGGAGACCCATGAATGGTGGTGGCTCTTTACCCTGGATTTAATTTGTGGGGCATGGCAGTCCCACACCTTGGAGAAGATGTGCAGGAATCGAGACAGTACAGTGTCAACATCTACAGCTGAATAGACCTGTTGCTAGTCTGCTTTTCTGAGGTCACGCAGGAGGGCAGAGCTGTCAAGTGAATTTAATGGGTGGATATTTATATATTTGGGAGTAGATTTGGGTCGCTGGGTTTTCCTGATGCAGAACGTGATGCAGTGGTCACTAAAGGCATTGATAAGTACACCGGCATAGACTATTCTGTGCGAATGGGAGGAGAAGACCCAGTCAATAAGTGAGTGGTTTGAGGAATGAGGGTTGCAACGGGTGGGCTCTGTGATTAACTGGGTAAGGTTCAGAGACTCAATTTGGGAGGTATACATTCTGGAGGAGGAGGCTAGCCAGTCGAGGTTGTAGTCGCCCAGTAGTATTTTTTTTTTTTTTTTTTTAACCAGGAAATGGACTGGGCACAGCCCTTTTTCAGCCATGCCTGACATATAAACATTGATTACAAGTACAGTTAATACATATAATTAGACACAGTTTGATATATCTACACACATTCTCAGCATATAAAAGTTTAAGCAGCAATTGTTTAAAATGTGGTGCACTGTGTGCCTCTCTAATCAAATTTACATATTCATTTAGAAAAGATGGAGCATACCATGAGAAAGCCCTTTTGCACATTTGTAATTTAAGAGCAGGAATTAAATAAAGTGATAACCCATTATTTCTATTGTACCTCTCACTTTTTATGGATACCAGAATGTCTAACAAGATCAAAGGTTAAACTGACCTCGCTCTAGAATAGACACAGTTAGTTATAAGACTCTTTAATCTTCCCTCTGGAGAAAGTACACCCAGTTTTGCATATACTGCAGCTGGCAATGATGAGTTCTTAATGGGGCTGTAAGAGCGAATCTACATATGTTATTGTAAAGAGTTTTGTACATGGACTCAAATAGCCCATTACAGTTAACAAAAGTGACATTGCCATAGTCCAAAGAAGGCATAAGGACCTGTTTTGTTATGACTTGTGTGTCATCAGTCAGAGAATTTACATTACTATAAAAAAAAAAAAACTTATTATTTTATTTAATCTTTTGCCTAATCTATCAATATGAGGTATCATACTAAGACTGGGGTCCAGGTACATTTATATGTATTAACTCACCTTTTGCCACAAGTTGGGGTAGGGCAGTGAGGCATGAAATAAGTGAGTCACGGGCTAGATGGAGGGGAAGCATAGATCTCACCTAAGAAGTTTGGGAGGGTGGAGCAGAGGGTGATTTGTAAAAGCAGGAGCTTGTGGGAGCTATGGCAGGTTTCTTTATTGGAGACTGAGTAGGAGAGGGGTTGTTTAATATAGATTGCAAACCCCACCACCTCTCTTACCACAGTCTGGGATACTTAGCAAGGAGTCCGAGGTCCTAGCAGACAGACAGGTTTCAGTTAGGCAGAGAATGTCCAGCGAGTGTTGAGTCAGCCAGCAGCTAAATAGTTCAAGCTTGGGTAGGAGGACTCCTGATATTCATGTGTGCAATACATAGGACTTTGTGGAAGTTTAGCTGTTGGGGTTCAATTAAGGGGCCAAGGTTAGATTCGATGTCACCAGCAAGCAGTAGAATGAGGAGGAGAAAGGAGTATGTAGCAGGAAGTTTGCATCTTCTGATGAGAAGGATGGACTTGGGTGTGGTTCTAGCAACCCATAGTAAGGATTTGTGTGTTTCTAACTGCGGTGGTACAATGCTGGTGCTAACCAGAAGAGGGACAGTAGGGAGTGGGTTACCTGGAGGAAAGAAACTGGGCTGGTGAAGGAGAGTAGGGATAACAGTGGTATTTGGAGCAAAGGGGGCAGGATAAATGCTTTTAGAGTTTGGGATTGGGGAGGGGAGGAAAATAGATAGAAGGCATAGAAGATGAGTAGGATATACTTGCACATTCCCTGGAGGGGGGGGCTGAAGGGCTGGAGAAAGAGTATGGTAGTATTATCCTGTGATTGTGCACCCTTGAAACACTAAAGGCTGGAGACTGCAGGATCACTTTGGGGCTAGCGGAGGAATTGGTACAGTTTAGTGGAGTCAGTGTGACTTGTAAATGCTAGAGTATGCAGTGTAGCTCCACTAGGTGTCAGTATAGCCGAAGGAAGAGGAGGAGGCTGTATGAGATTTTGAAGAAATAACAGCCTGATGTTGTACTAAAGTTGTTGGTGGTATAGCCTAGTGGATAGGGCACCAGGCTAGGAAAGAGACAGTGTGCTGCCGAGCAGGGTTTGAAACCCATAGCTCCCATGTCATACCCTCCAACTGTACTGAATTGGCTGGTACAATACTGGCTGTCACACACTGGTACTGGATCCCGAGAAGACAGATGTTGTACTAAATTTTGACAGCTGCCAGAAATTAGACAAATATGTGTGTTTGTGTTCCTCAATCTTCTATGCAGCAGCACAGGTGATGTGAGGTCCGAAGTGTCCATCCCCATGATAACTGTGACCACGGATATGCGTAGGCTCACATTGGACACAGGAAGCAGCTGCTGCAGCATGGCAGGACATTCGACCCATACGTAGTTCCTTCCACCACCCCACCCCCTGCACTGGGATCACTTGTCTCCATGGTAATGAGACATATGGGTCCCTGGAAGTAACAAACCTCCCAGACAAAATGCTTGTACTGTGTTCATAGAGCACTGCATTTAAACTTTCGGCATCTAGGATGGATGGGTTTCTGACAGCAGCTTCAGGCGATCTGTGCAGAGCATGTGGGAGCAACCCTATGATGGAAATCTGCTCAGTCTGAAAGGCTGTTTGTGGCAGCAGTGATATGGGGTCAGGGATTTCTCGCAAGTCACTGTGTGTGTGACATTGCGTTGGGTCGTGTGTCTGTAAAGAATCAGGCCTCTAGCAGTGACATGGAGGGATATTTTGGTAGTCAGACATACCCAGGTGGTTGTACTCCAACACTGTGCCAGGGTCAGACTATGCGTGGAGCCCCTCATGGAAGCTGTGGAACATTATTTTCTTTATATGCAGTTTGGAAGATGAACACAAAAACATAGACACAGGTAAGAACTCTTGTTAAGACAGTTGTGAGGTTTTGATTTATAGCAGAGTTAAAGGCACCATCAATAATAAGCAGTTGAATTAAAGGTCCTATGAGTAACAAACGAACCCTGGTACAACTGTATTCAAGGTAAGCACACATAAATTGCCTTAAGGTGACTCTGGTATAACAAAAAAAACAACGGTCAAAACACAAATAAGTAAGGCTACAAATACTATCTCCACCGTCCCTTTGACAGAAATGCAGCCCTGGAGTTGAATCACAGCTGATCGTACCTGCTGTTAGGATGCAGGCACCAGGGGTCCATTTCCATGGCCGGGGCAGGGGGGAATTGCTGGTGTTCCTGACCCACACAGAGAGATCGCCTAATGGAGGAAGTACAGGAGCAGGTTACGTTTCATACACAGGGATTAAGAGGTCAGGAGTAACAACAAAAGACTTAACAGAGGTCAGGGCAGGAACGGGCTGAAAGCCAAGGGGGGAGGGGAAGCAATGGCGGGCAGAAAACCCTTGAATGGTACCATACAATAGTAAACCAGTGATACAACAGTATGCAGCAGAGTTAAAGGCACCAGCAATAATAAGCAGCTAAATTAAATATCCTATGATTAAAGAAATCCACCAAGATCAAATTTAGCAGCCCCTGCACCCAACATTTCGGTGCCTTACCTCCATGGCATGCTGTTAATGTGAAGCTGACACTCAATAATCCTTTCGGTAAAAAACTGTAACTCTTATAAAATTTATTAGAATGGGTCCCGAGGACTTCCTGTTTTTTTCCAGCTGCCCACACTCTGCCCACGCGCTCTCTAACGTGATGGTGAGATGCCTGGGAGAGCACGGGGGTGCGCCCCATTATAGTCAATGGGCAGTACCTTTCCGATCAGTTTCTAACATTATAATGGGCACTTGGTAATGAAATGTGGGTACCTGTCAACCAACAAGGCCCTTGTTAGTTGACTAGTGCCCATGTCTCATTACCAAGTGCCCATTATAATATTAGAAACTTATCAGAATGGTACTGCCCATTGACTATACTGGGGCATGCCCCCTGCTCTCCCTGGAATCTTGTCATCATGTTAGAGAGCGCGGGGGTGGAGCGCGGGCGGCCGGAAAAAAATGGAAAGTCCTTGGGACCCATTTTAACTAATTTTACGAGCATTACAGTTTTTGCTGAAAGGATTATTGAGTGCCAACTTCATATTAACAGCATGCCTTGGAGGTAAGGCACCTTAATGTCGGGTGCAGAGGCTGAAACTGGTAGGGCTCTTTAAACAAACTAACCCTGGTACAACTGTGTTCAAGGTAAGCAGACAAACATAAATTACCTTAAAGAAAGCTAGGAAACGATTTAATGTTGTTTGTAACTGTTAAATCAATAATAACAACAAGCACTGGCCTCCGTGAATCCTTGTCATTAAGGTAATTGTTTAAAATACACTATTTGCATGCCGCTCCTTAATGTTTAAACCTCCATGTGTTTGGCAGCCCTTTTTTCATAAAATCTGGAGTCCACACGTGACAAGCTGTGAATGGCTCTTGTCACTGACTCCGATTTTAGACTGCTGCTGAAGCCTGCATGTAGAACACTGAATCATTTGAGAAGCAGCTTCTGTACAAATAAGGACTGGCTGAAGAAACAAAAAACTTTCATTTATGGCAACCGATCACCACATTACCACCACCAGCACCCCACACACACACACAAACACTTGGTCAATCACTTTACTAATTCCAGAAAAGTAGGGATATTTGTAAGGCACGGCTCACAACAACAATCATTTCAGTGGCCAGTTCTCAACACCCCAACGCACGCACACACACACACATTCTCTTGGCCAGTCTGTTTACTAATAACAGAAAAGTCGGGATCCGGCAGGATTGTTGTAGAACATCTTATCTTTGTTTTCTGGTGTACTCTAGATCCACTTGCTGTATTGTAACCAACCCCAGGTCAAAAGCTTAGCCTACACTTATTCTTTCTCACCTCTGTTTGTATGTGTTCCATAAAATATGCACACCACACTCTTGTGTGATTGTTAGAAGTAAATATTTGTGTTGCAATTGGGTTGTGCATTTGAGAAAGAGTAATGTGCTTGGGGACAGCCCATGTTCTAGTTGTCTCAGTGGTGCAGCTTGTTAGCTCAATTGGAGCAGTGTTCCGGGCAGCCTGGGTTCAAGTCCTAGCTGAGGCACTTATTCTTTCTCACCTCTGTTTGTATGTGTTCCATAAAAAATATGCACATCAGACTCCTATGTGATTGTCAAAGGCTTAGCCTACCTTGATATTCTCTTCCACATGCCATAGAAGCACTGTCAGCCTCCTCCACTGAAATCACTCCTTTAAGCTGGCAACTGCCTGTGTCTTCGCTCTTTTGGCCCTCCATGCATCATGGCCAGGGAGCACGTGTAAAGTCCTCATGTGATAACTTCATCAGTGGCGAGTGAGCTGGTCAAGGAGACCGTTCTCTTGGTCCCCTTCTCCAAACTCTGAAAACTGGGGCTGGGAAATGACAACCAAATGCCGTTATTCTTGGTGGCCAGAAAAGACACACATTTGCTCGCCCTCCTGCTCATGAGTCATTCCACAACATAACTAACCAGTGCAGAAAACTAGTTTCCATGTGCTTCCCAGCCCATGACTCGGATTCCATTCAGCAGGTGTCTGGGATAGTGAAGACACAGGAAATTGCCAGCCTAAAGGAGAGATTTCAGCGGAGGAGGCTGATGGTGCTTCTATGGCATGTGGAAGGGAAGATTCAAAATAGGCTAAGCTTTCAACCTGGGGTTGGTTGCAATACAGCAAGTGGATCTAGAGGACACCAGAAAACAAAGATAGGGTGTTCCGCAACTATCCTTCCAATTCCCGACTCTTCTGTTATTAGTAAACAAACTGGTCAAGAAAGCGTGTGCGTGCGTTGGGGTTAAGAGAACCGTCACTGAAAAATTACTGTTGTTGAGAGCCATGTTTTACAAATAGCCCTACTTTTTCAGAATTAGTAAAGCACTTTACCAAGTGTGTGTGTGTGTGTGTGTGTGTGTGTGGTGGGGGGGGTGAGGTGGGCACTGGTGGTGTTACGTGGTGATCCAGTCGCCATGAATGAAAGTTTTTCCATTTCTTCAGCCAGTCCTTATTTGTACAGAAAGAGTGTGGCATCATCCTTTATAGAAGCTGCTGTTCAAACAGCTCGGTGTTCTGCACACAGGCTTCAGCAGCAGTCTAAAATTGGAGTTAGTGATGAGAGCCAATCACAGCTTGTCACATGTGGACTCCTGATTTTATGAAAAAAGGGCCGTCAAAACCATGGTGGTTTAAAGATTAAGGAGCTGCATGCAAATAGTGTAGTTGAAACAATTACCTTAATGACAAGGACGCATGGAGGCCAGTGCTTTTTGTTTATTACTGATTTGACAGTTACAAACAACATTAAATTATTTCCTATCTCCTTTAAGGTGACTCTGGCATAACAATAAAACTGACAGTCAAAACACAAACAAGTAATGCTACAAATACTATCTCCATAGTCCCACTGACAGAAAATGCAGCCTAGAGTTGAATCACAGCTGATCGTACCTGCCGTTAGGATGCAGGTGCCGGGTGTCCACTTCCACAGCCGGGGTGGGAATGTGGAAAGCCGTTAGTGTTTCTGACCCACACAAAGAGATTGCCTCCTGTCAGGATGCAGGCACCGGGGGTCAGTTTCTGTGGCTGGGGCAGAGAGGGGGAGAGCCACTGGTGTTCCTGACCCACACAGACAGATTGCCTCCTGTCAGGATGCAGGCACCAGGGGTCCGTTTCCGCAGCCAGGCTGGGGGGGGGGGAGAGAGCCGCTGGTGTTTCTGACCCACATAGAGAGACTGCCTGCTGTTAGGATGCAGGTGCCGGGGGTTCATTTCCATGACCGGGGGGGGGCCCACTGGTGTTCCTGACCCACACACGGAGATTGCCTAATGGATCACAATGTGATGATATCGATGCAGCAAGAGCTAAAAGCTGCATAACTGTACCTTAATGGTACAGTCCACCTATTTATAGCCTGTTGCCCTATTTCAGTAAGTGAGTGATGAAAAGCTATAAATAGCTTAGCCATGATTTAACTGAATTCAAGAAGACTGATATGGTATACTGAGGTTCATGCTGAGGTAAACCAGGAGTGAGAGGAAATGCCCGTGAATGACTCCCATCTCATAACCCATAACAACACACCCTTCCATTTCCAAAAATCCAAGCGTCCAGCTCATGCTTAAAGATGGACTTACTTTTGTTAAGTATTATACTGAGGGGAAGTGCATACCACGGATTTACCACCCTCTGAAAGAAATAACATTTTCTTCTAATACTATTATATTTAAAGCAACCTAATTAAAGCAGATGACCTCTGGTTTCTACATTCTCCTGCTTGAATTCAAAACCCATCTCATTAAACAAATAAGGATCATTGATTGTGTCCCACATTAGAAGTAGATCACCCGTTAGCCTTCTTATTTTGAGTGACATAAGGTTTAGTTTACTTAATCTGTCACCGTAATCTAAGTCTTTCAATCCTTGCATTTGCCTAGTTATTTTCCTTTGTACCTTTTCTATATGATTAATTTAATTTCTCTTGTATGGGCACCAGAACTGAGAACAGTAGTCCAAGTGGGGGATATGATTGGTATATGAGTACCAGTACCTCTGGGGCTCTGGACTTAATATTGTTTTTAATAATTCAAATGATTTTGTTAGCCTTACTAATTATCTCATTCATCAGTCTAGCACAGCATAAACTACTGGTTATAAAGACCCCTAGACCTTTTTCAAGTGTTGTTACTGTGATGCTTGGCCAGCTGGTTATGATTGCTGTATGATATTTGTAATCTAAAAATATAGTATGTGAGCCTGTGCTTATGGGTGAGCCCCGCCCAACCAGGTTTCAGTGAAATGACAGGATATATATTAAACCAGGAGATCTCTGTAATGTAATTAACTTCCTTGAGAAGTTGCATTTTATGGCCATTTTAGGACCTCCTGCCTCTGAAATTGGGAAGCTAAATATGCATTTTATTAAAGGACATAATGTAGCTGATTCCTGTTGGCTATATTGGCACTTAAGTGACGTATGGCAGAGTTGTTAAAAAAAAAAACTTTGATGTTCCTTGGAAAACAGGAATTAGCCCCCAGTTCAAATGAAAGGCCTGATTAAAGACTGTTACAATTTGGGAAATCAGTTTTTCCTGAAGTCACATTATTTAAAATATCTCCTGATAGGACATCCTGTTTGTAATTTTTTTTTTAATTCTAAAAGGAGGAGCTTTATGACTCACAGAAGGGGTGTGGAGAGGCACCGTTCAAACTAATACTGGTGTCTGATCTTTTTGATATTCCATCTTGGGACTGTAGAAAGACACAGCTCTATGCTCTAACTTTAAATGCACTTATAGAGGTAAAACATTAGATAGAAAAAGTCTAACTGTATTGTGGTAGGAGTTTTGTTTTGTATTTTGCCCTTGTTCTTTTAAGTGACTGTATGCTCTTTAATATATTGTTCTGTGTTCACATTTTTCATATTTTTATCCATTTTTAGTAAATATATTATTTGAAAGACTACGTGGGTGTGTCTTCGAAATTCTTTTTGCATGTGATGTATACGTGGCTTAAGTTTGACAGCTGTTCTAGAAAGCTTGATGGTGTTACTAAACTGGGAAAAGGTAAAAATATACTGAAGGTCTTTAACAGAGTTTTAAAGGGTTCATTTTGGATACCTGGTTAAATGCCCTTACGCAAAAGATATACTGCCTCCCCCTGAAGAGAATATTATTTGAGCCTGTACATTTGGGTACACTAGCATAAGGTTCACAGTTTGAATCCTCCCAGAACTTGGGACTAAAGATGAATCAGACCAACAAGCAGACAGGAGTGTTACCCTGTCTGTTACCTGCTCACACTATTGCGCTCGGAGGTTGGCACTTTGGGAGCAGAGGGCCTGACCTGCTGAGTGCCTTTGTGACAGATTTGGTAGGCAGTGGTGCAGATAAATTTGGTAACACAAGCTTTAATGGTTCAGTGTGTCAGCTTAATACTGTACAGCTCACTTGCAAAATAAGGCAGTGATTTATTTTAAAATGAAAAGGAAACAGAACTATATCATTTTGCTTACAGTCAAGTTCCTACCTGTTTTATTTTTTTTCTAAAGTGCAAGTTACAGTAGCCGTAGTTAGGGAAAACGATGGCTTCCAACTACAGTGGGTACACTGCAGACTACTTGAGGCAGTTGTGCCAGGACAGAGGAGTCCTGCACGAGGAGAGAGCCACCAAGCAGAACCTTGTGGATGCCCTGATGGCAGCAGATGCCCAGAGCATCAAGTCACAGACTGTGACTGTAAAGGACCAAACCATGGCCATGGAGGGGCCAGTGCAGTGTCCAGATCCAGTGAGGATGACAGCAGGGCTGGTGCCAGCGAAAGGCCACAGCAGCTGGGGAAGGTCACCAGCATTCTGGAGCCAGAAGCAATCAAGCTGTAGATTGAGTTGTGCAGTATGGAGCTGGAGTTCCAGAGAGAAGAGAAGTGAGAGCAACGAGAAGCTGAATGTGAATGGTAAGAAGTGGACTGTGAACAGCATGAGTGCCAAAGGTGACATGAACTGGAGAAGCTACGACTCCAACCACCAGCACCAGAGCAGGTAAGTGACTTGGGTTTAACTGGAACTACAGGACTGGGTTACAAACTGAATTCCAAATTGATGGCTGAATTTAAAGAGGGGGAGGATATGGATGCCTTTTTAAATTCCTTTGAAAAAGTTTGTATTCGGGCTAAAATTCCTAGAGGGTTCTGGAGCTTCCAGCTATCCCCGCTACTTACTGGGAAAGCTAGGGATGCATTGGGTCAAATGGATAATGAGGACAGTAATGATTACAGCAAACTTAAAACTGCACTTTAAAAAAAGTTTGATTTAACTGCAGAAGCATACAGAGCTAAATTCCGTAAGCTCAGGAGAAGCCTTGACATGCGCTACAAGGAGCTAGCCATGAAACAACATCAATGTTTAAAATACTGGTGGGAGGGAACTGAAGCAAACTCTGTAGATAAAATAGAAAATGCTATATTGTTAGAACAGTTTTCTTGGGCATGCCAAGCAGAGCTGAAAACCTGGCTGGAGGACCGAGATCCCAAAACAATGCAAGAGGCTGCTGAACTCTTGAACCACTATGCCAAGGGAAGACCTGCTCCGAGAGTGAATGGGGCGGGCGTGGCAGTGCAGAAAGGGAAAAGCATGCCTTCAGGGCAGCTAAAGCCCTGACTGCCTCCACCGAAACCAGTTAGCCCCAGATCTCAAAGAAAAGATTTTTCTGAGAGAAGAAAAATTAATGTTGGATTTGTAAAGAAAATGGGCTTATTGCTCGACAGTGTCCCAAAAGGATGAGCAATACGGAGAATGGGGCAAAGTGGGTTCTTTATGTGTCCCTTGAAGCATGCCTGTGAACACGAGGGAACACATGCACCCAGTCATGGTGAATGGTGTACAGACACAAGGGTTAAGGGACACAGGGGCATCCCTGACATTGGTAAAAGGGGATCTGGTAGAGCCTGGTCAGCTTATACCCAATGAATTTGTAACTGTACAAGACTTAACTGGTGAGGAGAAAATATTGCCCCTCACTAGTGTTCTCGTAGACTGGGGTGAAACAGGGGGGAACTGTGCAACAGGTGGCTGTAGCCAAAACTTTAGCAGTTGATGTCATAATTGGCAACAATCTGAAACAGGGGATAGTGTGTAGTTACCCATAGCCAAGTGGCAAGGGAAAACTGTAGTCCTCTGGACCCCACAGAAGCCAGTGTGGAAATCACTGGGAGGCTGATTCCCCAGCCTGTGTCTCCTGAGATGGAGACTAATGAAAAGGAGGTAGAAATTTCCCCAGTAGCGGTTACCCACACAGCTATGGAGGGTTACTCCGAAGAAGGAGGGATGACCCATTGTCAGAGGGTTAGGGATGACAGTGATCCTGACTGCCCTGATGCTAGTGCTAGGGACCATAGTTTAGAGACTGAAGGGGACCTGTCCCATGCTTTGGGAATGTGCAAGGAGTTTGCAGCTGCTCAGAAAAGTGACCCTAGTCTAGAGAAACTGAGGGCTCGGGCAGACTCTGACAGAGCACAGGGAGGTGACGGTAAACATAAGGTTTATTGGGAAAATGGACTAATGTATACTCAGGATGTGAAGACAGAGGGAGGGGTGATAGGCAGGCAGCTTGTCATTCCCAAGGGGTATTGTGAGCTGTTGCCAAGACTGCACATGATATTCCTTTGTCTGGGAATTGCGTTCACTATGCAGTGGCTGGCCCAGAATTTCTATTGGCCCAACTTCACCCAGCAGGTGAAAGAGTATTGCAGGTCAGTCTTGTCACCAGTGCAAAGAAATAGTGAAGGCAGGTAAGAAGACCCAAGCTGCTCTAATTACATTGCCCATATTGGAGGAGCCATTCCAGAGGGTAGAAATGGATATTGGGTGGCCTTTAAATTCCCCCAGCTCCTCCGGGAAGAGGTTCATCCTGACTGTGGTGGATTATGCCACCCGATATCCAGAGGCAGTCGTCCTATCCTAACTGAGGACAGACAAAGTGGCAGATGCCTTACTTGGGATTTTCTCCTGTGTTGGGTTTCCGCATTAGGTTATCTTTGATCGGAGGGGGTTCCTTCATATCAGACCTGATGAAATGTTTGTGGGAGAAGTGTGGGGTGGTGCAGAGGAGCATGACACCTTATTACCCGCAAGCCAATGGGCGTGTGGAAAGATTTAATGGTACCCTGAAGTCAATGCTCTAAGCGTTTGCTGAACAGCATGGGAGGGACTGGGAGAAATACCTTCCCCACCTGTTGTTTGCATACAGGGAGGTGCCCCAAGAGTCAATAGGCTTTTCCCCCTTCGAGCTCTTATATGGACGCCGGGTATGTGGGCCCCTAAACTTGATCCAGGAGGACTGGGAAGGCAAGCACACCAACCAGGGCACTCCCATAGTGGATTACGTCCTTAGGTTTAGGAAAAGGCTGAAGGAGCTTATGGGGACAGCCCAGAGCAACCTGACAGCTGCCCAACAGAAACAAAAAGTGTGGTATGACCGCAGAGCCAGATCTCGCTTGTACTCGGTGGGTCAGGAAGTCATGGTCCTTATTCCGGTCCAGAAAGACAAGCTGCAGACTCAGTGGGACGGACTGTACAAAGTAGTTAGGAAGGTAAATGATGTGAACTATATCATAGAGTTACCTGACAGAAGACAGACAGAAAGGATGTACCATGTCAACATGATGAAGCATATGCTAACAGGGCTGACATGGTGTTTGCAGTATGTAGTCCTTGGGAGGGGACATACAAAGGAGACCCCCTTCTGGACTTGCTGGAAGAAAGCAAGCAGGAGTCCTCTGCGGAGGCAGTTAAATTGTCTCCCCAGCTGGCCCCGGACAAGATCCAGGAAGTAAGGGAGGTTTTAGCAGACTTTGCCCCACTGTTTAGCACCAAGTCTGGACTAACCCCCTTATCGACGCATGATGTGGAGACAGGGACACAGACGCCCATATGGTGGACAGCATATCTGGTGTCAGAGGCTGTCCAAAAGGACATTAGGAGGAAGATGGAGGAGATGCTGGATTAAGGGGTAATCCAGAGATTCCACAGCCCCTGGGCCTCACCCGTAGTCATTGTGCCCAAGCCAGATGGCTCTACTCACTTCTGTGTGGACTATCGAGGGCTGAATGCAGTCACAAAGTCAGATGCCCACCCGATGCCCTGGACGGATGAACTCCTGGACAAGTTGGGAGGGGCGACATACCTTACGACTATTGACCTGACAAAGGAGTATTGGCAGGTAGAGTTAACTGACAGAGCTAGAGAGGTCAGCCTTCATCACTCCGATAGGCTTATCTGAATTTAAAGTAATGCCTTTCAGAATGAAGAACGCCCTGGCCACTTTCCAAAGGTTGGTGAACCAGGTGTTGAATGGTGCTGAGGAGTACGCCGTGGTGTACCTGGATGACATTGCCATCTTTAGTGCCAGCTTTGAGGAACACCTATCCCACCTTAGGGAAGTGCTGGGCAGGATACAGAGGGCCGGGCTCACAGTCAAAGCTAAGAAGTGCCAGGTGGCCATGGCTGAAGTGGCATACCTCGGGCACCTGGTAGGCCGGGGACAGTTCCGTTCTAACCAAGTAAAAATAGAGGTGATCAAGGCATGGCTCAGACCAGAAACACAGAAGCAGGTCAGAAGTTTTCTAGGGACAGCAGGTAACTATAGGAATTGTGTACCCAATTACAGTGCTCTTGCTGCTCCCCTGTCTGACCTGTTAAAGAAAAAGATGCCTAAGAAAAGTACCTGGCAACCAGCCTGTGAAAAAGCCTTTACCAGACTGAAGGAGGCACTGTGCGGTGCTCCTGTATTGACAAGTCCTGACTACAGCAGACCCTTTAAAGTCCAGACTGATGCCTCAGACATGGGTATTGGGGCAGTACTGAGTCAGACATCCAACCAAGGGAAAGATCACCCTGTAATGTACCTGAGTAAAAAGTTACTTCCCAGGGAGCAGGCTTACTCTACTGTAGAAAAAGAGTGTCTTGCCATTGTGTGGGCCCTAAAGAAGTTACAGCCATATTTATATGAACAGCATTTTGAGGTACAAACTGACCATAACCCCCTAGTTTGGCTTACCCAAATGGGAAAAACTAATGGTAGACTATAAAGATGGAGTCTTGCCTTGCAAGGGTATGTCATGATGATCTTACACGGGGCTGGAGCGACCAGTAAGAACACCGATGGCCTATCATGTCTATATGAGGAGTGAACTGACTTGGGAAGCTCATCCCATGCAGGGGATAGAGCCCCCAAATTTAGTCTAGGTGGAGAGGATTGTGACACTTGGCCAGCTGGTTATAATTGCTCTATGATATTTGTAATACAAAAATACAGTATGTGAGCCTGTGCTCATGGGTGACCCCCTCCCAACCAGATTTCAGTGAAATGACAGGATATATATTAAACCAGGAGATCTCTGTAATGTAATTAACTTCCTTAAGAAGTTGCATTTTATGGCTGTTTTATGACCTCCTGCCTCTGAAGTTGGGAAGCTAAATATACATTTTATTACAGGACAAGATATAACTTAGCTGATTCCTGTTGGCTATATTGGCACCTAAGTGACGTATGGCAAAGTTGTTAAAAAAAAAACATTGATGTTCCTTGGGAAAACAGGAATTAGCCCCCAGTTCAAATGAAAGGCTTGATTAAAGACTGTCATAACTTGGGAAATTAGTTTTTGCTAAAGTCACATTATTTAAAATATCTCCTGATAGGACATCCTGTTTGTATTTTTTTTTTATTCTAAAAGGAGGAGCTAGATGACTCACAGAAGGGGGCGTGGAGAGACACAGTTTAAACTAATACTGGTGTCTGATCTTTTTGATATTCCATCTTGGGACTGTAGAAAGACACAGCTCCCTGCTCTAACTTTAAAGGCACTTATAGAGGTAATACATTAGATAGAAAAAGTCTAACTGTATTGTGGTAGGAGTTTTGTTTTGTATTTTGCCCTTGTTCTTTTAAGTGACTGTATGCTCTTTAATATATTGTTCTGTGTTTACATTTTTCATATTTTTATCCATTTTTAGTAAACATATTATTTGAAAGACTGCCTGGGTGCGTCTTCAAAGTTCTTTTTGCATGTGATGTATATGTGGTTTAAGTTTGAAAGCTGTTCTGGAAAGCTTGATGATGTTACTAAACTGGGAAAAGGTAAGAATATACCTAAGGTCTTTAACAGAGTTTTAAAGGGTTCATTTTGGATACCTGATTAGATGCCCTTTGGCGAAAGATATACTGCATCCCCCCGAAGAGAATATTATCTGAGCCTGTACATTTGGGTACGCTATCATAAGGTTCACAGTTTGAATCCCCCCCAGAACTTGAGACCAAAGGTGATTCAGACCCACAAGCAGACAGGAGGGTTACCCTGTCTGTTACCTATTCACACTATTGCACTTGGAGGTTGGCACTGTGGGAGCAGAGGGCCTGACCTGCTGAGTGTGTTTGTGACAGTTACCATCAACTGTTTTCCACATAAATATTAGATATGTTTATTGTTATTAAAACCCCTAAGCTTACATTTCTCCAAATTAAAATGCATTTCCCACATGGCAGCCCAGTCAGTAATAGCACTGATATTGTCTTGTAGTCTGGTAATTTCTTCCTGTGTTGCACATATGCCTCCTCTTTTTGTGCCATCAGCATATTTAACTGACCAACAATTCAAACCTTGAGTTAGATTGACTATAAAAACATAAAAAATAAATGGGCCAAGAACTGACCCTGAGGAACCCCACTAGACACATTTCCCTGCTGAGAAGGACACCCATTGATCACCACCCTCTGGGTTCTGTTATTCAGCCAATTAGATAACCAGTTGACTAACCTAAGGTTAACACCTCTTAGTGTTAATTTTTTAATTATGGCATTGTATGGAACAAGGTCAAATGCCTTGCTAAGTTTTCCCATCTAACTGGTTGCTGATCTTTTCATAAAAACAAGGACAATTAGTGACATAAGATCTACCCTTAGTAAAGCTGTGTTGCTTATTATTAACATTTCCTAAGGAGGGGGATGATTTTATCTTTTATAATACCATCTATGAGTTTACAAATAATAGAAGTTAGGCTAATGGATCTATAGTTTTTCACATTCTGTTTGTCACCTTCTTAGGACTGCAGTGGGCATAGCCCTGCAGACCTCTTGCTACAGAAAAAGGACTCAGCACATTCTGTGTGACCGAACAACATGCTGGACATGGAGTACTGTTGCCTCTGTGTCCGTGGTGTCCCTGGAGCACTCTGCTCCTTGTCTTCAGGGGCACTGCACTATTTTTTTAAAATAGGGCGGTGTCCTGATCACGACAATGCAGGACTGGGCAACCCCAGTGTCACTTTTATGTTTGGGGGAGGTGCTGATAGGGAGGGTCGGATGGGGGGGGTATCTAATATTTAAATGAAAATAAGAATCCGTGGGCACGGCACACTCCACTGTTTCCAAGATAGTCACTGCAGTCTACTGTGCATGTGCTCTCTGGTGGCCATCTTCGAAACTGCAGCGTACGTCGTGACCGCTGATTCTTGTTTTCTTTTAAATATAGATTCCCTAACTCAACCCTCCCTCTGCACCACCCTGAAAACCTGCTGGTGACCTGGGGTGCTAATCCCCAGTGTCACGATCATCCGTGCATTTTTCTCCCCCACCTGACCCTCCCTCTCAGCACCCACCCCCCACTTCCCAGAAACATAACACTGACACTGGGGTGCCCAATCCCCAGTTTCATGATTGTGTGCATGCATGCTTTTTACTATATTATCCCCACCGACCTCCCCTCCTTTCCCATCCTCGACATAACACTGACATAGGGGGTACCCAATCCCCCAGTGTCACGAATGGGAATCATCTGTCTTTTTTTTTCCCTCTTAAACCTGAAAAAAAGAAAACTGTCCATCAATGACTTTTGCGGCCATTATTGCTCCCACCTAACTCTCCCACTCAGCCCCCACTCCACATCCTGCCAACCAAGCCTTTACTTACTCACTAGGAGGTCCAGCGCAGTAATCTTCTGTGGACCACAAACACATCTTCACTCTTCAAAGCCGGATCACAAACTGAGGAAACAGGTATGCCACTCAATGTATGTCAATGGGGTTTTGAACTCACAGCCATAACCTGACCATTTTTGCATATTTTGGCCCAGATTTTTCAACATGCCATCTTTGGGACCCAACATCATTAACAATGGCACTGCCATTAGGCAGATCTGTCCTGAAAGATGATTTAATGGTCTCTGCACAAAATTATCTTTCAGGCAGAAGTTGAAAATTCTCTCTGTTCTTGTTCATGAGGTTGGGTCATAAGAAGGCTATGTTGAAAATTTGGTGTAAAAATAGTAAAATAACAACCAAGTTATGAGACTAAGTTGAATTTTGCAAATGCAGGCTTGTAACTTTGGTAATTTCCAATATTTTCCCCTCAAATTCACAACATAGCCATATCTTTACAGCACCTCATGAGTGTGACAAATGTCATTTTTGAAATTCTGGCCAAAATGTTTTTTTATCCCAAAAGGTGATTTCGCAGTCCCTGGGCAAAATCGCCTTTCAGCCAGCATTTGGACATTTTCTCTGCTTTTGTTCATGAGGTAGGATCATAAGAAGACTATGTTGAAAATTTGGTGTAAAAATATTTAAAGAACACTGCAGCTGTGGGCCTATGTTGAATTTTGTGAATGTAGCCTCTTAACTGTCGTAATTTTCAATATTTTATCCCAAATTTTCATCATAGCCATTTCTTTACAGCATCTCATGAATGTGACAGCTGTTGTTTTTCAACTGCTACTCAAAATGTGTTTTTTGTGTCCTGAATCTTGATTTTGCAGTCCCTACACAAAATCACCTTCCGGCCAGGAGTTGAACATCTTCTCTGGCCTTTCTCATGAGGCAGGGTCCTAATAAGGCTATGTTACAAATTTGATGTACACAGGTTAAAAAACTAATGTTCCATATTTTTACCCCAACTTCCTTACCTGCAGCCCTATTGGCTCTGGCCAGAGTTTGTTTAAACAGTGGCATTACATTACCATCCTCCAATCCTTCAGGATTTCACCTGTATTTAGGCTGTTTTCACAGAGTAACTGGAGTAGATATAGGAGGTGTTTTGCCATGAGTTTAATCACACTTCCCGTTATCATGTCTGGGCCAGTGAGCAGTCTGCTTTAATGCCTTTAGTCCTATTATTGATCTTTTCTTCAGATATCATTATACATTCACTAGAGCATATGTCAAGTTTTGTGGGTGATTTTTGTTTTTTAGCATATATTTTAGTTATATCTACATCTTTATAGTTATGTACATATGAATTATTATTATATATAAGAGAAAGCAATATTAAAACATACCGAATTTCAGTCAATAGTACTGGGGGGGGCTATATTACACTTTGTAATATTTAAATTGGGTGTACACAGAACTATAGCTAAAATATTCAACCCTCTTGTAGGTTGTGATACACACTGACCCATCAAAAGTTGTTCACATGCAGACAAGAATTTGCTACTTGGGTCTGAGATAGCAGTGTGGTTTACCCAGTTAATGTCACCTAGATTTAGGTCTCCCATAAAGAGCACCTCCCCAGCCTCACAGGCAGTATCAATTTTGTTAATACTGTGTGTAGTTACCTCTAAAGTCGAATCTGGTGGGCGATAAAGCCCGATGACAAAAGAGTCAGGGAGTTAGAAAATATTTTTATCCAAGGAGTTTTGGTATCATTGATTTTTTTAATTTTTTATCTTTTTTTATTTTACTGTTAGTACTATCAATAGAGTTGAACACAGAGTTAATGAAGAGGGCAATCCCACCTCCTTTTTTAGTATTCCAGCTGTGAAAAACAAACCGTAGCTACATAATTTTTTTTCCCCCGTACATCATTTTCTGATCACTATGTCTCTGCAGTTCCAGTTACTGTATATCAGGCTAATCACTGGAAGCTAGGGCAATGAGCTCATCAGATTAATTACTTAGGCTTCTAGCACTGAGAAGGCAACCTTTGATGTTATTTTATTTCATTTTTTTTTGTTTGTTTACTTCCTTACCATCATGTATTTCTGGCTGTTTGAAGACAGACATTTTCTAACAGTTTCCCCCAAGCTGATTAGTTCAAACTCAATTTGCCTAGGGTAATATATGTTTAAAACAGTCTCCTAATACTTGTGTCCCCTTTGTATCATGTATGTATCATGGAGTGCTGGTTTGATGATAATGTCGGACCTGTCTTTACAGGTCTGATTCCACCAGATTACTCTGCGGTTCACCAACCTCATTTGAACAGGGGGGAGTGGCCATCATCTCAGGACCAGGCACAAAATGTACTGTATCTGCTTACCTGTAGTGACTGTAAGGTCCTTTGAGTTTATGGCAATTACATATACTGGAGCAGCAGAGGTAATTGTAGGATACTTTTGTTGCATCATCCTCCAGGAGCTAGTGGTGATTTGTGTATAAATTTACAGAACTGATGTCCTCAATGGTTTTGGAGTCTTCCTGACTCATAGCCCTAGGTGACTTCAACATCTCAGAAACAACACAGTCGATGCAAACGAGGACAGGGGTGTAGCAGTCAAAAACACATAAACATAGACTTTGACAGCAGATAAGGACAACCTGGCCCATCCAGTCTGCCCATTTCCCTACCTACTGGATAAGCTGCAGATCCTAGTTAACCAACAGCTTACTTCCTCCTACCCCCCACTAGTATTGCCTTTTGTCTGTCCCATGCATGCTTCAATTCTCCCACTGTTTCTGGCCCCATGACCTCCTCAGAAATGCCATTCCATGCATCCACCACCCTCTCCATGAAAACATACTTCCTCATGTTGCCCCTGAGCTGTCCCCCCTCTATCAGAAGCATCAAGACCAACTCACTGAGTGGTCTAAGCTGTTCTTTTGTTGACTTCAAAAGCTGGTTGGACATGCATTCCAGCCCCCTTGTTATGGGTTTCCTACAATTAAAGGAGTCTCTGGGATTCTGTCAGAACATGTCCACAACCACACACATGGCTGGCCATTTGCTAGACCTGATTTTCTACCTAGGACTGTCTTATGTCAACTATTGATTTAGCCTGTTTGATCTTTTTATTTTGAGTTGTGGTTTGGGATGTTCGCCTCTGGATCCCCCTCTAAAAAAAATGGTCCACCAACATATGTGGAACAATGTAAACTCACTCCACATGGCTCTTCCTTGTTGCCTTGTTGCACTGACACAGGTGGAGTTACCTGCATTATACAACTGTGGACTGTTTACATTAATTGTATGATAAGCTGTGTTGTTTTATACCTTGTATTGCTTGAATGTGTAACTGTTGTAAAAGACATACCCATAGGACATCACTGTAAATGAGCTCTGCTTGATGGTTTTATCCTAAATAAAATCAGTCAGTGTGGATCCAGATGTTTTCTGGTCTCAAGTGGACATTTCAGAGATGTTGACTGCTACCAGCAGGTAGTGCAGTATAGCAGTAGAGCCATATAACAGTGCCATCCTGGCTGTGGCTGACTTCCTGGTGCCAGTCTAGACCACTCACTGACTTGTCAAAGCACCTCACTCTGAACTAGCAAGGAACTATGTGAGCTAAAGAAGATTATACAGATGATGGAGCATATGTAGATAAGATGATGTTCTGTTGCTGACAAACTTTCCCTGGTGTTAATTTATCAGCAATACCAGAAGGCAATGACAGCTGTGAGAAAAACCTACTTAGGCATCACTGCAGCTGGGAAGAATAGATTCACTGCTCTCTTCAAACTGGTGGTTAATATTCTTAATCCACTCTGTTTCAGTACCATGGAGGAACTGCAGCAAAGGCATGTGAGCAGTCTGCTAATTTCAGATACATTCCCACTTGCTACTTGGAACGTCACCGCTAGCAACAAGATTTTGTTTGTAGCTAAAGTTTTGACATTTTGTATTACCACATAGGTGAATGTTTTCATCCAGCAGTCATAATTCACCACAGTTTCCACCACAACCCTAGAATGTAAGCATTTAGCCAGTGTCATCTTGGATCACAGAATGTAGCATGAGATTTTGGCATCTGGTGCCTGATGCAGGATTTCTAGAGGATTCAGAATTACAGTACTTATGAATTCAGTTTACTCATTAATGCTGTAATTTCACTTACTTTGGCTTTTGCAGCAGGAAGGGTCAGGACAGGAGAAGCAGGCAGGAAGTCACCTGAAGAGCGATCTTACAAGTCAGGGAGCAAAGCAGATGCATGTGACCTCAGTTGGCTCATCAGGGCAGACCAGGAAGCCCTGACTGGCTATAAGAACAGATGAAGCAAGTCAACTGAGCTAATTTTCAGCTTTGGTGATGGTAGACCAATGAACATATGAACATACGAACATACTAATTTGCCAGCAGATAAAGGCCTTGTGGTCTAACGAGTCTGCTGGAGTGTGCCGCTAGCAACCCTTATACTGCAGCTGCCCTCCCTTGACCCTCCCTCTTACCCTATCCCATCCTCTTGTGAAGCAATCCACTGTTCTTCAAGATACTACTTCTGCAGGCAACACGTTCCACCCAGACACCATTCTCTCCATAAAAAAGTGTCTTCTCATTTCCCTCCTGAACCTTCCCCCCAATCTGAAATCATGACCTCAAGTGTCCCTATCTCTCCCCCCCCCTTAACTTGAACAGTCCCTCCATGCCTGTCTGGTTTATTTGTTTCATGTACTTGAAGGTTTCAATCATATCCCCATCTCTCCTCTCCTCTCCTCTCCTCTAGTGAGTACATGTTCAGCTCCCTCAGTCTACTCACGTAGGGTATGTCCCCTAGTCCCTGGATCATCTTTGTTGCCCTGTGCTGCACCCCCTCCAGTAACGTAATGTCCCTCTTCAGGTATGGGAGCCAGTACTGCACGCAGTACTCCAGGTGTGGCCTAACTAGTGACCTATACAATGGCAGGATCACCTCCCCTCTCCTTGAAGATTAACCCCTGGCAAAACAACCCAGAATTTTGTTGGCCTTTGCAGCTGCCTTCCTGCAGTGTGCTGAGTTGTTCATTGAGCCTGTTATAATCACCCCCAGATCCTTCTCTTCTCCTCCTCTGTCATGGCTAGCTGACCCCCCCCCAAAAAAAAAAGCTGGTAGCTCATTCTCGTTTTTTTTTGCCCCAAAATGTAACACCTTGCACTTTCTGGCATTGAACCCCAACTGCCAGGTGTCCGACCAGGTCTCCAATTTTGACAGATCATCCTGCAACCCATGCCACCCTCCTAGGTCATCCACTACTGCTCCCATCTTGGTGTCATCTGCAAACAAACCACTCTTGCTCTTCATGCCCATTGAGATGTCTGATATGAACAACCCAAACAACACCGGTCCCAGCATTGAGCCCTGCGGTACTCCACTTGTCACTGCCCTTGGAGATGAGAGCTCCCCTCCCACCACCACCCTCTGCTGCCTTCCCTGTAACCAGTTTACTAACTATCCCACCATTTTTGCCCCTGCACCTGTACCTGCCAGCTTACCACCCAACCTCCCATCCAGTATGAGTCGAATGCCTTACTGAAGTCCAGAAACATGACATCCACTGCATGGCCCTTGTCCAACTGTCTAGTTACTCAGTCACAGTAATCCACCAGGTTTGTCTGACAGGATCTGCCCATGACAAACCCATGCTACCTAACATACTGCAGCCCACTGGTCTCCAGAAGGGACACCAGCATCTCCTTCAGGATTGTCTCCATCAGTTTTCCTATGATGGATGTTAGGCTTACTGGCCTGTAGTTTCCCAGTTCATCATTGGGACTGCTCTTATGTAGGGGTACCACGTGAGCCATCCTCCTGTCCTGAGGTACACTTCCTGAGACCAGGGAGGCATTGAACAGGTCTGTCAAGGGCCCTGCCAAGATTTCTGCCAGCTTTCTCAGTACCCTGGGGTGAATGCCATCTGGCCCCGGTGCCTTGTCCACCCTCAGTGCCCTCAGGCCCTCCAGTACCCTGCCTCTGTGATTCCCCCATCTGTCACCTCCCCCCCCCGAGCCTGATCTCTCACCCACTTGGTAGTGCCCTCCTTTTCTTCTCAGTAAACACTGAGCAGAAGTATTCATTAAGCACTTCTGCCTGCTCTGCCCCCTTTCCACCCACCCCATCCCTCTTAATCCTTAGTATTTTGTCCCTACAACTCCTTTTCTCCCTGATGCACCTGAAGAATTCATTCTCCCCCTTCTTGATGCCTTGCACCAGTCTGAGTTCCTTAGATGCCTTGGCTGCCCTTACTGCCTTCATCATCTCCTTCGATTCCTTCAGGTAATCCTCTCTGTCCTCCCCTCTCCCTGTTTTTTGAACCTCCTAAAGGCAGCTCTTTTATTTCTTACTTTCTCCATGACCCCCTTGCTCAACCAGCTGGGTTTCTTGGCCCTAGCTCTCTTACTCTGGACCCTGATGCAGGTTTTGGTTGCTCCTCAATCCCCAGTTTTATGACCTCCCACCTCTGGTTACTGTCCATATTAGTTTGGATTCTGGCTAGATACCCTTTAACAACCTCCCCATCCTCCCAAAGTTGGTCTTCCTGAAGTCCAACATTCTTGTACCTGTTTCTACTCCCTCCTTACCCATTTTCAATGTGAACCACACTGAGTGGTGGTCACTCCCTGCCAGCGGTTCTTCCACCCCCTGCTCCCTCACAAACTCCCCATTTGCCAGCACAAGGTCTAGGGTGTTCCCTAACCTGGTTGGCTCGCTGACCATTTGCATTAGGAAGCTATCCTGGAATGCAACCAGACGTATCTGCTCCCTTCTATTCGTGGTGGCTGGGGTACTCCAATCCACTCCCGGCAGGTTGAAGTCACCCACAATCACTATTCTACCCTTTCCACAGGCTCTTCTGATCTGTCCCACTAGTTCCCTGTCTAATTCCTCTGTCTGAGATGGTGGCCTGTACACTACTCCCATCCTGAGAGTACTATTCTTGGAATCCTGGATTTGCATCCATAACGACTCTGTACTACCTTCCTCCCCATCCTCACAAACACACTTCAGTCCTTTTCTCACATACAGTGCCATCCACCCCCCACCCACCTTCCCATTACCCTTTCTCTGCGCAGTATCTTATACCCTGGTACCGCCCAGGTCCAGTCCTGGTAATGGTGGCCCATGTTTCCGTGAAGGCTGCCATGTTCACCTCACCTTCTGCCATGAGAGCCTGTAACTCTACTGTTTTGTTCCCTAGGCTTCTAGCACTCAAGGTGACCACCCTCCACCCTTTTTCCTTCCCCCATCCCCCCTCCTACTCTACCTTCCTAGCATCCCCTCTAGTACTCCCTTTTTTCCCATCATTTCTGGCATGGGGGTAAGTTCATTTGGCTTCCCTTTCTGAGGATTTTGCATGCCTCCTGCCCACTTGCCACCTCCCAGTCCTAGATTAAATGCCCCTCTTTTGCTATGTAATCCACCATCCTCTGCTTCAATACCTTCTTGCCCTCCTCACTTAGGTGAAGTCTATCCTTACAGTTGAGATCCCTGTCCTCCCAGGTCCCTCCCCACTCACCCACCAGCCCATAACCTTAGGCAAACAATCATGTTAAGGCACTACAACTGCAATTTTACTTACTCTTTTTTTCAGCAGCAGGAGGGGTCAGGCCAGTAGGAATGGACATGAAGGGACCTCAGGTGCCATTTTAGGGTCAGAGAGCAAAGCAGACATGTGACCTCAGATGGCCAATCTGGGCAGACCAGGAAGCCCTTCAAGAGATTACAAAAGCCCCTTCATCCAATGTGTCCCATCACGCTCATGTCCTAAAAGGTGACTGAAAATGGAACAGGGGTGTAAGAGGTGAAGTGATTGGCATCTTAGGCATCTGCAGGAGACAGCAGAAATGCAGGGAACTCTGCTGGTCCAGTAAGGTAACGTACAGTACATGATTACTTGCTGCTGCCTGCATAGAAGGTACTGGAGGAGGGGTAATGGAAGGGAGTTAACAGTCCTTACAAACAGCAAGTGCCTGTTGTGTGGAAAAAGAGAAGACACTATATCTAGGGTAGGGGTACATAACTGTTAAGGAAATAAAGGAGAAGGAAGGAAGGAAAGGAGGGGGGATGAGGGGTGAAATATAAAAACAAAAAAGGGGTAAAATGAGGAAAAAAGGAGGAATCAAGAAACCCTATCTAGGGAAGTGTGACAAAGTAATTACCAGTAAAAGGTATTAACAGAAAAGGTCTAGAGCAACAGGAAGGGGGTAACAGAGGAAAGGCACAGCCAGTAATAGTGCAGAGTGAAACTTAAAGGCAATTATGGGAGTGGTGCAGTGTAATGGGTGTGTAGCTGCAATCTTCCAGGAGACTTTATAGAAACTGAGGTGCTGCCCCATCTGCATGCACCTCTCTGGGCTGAGACAGGTCATCACTGGTCTCCAAGCCGAGCTGTCTAGGATCCAGAGGGCCTCTTCCTCCATGCAGGGGCCACCAAGTCTACCACCATTGCCCCCGAGCATGCCTAGGAGGAGGAGGACTGACTAGGCTGTGGTGAGCTCTGGGAGAGTGGCTGTGGCAGGTCAGAGGCACATTCCTCAACCTGTGCCACTGCAAAATTAATTTGCCACTCTGACAGGACAGGACTGCCAGGAAGAAGCCACCCATGGTAATGGCCAGGGAGGATGTGGCAGTCCTCCACAGGGGAGGCCCCAAGGTATGAGTTTTTCTAGTTTAAAAGCGTATTTCTTTGGTCAAAAGACCATTACAAAATTTCATACGACACATACAAGTTAAATACATTTTAAAATATAGCATAGAAGTACATTACAGTTAAAATATCATCCTTAAAGTGCAAAAGTCATATATCAGTGTATTCATCTCATTTCATACATTTTTGTTCATATCCTAATCAGATTTTCGCAATCACTTTTAAATATTCAATCACTTTTTTTATAATATGCACATCTTCAGTTGTAAACATGATAGTTAGTAGCATGTCTTTGTCTTCAGTGCCAATTTCAGACCATGGTGGATACAACCAATGGGGTCTTTGCTTTGTGTATCTATTACATGAGAATATAACATGAGTTAAATTTTCAAGTTCCTTCTTGTCACTGTCACAGAGTTTAGTCTTCGGATCTACTGATTTAGAATAGCTTGCTTTGAGTACATTACTTGTGAATTGCTCCATTCTATATCTTGTGTATGTCTTTCTTAGAGTGCCATCTGTACATGCCTCCAGACAGAGTCCTATAACAATGCACATTATCATTTACAGACAGCCATGGTGTTATGTTTAGTTTAGCTATAGCATCTAGGTCTCTCAACTTACTATAATTTACTATTTTTTCAGTACAACAAGCCTTGTGTTTCATACTGGGCTTAACACCCTGGTAGATATAACCTTTTAAATATTTCAAATCATATTTGTCCAGCACCATGTTAATGTTACACCAAACTGATGTCCTACATTTAAAGTCATACCACCTGAACTTTTCAAGTAAGCATGTGTATGGTAGCTGGTTTGGGTTCATCCTAGTGATTTTTATCTAATAATTTAGAAGCCTGGCTTCAGATAGCAAGCAACAACAAACACCCGCACTACTCGAGCTAATTCCAAAAGCAGCTTTAATATGGAAAAAATTTACAAATACCGCCAAACATAGTGCAATGGTGCATCAGAATCAGGAGCAAATACCTCTATTGGTTTTGCATTCAAATATGCGTCATCAGGAAGCTAGCAAATTACATAACTGGAACCCTTTTATACACAAGTCCAAGGACTCTTTAAAGCAACAGTGCAATCAACACCCGGTGCTTAAACACACAGACTTCACCTTTTCCATATTTCTCTGTAGTGGTCTGTTGCCTTGAAATAATGAATATAATGTCATGTCTTTACTTGAATGACCTGTTTTGCCTGAATTTGACTGATTCATCTGTTTTTAATGTTTTATGGAATTCCTTTCACTATTTAATGTTATGCATCTGTGTTGATTGCACTGTCGCTTTAAGAGTCCTTGCACTTTGTTTGGCAGTATTTATACATTTTTTCCATATTAAAGCTACTTTTGGATTTGCTCCAAGTGATGTGGGTGTTTGTTATTGCTTGCTTCTTTGCACTTCCGCACACTCCACGGCCTGGTGAGCTGTTTTGCCAGTCCTGGCTTCAGACAGAGCTGCCAAACTGGATGACCCTAGTTCAGCTCTTATTAAGGCTGCCAGAGTTGATCTACCAAGATCCAAAGCAGTTTGTTACAGTTTCTTCAAGGCTACTTCCAGGGAGCTCATTTTTCCATAACCTCAGTTTGGTACAAGGCCTGTGGATAAAATTTTGTCTCAGCTGCCTTAATTAATGGAGCAATTGTATTTCCACCATACTGGGAGTTAAACCTGTTTAGGGTTCCAGAGGTCTGTTTCAGTTTGATTAACTGGGCTTTAGTATGTTGTTCCAGCTACCATCATTAGATAGTGTTAGACCCAGATACACAGTTTTGTACTGTTTTTAAACTAAGGTAGGAGTTAGAGGACCCCAGCAGAGGAACAATCAACTTCTGGTGAAGAACTCAACTGTTAGGGGGTTAGATTTAGAAAGAGAAAGAGAGAGGAAGAGGGAGGTAAGGTGCCTACCTTGTGCAACGGCTCGGAGAAATGGGCAGTGGATCCTAAGGATTGCTAGGATTATTACCAGACTATACTCAGTTTGACCCCCTTTGAAGACTCGCGAGAGTCGAGGTGCTAGGGATGTTTGTTGACCTGCAGAAGTTCTTTTATTTATGTGTTTATTTATTTATTTATTTATTTAAACATCAGTTTAGAAACCTTTGAGCCAGAGGCTCATTTACAAAGGTACCTCGTCACACAGAGGACATAAGAACAATAGTACAACGGACAACAGCAATTACACGAAAAAGATACAATTCAGTTACAATTTTGTTACAGTAGAACTCATAACCCATGAACAGAATAGCCTAGGGTGCAAAGAACTAGGGGTTGGGGGTGCAGGTAGAGGAAGCAGGGGAGAGTGACAGGGGAGGAGGATTAATTAAGGAGGGAAGGGGGGGTGGTGGGAGCCACTCAGTGAGCATTGTCAGCAGTGCGTATATATATTTTTTTTTTTATAGGTTAGCGGCAGTTGCATTTGCGTGAGGCAAGTAGGAAGTTTCTGAGCCTGGGCTTAAAGCAAGCTAAGATCTGTGAGTTTGAGACACTGGCAGGGAGGGAGTTATACCAGTGGGGTGCATGGTAGAGGAACGCCCTCTGCCCTTGAGAGGTCCTGGCTCGCGGAATGACTAGGGTTGCTCTTGAGGAGCTGCGGGTGTTTAGGGTCGGTACAGATCAGCGAATTGTGTTGGATAGGCCTATGGGGGATAGGCCCTGCAGGGCTTTAAATGTGAGCTGGCAGGTCTGATACATGAGACGCTCGTCCAGGTTGAGTAGGGTAGCCAGGGTGTACAGCTCACATGTGTGAGTGAGTCTGGAGGCACCGGTGATAAGTCTACAGGCCTTGTTGAGTGTAAGGCGAACCTTGTTGAGGGCAGTCTGGTCTGCTGAACCATAGACTGGAAGGCCATAGTCACTGGTTATTTAACCAGTTTGTTTTTTACTGTGGAGACATTATTTCGAATAAACTGTGGAGTATTTGCACTTTAAGATACTCATTTGTGGGCTGCCTCTGTCTTCACTAACAAGTCTTTACATTCCAGTGCTCGAGGTTCAACTGCGCTCTCTTTTTTGGATTTTGTTGTTATTTTGGGTTTGCCTCCCTTCTTTGAGAGCTGCACGGTTGTATCTTGGACCGTTTAGTTCGTAGTGTGTACCTTCAAGGATTACTATACTCAGTTTAGGAAGGATAGGAAGGGGAGGAAGGGAGGAGGGTTGGTACTGTATGTAAGGAGCTTTGATGGGAGGGAAGTGGACACTAATCCTTTCTCTGAGGAGAGAGACAGTCTGGAAAATACTCACTAACCTGAAGGTGGACAAAGCTATGGGGCCAGATGGGGTGCACCCAAGAGTGCTGAGGGAGCTCAGGCAGGTACTAGCTCCACCTCTGACAGACCTATTTAACAGATCATGGAGTTAGACATCACTGGAGACCAGAGTGGTTCTAGAGGACTGGAGAAGTGCAGATGTAGTCCCAGTTCACATAAGTGGTAGCAGGGCAGCGGTGGGCAATTATAGTTCTGTCAGCCTGACATCAATGGTGGATAAGTTAATGGAAATACTACTAAGGGAAAGAGCTGTGGAATATCTGGAATCCAGCAGGTTACAGGATCCGAGGCAGCATGGATTCACAAGGAGAATATCATGCCAAACAAATCTGATAGACTTCTTGACTGGGTGACCAAGGAGTCAGGTCAGGTTGGAGCGGTGGATGTGGCCTACCTGGATTTCAGCAAGGCCTTCGATACTGTTCCACATAGGAGACTGGCAAGCAAGCTGGGTAGCTGGGTTTGGGTAACAAGGTGGTAACCTGGGTAAGAAACTAGTTAGGGGACAGGAGACAGAGGACGGTAGTAAATGAAGTTCGCGACGAGAAAGGGAGGATAACCAGTGGGATACCTCAGGGTTTAGTGTATGGACTGGTCCTCTTTAATGTCTTTGTTAGTGAAATAGCAGAGGAGCTGGAAGGGAATATCTGTCTGTCTGCAGATAACACCACTATCTTCAACAGGGATGACACTCCGGGAGGGGTGGTGGAAAGGATAGGCAGAAATCTGAGAAAACTGGAGGAGTGGTCAAAGATATGGAAGTTTGTTATTAATGCAAAAAAGTACAAAATAATGCACTTAAGCCATAGAAACCCTAGGGTGGAATACAAAATGAGTGGAGTGATATTGATAATGACCAAGCAGGAAAGAGAGCTGAGGCAATCATATTGGATGACCTAAAGGTGGCTAGGCACTGTAACAAGGTAGATGGGAGGGCTAGTTAGATGCTGGAGTGTATAGGAAGGAGTATTACTGGCAGAAAAAGAGAGATGGTGTTGCCTCTTTATAGAGCACTAGAAAAATCCCATCTTGAGTACTGTGTCCAGTTCTGGAGGTCACATCTCAGGAAGGACATAGAGTTGAGATGATCCAGAGGAGGGTTACCAAAATGGTGCAGAGTCTGCATCAAATGCCCTATGAGGAAAGGCTAAAGGAGGTCAATATGTACACCATGGAGGAGAGGAGGGAGAGAAGGGAGATGATAGAAAACTTTAAATATCACAGGGGGTTAATAAGGTACAGGAGGGGAGTATTTTTCAGAGAAAAAGGTGCTCCAGAGCAAGGGGACATGCTATGAAACTGAAGGGAGGTAGGTTCAGGAGAGATGCGAGGAAATATTATTCATAGAAAGAGTGGTGGATTCCAGGAACAGCCTTCCAGCTGAGGTAGTGGGGGTAAAAACAGTGGTGGGGTACAAAAATGCCCGGGATAGGCACAAAGGATTTGTAGGGGTAAGGAAGGAGGGAAGAGACACCACCATAGATCAAGTAGGTCTATGACAAAAATTAAGGCAGAAAAAAGAAAAAGAAAAAATAATAATCAAATTGGGCAGACTGGGTGGGCCAAGCAGCCTATATCTGCTGTCAAATTCTATGTTTCTATGTAAGAGAGGGTATTGAAGCTATGGAAAAATAGGGAAATTGAGGGGGAATGAAGTGGTTTAGGGTGCTGTGGGTCACACCAGAGGCACAAGCTGGAGCCACTATTCACATTAGCATGATCTAAAGCTCACCAACACAGGAGGAGGATCTGCATAAAGCACTAGAAGCCATTAACACAATGGCAGAAAAAGGAGAGGTGCTGCTGGCAGGGGACTTCAAGTTAGTGGATGCAAACTTCTGCTGAAGGCAGTACAGCATAGTGGTTAAGAGCACTGAGCTGCAAACCTGGAGAACCAGGTTAAAATCCCACAGTCACCACCTGCATACTGTGTGATCATGAGCAAGCTGCTTAACTTCCATGTGCTCCTAGTACGCACCTGGAAACAAGCCTCAGCCTTTGCTTAATACGTCTTTCCTGGTCAAAGATTGTAAAATAAAAAATAGATTGGAGCCTGCTAGCTATAGCCTCAGCTAGAAGCAGTGACATCCTAGACTCCATGCAGAGAGGCGTTTCTCAGGAACTAGTTAGGAAGCTCACCTGTGGTGGGAGTTAGGAAGCCCAATTGTGATGGGGCAAAACTGGACCTGGTGCTAACAAACAGGGACAGTATTGCAGATGTCAATGTCGGAGGCCACTTGGGGACCAGTGATCACTCTACAGGACAGGAGAAAAAGAGACCACTATACAGTAGTTCTCAAGGGAAGTGGCTGAAAAGGTAAAGGCTAAAAAGGTAGCATTCAGGAGGTACAAAGAGACGCAATGGGAAGAGAATATGTAGGTGTATCACGAGAAGCAGAAGAAAGTAGTGAAAGCAGTGAGGAGCACAAAGGTTCAAACTGATGAATGGATACCCCAAGGGCTAACAGAAGGGGACAAGACCTTTTTTTGATACATATGTGAAAAGAGAAAGACTAGGGGAGGGATTATGAGGTTAAGACAGGCAGCAGAACTGTGCAGAGGAGGATCAGGAAAAAACTGATACTTTTGTATAGCATTTACAGAGGAAGGGAAAGGAGATGGACCACATAAAAGCCACAGAATGGGGGGGGGGGGGAGAGAAGAGAAGAGAAGAGGGTCCTGAAAGGACTTCCAAGTCTGAAAGTGGATGAAGTCTTAAGGCCGGACAGAGTACACCAGAAGGTGTAGAAGGGAGCTCAGGTTGGTACTGGCTGCACCTCTGACAGCACTATTCAACAACTCACTGGAAACAGGAGTGGTTCAAGAAGACTGGAGAAGGGCAAATGTAGTCCCACTTCATAAAAAGAGGTAGCAGGGTGGAGGCTGACAACAATAGGCCAGTCAGTCTGACATCACTGGTGGGGATGTTTATGAAGTCACTGCTAAAGAAAAGAAATGTGGAGTAACTTGAATCCAGTGTGATACAAGACTCAAGGCAGCACAGGGTTTTATTTAACTCTAAAAATTGATTAACGTTTTGCTCGTAAATGTTCTAAAACATTGTGAAAATGTATAGCACTTGCCTCACTGTGTTTAACAAACATAACACTTCTAGAAAACATATATAAATGCTGTACAGTTAGTATTGTCTCAAAAAAAAAACTGCTAATCAATTATTTAAAACCCTGCAGCACAGATTCACGTGGGTGGGAGAGGTCATGTCAGACAAACCTGATAGATTTCTTTTACTGTGTGACCAGTTAAATAGATCAGGATGAGGTGGTGGATGTGACCTAATTATCATTTAGCAAGGCCTTCAACACCGTACCACACAGAAGCCTCATATGGAAACTGGGCAGCTTAGGAGTAGGTACTAAGGTGGATAACTGGGTAAGAAATTGGTTAATGGATAGATGGCTGAGGGTGGTGGTAAACAGAATTCATTTGGAGGAAGGGAGGGTGGCCAGCAGGGTACTGCAGGACTCAGTACTGGGACCAGTCCTCTTTAGTGTCTTTATAAGTGACACTGCAAATGAGCAGGAAGGTAAGCCTCTTTGCAGATGACACCAAAATATGCAACAGGGTGGACACTCCAGAGGGGGTGTAAAAAATGTGCAGAGACCTTAGAAAACATGAGAAGTGGTCAAGGGTCTATCAGATGAGTTTCAATGAGAAAAAGTGCAAAATTAGGCATCTAGGACACAAAAACCCAGAGGCGGTGTATAAAATAGGGGAATAATTACTGATGATCCCCAAACAGGAAAGGGACATTGGAGTAATCATATCTGATAATCTCAAGCTATCAAGGCAGTAGGTAGGGCCAGTGGGATGCGTGGTGCATTAGGAAGGGGTATCACCAGCAGAATGCGGGAGGTAGTTTTGCCTATGTATAGATCATTGGTGAGACCCCACCTAGAGTACTGAAGTCCAGCTCTGGAGACCACATCTCAGGAAAGACATAGACAGAGTGGAGGCTGTCAAGAGGAAGGTAGCTAAAATGGTGCTGGGGCTGCATCAAACACCCTATGAGGAGCAACAGAGGGACCGCAATATGTGCACCCTGGAAGAGAGGGGGGCATGATAGAGGCCTATAAATAACTCACCAGGGTGAAAAAGGTATAGGAGGGAAGGATTTTTCAGAGGAGAAGGTGCATGAGAACAAGGGGGCATACAATGCAGCTGGAAGGGGGAGAAATCTACCCGAGACATGTGAGGAAGCATTTGTTCACTGAAAGTGGTGGATGCTTGGAACAGTCTGTCAGAGGAGACAGTGGGTGAAAACAGTGGTGGGCTTTAAGCATGCATGAGATAGATAAAAGGGAATCTCAGCTGGGAAGCAGGGGGGTGGAGGGAGGTGGAGATTGAGTAGGGCTTACGGTGACAGTATAGGCAGAAACAAATGGACAGACTGGGTAGGCCAAGCAGTCCTTATCTGCTGTTAGATTTTATGTTTCTATGTACTGGGTAGCCATAGATTGGTGCTGAGGAGTGTTCTGGAATTTACCATAACCACAGTTGCTAGCCTTTCTAAAATTCTAGCGGGAATGTAGATTGATTACAATTATGCTACACTAGAGTGCGCTAGATTTTTGATTCCTAGGTGAATCATAATGTCCAGCTTCTCCCCTCTACCCTGGTCAGACTCTCTAGCCATAGAACTACCTTCACAGATGTTACCCCTAGGAGGGTGGATTTTTCACCTAGTGTTGCACTACTCAACAGCCTTCTTGTTCTTCTACGGAGTCTCCCATTACTATCACTTTTTTTTTGCCCTTTTTGCCAGATAATTGTTGTAAAAATGAGTTGAAAACTTATAAACGGGTAAGGATATTAAGATGTAGCTAGGAGGCCCTCCCACATGACCACAGCTGAAGAGAGCAAAAGGAAAGTATAGCAAAAAAAATTACAAAATAAAATGCTCATATTAAAGATGTTTTTAAATAATATTTGTGGGTTTAACTAACTCTGGCACCCCTGTCAAAGCATACAATCAGATTTCTGTGGTGTGCGTGTGTGTGTGTGTGTGTGTGTGTGTGTGTGTAACTGTGAGCCCAAAAGGTGTTTGTGCCAAGCCAACACTCAGTTAAAGAACCAATTGTTTGGTTGTCAGATTCAAATACTACATTTACTCATTAAAACTTCTTGGTGCAGCACCACCACAAAGAACACCAAACATTTTGCAGCCTCCATTCATGCTCTTTCTGAAGGAGTGAAAAAATAAATAAGCAGCATGCTCAAAATGTCAGATAGCAAGTGGCCGAGGTGGTGTGAGGTGGGGTTGTGTTATCTGCCATTGTTTCAGTGTGGCACCAACTGTACAATAAGGGGGACCAGGGAGTGGGTCGCTGGTGCCTTGGATGGGTTGTGGGGACCACTACCACCAATGGAGGGTTGCCTGGGGCTGCAAACATGGCTATGTCACTGAAGCAGTGTCAGGGCTTTGTTGGGGGGGCCGATTTGACACAGGGGATGCATGGCTATGGTGGGCTAGCTGTGGCTGTGTGTGTGGGGGGGTTGTGACACACTGGGGTGGTGTGGGGTGGGGCTTTATATGCACGGGATGGGGATCAGGTGGGGAAGGGACCACTGGACACCAGGGAATTAATAGTACAGTACGGAAACGGGTGTCAGGAGGGGGGAGGGATCACTGGACATCAGGGATTTCACCTACATCTGCTGGGACTGGGATTGAAGTGGGAGCGTCACTAGACACTGGGGCCTACTGTGTTGGGGGGGGGTGCTGACACACTACCTCCAGCAACTGCTAGGGTTTATTCAGGGTAGCTGCACTGGATTAAGAGTAGGATTCTGTTGGTGGTATTTCCTTTGCTCATGGTGACCATACAAAGCGCTCTTGCACAGAGCAAAGTCACTGAATATCAGATTGTGCTGATATTCAGGTCTCTGCCCCCCAGTCTACATAGTTCTGCCTTGTGCATCCCTCCACTTTTTGCCCCAGTGTAAGCCCAGTATGCAAGGGCAAAAAGGGCTGTTAACTATGGGACTTCGGCACAAAACCCAGTTTGCGAGGGTAAACTGGGTTTTGCACCAGGGCAGTCTTTTGAATATCTGGCCCCTGCAGTTCTTGCAGCTCAATAACTGTCTCACTTGCTTTTATGATATTGTTTAGTAACCCTGACTATTTGTCAATCCCTTTCTTTGAGGATCAAAAAACTGTAGTGCTGAACAATACTAAGCAAAACAAATTACATTGTAGTGCACCATATAGATTAAACGTAGAGAAATGTAGATTACTTGAAACAGAAATATGCATAATGATTGGAAACATTCTTTCATGAGAAAAGACATCATTGTAAAGAGTAGCGCTAAGTGTTGAAGCATATTTTTTGTCATCAATAGAGTGGCTAAGCTATTCCATGACCTTGCCTATTATTGAAATACAAAACAATCATAAAACTACACTTGTACTGACTTAAACACATTTTCTCTGGATTTTAATGATTCTGAAAACAAGAACTAATTAAAGTCAAACTAAGATGCCAAAGAAACCTAGACGGCTGTATGCGAACAAACCAAATAACTCATTTTAAAGCCTTTATAAGAATTTTGTTATTGAAACCATTTTATCAGATCTGCTATTAGAAAAAAATAACTACAGATAAACAAACCATGGGAGTTTCTGCTCTATTGTCAAACAATAACGGTCTAACAAAGACTTTAAATGGTCCATGGACATCCAAAATAATAGATAAAATGCCAAATAATAAAGAAATGCAACCACTGAAGTAAGATACCCATTAAAACTGCCAAGCATGTTAATGGTGAAAATTTGCCTTCAGATTTTTATTCTGTTTCAGATTGCCTCTTATCTTCTATCTTGTAAGATAACTCTTTCCCCATTTTGAGCCTGCTTTAGCACTTTTTGACATCTGAAGTAATATAAGGAGCATTCCTTCTTGTAATATAGGTCTCATCAGTTCTCTCTGCTGTTTTTGAACACCCGTTGTTATAAATCACTTTTCTTGTGACTAAAATGAAAAAGCATGCTGACAACACTACTCCTTGACTTTAAGGGAAGCACGTACACAGAAATCACTTAGAATTAATAGATAAAATGTGAGCAATGCACAACCATGTTTCCACGGCAAATTATAGGTCTATGTTTCTATCAAGGTCAAAGGGAGAGGAGAGGTGGATGGAAGTCCATTTTCAGAGACAAGAGTCCTGAATGGACTCACAGCCCTGAGGATGGATAGGGCTATGGGACAAAATGGGATACACCCCAGGGTACTGGAAGAACTCAGGAAAGTGCTAGCTGCCCCACAAAGAGCCTTGTTCAACAGCTCACTGGAAACAGATGTGATTCTGAAGAACTGGAGAAGGGCTGATGTGGTCCCTCTACATAAGCTCGGTAGCGGGGGGGGGGGGGTAGGCTAGCAATTATAGGCCAAGCAGTTTAACTTCAGTGGTGGGGAAATTAATCTTTAAATTTGACAGCCGGCACCTCACTGAGGGGACTTGAAGACTCGGACAGAAATTCAATGTCCATATCGATCAGTTAAACAAGTGAAGGAAGAGCAGCCACTGGCAACCCTCACATCGCAAGGCTCACCAACTACCCCTCCCTCAGCATCAGCTGCCACAGTGCCTAGATACCACAAAGATACCAACAGCAGTGATAGTAAAGGCACTGGTCAGCCTGATCAACTAGGGAGAGACATAAAGTGATTAAGACACACAAAGTTTGGATCAGAACAAGGAAATGGCACACAACAAAAGGACTACTGGGGTGGAAGGCTATATGCATCAGTACTTGTGGTCTACCAAACAAAATCCTTGAATTCACAGCCTTGGTGGCAGAGGCACAACTGGACTGGGTAGCAGTTAGAGAAACTTGGTTCACAAACCAACCACGCCTGGGATGCTACTATCCCAGGTTACACAATCTTCAGGAAAGACTGGGAGGGAAAGAAAGGGGGGGGAGTGGTTTTGTATGTAAGGGAGGGAATCTGTGCAACAGAGATCCAGGGGAAGCACAGTAAAGCAGAGGTCCTATGAGTCACCCTGGAAGTAACAAGTCGACCACGGGAGTGCCCCACTGGGAGAACAGGTGATTGACAACCTCCTGGTGAAGAGATCACTCATGAGACGCATTGCCCACTTGGCTGAGGACATCTGCCAGCTGGTTGGAGGCACCGGCCATATGGATCACTACAAGATTGGCATCCAGCCAGTATATGAGGGACCAGGTGTGGAGAGCTACCCGGCACAATGGGAGGGAATACATCCCTCCCTGCTTCTGGAAGTAGTACATGGTGGTTGTGTTGTCCATCTGGACCTGAATGACCTGACTCCACACAACTGGAGCAAAGGCTGTCAGAGGTAGATGCACTGCACAGAACTCAAACAGGTTGATGTGACATCGGGACTCCTTGAGGGTCCAGAGTCTTGTTGGTCCTATGGTCCCCCAGGTGGGCTCCCCATCCCATCAGAGAGGCATCAGTCATGAGGGTGACCTTTGGCTCTGAGCGGACGAATGGGACTCCTTTCTGCAGATGTTCTGGAATGAGCTACCACTGGATGGCATCCCACATTAGCTGCGTCACCAAAACCAGCTGGTTGAGGTGACCGAGGCACTGAGACCACTGACAGGCCAGCTCCCACTGCAGGGGGTGCATCTGTCAGTGGGCCCACCAGATCATGCTGGTGCAGAACGCCATGTACCCTAGCAGTTGCAGGCAGTCATAGACAAGGCATGACTGCCCAACCTGAAATAAATGGACAAAGGAGGTAAGATCCTCCCGAGAGTCGGGTCTTGGCCAGAAGGAAGTCAAGCTCTGCGCCGATGAAAATGGATGACCTATGAGGGGCTGAGTTCTGACTTGGCCAGGATACCTAGGAGGTCCAAGGCCAAGTAGGTCTGAAAGGTCAGACCTCTGGATTGCTCCATCTCCACCCTGGAGGAACCAGTGATTAGCCAGTCATCCAGGTAAGGGTACACTGAGACACCCCAGCACCACAAGAATGATACCACTACTGCTATGCACTTAGTGAAGACCCTGGTGGCTGAGGAAAGGCCAAAAGACATGGCCTGGAACTCGTAAAGTATCCCTTTCAAATGGAACTGCAGGAACCACCAGTTGGACTGATGGATCAAGATATGGAAGAAGGCATCCTGAAGATCCAGAGAGCAGAACCATATGTCATGTCCCGCTCTAAGGATGGAATTATCTGATTCAGAGTGACCATCCAGAATTTGCGCTGCAGCAAAAACTGAGGTCATGAAGATCCAGTATGAGGTGCCAGCCCCCCATCCATTTCGGAACCAGAAGTATCTGGAGATGAATCCTGGACCAGCTACAGAGTACGGGCCATGGGCCACAACTTCCTTTTGAAGAAGTTGGGCAATGTCCTCCAGAAGGGTGGACAACAAATCCACAGGAACAATATTTTTCCATGGGGCATGGGCTCAGCTGGGTTGGAGAGCCTTGAATTCTAGAGGCAAATCATGACCCACCACTTCGAGCACCCATTTGTCTGAAGTCATGATGCACCAGGCAGGAAAAAATGGTGGAGCTGGCACCCACGGGAGGTCCCAGGCAGGACTGTATGGATGGAAGAATGACACCCCCAACCTGTCACTGGGCAGGTTTGGAGGGGGCTCCAGAGCTGGCTGCCAAGGGAGCCCAGCTCCCTGGCCTCTGGATTTCTTAGGGCCAGAGGAGGCTGTCTTAGATTTCATTTACCAGGCCTGATGTTGCCCCGCTGGAGACTGCAGTGATCTGGATTGAAGCACCAAGTTAGGCCGGAAACTGAAAGAGCTTCTTCCATTGTTTCTGGCCCTTAACTTCCTTCTGGGAGGATGTGATGGAGTCCTGAGTAATGCTGGACTTCTCAATGCATGTGAGACGATCACTGACACCAAGCCCGAACAGGTTGGTACTTAGGAAGGGGACCTCCACCAACTTGTGCTGGGTATCGGCTGTAAAGGTCAAGATCCTCAGCCATGTCATGCACCTCGTGGCCACCAAGGTGGTCATGGACCTGGCATGCACAGGAGTCACCAATGTCCAGGGCCGTTTGGAGCTGTTTGGCCACAGCGGGTCCTTGACCAGCTTAACTGTGAGCTGTAAACCAGCAGGAAGGCAGGGAATAGCCTGATCAACTGTTCCCAGGACAGCATGGGAAAAGTTGGTCATCAAGATGGCTGAACTGGCCTGCCAAAGGCCCAGGGACAAAGTGGCATAAACCTTCTTCACCACATGGTCTAACTTTTGAACTCCTTCTCTGGAAGTTTGTCAGTGTCCCCAACTTTGCCCCCGCATCAAAACACTGAGTCAGCGACCAAACCTTCAGTTGAAGGATGGTTGGTGAACCCAGGCAAAGACCCGGTAGTGACTGCATACTTACAGACCATATGGGTCGAGTGGGCCAGACAGGGGGCAGGGTACTACCACAACTCCAGAGCAGGACCACGAATGGCATTCACTAAAGGAAAGGCAACCCCAGGGGAGTCATCGTCACTCTCCAAAATCTCAGTTAACAGGTACTTAGCCCACTTCTGTACCTGTTCCAGCAGGATCCCCATAGAATCTGAAATTACTCAGAGCAGAGCCCCAAAGGAAGGTGGCCCTTGCTCCAAAGAGAGCCCCCTTGAAGGATTCCCGGTCAAAGGATGGGGTCTGAAGGGAGTGCATGGAGCAGTCATCTGAGTCTGAGGACTCCTCAAACATCACCCACGACTCAGATTCCCCACTGACAATCCATGGCTCATCTGAGCAGGAAATCTGCACCAAGAGCCTACTGGGAAGTCCAGAAGCAGGGCACACAGCCATGGAGATGGCCCCATGCAAGGGATGTAGAGACAGCGGCTCCACCTGAATGGGTGAGGAAGCTGAAGTCAGCTCAGCTGGGGGAATCAGCACAGGCCATGGCACCAGTGACCGGGGGAGTGCCAGGGCCTGCTGTGGAGCATAGCCATGGCCAAGAATCGACTGCTGCCAGACAAGCTCCTCATATCAGCACCAGAATTTACAGTGGAGCCGTTCCTCACCTGAAGACATGAATGAGGAGCGTCAACAGTGCCTTTTGGCCAACAGTCAAGAGTAGGAATGTTGAGAGTCCTGAGACCTCAGCCGAGAGCCTGACTGGGACCTCGACTATGACCTTGACTGACAATGGACCGTTCCTTAGGGAGGAGAGACGGGGGAAGGCGTAGCATGCAGAGGAAGCCCTGAAGGGTCAATCCCCTGTTCGGAGACAGCTGGATTGATCAGCTTATCTGGCCCCTCTTGCGAAAGGGTCATAAGGACCAGAGTCCTTGATGGAAATCATTCCCACCATCCTACAACAACAGGTCGACCAGGTCAAGAAAGATCTCAGCCAGCTGTTCAACCCAGGTCTTGGCCTTCAAGACAGACAGGGATACTGTGGGGCCAGTGACCTGGACTGCAACTGTGGAAGAGTCGGCCAAATCCAATGGCTCAACAGTCATCAAGCCAGGACTAGAAGCACAGGAATGGGAGGAGTGAGCCTGTTCCTGATCCCACAACTTGCAAAAAGAATTCTTGGATTTGGAGTATAGCAAAACTTTGGACCCTTAGAAAGGGCCCTCCCTGACAGTAGGTAGGGATGGCACAAGTTCCTGAATGCCCCAGTAAATGAAGAGCCCAAGCTCACCAGAACAAAGGCAGACAAAGCAGCACCCAAACTGCCAAGGGCTGTGACCTCCTCAAAGGCTGCAAATTGCACAGCTGAACCAGCTGCAGCAGAAACAGTCTTGTGGGCATCCTTGGACCTAATGGGCAGGTTCCGTTGGTCCAGGTGGCCCAAGAGGAGGCAGGCATAATGGTCCTCCAATGTGGAGGGCTGAAAGAACCAGCACAGGCTGCAAGCCTGCAGATCATATTGGGCCCCCAAGCAGTAGACACATGCAGAGTGCAGGTCAGTGCTCAACATCTTCTGGGAGCATGCCATGTATGGTTTAAATCCAGGACCCAATTTGGGTTCTTCAGAATCCATGTAGAAATGGAGAAAGGTTAAAAAAAAAAAAAAAAAAGGTAGAAGTTGAACGGCTTAAAGACTGGAAAAATTTTTTAGGCCTACACCTAATGCAGAGCTGCGAAGGAGGGAACCTGATGCTTCCAGCGGAAAGGAAGATCTGATGACATGGGGCAGTGCCAAGGGGGATACCACTCGGGTGGGTGGGAGGAGCTAGCTTGAAGACCTTCCAGCAAGTCTTAAAGAAAAAGGGAGTACAATGAGAACTGTGGATAGTGCACCATATCCACGTCCCTAGACAAGTATGTTTACTGGTAACCAAGAAAGAGTACAAATGCAAACAAAGTGCAGCAGTGAAATAACCCCCCCCCAAAGAATTCACCAGCACTTCAAGATGATGCCTCTTCCTTAACAGCAGAGTCCAGCTTTGCATTCCCACCTCAAATAGTGAGTTAACTGCCTATGTGAATGTGAGAGAGGGTTCCACTGGACACTGTGACAGGGTGGAATAGGACCATGTCCCATTTGTTATGGAGAAAGTGTTTAAATACAAGGATCTTTCATTTTCTGTCTCTTCTCTGTCTGATTGCAGAACCAAATTTTCCTGTGAGACTTCAGACTTGATCAACCTGACAGGCTCGCAGTTCTTTGCCTCTCTCTGTCTCTCAATCCTCTTTTGCTGTCTGTTTTTTCTCCCTTGCATATCCACCAATATAAAATATATATGCAAATCAATATGTGGAAATGTAACTGATGCTGGGACATCTTTTGTTTAGAAAATTATACAGTATATAGTGTCACTGTTGAAATGTATATAAATATAATTTGAGATGACTGCAAAAAGCTATTCGAAACTAGAGGTTACTTAAGTTCAAATCTTGCAGCCTTTTGCAATAGCTGCAGAAGGGGCCTCAAAGCACACTGTATTCTATCAGCTCCTGAAACCTACAAGAACAGAACACTTACAAGGACAGGATGTTTGCTAAGGATGGGGTTTAAAAATACTTATATAACAGCTAAGCTGCAAGTGCAAGAAAGATTTAGAAGAAAAAGGACACAGAGACTGAAAGAAAAAAATAATTCATTTCTCCTCTGTACATAGTTTTTCTGAAGAAGTTTATTATGTTATTGATACTGTAAATACATATTTCTGGCAAATTCTACAACTGCTCCTGGTTTTCCTATGCTTCCTGACTTGTGCCTCAACAACAGACACCAGGGACTGCTTTGTTATTCAGTACTGGGTGAGAAAGGGGGGTATCACTATACTACCAGAACTGTTTGGGACACGGCAGAGTAAGGGTGGGAAGTGACACTGTGATCAGGTAATGCTTGACATTTAAAGTATTGATAATACCGGCAGTCAATTCAAATAGTGTGAATCTATTATTAAATTTCCTTCAAGAAAATTCATTGCAAAAACTATTTTACAACATCAGTTAGGTATAGAGTAAATTGTCACAAATTAAAGGAAATGGGACATCGGAGTAAAAAAAGTCCCTAGATCCCCACTTTTGGCAATATCTCTGCAGGCAATGGTGTGAATATTTTTCATTTCCTGCAGAGACTGTGACAAAGTTAGGGCCACACCAAGGCTGTGTTGCGTAATTGTTCAAAGCCCAAAAAATACCCTGCCACATAATCACTAGTGCTCAGGGAACTTGTCTTACCCTAATGGCTAACTTCCTTACTTTTGTGGAATTGAGTTTAAACCAGAACTGACGCTTTAATGTAGTTTTCTTACAATTTTTTTTTTTTCAAATTTATTGTTCAATCCTCCTCATGCAAATATCTCATCATTTATACACACTGAATGACCCAGAGCTTTTGTTATTCTGTGGTGGAATGTGTTCCAGGTTATACCTGAAAATAGGCATGTTATTGTCTACAGCGATAGCCTGGTCAAGAAAAACAAACTCAATAAATACAAACAAATGCTAAAGCAGAAAAAAAGAATGTACAGAGGAGAGTATCTTACAAGACATGAGATAATGGTCAATCTGCAACAGAATAAAATAGTGTAGGTCAAATGTTTTACCATAACATGCATGCCACTTTAAGGTACTCTAAAAAGCAGTATAGCATTTCAGATGTCCAGCATCTTTTTTACAGATATGTGTACTGTATGCAGCCAGTTGGATAAAATACAGTTTCACTTGCCCTATTGGTAAGAATTTCTAGGCTGGCAGTTTTGAATCTATATGTGGTTAGCAGCAGACTCACAGAAATGACTTATTTTACCAGAATCAAGGTTACAGTATGTGATTTATCCATTGTATTAGACAGCAACGTTAAGTAATATTTTATTTATCTTTATTCTATGATGTAAGATTATGTGGATGATGATATGCACAGAAATGCCACTCAGTTTAAAACTTACTCTGCTGGAAAAAAAAAAAAAACTACAGCTCTTTAACTGAAACATTTCACAACACATATACCATTCACCTCCCCAAACAAATAGCAGACTATACTTCAAATGCATTGCAAGACTATTAGGTAATCTTTTCTTTGTTTGGCTTTGGTAGGGTTCAGTGACAAATATCCATCTTACCCCTCTAAACTGGTTCCTGTTCTTTAGTTTGCAAAGCAGAAACTGTTACTTAAACTGTTTACCAAATTTTATGAACCATTTAAATTAAAATCCAATGCAGAAAAAAATACAGAATCCCAGACATATTAATGAACAATAATCCTACTGTTTTAGTTTAAGCAATAAAAATGCTTGATACTGTAGCACACTGCAGATGCTTTACATCTTTTAAACTAGTGGAATAAAGCATAAAGCCCTGGAAATAAAGAACTGCTGCCAACCCCAATCATATGGTAGTAACAGCTAACGTTTATCACTCCAAAGATAAGTAACAAATGTTAATTAATATTTATAGAAAGCTCAAACATTTGTTTATAGTCCATGATTAACAGTAAATGAAAAAACAACATTAAAAGGCCAGACAGAACGGAAATTTTGAGCTGCAGCTCCAAGACTTTGTTTATGGGCCCCAAAAAATAACTGCTGCATACAACTGTTAAAAAATGGAGGCAGTCTGCACACACAGACATCACAGAGTGCAGCCTCTTAATGTACCATTTATAATCTAGACAATGTAAGTTTTATTATGAATTGCATATATTGTCCATGATGCACTATAATAATAAGGGGACAGGTATATCTTTGTTTTTGAAAAGACCACAAAAAAATGCTCACAATCTCTGAGACTACTGGGCTTTGCCAACTGCCCAATTCCAACAAAACAACAGTGCAGTAAGTTTTGCAGCATGTGGCTCACAACTGTTATTCTTTTTCCTCTAATGTTTCCCTCATTTTTAATCCCTCTTTCCTCTTCCCCAAGACTGTGGCAGCCTCAGCTGCATCTTCCCCCTCTCGGGGGAAGGGGGGAACAACTGGCTGGGTTCAAAGCTGATACCAAAACCTCTCCATGATTCACAGGCAAGGGGTGCATGAGTGCTAGACAGCCCATGCCCTCCTCCCCAGGAACAGAATACCTCCTCAATGGCAGAATGCACCCTACCCAAAACCAACTCCAGTGCTGAGCTTGCATGTAGGGAAAGGGGAAATTGTTTAACCAGGAAAGGCACACTAAGCTGGAGCTTGTTTCCAGGTGCGACCTGAGAGCACAAGAAAGTTAGGTGACTTGCTCAGGGTCATACAGTATGCAAGTTGGGGCTGACGGGATTCAAACCCAGGTCTCCAGATTTGTAACTCAGTGCCCTTAACCACTATGCTATACTGCCTCCATGTAAACCCTGGTTTCCATGATGGCAGTGCAATGTGGTGCCTCTGCATCACTGAGCTGGTCCACTACTACAACTCATGAAAATCTAGCCAGTCTCAGTGTGTTCTTGTGTTGAAATGCCCATTACTCAGCCTGGCCTCCGCACTACTAAAATGTACCAGAAAATGCTACATTTGTTAATAAACCTATAAAATATGAATATTAAATTAATACTCACCAAACATTTCCTTTATGTCAGTTTTATGGTACAGTATCTTTCTTGGTGCAATTTCTGACAATGGGTTTTCCTTCCATTAACTCAAGGAGACAAGACATTTTTTTAAATGTTTTCCAACACCTGAGAAGGTGACAATTGCCAGCTGAGTCCACCCTCAGTTACATGTCTTACACAGCAATATAAAAAGGACTTATCAATATTTTCTGATATTCAATGGGGAAAAATACCATAAAATTATTTTAGTGAAAATTCTCAATGGCGTAGAATAGTTTAATAACTTGTACAGCAAAGTGATTTGAATGAAAAAAAAAATCAGATAATGAATACGAGAGAAGAATCAGGTTGACACAATATTTTCATTTTTCTTGATGTAGAAAACAACCTGAATTTGTTCCTCCCTATTAGGTGGGATCCAGAAAGGTATATTAGAACACAAAAAAAGGAAAATGTTAATGAGTATTGATTTAAATGTCATATTCTGTTTTGTCTGATGTATCTTTCCAGGTACTACTTCCAATGCCTGGATATACAAAGCAAGCAGCATCAAAATACATAAGACAGGGAAAATGGAGTATATACATAAGGAACAACACAAGACACATAGGGAATTATAGTAGGTTATAGAACAGGTATCTATTGAAAGCCAATCAGAACACAGGAAAAAGTACAGTTACATTAGAACTTAACGTAACAGTAGATCTTAGAGAGAGAGAGGCTCTTGCAATAGGTAATTACCTTGAGGACTGTGTCCCCTGGCATCAGGATCACATGGAAACTTTAGCTAGCGGTGTCTGATGGAGGACTGCCCACTCGACGTCATGTGACCGGTGTCAGTGTGACACTATATATTTGATGGTCCCCACGCCCGCCTTCCAGTTCTCCTGCCAGAGACCTCCAAGAAGGAGTGACAGAAGAATGGAAAAAGAGGCTCCTAGAGCCCAAAATGAGCTCATAGAAAAACAGCAGCAAAGAAACTAGCGGGATGGGGGAGGGAAAGAGGTTACCTACTGCAAGAGCCTCTCTCAAAGATCTATTGTTACGGTAAGTTCTTACTTAACTGTACTATCTTAATTTAAGAGGGTTCTTGCAGTTGATAATCACCTTGAGAACCAAGTCCCAAGCAATATGAATCAGAAGGAACTGAAACATGGGGGTCAGGAAAGGATCTGCAAGAAGGCAGAACGGTTAGGACAAGAGTCCTTGAAGGACAGCTAGGCCAAAGCCTGCCGTGTGCCTAGAGGCAATGTCCAGACTGTTATGCTTTGTGAAAGTGTGGACAGAGCTCTAAGTAGCCATGGCACATATGTCAGCAGCTGACACATTCCTAAAGCAAGCAGTGGAGGTGGCCATGCTTCTAGTAGAATGCCCCCTTAACCTCCCCTGGGAAAGTTTTACCACACTTCTGGTAACAGAAAACAATACAGTTTGCCAACTATTTGGATAAACATTGTTTGGAAACTGTGGCACCCCCCCCACCCCCGGCTGCGAAAGAAATGAAAAGTAGGTCTCATTTCTGGACAGACTTGGTTCTATTAGTGTAATAACGCAAGATTCTATAAACATCCAAGGTATGCAAAATCTCCTCCCCCTGAGTGGAATACTGGCACATACTGTCCAACTGGACTAATAGTGGGCCCTGGTAGATCATGTGCTGGAAGGCGTGAAGAGCATACAACACTGCTCTCATCTCCGACACATTTATGTGCAGAGAGAGCTATGACGGAGACCACAGTCCTTGAGTCCTGTGGCTCCCAAGGTGAGCACCCCAAATCCAACCCTGATGCATCTGTAGTCAGCGTCTGGGTGGGAGGAATGGACTGGAAGGGACCCCTCCTTAGTGAGGTTGTTGAGATCCTGCCACTATAGAAGATCCTGCTGCATCGAACTGGAGACCATGACCATGTGGTCTAGGTTGTCCAATCTCTGATCCTACTGCACTCTGAGTGTCCATTGAGAAATTTGCATGTAGAGCCTGGCTAGAGGAACAGTGAGAATGGCTGCTGCCATAAGGCCAAGTAGTCAGAGAACCGACCTGGCCATGACCCGCCTGCTGGAGGCTACTACACGAGCCTGTTTCTGCAAAGTTTCCACCTTGTCCAAAGGGAGGAAAGCCATACCCTGGGCTGTATCTGGTACTGCTCCAATAAACTGGAGGTGCTGGGAAGGGGCAAGTTGGGACTTGGGAAGGTTGACAGTGATCCCAACCTGCTTAAAGAGGTCCAGGGTAGCTGAGAGGGAACGTTCCGGCTGCTCCCTCGACGGAGCTGACAGAAGCCAGTCATCAAGGTAGGGGAAGACAAAGTGGCCCTGGTACCTCAGGGCTGCCACCACTACCACAAGGCACTTGGTAAATACCCAAGGTGCCAAGGACAGGCCGAAAGAAAGGGCCTTGAACCTGAGGTAGTGGTGATGGGCCTGAAAAACTGGGATATGCAGGTAAGCATCCTGCATATCCAGGGCACAGAGCCACTGTTCCTTGTGCAGGAGGGGAAGCAGACCTGGGAGGGTCAGCATTCAAAACCATTTGTACTTTATGTACAGGTTTAGAGTGCTGAGATTCAAAATGGGACGCAAGTCTCCCATTTTTTCCGGGACCGGGAAGAAGTGGGGATAATACCCCTTTCCTACCTGGTTTGATGGAATGGGCTCTATTGCTTTCTTTTGTAACAGAGCCTCAATTTTTTCCCTTAAGAGGGGAATGTGTGCCTTTGGATAAAGAGTCACCCCTGGAGGCCTGTGTAGGGTTTTCCTCAGAAACTCCAGAGTATGGCCCTGTCTGACCAACTGGAGGACCCATAAATCAGCGGTGACTACCTCCCACCCTGGCAGATAACTGGCTAACCTTCTGCCCACTGGCTCCTCTGAAGAACAGGGAGGAGGGTGGGCAGACCGTACGTCAAGAGAGGGAGGGAGGTTTGGGGAGAGCCACACCTGAGGCCCTTTGAGCTTTGGCTGGCAAGGCGGTTGCTGCTGCAGGGGCCTGATGTTCGGCTGATATCTGGCCATCTGCTGCTGCTGTTTCTTCTGCCTTTTAGCCTGGTAACAAAAAGGTTTCTTGGCCTGAAATCTAGGGCAGTACATAGCATGGACTGACATTAGGGCCTTGCCCTTAACCTGAAGGCTGGTAATGATGTCTTGGGCATCACCTCTGAAGAGGACAAAGCCCTTAAAAGGAGCATCCTGGATGGCTGCCTGAACGTCCAGTGCCAGTCCAGACACCCTTAGCCAGGAACACCTCCTAAGACTGACTGCCATGGTGGAGCCCCTGGCTAAGGAGTCCACAGCTTCATATGTGGCCCTCAGCAAATGCCAACAGGCAACCTTGGCGGGCCTAATAGTGTCAGCCAGGATGGTTTTGGAATCTGAGTCTGGCATAGCTTCAATGACAGGTTCCAGCTGACTGAAGAAAGACTTCTGGTAGATCAGTATGTGAGCCACGTAGTTCAAGGCATGCATGGCGGAAGTGGAGGAGGAATAAAACTTCCTCCAGAATTAATCCAGCTGTCTCAACTCCTTATCAGGAGGAGAAGTGCTCATATGTTGCGGTTTAGAGGATCTGTCATGAGCAGCCGCAATGACTACCAAGTCTGCCTCGGGGTGAACACTGAGGTGGTCTTTACCCTCTGGTGTTCTGTATGTCTGGTCCACCTTTTTGGCTGCTGCTGAGATTGAAGAGGGCATCATCCAAATGGTGGATACCAGGTCTTCATGCGGCTCTAACCAAGGAGGTGTGAGGACAGGAACTGCCTCCTGGATGTCCAAATGCTCAGCCAGCCTCTGGAATTTTGGATCCTGAGCATTGGACTTCCAATCGTAGACCTCCGCTATCTTCTTCAGGAGGTCAGCAAAAGAAGGGTCCACAGGTGGGGATTTTGGAGATTCCTTAGGCCCTGGCTCCTCTGTGGGAGGAATTTTGAACCTCGACCTTGCAGAGGAAGGAGAGTCGGATTATAAGCCCAGATCTGAGGACTCTGAAGACCGGACATCAGGATGGGAAGCTCCCTAGAGCCAGAAAGAGTTTTGTCTGAGGACCGCCCTGTCACAGGCTCCTTTGTCAGGCCCGACATTGGCTGACATATGTCCAGCATTGGAATAGACCTAGGCGTCTGGTCCGGCAGAACCTGGGTGACATCCCTGGGGGGGTGGTGGGTATCCAGCTCCGACACAAGCTGGGCCTCAGTCTCCAACCACCAGGACTGAAGGATAGCCCAAAAATCCACTTGAGGCGAAGGGGGTGGAGGGAGCTGGTAGGCTGGAGGGTACCCCTGAGAGAACCCCGATGGTGGGTAGCCCAATGTATGGTAGGTGTGCATCAGGTAACCCAGTAAGAGGTAGGCAGGTGAATACACCACATCTGACAGCCTGACGGAGGGTAGCCTGGAGGGATATAGGCTGGAGGAAAAATGTGGCATCAGGTGCCCCAACAGAGGGTAACCTGATGGAGGGCCTGATGGCGGAGGACCCTGAAGAGGCCTGAAACCTGGCCCGGAAAGACCCAGGAAAACTGGGTTGGACACTGGACCAGTGGGGACAAGCCTGGCATCGGTGCCAGTGTCCCCGTCAAAGGAGGAGGGCCCAGAGAGTTCCCTGGGAGACTTGACGTCAGGTCCAGAGGTGAGCTAGGGAATGTGTCACCTGATGGACAACCCCCATCCTCCGTGCCCCGAAGATCTGGGGAGGGCAGAGGGAGCTCTTCCAGAGCAGAGGAGAGGAGGGGTTGACCTGGTGGGGAGACCCAGTCGGGGAAAGCTGTGGTAAACCTGGAAACTGAACATCACTAGAGCCCTCGGCAGACCCCGACATAAGCTAACGGGTCAGGCAGATATTGATGACTGACTCTATCGACCGTCGTGATCGGGCAGGCATCAGAAGGACTGATGACCAGCTTATCGACCATGACCAGGCAGGCACCAGAAACCCTGGAGCCCGACTTCACAGCTTGGGCCAGGGACTTGTCAGAGGGACCAACGAGCAATTTACAGACTCCACCAGACAGTTTGGACCCACCAGCTGAAAGAAGACTAAGAGCGGCAGAGGCCTTGGATGTCACTGAGGTGCCCACAGCCACTGTAACCTGTGGCGGTGGGGGATACAAGGACTGCGCCTGGTTAGGCGGGGCAGGTTTGGAGGCAGCAGCCGACTTCCATGAGGAAGAGGGCCACTGATCACTGGAGGGGTCAGAGGGCAGCCGCGGGTGAGAGGGGGACCTGTCCTGGTCTCTGTGCTTCTCTTTGTCCCTTTTTTCTGTTTAAGCTTGTGGTAGTCAGTGGGAGAGGAGGAAGCGCTGCTGCATTTCTGGAGCTCTTTTTCCATAGTGGCCATATTTGCTTTAGCAGATGAGCCTCGAGGGCTGCTGGTGACGCTTTCATGTGGGCTGGGTGAAGCTGGAACAGACCTCACAATCCTCGACCTTGTACCTAGGCAGAAGAGGCAGAGGGAGTGAGAGTCTTTGTGCGGTAGCTGTGGGCGGTATGAACCACACTTATTTTTATGCAACTCGGCAGAAGACAGTGACGACATCCACAAAATGAAAATAAAACACAGTAAAGGAAGAAAAGCAGATACTCATCCAAAGAAAGCGGTCAAACTGCAGTGACGATCTCCGCGAGGTCCAACATGCTCAGGTCGACGGTGGGAAAGAACTGGACAGCAGGCATGGGGACCGCTCACTATATAGTGTCATGCTGACGTTGGTCGCGTGACATCGGTGGGGGGGTGGTCCCCCGTCAGACACCACTAGCTTAAAGTTTCCGTGTGGTCCTGATACCAGGGAGTGCAGTCCTCAAGGTGATTACCTACTGCAAGAGCCCTCTTGAAGTAAGACCTGTCATTTAATACCTGCAAAGTACTACAACCACATTTCAGACATATCCATAGTAGATTATCCATATAATAGCCATGCCCATAGTAGGTTATCCATATTTCAGATGTCCATGGTAGGTTATCCACATTTTAGATGGGCTCATAGCATGTTATTCAAATTTCAGACATGTCCGCAGTAGTTTATCTGTTTAATCTGTAGAGAAAAGGGGCAAAATGGCACACTCTACCACAGAAATGTTAAAATCCCAGGTTGAAAATCCCCAAATCCCTACTTTCATAGAAACATATAGCATAGATATTGACAGCGGATAAGGACTGTTTGGCCCACCTAGTCTGCCCATGTTCACTACCTACTATAACAATGCAGATCCTACTTGACCTCCAGCTTTACCCCCCCCCCACAACTTTCTCTACCTCTAAGGTTCCCTTATGCCTATTCCATGCATTCTTGACACCCGTCATTTAGGTGGCGTATACTCAAAATAAATGGCTTCTGCAGTTGATTAATCAACTTGGCCTTTGGCATTGGCATTCACTTCCCCACATCAGTCAGTTATTCCTTCATACACACTAGCTAACTGAATGCCATCACTTAAGTAACATACCACATGGTGGGCTAAGAGATTTTTAAGCATCAGGTGATAAGTTACTATAAACCACACTCTTATCACACTCTTATGTCTCTAATATGTTATTCCATGTATCAAATTATTTTTAATATTTAACGATTCAGGGTGTTTTAAAGGCAACATCAATTACTAATGAGCCCATGCATGGTAACATGGCTTTATTTGTTTTTATTTATATTTATTTAGTTTTTGTTGACTGGGAAAGGAGAACTGGACATCACTGCCTATTTTCAACCTCATTCTGGGGGATACAGATGCAAGCCAACTGCAATTTATTTTATTTATTTATTACTAGGATTACAAATACCTTTGAACCAAGGGTTCTTTTACAAAGGTTGTGTGTCAGCAACGGGTACAAGCAAAACAATGGTAAGATACAATACAAGGTCAGGAGGTAACTTAGTAGCAAAAGATAGTACGTATGTATAGACTAGCACAGTAGCAAACAGTCAGTGGCAAATAACAATGCACAATTAACAATACGGGTGTATATATAGCAAGACACAGATACAAATGAAAACCATCCTAGGGGTGACATAAGAGGAGCAAGGGGTGAGGGATAAGAGGGGAAGGGATGGGGAAAAGCGGGGTAGGAAGTCAAGGGTTTGACATTGTCATAAGTGCAAGAACAGAAAGATAAGTGCTAGGCAGTCTGGGGTGGAGCAACAAGAGATAGGGTGATAGGCAGGGACAGACAGGAAGAGGGGAACGGGAGAGGGGGAGAAATGGTAGGTGGGAGGTGAGATGAGTAGAATGGTAGGTGGGGGCTGGGAGAGAGACGAGGAGTAGCAGGGGATGATGGGGCAGAAAGAAGTGGGGAGGGTAGCAAGGGAGGTGAGAAGAGGAGGGAGAGGTGAAACAAAGCCGCAAGCCTTAATTAAACCAGATTAAGCTGTTGGTGGCATTTTAGTAAACCGGGGAAATTTGGCCAATAGAGTGTGGAAATTCCCTTACCCTTTCTGGAGCTGCAGTGGGTGGAGCCCTGCAGTCCTTTTTACGATCAGTGAGAAAAAGGAATCTGCATTCCTTCCGAACGAACATGTTGGACTTGCATCACGGTTGTGTCTGCATCCGTGAAGCATTCTGCCCATGTTGTCCCTATCAGTGCAGCACTGTACTATTTTAGAGTGCTGGTGGTCACGTCGGAACACAGCCCACTCTGTCTAGTCCAAGATGGCCACCACACTTTACTGTGCATGTGCTAGCAGTCGCGCATGCACAGTAGCATTTGGCGGGCATCTTGGTTATGGCAGAACGGGCCGTGCTCCGCTGTGACCGCCTAGTATATTTATTTGTTTTTAAATATTTAAAAAACTCCCCCCACCTGACCCTCCCTCTCAGCACCCACCACCCCATACCCCCACCAGAAACATAACTGTGACAATGGGGGTGCCTAATACCCCAGTGTCACAACTGGGGATTGTTGGTCTTTAGTCTCACACTGGGGGGTGCTCAATCCACCAGTGTCACAATCAGGGATTGTTGGTCTTTTAAAATTCCCTGAGCTGGCCTGGTGGTGCCGGAGGTTAAGGCACTGGTCACTACACCTCATGCCATGCGGGTGACCCGAGTTCAGAAACTAGCCTGGACCTCTGGGGGTCAGTGGGGCGAGAGAGGATTGAACATCCGGAGGACCGCTCTCCTCTTGGGGGGGGGTTTAGTCATCCCACTCGTTGACTGCCCTGTGGCAGTGGCCAGAGGGCAGTATGGGTTGGGAGGCATGTACTGGTGTCCTCACAATAGTGGGGTGGGGGAATGAAGAGAAACATGAAAAGGGAGCTGGCAGGCTCCATGATGGCCCATCGCATCCCTGTGCCTCCCCAGCCTCTGCACTGTGGTCGAGAGGGGGAGAAAAGCCAGCACTCTCCTCCCTGGCCCCACTGCGGTGGGGCAAGCCATGGGGGAATTATGGGGGCTGGTATGAACAGGGACGCTTGGGCCAGAGGATGAGTTCCTCTGAAGGAGGGCCATAACTGCCTACCAGGCTCTGGGGGAGCATAAACAAATAATAGAAAAAAAAATTTCCCCCACCCAATCCTCCCTTTCAGCACTCCACACCCCACCCCACCCCCAAAAACATATCTGTGACACTGGGGGTACCCATTCCCCAGTGTCATGATCAGCTGTCTTTTTGTTGGTTTTACCTGTAAAACAAACAAAAAGGCCATCAATGTCTTTTGTGGCCAATGCATACCCCCACCCAACCCTACCACTGAGCATCCACTACCCGACCCCCAAGCCCTTACTTACCAATCAAGATTCCAACATCACAATCCTCTCCGAACCGCAGATATGTCTTCACTCTTCAAAGCTGGACCGTGAACTAAGACACAGGTATGCAGTTCAAAGTATTTAAATGGGATTTTGAACTCAGTGCTATAACTTGGGAATTTTTACTTATTTTTGGCCCAGATTTTCAGCATGCCTTCTTTGGGACCCCACTTCATGAACAGTGTCACTGCCATTAGGTTGATCTGTCCCGAAAGATAATTTCACTGTCCTTACGTGATATCACCTTTCAGGCACCAGTTGACAATTTTCTCTGCCTTTGTTCCTGAGGTTAGAGTCATAAGAAGGCCATGTTGAAAATTTGGTGCAGAAATGTTAAAAAACAACCAAGTTATGAGCCCATGTACAATTTTGTGAATGCAGGCTCGTAACTTTGGTAATTTTCAATATTTTTACCCCAAATTATAACATTGTCATATCTTTACAGCACCTCATGAATGTGGCAGCTGTTATTTTTCAAATCCTGGCCAATATTTTTTTTTTTTACATCCCGAAAGGTGATTTCATGGTCCCTGCATGAAATCACCTTTCAGGCCAAGACTTGAAAATTTACTCTGCCCTTGTTAATGATGAGTATTTGCGTCCCAAAAGTTAATTTTGCAGTCCCTGTGCAAAAACACCTTTAAGCCAGGAGTTGAACATTTTGTCTGCCCGTCTCCATGAGGCAGTGTCATAACAAGGCTATGTTGAAAATTTGGTGTAAAAATATTACAAACCAACGTACTGGTCAACCATGAAAACAGGCCATTGGCCCATGGAGTTTCCAGTTTAAATAAATAAAACAAACACATTTTGAGCCTATGTTACATTTTGCAAATGTAGGCTTTTAACTTTGGTAATTTACAATATTTTTACCCCAAATTTCTCAGCTGCAGCCCTATCGGTTCTGGCCAGAGTTTATTGAGATGTGCCATGGGATCTTTAATTTCTACCTGAACAACCACCAGAAAAGGCAGCCAAGAACTTAATTTAATGTCTCATCTAATAAGCAGTATACCCTGACAGTGCAGCATCTCCTTAGTGCAGCACTCAGTTGTCAGCAATTATGGTATTAGCCCAATCCTGGAGTGGGACTAGAAAGAACACCTTAAAATAAAAACAAAATTAAAATAGAGAACAATACATGGGTACACATACAACCAAGGAGTGTGTGAGGCTACATAAATCCTGAAAGGAAATCTTGAGTGGTTTACGAAAGTATCACACATCAAGGGTGTGCATAAAATTCTGAGTTACACGTCTACCATGTAATGCTTTTTATATATAGAATAATGTATGGGTAGGTGTGTGTAACTAGAATTTTACACACACCTGAGATGTGGGGTGCTACATGAAGCCTGAGGGGTTTATACAAGCATCCCACGCCGACAGTGTATGTAAAATTCTGGTTCACACACACCCACCCATATATTATTTTATTTAATGGTCAGCATTTATAAACGTTTTCTGACGTTTTGTTCCATTTTAGGCCTTGGTGTTTTGTTTGTGAGGAAGTCAGCTGAAGCAGTTCACAGCGGGTTGCTTAACTCACGCTAAGATGAGCACGAGCGAGACTGACAGGTGCTGAATACAACCTCCCGGTTATAATCAAAGCTATTAACTGGGAGGTTATAACGGGGAATGAAACTATCATTATCTATACATAAAAAATGCTGGCCATTAATTAAGTATTGAACAATATATGGGGGGGGTAACAAGAATTGTATACACACCTGAGTTGTTGAATGCCCCATAAACTCCGTGAGCGAAGCTCGAGGGGTTTATCTAGGCATCCAACACCAAGGGTGTGTGTAAAATTCGAGTTTACACACCACCCCGTATTTTATTTTATGTGATTGCTGGGTTTCCCTCTTTTGCCTTAGCAATTATACAAAATAAACAGAAGTTGCTGTGCAGCAGCGGTTCAGTTAGGTTACAGTGCACGGTCCATGGTTGCCTTTCTTTATTTAGAAAGTTTTCTTTTATTCTGTGGTCAGCCAAAAGCTAACTTTTTAATTAGTTGTTGTACATTTTGTTTTGTTTTTTTAATTACTTACCACCGAGTCTGAGTGGCAGTTCAGTCTCTATCAGCAGTTTGACTTTAACAGCAGCAGTGGGCACATGCGCAGAGTAAAGGAAACCATGTGCATGTTTGCCATTTTAAACACGCCTTTATAACAGCAAATTTTGCCACGGTTTCCCTATCGGAGAAAGGGAAAGCCAGTTATATTCTGGTTATACACACAAACCCATGCATTATTCTCTATGTTACTTAATTTGTATTCCTTGGTGTGTAGTTCTGCAACTGTGGCTGATTTATGCGTTGGTGATGACACAGGGTTTGTTATGTCTCTTGTGAGGAGCTGAGCTTGTTGCATGAGGGTCATCCTGTGGCTCTGTCTCATGGGGGGGCTGAACTGGTTACATGGGGTTGGTCATGGGTTGCATCTAGTGAGGAAGTTAAGCCAAGTTAAATTGTTCTTGCAGGGCATTGCATTACCTATAGGTGAAAGAGACCCAAGTTACCAGCTCATGATTAATTAGGAGGCAGAACTGGGCAGACCCAATTTGATATGACTGTATAACTTATTCTAGCAACCTTCGACCATATGCCAGATCAGCTGAGCAAAATATAGTACATCCAATCTATAACAATCTATATAGACCTAGATATTCAAAAGGGAAAAGTGCGCCGCACAAATCCTGATGCGCCGGAGCGCATCAGTAATGTATGCAGGCACAGGTGGAGGGGCGTGCCCATGCATAACCTGCACAGCCCGATATTCAGCCCGGGATGTGCAGAGTCATGCATCACGCAACCCTACCTGTGCCTGCACAAAGTTAAGCCAAAAAAAGGAACAAGTGATGGCCACCCACAGGTGAGCTGCACCACGTGCAGGGCGCAACACGGCAGCTGCCACCTGTGGGTGGCCACCTAGTTCCTGCCGCACCTGCAGCGCCGGCCCCTCCATGGGCATCCGTATAGTGAAATCTCATCCAATATCCCTGGTGGTCCAGTGGACCTCTATGTGCCTGATCGCGGGCATCAGTAATAACCCCCGTCCAATATCCCTGGTGGTCCAGTGGACCGATCGTTGCCCGATTGCGGGCATCTGGTACTCATAAAATACTCCTACTACCCTGGTGGTCTAGTGACCCCCCCTCCCCCGCCCACTGGGCCCCACCACCCTGCTCCCCGTCAGCGGTGGCGGCAGCACTAACCGCCTGCTGCCCACTGCCCGTGACTGACAGCTCGGTGAGGCTGCCGCCCATTGGTTCCTGGCGTGAGCCAATGGGCGTGTAGCTCATAGATGTCACACAGTCCAGATATGGGAATGAATTCATTCACATATCTGACCGAGTAGTACGGTATGAGCATGCCCATTGGCTCATGCTGTGAACCTTGGGCATGTAGCCTATACCGATACGATAGTCCAGATATGTGAATGAATTCTATCTCCATATCTGGACTGAGTAGTACGTATGGTTGCTGCTCCATTGGTTCACGCCATCGGCTGGCAGCCCTACTGAGCTGTCAGTCGGCAGGCAGCAGGCGGCAGGGGGTGGGTGCTGCCAGCTGACGGGGAGCGGGCGGGGCCCAGTGGGCAGGCGGGAGGGGGGTACACTAGACCACCAGGGTAGGAGTATTTTTATGAGTTACAGATGCCCGCGATCGGCAGCCGATCGGTCCACTGGACCACCAGGGATATTGGATGGGGGATTATATTACTGATGCCCGCGATTAAGCACATAGAGGTCCATTGGACCACCAGGGATATTGGATGGGGCGAGATACTGATGCCCGCGATAGGGCACAAAGAGGTCCACTGGACCACCAGGGATATTGGACAGGGGGGGTTCTTTTAGATGAATGCCCGCGATCGGGCTGCAGGGGGCATCGGTCCCCAATGGCTGCTGCCTGGCAGGGCTCCAGGCGCAAGTCATCGGGGATCGGCGCACCTGCAGGCTAATGGCATGCAAATGGGGCCATAATGAGATGCAAATGGCCCCCTGTGCACCTTGCACAAATTATGGCCCCATTTGCATGTCCTCTTTGAATATCGCAGGTGCTGTGCATGGGCGCATGGCACTTGCGCTAGCGCATCTCCATGCTCCATCTGGCCACTTGCGCCGTGAAAGTGCCACCGCGCCATGCATAGTGGGGTGGCAGGTGCGAGAGCCTGGCTGCGCGCCTATAGCGCAGCTCCGCTTGAATATTGCCCAGGCCACACCCCTGGCGCAACAAAGTTCCCCTTAGACTACCAGGAGATGACTATCTGACATCTACTGGCGATCGGGGACTCAGGTGGGGGTCACTAGCCAACCAGGGTGTGCACAGAAGTACGTGTCGTGGAATTGGGAGGGAGGGTGCCGCACTAGACTACCAGGGGGATGTGGGTGCTTGTGCATGGTGTGTTAGGTGGGTGGGTGGCCACCCACGGCTGGCGGCTGCTGTGTTTGCACCAGTGCAGCGGGCCCCACCTGTGGTGGCGGGGTTTGTTCCCACATTTCACAGCTCAACTTTGAGCCCCCCATGTGGCGCAATGCAGGGCTGCGCCACACATCCCAGGCTTAATATTGGGATGTGCCGCATATGCATGGGCATGTCCCCTGCAGCTGCACCGCATACAATTACATTGCACCCCAGCGCATCAGGATTTGCACTGCACCAGGCAGCCTTCTCAATATCCCACTGGGGTGCAATGCGGGGTTGTGCCGGTGCAACTCTGTTACGCCAGGTGCAATCCCTTTGAATATCCGGGCTATATATAAAAATATAGGATATGTAGTGGAAATACTTTAAAATAGGCATCTGTAGAGCTGCCTTCAGATGTTGCCATCTTGCAGACTGGAAGCTCAAAACTGCGTATTTGGACAGCTGAAGACTGATGTCATCCTCTGTTTTCCAAAAATAAATCAATTGGTTTTCCTGCTGTCTTGAGCTAATTGGCAGAAAATCATGTGTGTGAAATTGTATCTAAAAAGATCCATTCTATGAAACAGAAGGGGAAAAATATATATGGCTATAACGTCACAAAAATACAAATGTACGTAAAAAGAGTGTCATCCCATAATAATATGCAAGAAAACAACATATTTATGCTCCTCCCTCCTGGGTGGCCCTGCTCAGCCTTAGCAACATCATAGCCCCATCCCGCCTTTTCAGTTGCTTATCCCTACCTCTAACCACAGATCTACCCTTCTGTGATGGGGCCTTTAGGGGCCTCTGGACTAGGCCCCCAGAATGGCCAAGTATTGGGTGGTGGGGCAGCCAGTTGGCATTGTGTGGCCAAGAACACCAGCATCATGCTGCTATGCTTTATGATTTATCAAATGCTCATTCCCTGCCCTTGGGATGCTGAAAGCGAGCTTAGGGGTGCCTATGTGCATGTAAAGCAAATCATGCATGCTGCAGTATGCTGGCATCACCCTTCCCCTGTTACAGCTACAGCTGCACCCCCAACTGTGATCATCCAGGTAACAACAGAGCAGAGGATGCTGGCTCCCTCCCTCTTGGAGGAGAAGTGCATCCTGACATCCTAAGCTCATTCCCAAATCCAGGTTGCTGTCATCACAAGCAGCTATTTATAGGACTTCCATACCCACTCTACCATCCAGGTAATGCTATAATTTTCTTGGTAAGCAAAAATTAGCCAAGGCCCACCCTAAAGGCCTGTACTGTCTTCATGTTTATTGTTTCTCCTGGTAGGCTGTTCCATAGGTTCACCATTCTCTGGGAGATTAGGTGCTTTGTAATGGTACCTTTAAATTTACCTCTTCTGAGGTTTAGGACAAATCCTACTTCCTGCATGATAGCTCGAGATCAAACATATCTATTTGATCCTGTCTATACACTTGAATATGTGGAACACTGAGATCATGTCCCTTCCCCTCCTTTGCTTAAAGGTTGCCATGATAAGGGCCTCCAGTGTCTCCCTGTAGCTTTTCTTCCTTTACCCTAATCCCTTTGGTGGCCCTGCACTGCACTTTCTTTACTGATTCAATCAATTTTTGGATTGAGGAGCCAATAACTGCACACAATGCTGTACTCTAGGTGAGGCCTGGCCAAGGCCTTGTGAATTGGCAGGATTACTCACCCTGTCCTGCTGGCCAACCCCCTTTTGATGCATTCAGGCATTCTTCTGGCCCTCTTTATAGTGGCCACACAGTTTGTCATGCTTCAGCCCCTTATCTGTTATGACCACCAAGTCCTTCTCCTCCTCCTCCAATGCAGCAAGAGGAGCCCCATATATTGTGTGTAGGTCCTGCCTTTTGTTGTTTCTCTTTCCAAGTGAAGCTGCTTGCATTTAGTTACATTGAATCTGAGGCTCCAGGAGTCCAGCCAACTGGCAAGCTTGTTCAGATCCTCCTGCATTTTTTCTTCATCCTTTTTGTGGTCAGATTTCACAAAACAAAATTCATTTTTCACTTATTTCTGTTTCCTAGAGCTGGATGTAATGTGGCCTACTTGTTGAGATACAGAAACATGAACCAGGAGTTTTCAGTTCAGATTCCACCATAACCACTATAGATATGGTGAAACTCCGTATGATATACTGTACTAAACCATAATATTTCCAAGTACAACTTATCATTGTAAAAAATACTACCACAATTATCATTCAACATTATACTGTATATAGAGAATAAAGTATGGGTCTGGGTGTATAACAAGAATTTACACACACCCGAGGGGTTTGATGCTACATAAACCCTGGAGAGCGCAGCTCGAGGGGTTTATGCAAGCATCAGGCTGTGTGTGCAAATTCGAAATATTACCACCTTTAAACCTATATTTTATTTTATATAATTGCTTATTTGTCTTTTTCACCTCAGCAATTATATAAAATGAATTCAGGCTGCTGCACGGCCCGCCTGGTTCGATTTAACCATCTGGTCTGCAACAGTGACTCACAGTGCCCTTTTCAATAAATTTAAAACTTTTTGAAGGGCTCAGCAGTAGAAACAGGTTCTTTTTAAAACGTAATTCTTTTTTTAAGTTAAACTTACCGCCAAGTCCGATTGTAAGTGGCGGTTCAGTGTTCTGGGGAAAAGCGGCAGCATGCATTCTGAAGGGAAAAGCAGCAGTGGGGCATGCGCAGAGTGAGGGAAACCGTGCGCATGTTTGTCATTATAAACGCGCCTTTATAACTGCAAATTACGCCATGGTTTCCCTATAGGAAAAAGGCTAAGCCAGTTATTATAGAGAGAATAATACATGGATAGGTGTGTTCCAGCAAAAGTTTACACGCCTATGGTGTGGGATGCTATATAAACTATTTTATCAAAGCATTCCACACTGAGGGTGTGCATAACATTCTGTGTTACACACCAACTGATGTTTTGCTTTCTATAATTACTGTCCAGCATTTAAATAAGGAAGGGTTTAGTGAGATATAGAGGCAGTTCAGTTATATAAAGTTACCGTGGAAGTTTTTGTTATGAAAACTTTAACTTGTTTGTTTTTAAACTGAAAACATTCCGATGCTTTTTTGTGAGGGACAATAATTGTTTGAAAAGAGAGGCAGTTCTGTTACGAGGTTGTGCAGCTTCAGCAGTGCAACTTTGATTGACAGCTTACAGTTGCACATGACCAGTTGTAACCAAAAATTACATCATGATTATTTAGCTGTTAAAAGTGCTGGCTGGTAATTATAACATGATAAACTATCTTGACATCCTCAGCTATATTTGTTTGGATTTTCTATCAGTTATAAGTCATTTCATTATTATTATATCATGATTGTTTTACAGGGCCCTGGCCGGCAGCCTAGCAGGAAAGAGGCACAAGCTCGAGCTCCGTATCTTCACTTCAGGAAAGTATAAACAAACAGTTTACAAACTCTGTTTTGTTGTATACAAGTTACATAGCAGTGTTGCTAGGTATTGATAGCACAAAGATCATCAGGTGCTCTATTATGGAGTGACCGAAAGGCACTGGAAAGTCCGAAGTGGCAAGTGGCTCCTCTGGGCCTGGGAATCAGTTGTCAGAGAAACTACCAAAGGAGAAAATTGAAGAGGGTGCCAATACAGACTCTCTTCAATGAGCCATCAATTTACTCACCACTACTATTCAAAAACTCAACAAAAAACTTGAGCAAAATGCTAAAATAGTGGTAATGGATCAACGGCTAGAGGCCAAGTTGGGGGCAGTTGACATACATGGGTGCAGAGAAGGAAGAGCACTGGCCACCACTTCCGCAGTGATTAAAGAACAGTCCCTAATCTCCAGTTGCCTTGAACAACTGGAAAATATGGCTTGGTCAGTGAATGTTAGAATACTAGGAATACCTGAAGAGTCAGAGGAGGGATATCGCCCAACCTTTATTGAGCGAAGGCTTCCTTAAGCAGTCGGTCTGGGTTTCTCGGAGCCAGTCATCAAAGCATTTAGAATGACATTATATCAAGTTACAAATACTGCAGAGGGACCTTGGACTGTATTAATGATGACTACTACCTCTTTGCACTGGGACAAGATTCTTAAAAGTTGCAAAGGACTCCTCTTCAGTCCAATACATGGCACCAGGCTCAACAGGAACCTAAGACAACTGATCCTGAAAAAAGGAAAGTCTATGACCACTGGAAATCAACAGGTTACCGCCAAGCCACAAAGGAGTACAGAGCAGCACTGAGAGAATGCAAAGCAAGAATTAAGAAAGCCAAAAAGGGGATGGAGGCCAGAATAGCAGTAAGACCTTCAGAGACCACTAAATCCTTCTTCAAGTCAATATATAGAAGGAGGAAGGCAAAGAAGGGGCTTGGACCTGTGAAAACAGAGAAAAGTACAGTTACAGTATGTAAGAACTTACCGTAACAGTAGGTCTTTGAGAAGAGCTCTTGCTGCAGGTAATAACCATTAGGACTATGCTGTCAGGCACTAGGACTCCACAGAAAAATTCTAGCTAGCAGTCCAAGACAAGGGACTGCCCCTGACGTTGGCTCCACCCCTGATGTCACCCTCAGTATACAGGAGGCAGTCCCCCAGCACCACCTCAGTTGGTCTGCCGGAGACCCAGCTAGCATTAAGGATAGGACAAACTGAGGAGGATTTGTCATCCTGATAGGGACATACAGAAAGAAGCACTGGGGGAAGGAGAGAGGGAAAGCATACCTACTGCAAGAGCTCTTCTCGAAGATCTACTGTTACGGTAAGTTCTTACATAACTGTACTATCTCACTTCAGGATAGAGCTCTTGCAGCAGGTAACAACAGTTAGGACTGCATCCCATGCAGTACTGGGATAGCACCAGGTCAAACAGGCGGTGGATATAAAAATGCTCCTTGTCTCCTAGGACAGCAAACCCTGGAGGACTGCCAGGCTGAAACCTGCCCTCCTTCTGGAACAAATGTCCAAACTGTAGTGCCAGACAAGGGTATGTACCAAACTCCAGGTGGCTGCAGCACAGTGATCTGCTGCGGACACATTTTTGAGAAATGTGAAAGAAGTCGCTATCCCTCTGGTCGAATGGCTTCTGACTGAGCCCAGAAGGGGTTTGCCATACCTTTCATGGCAGAACACAATGCAGTTGACGAACCATTTGGACACAGTCAGTTTGGTGACTGGTGCCCCAATATCTGTTGTGCAAAAAACGCAAACAATTGGTCTGACTTCCTTATAGACCAGGTACGGTCAACATAATACCTAGGATTCTATGTACAACTAGATAATGCAACAATGCCTCCCCTTTGTTAGAGTATTCATGGTAGTAGACCGGCAGGTTAATGTCTTGGTTGAGAGTAAACTCTGACACCACCTTCGGAAGAAACTTAGGGTTTGTGTGAAGGGACACACTGTCCCTATGAGAAAACAAATATGGCTCCTTACACGAGAGCCTGGAGCTTGGAAATCCTCTGGGATGAGGTAACAGCAATTAAAAATAATGCTTTCCAGGACAGAAAGCAAAGCTCACAATTCACGGCTGGCTCAGGGGGCAATGTTAACTTCTCCAGAATAAAGAGCAGATCCTATTGGGGAACCGGGTCCTGAGTGGGAGGCTTGATGTGCAGGATACCTCACAGGAAGGTATGTCACAGATCCAGCTGCATCAAGATCCTGCCATCCACCAGTACATGATAGGCTGAGATAGCCAAGAGATGTACCTTTATGGATGATAGCTGAGACCTGAATCAGACAGGGATAAGAGATACTCCAGGACCCAGTTTACTTCACAGGAGAATGGGTCTATGTCATGGGCAGCAGCCCATAAGCTGAACTGCTTCCATTTCATGGCATTATAATGCCCCTAGTAGACTGTTTTCTATCGGCCACTATCACCTCGGCTGTATTCTCGGACACCCCATACCTGCTCCTGGCTAAGTCTGCAGGAGCCATGCATGGAGATGCAGAGACTTGAGGTTGGGGTAAATTATAGAGTCCTGCTCTTGGGATAACAACCAAGAGGACAGAGGAAGTGGAACTGGGGGTTCTACTGCCATCTACTGTACAAGCAGGAACCAAATCTGGTTCGGCCAGAATGGCGCTATCAGAATCATGGTTGCTGGTTCTGACTGTAACTTGAGAAGAACTCACTGCAGAAGGGGGAAGGGTGGGAAGGCATAGAGAAACCTCCCGGTCCAAGAGAGGGATAACGCGTCTTGCCAAGAAACACCAGGCACTGGTTCTAATGAGCAGAAATTGGGCCGTTTGGCAATGAGTGGAGATGCAAAGAGGCCTAGCTCTGGAGTCCCCCATCTTTCGAATAGGTCATCTACTACCTCTTGGAGTAGCTCCCATTCATGAGCTTGGGATTGCATGTGACTGAGGCTGTCTGCTAAGGTGTTCTGAAGACCTCAGCCATGTACTGCAAACAGTTTCAGACTGTGATCTACTGCCCAGTACATAGAAACATAGAATTTGTTGGCAGATAAGGACCGCTTGGCCCACCTAGTCTGCCCATTTCCCTACCTAACAGATAAGCTGCAGATCCTAGTTAACCAACAGCCTACTTCCTCCTACCCCCCACACTAGAAGTGCCTCATGCCTGTCCCATGCATTCTTGAATTCCCTGTTTTTGACTCTATGACCTCCTCAGAAAGGCTGTTCCATGCATCTTCAACCCTATCTGTGAAGAAATACTTCCTCACATTACCTCTGAGCCATCCCCCCTCTATCTTCAAATTGTGCCCCCTTGTTCTTGTACATCTCTTTTTCTGAAAGATGCTACCTCTTGGACTTTGTTGATTCCTTTGAGGTATTTGATAGTTTCTATCATGTCCCCCTCCCTCCCCTCCTTTCCTTGAGGCTATACATCTTAAGCTTCTTTAGTCTTTCTTCATATGTCTTCTGGTGCAGACCCTGCACCATTTTGGTTGCCCTCCACTGGACAGCCTCCACCCTGTCTATGTCTTTGTGGAGATGGGGTCTCCAGAACTGTACACAGTACCAGATCCTCATGGCTTCTATGCACAGTGTGTGCCCCCCTGCTTGGTGAGATAGAAAACCATGGGCATGTTGTCCGTCTGGACTAGAATTGAGCCTGGACTGAGGTCGTCCTGGAATGCCTTTAAGGCATAAAGCACTGCCCCCCCTCCAGAATGTTTATATATAAAGAATATTCTGTCTAAGTCCAAGACCCACTGGTCTGATTGCTCCCGAAGTGGGCACCCCACCCCGCGCCTGATGCACCCGTGTGATAACCTGATGAGGGTTCCTGAAGGGGGCCCCTATCACCAAGCAGAAGAGATTCAGCCACCATAGCTGAGTTTGGTGTACTACCTTGGAGATTCTGACCCTCTGGTCAAGACTGTCACATCGCTGGTCCCGCTGTACCCTAAGGTTCCATTGCAGAATTCTCACGTGCAGGCAAGCAAGAGGCACATTCACTATGGCAGTGGCCATATGACCCAGGAGTTGTAGCACCATTCTGGCTGGAGACTGGCCCATGGAGAGTAATCTCTGGGCCAGCTCCTGAAGGCAATCTGCCCTATCTGATGGGAGAAAGACTCTTCCCTGAACTGTATCCAAGATGGCTCCTATGAATTGGAGTCTCTGGGATGGCCAAGGGGCTGATTTTGAGAGATTTAGAGTTATCCCTAGGTCCTGGAACATCTTGAAAGTGCACTCCAGGGTGAGGCATAGCTGTTCTCTAGATGGGGCAGCTAGCAGCCAGTCATCGAGTTAGGGGTCCATGTAATGACCCTGCCTCCTGAGAGCTGCCACTACTACTGCCAGGCACTTGGTGAATACCTGAGATGCTGAGGACAGGTTGAAAGGCAGGGCCCTGAACTGGTAGTGCTCTTCTTCAAATGTGAACCTGAGATGCTTCCTGTGGGATGGCAGGATCTTTATGTGCATGTACGCATCCTGCATGTCCAGGGAGCAGAGCCAATCTCCTTGGAGCAGCATGGGAAGCAACCCCCGGAGTGTCACCATCCTAAACCTTTTGTACTCTCTAAAAACATTCAGTTGATTGAGATTCAAGATGGGACGAAGGTCCCCTGTCTTCTTTGAAACTAGGAAGTAGTGAGAGTTGCCCCGCTGAGATTTTGGTACTACTTGAATCGCTCACTTTAACAGGAGGGCCTATATCTCCACGTGAATGAGGCTTGCATGGGATGGAGAGTTGAATAAGTGGGCTGATGGGTTGTTTGGGGGTAGTTGGCAAAACTCCAGGACGTAGCCCCTGTCTGTGAGCTACAGCACCCACTGATCTGTTGTGATTTCTCCCAACTTGCGAGGTAAAGGGAGAATCACCCTCCCACTGCCTCCCGTATTGACTCTGCTGGAAGGAGGGTGGGCAAGAAGTCAGACGGAGGCTGAGAGGGTGGGGAGAAGAGCTCTGGACTGCTTAGCTGTTCACGGTCCCTGAGTTCCTGGAGCCTGAGGGGGTGCTTTTCTCTTGAACCCTCCTCTTTGCTGCTGTCTCTTTGCTTGCTGTCCTTGGTGCCTCCAAAAGGGACGGTGTCTGGGGGCATACGGTTCGGACTTGTACAGCTTGTGTACTTCGAAGATAGCCTTCCCCAAGTCCTGTAGGCCAGTGATGACCTTCTCAGCCTCTTGGCCAAACAGCACAGAGCCCTGGAATGGCAGGTCCAAGATAGTGTCCTGCAGGTCCTCTGGAACCCGGACACTCGAAGCCACGAGTGTCATATGAGGCATACTCCTGAGGCTGCAGCTCTCACTACTGAATCTACCGCATCATACGAGCATCTGAGCACATGCTTGCCCACATCTTCCCCGGATTGCAGAACTGCAAGACGCTCTGACTTATGTCAGAATCTAGCTGTGTCTTGGCTAGTTCCATAGCCTTCTGCCACAGGCACTTCTGGTACATGACCATATGTGCTAAGAAATTTAGAGACCTGATAGTACAGGTGGAACAGGTGTACATTTTCCTTCCAAACTGGTCAATCTTTTTGGATTCCTTATTTGGTGACTGGGAGCTGGTATGCTTAGGCTTTTGTGACCTGCCATGAGCCACTGTAAAGACTATGGAGTCCACCTTGGGCTGTTCACCGAGGTGGGGCTCGTTTCTGGGGGTCCTGTAGAGGTGATCCGCCATTTTGGGCACCACAGAACTAGTGGAAGGATGCTTCCATGCCAGCTTTGTTACATCCTGGAATGGCTCCACCAACAGGGGAATGACTAGTGGTTTTGGGTCAGTAGCTCCCAAAAATTTAGCCATACGTCTCCTTTCTGGGTCTAATTCCTCTGTTTCCCACTGGTTGAGGAATTGGATATGCCTCATAACCTCAAGTTAGATGGGATCATCAGGAGGAGACCAGGGTGAATCCTTCCTCAGATCTGGTGAAGGCAGAGGGAGGTCATCATCAGAAGAGTCATAAGGTGAGGAGAATCTACTGTAGTCACCTGACAGCTCGAAGTGACAGTCAGGGGACCTACTCTGACATCAGGAGTGATGTCCACTTGACTGGCTCTGCCTTCTGAAGCAACGGTTGCTAGACCTGCTCCGCCTGCAGGAGGAAGACCTTGAGGACATGTAATATCTGGGGCTCTGATGTCCATCAGAGCCCTTATCTGAGCCTCCTGGAGCCAGGCGGTCTGGTAGCAGGGGTGGTGACAGAGCCCTGCAGGGAGGCATAGGCTGTGGCTGTGGAATGGCCACCACCTCTCCCGTGGGTTTAGGTTTGGGTAGGAGGTCACCCTTGATGGTGTTCCACCAACTGAAAAAGAGTGCTCCTACTTTCACCAAGGGGACCATCGAGCCTGACTGCTGGTCTGACATCTGGTTGGTTGATCCCGAAGGGATTGGTGCCAGGCCTGGTGTCTGAGGGGCTTCTGGTGCCCGACCACCAACAGGCAAATCACCTGGCATCTGGTCCACCGTCTGAGCATCAGACACTTTGGCTGACGACTGGGTGTCAAACCCTGTGGTCGCAGGCTTAGTGGGGTCAGATGTCAGATTGGCAGTCATCGGGTCCCACCGGCGTAGTCCCATGCCATTCAACAAGGCTAACGATGGCTTGGAGACTGATGTCTGGTCTGACTCCAGAGTGATGGAGACAGATGACACTGGAGGCTGTCAATCTGATTGAATGGCCGACGACAGGTTTGACGCAGAGCTGCTTCCTTGGCATGCTCACGACCTTGGCGCCTGTCATGGTCATCAGCCTTGGCTGATGAACTGGAGGACGAGGCCTTAACTATGGTAGGGACTGAATAGACACCTGTCTTAGTAGAAGAAACAGAGGCCAAGTCCTCGGCCCTAGACCCTAGCATCTTTTTGTGGGGTCTGATGGCCAGAGACAGTGAAGACAGAGCTTGGGAAGGCCCTTGCCCCGAACATCCGCCTGATGCCTGGGATGAGGTGGAGGGTTTGGCGGTCGAAAGCCCTGGGAGAACTAGTGACCACGGGGAGAGGGGGCAGAATCCGATCTCCAACCACAGGCCTTGGAGCCCTTGTGCAGGTACCGTGAGTCTGACCTGGACCTGTCCTTGTCTGTCCTGTGATGCTTCTCCAAGTGCTTCTTTTCCTTGGGGGAGGCATCGTGGGCGGAGGATGAAGAAGAACTGTGCCCAGAGTGAGATTTCTGCATCGCGGCCACTTGTTGTTCCAGCAGATGGGCCTTGAGTGTCTACACTTGTTAAAGCTGAGGCAGTGTGAGCAGTCGTCTGATTTGTACTGCGGTCCCAGGCACAGGAGGCAAGCGGAATGGCCGTCTTTGACCAGAATTTATTTGCCGCATGCACACTTTGCCTTACACCGCAGTGTAGAAGTAGAAGACTTGGCAGACATAAACAGGCGATCAATTAACTTGAAGTGCTGAACTGCGCAGAGCGTTGAGAAAAATTGGCAATTGATGGTAGCAGGAGGCATCCTTGGAGCTGAAATGCAAGGTCGACGGCTGGCAAAGAACTGAGGTGGTGCTGGGGTACAGCCTTCTATATACTGAGGGTGACGTTGGGGGCAGAGCCAACATTGGGGGCGGTCCCCCATTTTGGAGTGCTAGCTAGAATTTTTCCATGGGGTCCTAGTGCCCAACAGCACAGTCCTAATGGTTACTACCTGCTGCAACAGCTCTATCTCGAAGTGAGATCAAGAAGAACCACTAAAAGAGTCAGGGCAATGGCTGAAATGTCAAATGAATACTTTGTTTTGGTGTTCACTATGGTGCACATGAGAGGGAGGGAGGGTGCTCATTAGGAGAGGCCATGGCATCAGGAACAGACATGATGAAGCCTGCAGACATTACACCTGGCCTGGAAGCTAACAATCTGATGAAGATCTATCCAGATAAGTCCCAAGTCGTGTACAGGATACACCCAAGGATCATAGTGGAGCTAAGGGAATAATTGGATGGGATGCTTGCAGTACCATCCGAGTCTGTTCAGATGGGTGTGGTACCAGAGGATCATGAAGTAGTCATTGTGCTCCACTTTTCAAAGGGTAGGGGGGGCAAATCAGGTCCCAGCAATTACAAGCCAGTCATCCTGACATCAGTGCTTGGGAAGGTCTTTATCAAAGACAGAATAATGCACCACTTATTTGAGGACAAAATACTTGCCCCATCTCAACACGGCTTTATGAGTGCCTGTCATACTATCCAACATCATAACTTTCTTTAGGGGGGTAACCAGGAAGGTGGACAGTAAAATGACAAGGGACACAGTCCATCTGGACTTCAAAAAGACCTCTGATGCTGTGGTGCATGACAAGCTTCTGTTCAAGGTGCTCCAGTGTGGTATAGCTACACAAGGCAGATTGCTTACTGGCTTGAGGGCAGGGAGCAGAGAGTTGTGATGGCTGGTTGCTACTAATGGAGAAGGTTACTTAGCATCATCTCTTAAGGATCAGTTCTGGGCCACTGCTGTTCAATATTTTCATCAGTGATCTAGAATCTGGGGTCTGGAGCAAACTGCTTAATGTACTGATAATTCTAAGCTGGCCAGGGTGGTGGATTTCCTTCAGCATTGCTTAGGGACAAACTTCAGGGCTACTGGACAAGCCAAATGCAAAGTGCTACACCTACTGTATACACTATGTGTGGCTTTCTTGCTGCAGCGGAGAAGGACCTCAGGGCCATAATAACAAGGTGCTGAGGCATAACAAGCTATGTGTGTTGCTGTCAAGAAGGCTGGTGCAATGCTGGGGTACATCAAGAGAAGGGTGACCAGCAGGGTAGGGGAAGTAATCATTCCTCTTTACAAGACCTTGGTCAGGCCACACCTGGAGTAATCCATGCAGTTCTTCAATTCAAAAAGGACATTGAGTCAGTCATGAGGGTGCAATGTAGGGACACCAAAATAATCAGGGGGTATGGGAGACAAAAGCTACCATATAAGAGCAGGTAGGAGGCCCTTAACATATTTACACTAGAGAAGAGGAGGCTGAGATGCGCTATTATCTAAGTCTTCTGTATATTCAAGACTATCAAAAGATCAAACAGAGATGTTTGAGTTGGTGTCTTCCAGCAGGACACAGGGACATGATCTGAAGTTCAGCGATGATACATTCAAGGGTAAGGTTGGGAAGCACTTCTTCACCCCAAGGGCACAAAGCAGAACCTATGGAATAGCCTACCAGTGGACACATCGGGCATGAAGACACTACAGCCCACCAAGGTAAAGCTGGACCTATTAGTGCTTACCTAGGGAATCATTTGATAACCTGGGTAATAGAGTTTGTAGAGAACCCCTTCAAACTAGTACACGGTTTAACAGAATACTTATTCATACCTGCTTTATTAAGAAGAGGTAGGAAGCATGGACATGATGGACCTAGAGTCACTTCCAATTTTAAATTACTATGTTATTATGGTATATACTATACTGTCTAGAGTTCTGTTGAGCATGCTCCCAACATGCAAACAATGTCAGTAAAGCACTATATTTTAACAACAATCACAATGTTACTTGACTTGCTTAATAGCGTATACTATAAACACCTACTAAAACTGAACAATATAGTTTATCATTCTATCTTTATTAATCCTGTTCAAACTACAGACTAATCTCATTATGTTGTATTTCTTGTCTCTTTTATTTATTTTTTTTTGTAATGCTTTGGCATAGGTTTTCTTCCTTCAACTTCAAAGGAAACATAGAGGGAAGCATAGTGCTTGTGTCCCCGCCTTCCAAATGCAAGCTAAATATTTAAATGAACTTGTAGTGGATTTTATGACGCTGTTAAGGTTTGATAGAAACTGATGTGGTATTCCTGTTGAACATTGACCTTTTCCGAGGTACAAACACATTTAAATGTAAACAGTCACTGTGCATTATGGTTAAGGACAAACCTCACTGTGGTGCGGCTAACCTCATTCTGCAATCAGATATCCTTACTAAAGAATACAATCACTTTTCAAATTAACATTTTAATGAAATGCATACATTGTTGCTTCACGCAAATGTATCACAGGAAATAAAGATATTCGCTTAGTGACCATTAAATAGCATTCCCTTTGTTTCAAGAAAATAAATAATAGTTTAAGGGCATAAAATAATGCTGATTGTGGCTCCCCATTAACATTAGGTATTGGATAAAAAAAAGCAGATCCAAACTAGCTCCTTATTTTATTTTCATTATAAACTACAAAGAATTCTGCAGGCTCATCAATCTAAATTTACCTAGAGTAATTGCTGAGTTAAAATTATTTTTGGTACTGATGATTTATTAACAATACTGGAAAAACACCTGCAGTACATTCACATGCAATGCAATGCCATTAATGATATTTTAATTATACACCTGTCATGTCATTAATGATGTGTTAATGATATCTTTGTTTACTCGTAAAATATGAGATTATTTTAATACATATGTTTTAATAGCAAATAGCTCTGAATTATCATCTGGATGCTGAAGACAAAACTGTCTAGTATGGATAACAGTACTGTACTGTAGCATGTTGTGAAAATGCTACCTTTATGTGGGTCATATCTTACTTATGTGGTTACCCAGCTCCATAGGAAATGATGGTCTCAGCAGAAACTGTAAGGTTATCATAAGAGTCTGTCAGGATGCACTACTGCAGCAAGTAGATGAGCTATAGTATGGTAGCATTACAGACTATAACAGTGGATGGATGAGAAAATCGCATGTTTTTGGTGCATACACTGTCAGGATAGAACTGTGTATCAGCCCAGTTTTGCCAGAAAAAAATATGCAATATAAAGTGCATTTACTAAAAAGCAGGACTAAATTTGGGAATCTGTCCTAACAGGGCTGCCTAACCAAACATGTTCCATCAATCTTAAAATCTTTCCAGTACATACAATGCCTTTTTGCTACAGGACTTCCTGTGGTCTGTGTCAGCAATAAGACACTCAAAGGATGTTGATAGTTATGCCACCACCACATGCCCAGGGGCATAGTGAGGCAACAGGCAGCAGGCTGAGTGCCTTCAGCCCCTGGCAGTGTGGCTGTGGCACAGCTACCAACATCTCAAGTGCCTTATTGCACTTATAAAATTAGTTACCAGTAAGCTTTTACAAAAGTTAGTTACAAATTTTAAAATAAAATGACCCTTTAAAAAAACGTTTTAAAAGCAGACAAACTAGTTCTTATGGCTGGTGGTAATGGGTGGGGGCACTAACATGACGTGTTTACTGGCACACTGACCTAATTACTGGTGTGGGGAGTTGGCTAGAGTAGATAAACTTACCATGAACAGGATGTGGTAGGGCAGACACAAACTGTGGACAGAGAAACAACTAGAAAGAGAGAGAGAGAGAGAGAAACAGAGGGGGATGGAGTGCTGGAATTATTGGGGAAAAGAAATCAAACCAGTGAGTAGTTTGGGTGGGGGGGGGAGTCAGACCCCCCCAAAAAACAACAAAGGGTGAAAAAGGAACAAATACATTGTTTCTGACTAGTAACCCTCCTGCGATCTCCATTGGCAGAAGCAGGCCTGAATAAGAGTTCATGACTAGGACAGCAGTGCAAATATGCTGACATCTGTGGTAACGCTATTTATCAGCTTATCATATCAGCTTTATTCATAAAGTGCCTTTCCAAATGATCAAAGTGCTGAACATATACATAAAAATACACGCAATAAATAACATCTCCAATAAACATATTCATAAAATCAGATATTTAAAATCATCATTAATAAATCTTCAGCAGCATAATACAATAAACTTCCCATCAGCTGACCTCATCCGGGAATGCTAGACTAAATAAGTGAGTTTTAAAGCAGCAGTGCAACATAATCAGGAAATTATTTTCAAAATTCTTTTTTTTGGTTGTAAGCATGCAGCCATAGGTGAGGTTTCCATATCTGTAAATAATTTTTTCTAGCGATCTTTAGTTTTTTAGGTATTTAAAATTTATTTCAATTGTTGTGGCACGACAATAAATATGGCGGCTGCTTAATTTTCAGCTGTGATCCCCATTCACGTCACATCACATCTTTTGGTTACTGCAGTGGGTCCCTGTGCTGAACATTCCCAATGTCCCTGCATAGTACTGCCAGTCATACATATGTGCAGTTGGCAGCAGAGGAGGTTCCAGTTTAACATGGCCGGTGGCAGAAATCTAAACAAAAACAAAGGATAACTGAGCAAATTACAGGATTATAGTACAATGCTGGCATGAAAGAGCACCAGGCAAATGCTCAGCAGAGCACAAGGAATATACTGTAGAAAAAGCGCATTTTTTGGTTTTTACATTGCACTGCTGCTTTAAGGGCTGATTTAAAACTCTGGATGGTCAGGCACTCCCTCATCTGACGAGGTAGAGAATTCTACTGGGTAGGGGCCACAAATGCAAAGGATCGAGCCCCAGATGTCTTCAAACATACCCCGGGAATCTCTAGCAATCTCTCATTGGTGGATCAGATTGGTCAGGAGGGGCAGCAGGGGCAAAGGAGATCTTGCAGGTAGAGAGGTCCCTGTTCATGTAGGGCTTTATAGGTCAGCAAGCCTACCTTAAAGATAATCCACCACTGTGCCAGCAGCCAGTACAGTCTGCGGAGCAGAGGCGTAATGTGGCTGGTCCTAGAAGTACTAGTCACAAGCCTGGTCGCCGCATTCTGCACTAGCTGCAAGTGGCAAATATCAACCCCCGGTAGCCCTAGGTACAGGGCACTGCAGTACTCAAGGTGGGTGGTCACAAAGACATGGACCAAAGTTGGAAGATCATCGGGAGGAACCAGATGTTTCATTCAGGCGATATTCCTCACATGGTAAAATGAGGTCTTGACAATGGCTGGCACCTGCGACTTCAGGGTCAAACCGTCATCAAAAATAACGCCCAGGTTATGCACCCGATCTGAGGTGGCCAGCTGAACATCCCTGAGCCAAAGCCCAGAAAGGTTGTCTAGCTGACAATCCCATCGCCCAACCATCCAAGTCCACCAGCAACACTTCAGTCTTATCTGGATTCAACCTCAGCCAGCTGGCACTCATCCAGTCCTGGATCTTGGAGAGGCAGTTGTTAAGTACCAAGACAGCATCCTCCTGCTCGGGTACAAAGGACATGTACAGTTGAGTGTCATCTGCACAGCAGTGAAAACTCAAACCATACCACCTAATAATGTCTCCTAATGGCAGCATATACACTGCAAACAATGTGGGTGATAAAATGGAGCCCTGCGGAACCCCACAGGATAGGAAGAGGGCATCAGAGGACTAAATCCCCGTGACCACTCTCTGAGTCCTACCTTCGAAGAAAGATCTAAACCACCCGAGGACCATACCAGATAGTCTGAAGATGACCTGCAGGTGCTCCAAAAGCACACCATAGTCCACAGTGTCAAATGCCGCAGAAAGATCAAGAGGGACCAAGATGGAACAAGTCATCCGATCTTTCGCTATTAGGGAGATCATTTAGCACCCAGACAAGGGACATCTTGGCACTAAGCCTCTTCCTAACTCCAGACTGGAGAGAATCATAGACATCATGGGTAGTAGAATGATCATCCAGTTGCAGCGCAACCACCTTCTCAATAACCTTGCCCACAAAAGGCAAGTTAGACAGGTCTATAGTTGGTTGGACAGTCCGGGTCAAGGGAGGGTTTTTTCAGGAGCAGTCACACAACCACCTTCTTTAGGGGATCAGGAAAGATCCCCCTCTAGAATGAACTCCAGACTATCTCACCCAGGATCAGACCAATTTCATCAACACATCCCCTCAAGGAATCATGTGGGGCCCAGAGCCAAACTACAGCTGGTTGGCTGCAAAGTCTGGACAATTCTCACAATGTCAATGCGTTCCAGCTGGCTGATGTCTGTCCAAACAAACCAGGCACTCATGACCTCCTGCTGACCACCACAGCACCCCTTAGAGGGGGCCGGGCTAATCCCAGACCTGATGGTGGCAACCTTATCTGCAAAAAAACAAGCAAACTCATCACGCTTATCTTGTGAAAAGGCTCCACCAGGTTGAGGACAGATTGGATTGCACAATCTGTCCACAGTTGGAAAGAGTTGAGCTGGTCGATTTTGCGCAGCAGCAATTTACCTGGACAGGAATTCTGCCCTCTTACGGGTGATTGTCGATTGATAGACCGTATAATGGTCCATCAATCTAAGCCCGTCAACCTCTAGGACTGATTTCCGCCAAACCCTCTCTAACCTTCAACCCAGTCTCCTCAACTCCTTCAAGGTCCCATAAAACCATGGGGACCTTGGGCGCAGAATGAGGGTGTGAACACAAACAGGAGCAATGGAATCTAGGGCCTCTGTCACCACTTTATTATAGGAAAGTACCAGATCCCCTGGATCCATGTATTCATTAGACAAACTCACCATTAGGCCATCTGGGGTCACATCCCACAAAGGGTGGTATTGGACCATCTCCATAGGGGCAGACCTATTGGGGGAGCCACGAAACTGAACCCTATGTTGTGGTGATCAGACTATCCGAATGATTCCACCACCAAGTTGGAGATCTCCATCCCCAGGAGGAACACCAGGTCCAACGAGTGACCTCCAATGTGGGTTGCGGAGGTAACAACCTGTGTGAGGCCCAACAAAGTCATTAATTGGAGGAAGACACAACCAAATTGTGAGAGTTCATCAACCCAGGCATTGAAATCCCCAGAATCAACCATCTGGGGGATCCAAATACCATGTCAACAATGAAGTCTGCGACGTCCTGCAGGAATTCTTTCCCATCTCCAGAGTGGACGGTAGATGAGCAGTATCCTGCACCGCCCCACCCACACCCATGATACACTCAAAACATCTGGTGGACCCCACTGGCATATCCACAAGGCTCAGTTCCAATCTAAAACAGATGGCTACACCCCCACCCTTATGATCTGACCTTGGGCGGTGTATCACTAAGTACCTGGCTGAAACAGCTAAGGCCAGTATTGGGCCCACATTCTCATCCAGCCAGGTCGCGGTGATATAAGCCAGATCAGACACCCCAGCAAGATCAGTTATAATAGCAGTCTTGTTTTGAATAGACCTGGCATTACATAACACCATCCGAGTAGAATGGGCAGTCAAGGAAGACTGCTCCATCTGCCTGCATTCAGCAGAACTCTTGGGTATGGGAATGAGACAGGGAGGACCCCTATTCTGATCCCATTTCACCCCAAGGCATCTCCTTGTCTTTGTCCCCATGACCTCAATCTGTCCACCCCTCTCCATTCCCCTACCAAGCCCAGCCCCCCCCCCTTCTTCCTTCTACTGATTATCCCTAAGGCATGACATCTATTGTATGCCTCAGCTGACAAAGAGGGACAATCAAAAGGGCAAAGGTCCCTGAGCCTGGTGGGGGCATATAGCCTGATTGTCTTTTTCCTTCCCTTCACATCACAGTAAGGCAGTAGCAGACACCACACAATCAGTAATAAATAATACCAATCAATCAGTCTAACAACACCACTCTCACCCCAATCAAACACACTATTAAACAACACTCAATCTCATACAGCACCCTAACACACCCTCTCAATCATCCACTCCAAGAACCCAACCACAAATTAAATAATATACCAGCTCACACTATAAATTCCCCCCAAACTCAAATTAGCAATGTACAAAATATAAATTTTATAGCGGCATGTAAAAAGTATGTTTGACAATAAACAGCAATCACCGAAAGTCTCTGAAGTAAGGGTTATGGACCCGTAGAGCTCCCACATCTCCGGAGAAATAGCCAAAAAGTCTTTACCAGCACTACCTCTCATGTAGGTCAGAAACATCCACAGAATTATTCAAAGATAAATAATCTATCAGGCACTCTCACTGCCCATAGAATCTAGAGTGGTCATAAACAAGAAAAAAGGAAGGTCTTAGCATGTCCTGTATTCAAGATAGTCCTTTTCATCTTTGGTCAAGCAGTCTTCATAGCAGGCTCCAGGGGCCTACCAATGTCAGCCAAAGGGGCTCAAACAACACTACTCCAGGAGGACACCACCAGAAATCCCCATGCGCATAGCTTCAGCTCCCAACCAGCGTCGGTCCACTGACCGACCCCTCAGGCAGCCTAGGAAATACCAGGGACCACCTGCCCACTCTCCAGCTGGCCCAGTCCCTGGAATCCTGCACGACTCATGGATCTGGCAGCTGTCCACCCTGGAGGTTTAAATGGGACCCTCCCTTATCGCCAGCAATAAGTCACAACAAGCAGCAAGTCTCCAAACTCAGAAACCCATCAATTCCTCGGACTCTCACCGAAAAAAACACTGAACAGAATTTCCAGCTATAGTCCATCTGTTGCTCTTCCTCAGATGTTCCGCACACTGGGCTCCCAAGCAGATGGTTCCCCATGGAGTCAACTCGTTCCTCGGCCTCCTCGAACCAGACCACACCCCAGATCTCCTTCCATTCGCCTCTCCTTGGGCATCCAGCAACCCAGGCAGGTAAAGAATCTACTGTACAGCTCTGGACTTAAGGCGAGCAAAGTTTACGACCACTATTTCGATATGGTGAGTAAACTATATACTCCAGAGTTGCGGGCTAGAACAATGGAATCACTGGCCTAAACAGCAGTTTTTAAGGGGTTGGTAACTCCATATCAATTCCTCTCTAAACCTGAAACAACACCTACCCTAACTTCCTCACTTTTATTGGCCTATCTAGCTGCTACTAATCTAACTTAAAAATTAATACAAACGCGAACATGAACGTAAACAAAACAGAACAAAATAAATGAAATAAATGACTTAAAATAAGCTTTAAATAAATAAATAAACTAAGACTGCTCTGCTGCTCTCAGATGACTAGCCCAGCATGGCTTACAGACACACAGAATATACTGCTATAGTATATGGGACAGTGCTGTTTGAGATGGAATTCAGTAACAATCCGAGTGTTGTTGTACCACAGTAGTGACATCAAGAGGCTGATGTACCATCATGAGCATGTCACTACTAAACTACAGCAACACAGAATGCTCATGTGCTACTGTCAGATTTCGAGCCTCTCCAGTCATGCTGGTTATCAGGTTACTCAGGTAGAATCACTGAGTCGCCACTATCAAGGACTCCTCAGATTATGGCTTAGGTAAGAGGTCTGACTGAGGTAAGAGGTCAACCCCTACTTCTTTACCAACTTCCCCTCTCCGCCATCCTTAGTTTCAAAGTGCTGATCACATTTTTTTCTTTACTAGCAGGGTCTTCAGTCACTATGAAGAACGAACTGCAATAACGTAGTCCTATTCTGTAATTATTCTTAATTTATTATTTCAGAACTCATGCTGGGAATTTGACAGGAGGTCACTCGTGAGATCATTCATCTGACAGCACACAATTTTTAAGCTGTTTTCTAAGGACAGAAAAATGTAATTGGGGCAATAGTTATGGAGGCTGTTAGGATCACCAATTTGAACACAGGGTCAATATAAACAGTGTTCCAGATGCCAAGCAGAGTGCCAGATATAAGGGGTAGAATGAATATTGTGACTAGTAGGTTAGCAATGCAAGAAGCAACTAGTTTTGGCAGTTTAGTCTCCAAATCATTAAAGCTTGAGTTAGCATCTGGTTTAGCACTGGGCAATAACTTCTGGTCATCTGCAGGTGACTGATCAGAAGTAGAAATGAGGGTGGGGAGCAGGACCATGATCAGAGTTGTGAGCAGAAAGCATAGGAGGATCACAAGATATGTAAACAAGGCTAAAAGTATATGTGGATAAATTAGAGAATTTCAATTTGAAGGCATTTGCAATTGTGGAGGAACTACTACAATTACCACCACTGATGATAATGTAATTTAAGCAATGTTTGCATTTGAAATCCATTAAATCTTTAATATTGTCCCATAATCTATTCAGGCTACCCACTGATACTCTATATTTAGTTGATTCCTGCCAAACACACATTTGCTGGTACCAATACATTTTTTTTGAAGACATTCTCCCACTTAAGATATTCACGTTTCAACCCAGAATGGTGGTTGGAATTCTTAAATGTATGCCAGCACTTGCCCCTATACTTTAGCTGGCTTAAAAAAATCTCACTCAACCAGTGGGTAGCAAGACCTCTTAAACACCATCTGGTCACAGGGATATGTTTGTTTTAGACAGAAGAGAATTTATTGACAAATTTAGCCAGAGAAGAGGGTCCAGAGGACAAGGAACATGAGAACAATCAATAAATGGCATCACTAAAGTTTCCAAAGTTGATCTTAGAGAACCCTCTGAAGCAGAGAACTCTTGGAGGGGGGTTTTAGAGGGCAGGATCCACAGATGCAGAAGGTAGATGAGTGGTCACTAAGAGTCAGAGGAGGTATAAGAGCACACAATCCTTTCTAGTGAGTGGTCAGAGATGACAGCAGATAATCTAGATAATCTAGAACAGGCAGAGAACAGCAAGAGGAAGGAGCTGCTGTTACAGCTATACTTCTCTACTGAGACTAAAGAACTAGAACTCTACTACTGGGACTTTCAATTTAGGGTAAAAAAAAGAGTTTGTGTGTTTGTCTGAGTTGGCTAATGTGAATTGTTATCTTTGCAGTTTTCTAGGTGTTTGTCTGACGAGAACTGTTATCTGTGCAATTAACTAGGGGTAGAAGGAGCTGTAAATTAGGGGGAGGGGCTTAGATAGAAGGAAGCCAGGTGTTTCAGTTTTAAAGACTGCCCTTGCTAGCTTCTGGCAGAGAACAGGCAGAAAACAGCAAGAGGAAGATGTTGTTATAACTATACTTCTCTACTGTGACTATATTGCCCTCCTTCCCTCCCCCCACCCCTCCCACCCTTAGCCAGTTCTACTTTTTTAGGCACAGATTTAACTGACAACAGGAACTTCCTGTTTGGGAGCAGGAAGTAGTGATCACAGAGCCACAAAAGAGTCACCATCCTAGAAGGAAAAGAGTAGCTCTCCGTTCCCCAGCTGCTGGAGGTCTGACTCTGAGCAAGTAAGGAGACTACCTACAATATACGAACTTCTTGTCTCAGAACAGGAAGATCAGGAGCTTAAAGGGCACAGAGACAGTAAGTAAGTAGGGAGAAAAAAATATATAAATAAATAAAAATAAATAAATAAACAGAGGAAAGAGTGAGTATTCAAAACAACAGTTATGGGGCCAGAAATAAGACATGATAGAAGTGGTGCAGTGCAGTGGCTGTGGAGCAGCAGTCTTCTGGAAGATGTTCTGGAGGATGTGGTGTTGTCCCATCTGCAGGCACCTCTCTGGGCTGAGGGAGGAGGTTGTTCATCTCCAGGCTGAGTTGGCCAGAATTTGGGGGACCTCCTCTCCCACCCAGGGACCACCAGGGCCACTGCCGTTGCCTCAGAGGTTGCCAAGAAAGAAGAGTGGTTGGACCACATCGGGCTCAGGGAGGGTAAGTGTGGTGGAACACAGGCGCATCCCTCCAGTTGTACCTCTCCACAATTCATATGCCATTCTGACAAAGTGTGGTACCTCTACGGAGGCACCCACAGTGGAGACCAAGGAGGATGCTGGGAACCTCCACAAAGGAGAACCACAGAAGGGTGGCATGGGACCCCACAGGGGAAGAAAACAACTCCTAGTGGGGGAATCCATTGTTAGGAGGGTAGAACTGGGGGAGGAAGGGGAGAAGGAGGTAAGGTACCTGCCTGGCACCATGGCTAGGAGGGACAGGGAGTGAAATCTCAGGATCGTGGTAGCAACTGCATAGGGGAGGGAGCTGGATGTCATTGTCCACCTAGGGACAAATGAACTGACTGGGAAAGGGATCAGAGCAGTGCAGGAAGAGTTTGTGGAGTTGGGGAGGGGCCTTAGACAAGTAGCACACATGGTAACCTTCTTGGAGGTGCTGCCCATCTATGGCGTAGGAGAGGCTAGGGTATTCCGCACCATGGGATTCAATCAGTGGTTGAAAAACTGGTGTGGAGCTCAGGGATTTGGCTTCATTGGGGACTGGGGGTCCACCTGGAGTGATGCAGGCCTATACTGGCAAGATGGTCTGCATCTGTCCAGGAGGGGAACCAGAATCCTAAGTGACAGTTTTAATTGCTTCATTGGCAAGCATTTAAACTAGCCAAGGGGGGAGGCACTGGAAAGGAGCAGGTAAATCATAGACCCCCCAAAGAAATCAGGGTAGTAAGTGAGGTAGACACCAAGATAGAGACATCAATAGGGAGAAGGGCAGGGGTAAATGGAGAAAATGACAAAGGCAATAAGGACAGGGATAGGGCAATAAGGGGTAAAGCCATCAAGAAATGGAGGGTAATGAGTACCAATACCTGTAGTTTGGGCAACAAGTTCCCTGAACTGGTGACCTCAATGGAAGAGGGTTGCCTGGATATCGCGGCAGTCACAGAAGCATGGTACTCAGAGAACCATGACTGGGATGTTAACATACCAGGGTACTCAACGTACAGGAGAGATATGGAGGGTAGAATAGGGGAAGGAGTAGCCCTCTATGTAAGGGAAGAGATAAAAGCAACAGAACAAAAAAGTAAACATGGAGGAGAGGAGGCACTGCAGATCACCTCAGAGACTGGAAATGGAACCACAATCCACAGAGGGATTGTATACAGACCCCCATCTCAGGAGGAAGGAATGGACAAGGATATGGTAGAAGGCATCCTTAGGATGGCAGAGAACGGGGAAATAATGTTGATGGGGAACCTGAATATGCCAGATGTTAACTGAAGCACCTTTGATGCAGCCACATCCAAGAGCAGGGCCATTCTCGATGCCCTACAGTGGGCATGCCTTGCTCAGCTAGTGTTGGAACCCACTCGGAAGGGAGCAATCTTAGACCTCGTACTCTCAAATGGGGACAGTGAGAGGATCTCAGATCTAGAATTGGGTAGCTATCTGGGAAAAGTGACCACCAAGCAGTGTGGTTCATGATAAACTCAGCTGCAGAGTCAAGCCATACAAAAGTGAGGGTACTGGACTTCAGGAAGACTGACTTTGGCAAGATGGGAGAGTGCATTAGAAAAGCACTAGCAAACAGGCAAGAAGGAAGAGTGGAGCAACAATGGGAAAACATCAAAACTGCCATCACAGAGGCAACAAGCCTTTATGCGAAGCAAATAAACAAATCAAAATGAAAGAAAAAGCCACTGTGGTTCTCAAAAGTGAAGGTGGTAGGGAAGGTTAGGAGGAAAAAGAAAGCATTTAGGAAGTTTAAGGAAACACAGAAGAAGCAGGACAGAAAACTGTACCAGTTAAGGCTGAAGAAAGCAGGGAAGGCAGTCAGAACAGCAAAGGCCCAAACTGAGGAAAAGATAGCCAACTCGGTTAAGAAGGGGGAATAAAACCTTTTATAGGTACATTAGGGAGTGTAGAAATACAAAGGGAGGGATAGTGAGGCTGAATAGAATGGACGGTGGGTGGGCAGAGAGGGACAGTGAAAAAGCAGGGATACTGAATGAATACTTCTGCTCAATATTCACAAAAAAGGAGGGGGGCGGTACCTAATCCAATTAACAGAAACACTCTGGATGGGGGGGGGTCAATCCCAGTCCTTCCACAGAAGAAAGGGTTCTGAAAGAACTCCTAAAACTGAAGGCGGACAAGGCAATGGAGCCTGATGGGATTCACCCCAGAATTCTAAAAGAATTAAGGGGAGAACTAGTGACACCACTAACTACCCTTTTTAGCAAATCATGGGAGGATGGTGTAGTACCTGAGGACTGGAGGAGGGCAGATGTGATTCCCCTTCACAAAAGTGGAACAAGACAGAGGCAGGAAACTAAAGACCTGTCAGTTTGACCTCTGTGGTAGGGAAAGTGATAGAATTACTTCTGAAGGAAAGAACTGTTGAGTACCTAGAGGCCAGTGGGGCACAGGACCCAAGGCAACATGGGTTCATAGTGGGAAGGTCATGTCAGACGAATCTAATCGATTTCTTTGACTGGGTGAACAAAGTAGTAGACCAGGGAGGGGCTGTGGACATGGCCTACCTAGACATTAGCAAGGCATTTGACACAGTCCCACACAAAAGATTAATAAACAAATTAGCTAGCCTGGAGTGTGTCCAAGGGTGCTAGCCTGGGTAAAACTTTGGCTGAACAACAGGACACAGAAGGTAATAGTAAATGGAGTCCACTCTGAAGAAAGGGGGGTTACTAGTGGGGTATCGCAGGCTTCAGTACTAGGTCCAGTTATTTTTAATGTCTTTATAAGTGACATTGCAGAGAGACTGGAAGGAAAAGTATGCCTCTTTGCAGATGACACAAAGATCTGCTATATGGTTGATACGCAAGGAGGCGTGGAAAGGATGAGAAAGGTCTTGGCAAGGTTGGAGGAATGGTCAGAAGTATGGCAGCTTGGATTCAATGCAAAGAAGTGCAAAATAATGCACCTGGGAAACAAAACCCAGGGAAGAGTACACAATGGGGGTAGTAACAACAACAAACATGGAAAGGGACCTGGGGTAATCATATCAGATGACCTTAAGGTTGGCAAGCAATGTGAGAAGGCAGAAGGAAGGGCTGGGGGATACTGGGATGTATAAGAACAGGCATCACCAGCAGAAAACAGGAAGTTGTTATCCTTCTGTACAGACAGTTGGTGAGACCCCATCTCAAGTACTGCATCCAGTTCTGGAGATCACATCTCCACAAGGGCATAGACAGGATGGAGGCAGTTCAGAGGAGGGCAACAAAAATGGTGCAGGGTCTGCAAGAGAAGCCACATGAAGAGATACTAAAGGAGCTTAATATGTATACCCCTGAAGAAAGGAGGGAGAGGGGGGACATGATAGAAACTTTTAAGTACCTCAGTGGAATCAACAAAGTCCAAGAGGGTAACATCTTTCAGAAAAAGAGATGTGCAAGAACAAGGGGACGCAATTTGAAGATAGAGGGGGGATAGCTCAGGGGCAATGCGAGGAAGTATTTTTTCACAGAGAGGGTGGTGGAGACATGGAACAGCCTTCCTGAGGAGGTTGCGGGGTCTAAAACTGTAGGAGAATTCAAGAATGCATGGGACAGATATAAGACAATTCTTGTGGGGGTAGGAAGAAATAGGCTGTTAGTTAACTAGGATCTGCAGCTTATCCAGTAGGTAGGGAAATGAGCGGACTAGGCGGGCCAAGCAGTCCTTATCTGCCGTCAAAGTCTATGTTTCTATATAGTAGTAGTAGTATATATAGAGGTAGTAATAAACAGGACAAGGTTCAATGTGCTATTTAGTTAATTTAAACATATTTTGCCAAGTTTTCAAGCAGAACCTCAGAAGGCTCATTTCCAGATGTTACTGTTAATATGTGAATCGCGAACCTTGGGCTGCTGCTGCACCACTCCAGGTTAAAGTCCCCTCCCCAACAGCAGTTCTTTGTTCAAAATAACAGATGACAAATGATCAGAAAGGATGGTAACACCATATAGCCCACCACAAGGAGGGTTATAAACACACACAAGGCAGAGCTTCTTATGTTCCTCAGCAGGAGTTCTGAGTGAATTAGCTCTCACAAGTTTTTGATGCAGAATGTTGGCAGCAGTAGAGATGTTAAGGTGAGAGTTCAAACAAACAAATACCCTACATGCATGTTTTCACTGACATTTTGTCCTTATGAGTAACATTTTAACCCTGCATAGTGCAAGCAGGGTCAGAAATAGCAGGTGTCAGCCAGCTCTCAGTAAATCCTAGGATATCAGGATTGTAAAAGGAGACCTAGGCCACATGTTTGTATTTGTCTCCCATAAAGCTGTGTGCAATGAGGTGTGCAATTCACATAACATTTAGTGAGTTCCACTGAGGTTGGGTAAATTGGTGGAGTAGAAGAATATGAGTTGAATCTATCAGGAGAGAGTAGAACGAAGAAGGGAGACAAGACACAACATCAGGTTACAACATGCCAGTTAACCTGCTGGGAGTAAGACAGTAGTCCTGGCTAAGAGATGAGACATTCAAGGAATTAGAGACTGAAATCAAAAGCAGAACACAAGGTAGCTGTGGCCTCTGTAGCTGGGGCTGTAGGGAAGGAGTTGCATAGGAACAGAAAACCTTGCAGGTTCCACTCGTAGAAACATAGAAGCTGACAGCAGAGAAGGACCTCAAGGCCCATCCAGTCTGCCCATTTCTTTTTCTAACTTATGAATGTGCCATAGGCCTTTGCTCTGTCAATGGCCTATCTGTTCATACTCATCTGTATTGCTCCCTTATGCCTATCCCATGCCTGTTTGAAGCCCTGCACTGTATTCCTATCCACCACTTCCTGAGGTAGGCCATTACATGCATCCACCACCCTTACTGTGAAAAAGAACTTCCTCACATTACCCCTTAATCAGCCTCCCTCTAATCTCATGATGTGTCCTCTTGTCCTGCTATTTTTCTGATATTGAAACATATTAGACTCTTTCACCTTCTTAATGCCCTGAAGGTGTTTGAATGTTTCAATCAGATCACCTTCTCCCTCCTTTGCTCTAGGGTATACATACTGAGTTCAGTTAATCTGTCCTCATATGTTTCCTAATGCAGTCCCTGCACCATTTTGGTTGCCCTTCTCTGGACTGCCTCACTTTGGTTAATGTCCTCGTGAAGGTGTGGCTTCCAGTAGTGTACGCAGTACTCCAGATGGGGCCTAACCAGTGTCTTGTAAAGAGGGATTATTACCTCCCTCTTCTGACTTGTGATACCACTACTAATACAATCCAACATCCCTCTAGCCTTACCTACTGCTTTAGAGGTCTGCTTGGATGATTTCAGGTCATCGGTAATGATGACGCCCAAGTCTCTTTCTTCCCTTGTGACTACCAGCAACTCCCCTCCCAGCCTATAGGTGGCTTCAGGGTTTCTCTTCTCTATGTGCATGATCTTGCATTTCTTTGCATTAAACCCCAGTTACCACTCTTCCGACCATTTTGCTAGTTTATCCAGATCTCTTCTCATTCTGCCCACCCCATCTGGATTATGTACTCTGTTGCAGATCTTGGTGTCATGTGCAAACAGACAAACCTTACCCTCCAGTCCATCTGCAATGTCACTGATGAAGATATTGAAGAGAACTGGCCCCACGACTGATCCTTGAGGTACCCCACTTGTGATTTGCATCTCTTCTGACTATATACCGTTTACCACCACTCTCTGTTTTCTGCCCATCAACCAGTTTGCCACCCAGTTGACCAATGTCTGACCCACCCCGAGCCTACCCAGCTTATTAATCAATCTTCTATGTGGAAAAGTATCTAAAGCTTTGCTGAAGTCAAGGTAGGAAACATCAACTGCTCCCCCTTAATCCACCACTCTGGTTACCCAGTCAAAGAAATCTATGAGATTAGTTTGACAGGACCTTCCTTTTGTAAACCCATGATGTCTTGGATCCTGTGCTCCTATGGATTCCAGGTGTTCCACTATCCTTTCCTTAAAGAGTGTTTCCATAATCTTGCCCACTACTGAGGTAAGACTGACTGGTCTGTAGTTCTCTGCCTTCTCCCTGCTACCACTCTTGTGGAGCGGGATCACATGAGCCCTTCTCCAGTCTTCTAGGACCTCTCCTGTGCTCAAAGGCTCACTAAACAGTTCTGATAATGGCTCTGCTAGTTCCAATGTAACAAAGCAAGTAAAGAGCCCATTGGAGGAAGGACATTTCAGGCAATGTAGGGACAGGCAGAAGCATGAGATATACTGTACATATGAACAATAAGCCCATCATGAACAACTGGCAGATGTTACAATTATACCCAGAACAAAACATATATACTGCACTTTACAAATTCAGAGTCTGGTGTCAATTAGGCAGAGTTTACTGCCAATGTCTCCTGACAGCATCCACTGGAAGAAGCCCTCTTATTGGTGTGCCCACATGCTGAGTGGACATTTATGTACAGTATGTGGCTATATGGCAGCAACTTAAAATTTCTACAGAGCTTGAGATCTCTTCCTACTACCTGACTGGCTGGCGGGAACCAGGGGTAAGGTTACGGGATCCTCATGGTCACTGAGTCTTAGAGGTTGGTCGTGGGGAAGGAGGAGCCATAGAAAACCATCTCCTACTCCTGCTGCTGTCCCCACAGTGAAGACGCTGGATTCTGACACCAATTCAAAGGAGCCTATCAATTTTAAATTCTGCCCTCCAGGCAGGGCTTGATGCACTCCTTCCAATGCAGCAGAGAGGGTGGAAACTAAGCAAGGTGGGTGGAGTGTTAGAACACAGGGGCAATGTGGACTGCTTGGTCACTTGAATACCTGGTGTGTGTTGAAATGGTCTATGGTCTTTTTTAAGGAAGTGGTTTGCTAGCACCAGAAAGAAGTTAGTGTTGCACGTTAGTTCTTAGAGCTCTATAGTCAGTCCCTAGCTAGCATGTATAAGACACTAGTTGGTAAGCTGAACTCAGTTTTAGGATGTTCACCCTCATAGACTTTCTGACAAATGCCCTTGACCTGTATTCTGTGAGTAGTTTCTTTCACATGTAGATGAAGTTATTTATGTTTTTTTCAATTTTTTCAGATAAACTCCGTTTGGACTTTGTTACCTACTGTACATGTAAACTCTTCTCTAACTGCTGTTGTGCTAGCTGAGGTTATTGCAAGGAAAATCACTGGCTTCTCCACCGTTCACTACAGCAGATGGATGACTTAATGGTGACAGGGCATGTGAGGGCTAGAGCCCCAGTTTAAGGAATTTGGGTTTAAGGGCGTCATGACCTGGGAAGCTATCCTCTTTTAGGTTTGCGAGAAGTCAATAAACTTCTTTGAGGGTGGCAAGTTTAAGGTGGAAGATTGGGCAGCCACTAATGTCAACAGAAGTGGGTGCAGAGAGGAATGGGGGAAGGCAGTCGGTAAAGAGCGACATGTACCTATGCAGGTTGGTAAAGAATTCATTGAATCCAGCAGCAATTGTTGGGGAGTCAGAAAGGATGGTGCCTTGGGCAGTAAGGGAGCTAGGGACCTCAGCTGACTGACCTCTGATGAGGGAGTTCACTTGTCTCCAGAATTCTTTTTAGATTGCAAAGATGTTCTGTTTGGATTGACCTAAAGTGGGTGCTCTTAGCTTTTTGAATGGAATTGTCACACGAGTTCCTGGGCTGCCTGTAAGTTTGCCAATCAGTAGGAAGCCTGCTACATTTGAAGGTTCTCCAAGCCTGATCACATGCAGTCATGAGTTTTCTTAGATCTTTGGAGATCCAGGGAGCTTCGAGTCCCTTTGATCTGCACCTCTTCATGGGAGCATGAAAATCAACTATGTTAGTGAAGGTGCTTACAAAGAAATCAAGTGCCTGATGGACATCCAGTAGTGTACTTATTGGATCCCAATTGGCCTCAGAGATAGAGGTAAGACAAGCACTGGGATTGAGACGTGACATATCCCGCACAAAAGAGACCTTAGGTGGAGGGTTGGGGAAGTTATTTTGCCAGATGCAGAAGGTTGGGGAGCTATCACCAATGTGATGAGGGAGTATGCCCACTGATTTGACCTTGGGTGCACAGCTGGTGATCACCCAATCAAGCAGTGAGTGGTTGTCCATTTTTGCATCGAGTCTTGTTGGGTCAGATAACATTTTCAGTTTGCAATCGTCAAGGGTGGCTTGTATCTTGTTTGAGTTGGGGTTCAGTCAGTCTGCATTAAATTCATCACAGAGAATGATGTCATGGTGGGGAGATTGGTAAGAGAGGTAATGGGGGGAGGCAACTAGAAGCATCATTGGGAGGGGAGGTAGACACAGCCCACTATTAGTTTTTTGACATTGCCAAGCGTAAGCACAAGAAATAGTGATTTTGCCAGTTCAGGAGTAGGGGTAGGTATTTCAACGGCATCTAAGCCTGAACGGACATACAGGAGGACACCAGCACCACGTTTTCCCAACCTATCCTTCCTGAAGCTGTTGTAGCCATGTAGAGTGACCTCATGTTGCTTGACGCTAGGGTTTAGACAGGATTCAGATATACCTAGAATATCCGACGAGTGCTGTAAGACCCATACCTCAAGCTTGCCATCTTGGGCACAAGCTACAAGCATTTAAGTGGACAAACCTTAGCCCTTTCGGTGACTGGTATTTGTTGCATCAATCTACTTGCAACTGAAAATGTTATCAGTGCTAATGTCGTCTAACTACTTGTTTCCAAGTGCTGTTTTATATTAGTTTGTGTTTTACTGTATGTACTCTTTGCACGTTTGTAATTTATAGGGCTGTGTGTAGTCCGAATAGTATTTCCCAAATACCATGAATAGTGGGCTTGCCGAATATTCGGATGGATGTCCCAACTAGTCCACTATTTGGCCGCTAGTCAGGACGTACTATTCGGTGGGTGAGATTTCAAAATCTCACAGAGCTTCGCTTGCCAGTCAGCGGCTGTTTTTGGAGGTCACAGCCAGAAACACCATGTGATCTCCTCACTCTGAGTCTGAGTGTGTAGATGAGAGAAGACAGTCATTTCTGAGACAGCTAGCTCTGTTTAGTTTACCACTTGTGACTTTTATAACTGTTTAAAAAACATTTTGTGTGTGATCCAGTTTTGACATCTGACCACCTTGTGAGTGCATCTGACTGCAGTTTTGTTTTTCATCCTTAAAACTGGGCTCAATTTCAAGGAAAAGGAGATTCTGCATGCGAGTGAACGTGTGAGTGTGTGTGCTGCTGCCTCCCCTCCTCCACTGCTTGCAGTTTCACAGCTCAGCTGAAGCAGGGTGATTTGATTTTTTGCTTAAGAACCTTTCTGTTCTATTATTAGTTCTTAACAGGATTTTTTTTTGTCAACAAAATCCAACTTGGCTTTTGCATGTAGTGAGTAATTGTTACTGGGCTCAGTAACAGTGAGTGGTTCAAGTTTTTGCAGACAGCACCATCCCCACTGCTGTGCTTGCTTAGCTTTTTCTTCCAAATCCACAAACAGCCCCTGCAGTATTTTCTATTTCTTTTGTGAACCAAATTTATATTTTGCTGTCATCAGGTTCCGGGCTCAGTTCCCTGCATAAGTGAGGTGTCATTGTCATCTGGCTCCATCTTGTCTGCGTCGCAGCTCACCACAGTGCATACATCATCTGTGCATGCATTGTATTGTTGTCCTTGTAATCTGTGTCCTGCATGTGCATGCACAGTTGTCTGCACACAGTTTTTTGTGTGATTTATAAAGCACTGTATTTTTTTCTCATTGGGTCAGGCTTGGCCCATTGAATTGTTGCTGACTGTGGGCTGGTTCTCGGCTCAGTTCCCTGTACAACTGAGTGAGGAGGGTGTCGCAAGTGACTCCTCCCTCCACAGCTCACTGCACCTCAGTGGCCTCCTGTGCATGTGAGTTTTTTTCCTTTTTTGCGTGTCTTCTTTGCTCCCTGTGCACTGCTGTGTGTGTGTACACGTAAATTTTCTGTGAACTGTTTTAGTATTTCTGGGTGTGTCAGGCATGACTCACTGGGTTCTGCGTGAGTTAAGTTGTGTGGTGCACCTTAACAGCTTGAATTACTGTACTGTATGACTGCACAACATATACCGTATGAGTTAGAAGTTGTTTGCTGACTCATAGAAACATAGAAACATAGAAGATGACGGCACATAAGGACCGCAAGGCCCATCCAATCCGCCCATTTTTTCTACCTTATGAATGAACCATAGGCCTTTACTTTGTCAATGGCCTATCTATTCATACTCATCTTTATTGCTCCATCTCTCTCTAGTATCAGTCTGTCTTTATTAGCTGCTACTTGAGCAGTGTGGGTGGGTATTATTGTTTTCTGCAAGAAGCACCAACATAAACAAAAACACTAATCACAAACAAAATACACAGTAAGTTACAGACCATGTCTCATCAATCCCGTAGACGTGCATGGTCCAGCCCAAGCATGCCATCTTCACCACCAGTTGTAAGTGGTGAAGAACAGGGTGAGAGAAGGTCTGTTCATATTCACCACTCTAAAATAGTTTTCTACCCTGATAAGCCTTCAGGTTCTGGCATCAGTAGGATTGGGGTCTAGTACTAGTACTACCATAACTACAACTATTACTACTAGTACTGCATTTGCAGCACCATCATTTTATAAATCGTCTATTATTGTAACACCCTGACAGCACACTGGTGTGTTGCAGATGTGGTAGTCACTGATGGTAATGGTGGTTCTGGTGCTGGTTCTGTCTGTTTCCCTTCTCCCTGCAGGTCTGCTTTGCTAAATGTCAGTGTTATGGAAAAGGATCACTGGGCTGTAAACATACTGTCATTCCTGCAAGAGATGCTGAGCTCATGGGCCCGATGGCAACAATTTGCAGGTAGGGTTTGTGGTCACAGACAACGCCACAAATATGATAAAAGCACTTAGAGATGGCAATTTTGAGGGGATACGCTGCTTTTGCTCATACACTAAATTTGGTGATGACAAAAGCTTTGGCAAACACAGCGGAGGCAGATCACACAGTCAAAGTAGCCAGAAGTATATGTAGCCATTTCCATCACTCTGTGAAAGCTGCAAACCATCTGCATCAGCTACAAGAGCATCTTCAAATGCCGCAACATCACCTCATCCAGGATGTACAGACCCTGTGGAATTCCACCTACTACATGCTGCAAAGGCTTCTGGGGCAGAAGTGGGCCCTTCATGAGATGAGCATGGAAACTGACAAGGGGGAGTCCTCGGACATCAGGACTGGGCTGTGATTGAGGGCTTGGTAAAAGTTTTAGCCCCATTTGAAAGAAGCACTCGTGACCTTAGCTCTGATTCTGCACTGCTAAGTCAGGTAATTCCTGCTTTACAGATCCTGAAAAAGCTATGAGTAGATTCAGTGAAAATGCTTAGAAAGATCCAAACCAGACACTAGGAACAGTGATATCCTTGTGGAAAATCTCACCACAGAACTAGAAGTCATATTTTCTGATCTCTATTCAAATAAAAAGCACATATTTGCCACTACGCTGAATTCATGTTTCAAGTGCGAGGTACTACACCCTATAATGCCCACTCACAGGGTTACAGAGTTTCAGAAGCAGATGTGCTCAGAACTTGGTTTCTACATGCTTGGGTCAATGAGATCAGCAGGTAACCCTATCGATCAGCCAGTGTCAGAATCACAAACTGAAAGCAGTATGGAAAACCTTGAGAAGTAGGGTGACTATTGGGCTGAACTAAGCTCATCACTACAGGCTGAGCAGAGGAAGAGAACAGAACAGCAGCCACAGTCGGCACCCAATCTGCTGAGCAGTTATTTCAATGTGCCTCTGGGGTCATTCTCCATAAATCCAGTGGAGTACTGGATCAAAAGGATGAAAGCATCTCCACACCTGGCATAGTTGGCCCTTAAATACATCTGTTGCCCCGCCTACCAGCGTACCGTCTGAACGAATGTTCAGCACTGCTGGAGATGTGGTGGAACCTCACCAATCCTCACTTGTCACAGTACATGTGGAACAACTTGTGTTTATAAAAATAAATCTACCTCACCTTGGGTACACATATGGCCACTAAAAAGTGCATTAAATAATTGTCATGTACTGAATACAACATTTGTGTGTTGTAGCATGGACCCGTACACAATCCATTTTGTGTTAACCATCATTGTTCTGTTAGCAAATAAGCATGTTAACATTTAGTCAGACATGTTCATCATATTCATAGTCATACTAACACTAATCTGTGGCCAGCACCCTTTTTCTTTATTATTTCCACTGTCATGGTTTATTCTTTTGAAAGTGCATGCCATGCAATTCCTAGTGCCTAAAACTGCCATCCACCTATTGACTGCTGTTCCTAATAAGCAATCCTCCACTGGTGTTGCTATATCTCTCACCCCCTGTGTTGCTTGTGCCTATATTCCATCCATCCCTTTAACAGCTTTCCAGATGCCAGTTATCAGTGTTGCATCATCAGTCTCAAGTATTTCACATGCATAAAATATGGCAGTTAACAGTCTGTCCTCTCCAGTCTCAGTGTTTCCCATGCCTGAAATATGGCAGTTACCAGTGTGGCATCACCAGTCTCAGTGTTTCCCATACCTGAAATATTCTGGTTACCAGTATGGCATCACCCGGTTCAAGTATTTCACATGACTGAAATATTCCAGTTATCAGTATGGCATCACCCGGCTCAAGTATTTCCCATGCCTGAAATATTCCGGTTGCCTGACTCCCACCAGCTTGTACCATTGTTTTAAGTGCACTCCTGCAATAAGGTGGTGATGCTGCTGCATATGATGATCATGACAATAATGATTCCGAAGAAGTCTGGAATATATTACTGATGACAGATGACTGATGACCGCCAAAGCCAGAGTCTGATGCTTCTTATCTTCAATGAACACATTGTGTACTAACAGCAAAAGTAAGTGAAATATGCAATCTTTTAATGGTTTTATTTCTGTGTTTTATTTGGGGGGGTAAATAATGATTGAACTGTGTATCTCTAATCATGTTTTTCTCCTGTTTTTTTGGAGGGGGAGTATACAGGTATTTTCCCACCAGGGTGATGAACTCTTGGTAACATATCAGATACGAACAGCAAAGGTAAGTAACGTATTTAATCTGTTAATTGTTTTCTTTCTGTTTTTGGGTGTGTGGTGGGGGCTTATTAAAATAGAACACGGAGACTACCTGGATGTGTGTTGGCCATTTTGGAAAAGCACTGCATTTCATTATGTCTCCCTCACAGGTAGCATCCAATCGAAAGACCTTTTGGGAGCAGAATATCATAGGCCGAATGAGCATCACGCTTAAGTGCAGTCCTTACAGCTGTACCTCTTGGCTCTGAAGGTAAGATGTGAATTTGTATGTTGGCCTGCTGAAGATACAGTGTTATGAGAAAGAAAGAAAGAAAGAAAGAAAGAAAGAAAGAAAGAAAGAAAGAAAGAGAGAGAAAATACTTAGCTCCAAATATTTTCAGAATTATGGATTGTTGAAGTTACAGTGTTATCCTATTGGCTTAATTATATTTTATTGCTTGTTTTTCTTAATGGCCACAATTATTTCAGGCTCTGGCATATGGTATTCTTGTACTGGCCACTGAAACCTTTCAGACCATGTACAGATTGTTACTTAGTTCCAAATACTGCCAGAATTATGGCCTGTTGAAGTTACAGTGTTATCCTAAAGGCTTAATTATGTCTTATTACTTGTTTTCTTCATGGCCACAATTATTTAAGGCTCTTGCATATGGTATTCTGGTACTGGCCGCTGAGACCTTTCTGACGATCTATAGATTGTTACTTAACTCCAAATATTGACAGAATTATGGCGTCTTATACTTCCAGTGTTATCCTATAGGAAACTGCATGCTCATGATGAACTCCTTTCATCTGCATCCTTCTCCTGAGGCACCAGCGTCAGAAGACATCCTCTAGCACCACTGTACAAGGCAAAGTGCAGTGACTGCTACATTCTCCTCCTTAAGTACCAGCAGCACAAGACAGCCTCAAGCACCCATGTACATGTCAAAGTGCTGTGACCTCTTCATCCTACTCCTGAAGTACCAGCGGCAGAAGACAGCCTCTGGCACCATGTACAAGGCAAAGTGCTGTGACCTTTACATTCTCTTCCTGAAGTACCAGCAGCACAAGACAGCCTCAAGCACCCATGTACAAGCCAAAGTACTGTGACCTCTTCCTCCTACTTCTGAAGCACCAGCGGCAGAAGACAGCCTCTGGCACCACTATACAAGGAAAAGTGCTATGACTTCTACATTCTCCTCCTGAATTATCAGCAGCACAAGACAGCCTCAAGCACCCATGTACAAGCCAAAGTGACGTGACCTCTTCATCCTACTCCTGAAGCACCAGCGGCAGAAGACAGCCTCTGGCACCACTGTATAAGGCAAAATGTTGTGACCTCTGCATCCTCCTCCTTAAGCACTAGCAGCACAAGATAGCCTCTGGCACAAATGGACAAGCCAAAATGCCATGACCACTGCATCCTCCTCCTGAAGCACCAGCAGCACAAGACAGCCTCTGGTACCAGTGTACAAGCTGAAGAACCATGACCTCTGCATCCTTCTCCTGAAGCACCAGTGGCAGAAGACAGCCTCTGGCACCAGTGTACAAGCTAAAGTGGCATGACCTCTTCATCCTCCTCCTGAAGCACCAGCAGCAAAAGGCAGCCTCTGGTACCGGTGTATGAGCCAAAGTGCCGTGATCTCTTTATCCTCCTTGTGAAGCACCAGTGGCAGAAGACAGCCTCTGGCACCAATGTACAAGCCAAAGTGCCAATATCTCTCATCTTCCCCCACCTGAAGCCATTTTGAGGAGTTGTATAGCAATTATCCATTAAGGCAATTTATGTACCCTAATACCAAATACCGAATAACGAACACCCGGGACCCGAATACCGAATATTCAGAAAATGGTATTCACACAGCCCTAGTAATTTATATATTGTACATCTTAGCTGCTTACTAAGTGGCTCCAGGTAGTTCCTGAAAACGGGCCTCAGCCCAGTGTGCTTACCTGGTGAACAAAGTGAAAATAAATAAAATAAATGATAGGAGTACAACATCCAAGATGGTGTACTCTGAGATGCTATCAGTGCTACACTCGGGGGCCAGTAAAGTATCAGGAAATCAGAAAGGCAAATGTGTGGGTAAGAGTTTGGTGTGGGCAGAAAGGATTTTGGTATTCTCAGGCAGCCAAGGGAGGGAGGGAGTGCAGCTGAATGAGGTAGATAGTGTAGCACAGGAGATGTTAAACTAGGAGAGTTTTTATTTATTTATTTATTTTATTTATTGAAATGTTACACCAGGAAGGCACACTGAGCAACAAGTTGCTCGTCTCCCAGTGTGACCTGGGGGGTAGGGGAACATGAGGATAGTATACAGAGATTTGATACACAATATAGATATACAATTTGATTACATCCAGTAAAGTGAGCAGACTATACAGAAGTACTGAAAAGGAGGAATGCTTACAGGCATGAACTAGATGGATACAATGCTAACAGTCGAACTAGATAGATACGATAGCACAAACATCTTTGGCAAGCACTTGGTAGGACATAGCTTTGTAGTTAGAAAATGGCTGGATAGAATACAAGGAGGTTGAATTACAGAAAGATTGTGAAGACAGACACAGAAACAAAATTTGCAAGGTGTAACAAAAGTGCAAGGCTTGATTATAAGTGCAATAGAGATTAGAGGTTAGCCAATAACTATGGCTAGGAAGAGGGGGGAAGGTGGGTGGGTGAGGGTCATATAGGCAGAGAGTGGGGGGGTAGAAAGGGGGTGATTTGGAGGAGGGAAAGGCAAGGGGTGGAGGAGAAGGGTCTGCCAAGGCTTAACCCCTCCAGAATGGTGGGGACCCTACCTGCACCAGGCGGCGGTCAAGCACGAACAGGAGGGAAGCAGGTTGTAGGCAATGGGAGTTACAGCACATCAGGAAAGAAGAGAGAGGGAAGAGAAGGGTTTGCCAGGGCCTGGCCCCTCCATTATGCTGTGGACACCACCTGCACAAAGCAGAGGTTGAGCACAACAGGAGGGAAGCAGGTTGTAGGCAGCAGAGGTAGAGCATGACACGAGGGAAGTATGCAGTGTTGTGTAGGTGTAGGAAAACATACATGTCACAGACAAGATCAAGGGGTTAAAAAGGTCAATTGTCAACAGCCCATAGCAGAGAAGGGAAATTGCACAATCCAACACTGCAGGATCATGTGATGTAAGAAGTGTATCTTGTATATGAGAAAAAGCAATACCATCTAGTGGTGAAAGGTGGGAATACAAGCAAACAGCAATAATGAGTGACTGCAAAATCAATGCAGCCATCTAGTAGTGGTCTGTGGGGATAGCAAGCATGAAAGTCAAATGAGCTCTCCAATCTCCCACTTAAGGGAATATTCTTTTAGCTGAAAGGTTAGAGCATCGGCCTTTGAAACCCAGGATCCCAGGTTTGATTCTCAAAAAAGGCTTAAGGTGCATCTTCCAGTAGATAGGGGACAGATACAATTGCGGCAATGATGATATGGGATGCATCACACTCAAAAATGTATTTACTTGAAAACTGATAACTGGGAATGGCACACTAAACCAAGGCTCATTTCCAGGTGCGACCTGATTAGAAAAATGGGGGAAAATGGGAATTAGTGTTGTACAGTATTTGAGAAAAAGCAGTTTGTGCAAACCAGTACTACCTAATATTGAAAGCTGTAATTAATGTTGAAAAACAGTGACAACTGTAACAGCAAATTGGGGGTCCTTGCTGTTCCTAGCACACGTCTGTTTAACCTATCCCTGTCACAAGGTGACCTTCCACCCATTGGGGAAAACAGCTCATGGTGTCCCCTCTGTACAAGCCAGGTGACCCCAGTGACCTTAACAATTATAGGCCAATCTCCTTACTGCCGATCCTGTCAAAGATGTGGGAGAAAATTGCTAGCACCAAGCTTCATAACAACCTTGAAACAGCTAAAATTCTCAACCCGTTACAAATCAGTCTTTAGAGCATAGCACAGTACAATTTCAGCCCTAGTCAAGGTGACTAACGACTGGCAACATGAATTGGATAACAAAAGTTTTGCCTGCGCAGTATTTTTGGACTTAAGTAATGCATTTGACATTGTAGAACATAGTTTGCTCCTTTCATCTCTCTGGGATATTGGATTGGATTCATTATCCTTACAATGGTTTGCTAGCTATCTCTCTGGCTGACTCCAGCAAGTCAAGGCAGAAGGGGAAGTTTCCCCACTAAAACCTTTTTTGCAGGGTGTGCCACAAGGCTCTATCCTGGGCCCCTTACTCTTTGCCATTTATATTAACAACATCGATGCCACAATCAAACAAGCACAAATGCACTTATTTGCTGATGACACAGTACTCTATGCTAGTAGCCCTACTCCTGACGCTGCTTGTAAAGCTCTTCAATGTGAATTCAACCTGCTCCAGCTTCAACTCCTGAACCGGAATTTACTTCTTAATGCAAAAAAAAAAAAGCAATTGTTCTCTCGCCCTTTTCTTTTGCCCCTAATCCTGCTGCAGTGGGGTTGCTTCCATAAATCACAACTATCCTTAGTGAACAGCTGGAATATTTACTTATTTACAGATACCTGGGGGTCTGGTTAGACTATAGACTTTCCTTCACTGATCATATAGAAGAGCTGACGAAGAAGCTCAGGCAAAGACCTGAGGCAGGACTCACGAAACTTGAGAAATACCCACAGCTGTGGGTAAACCTCAGCACAAGTGGGTTGTGACTTGTAGATCCGCAGGTTACCCGCAGCGGTAGGTATTCACAAAGGTAGAGCCGGATTATGACTGGCTCCATGATCTATGCTGCTTGCGGGTGGTGTAGCCAGGGAGATGGCCGCAGCAGCAGGAGTGAGCTACGGCTGGTGGGAGCAGCCTTAACATCCTCCGCAACTGCTGCAGCTGTGAATCACAACCGCCGTAGCAGCAGGAAATTACAGTCCGCAACAGCAGTGGGAGGTTCTCAGCGCTTCGTGAATCCAGCCCCTGGCCTTTTCTTTAGAATCAGTAATCTTCTCACAAGAGACGCTAAGTTGAGACTGGTCCAAACTACCTTTCTATCATTAGTAGATTATGCAGACTTTTTATACAGCCAGGGTCCGGCCAGTGCATTAGCCAAACTCGACATGCTTTACCATTGTGCACTGAGGTTCATCACAGGTCTCTCTTATTCTACAAACCATTATTCCTTGTACACTGCAGCGGGACGGTCATCTCTCAGTGATAGACGACATAGAAATGTGGCAACCTGGACCTACAAAGCTATCATTAAAAACTGCCTCACTATATCTCTGCTTGCCTTCCAACATGCACACTTGGTAGGTATGCTCTGAGAAGTACTTCCCTTATGTTCTTGTCTGTGTACAAGGCCAAATCACAATTTGGCAGGGCGTCCTTAAGCTATGTGTTACTGCAATTATGGAACAACCTGCAAAAAACACTGAAAATAACTCACTCCATCAGCCTAGCTGCCTTCAAATCACTATACCTGCACCACAATACTGAGACCTGTACCTGTCTCCCTTGACCTAGACCTCTAAAATCGCCCTTACGCTTAGAATCCCGCTGGTCTGAACCAAATAACCCTACCATCAGGGGCGTCCCTTATTCATTACTATATATGCACTTACCTATCCATTATTCCCCCTCCACTGACTACACTGTTGTTCTGGCCTACCTAGTATTACTACTCCTTTTGCATCCTTTCTTGTTAGTTTTCCCCTAGACTAGATTTTTAGTACCTACTTTTATCACTGGTGTATAATATTTACATTCTGGCAAAGTGTGGTTCCTCTATGGAGGCACCCGCAGTGGAGACCAAGGAGGATGCTGGGAACCTCCACAAAGGAGACCCACAGGAGGGTGGCAGGTGACCCAGCAGGGGAAGGAAACAACTCCTGGTGGGGAAGTCCATTGTTAGGAAGGTAGAACTGGGGGAGGAAGGGGACAGGGAGGTAAGGTGCCTGCCTGGCACCATGGCTTGGTGGGACAGGGAGCGAATCCTCAGAATTGCCGGAGCAGCTGCACAGGGGAGGGAGCTGGATGTCATTGTCCACCTAGGGACAAAGGACCTGGCTAAGAAAGGGATTAGAGAAGTGCAGGAAGAGTTTGTGGAATTGGGAAGGGGCCATAGACAAGTAGCACGCACGGTAACCTTCTCGGAAGTGCCGCCCATCTACGGCGAGGGAGAGGTTAGGTGTTCCGCACCATGGATTCAATCAGTGGTTGAAAAACTGTGCGAAGCTCAGGATTTGGCTTCATTGGGGACTGGGGTCCACCTGGAGTGATGCAAGCCTATACTGGCATGATGGGCTGCATCTGTCCAGGAGGGGAACCAGGATCCTAGGTGATAGGTTTAAATGCTTCATTGGCAAGCATTTAAACTAGCCAAGGGACAGGCACTGGAAAGGAACAAGGAAATCCTAGCTCCCCCCCAAAAAAAATCATGGTAGTAAGTGCGGTAAACACCAACATAGAGGTGTCGATAGGGAGAAGGGCAGGGGTAAATGGAGAAAGTGACAAAGGCAAGAAGGACAGGGATGGGGCAAAAAGGAGTAAGGCCATCAGGAAATGGAGGGTAATGAGTACCAATGCCCGTAGTCTGGGCAACAAACTCCCTGAGCTGGTGGCCTTGATGGAAGAGGGATGCCTGGATATCGTAGCAGTCAAAGAAACATGGTATACAGAGAACCATGACTGGGATGTTAACATACCAGGCTACATAACCTACAGGAGAGACAGGCAGGGGAGAAGAGGGGGAGGAGTAGCTCTCTATGTAAAGGAAGGGATAAAAGCAACTGAACAAAAGAGTAAACAAGGAGGAGAGGAGGCACTGTGGGTCACCTTGAAGACTGGAAAGGGCACCACAATCGGCACAGGGGTTGTGTACAGACCCCCATGTCGGGGAGGGAATGGACAAGTATATGATAGAAGGCATTCTTAGAATGGCAGAGAAAGGGGAGATACTGTTGATGGGAGACCTGAATATGCCAGATGTTAACTGGAGCACATTTGCTGCAGCCACATCCAAGAGCAGGGCCATTCTTGATGCTCCTACAGGTGGCAGGCCTCAGACAGCTAGTTTCGAATCCACTGTGAGGAGCAATCTTAGACCTCGACTCTTAAATGGGCAGTGAGAGGATCTCAGATCTAGAAGTGGGTTGCCATCTGGGAACAAGTGACCATCAAACAGTGTGGTTCACGTTAAACTTAGCTACAGAGTCAAGCCATACAAAAGTGAGGGTACTGGACTTCAGGAGGGCTGACTTTGGCAAGATGGAGAGTGCCTCAGAAAAGCACTAGTAAACAGGCTAGAAGGAGGTGCAGCAACAATGGGGAATCATCAAACTGCCATCACAGAGGCACAAGCCTTTTGTGAAGCAAATAAAAAATCAAAACAAAAGAAAAAGCCACTATGGTTCTCAAAAGAGATGGCTGTGAAAGTCAGGAAGAAAAGATAGCATCTGGAAGTATAAGGAAACACAGAAGGAGCAAGACAGAGAGCTGTACCAGTTAAGGCAGAAGGAAGCAGGAAGGGAAGTCAGAATAGCAAAGGCCCAAACTGAGGAAAAGATGGCCAACTTGGTTAAGAAGGGGGATAAAACCTTTTATAGGTACATCAGCGAGCGTAGAAAGACAAAGGGAGGGATAGTGAGGATGAATAGAAAGAATGGTGGGTGGGCAGAGGGGGACAATGAAAAAGCAGGGATACTGAATGAATATTTCTGCTCAGTATTCACAAAAGAGGAGGGGGAAGTGCCTAATCCAATTAACAGAAGCACTCTTGATAGGGGGGTCGATCCCAGTCCTTTCACAGAAGAAAGGGTTCTGCAAGAACTCCTAAAACTGAAGGTGGACAAAGCAATGGGGCCTGAAGGAATTCACCCCAGAATTCTAAAAGAATTAAGGAGGAAACTAGTGAAACCACTGGCTACTCTTTTTAATAAATCATGGGAGGATGACGTGGTACCCGAGGACTGGAGGAAGGGAGGAAGGCGGATGTAATTCCCCTTCACAAAAGTGGGACCAAGACAGAGACAGGAAACTACAGACCTGTCAGTCTGACCTCTGTGGTAGGGAAAGTGATGGAGTCACTTCGAAGGAAAGAATAGTTGAGTACCTAGAGGCCAGTGGGACAGGACCCAAGGCAGCATGGGTTCACAGCGGAAGGTCATGTCAGATGAATCTAATAGATTACTTTGACTGGGTGACCAAAGTAGTAGACCAGGGAGGGCTGTGGACATGGCCTACCTAGACTTTAGCAAGGCATTTGACACAGTCCCACAAAAGATTAATAGTCAAATTAACCAGCCTGGGAGTGGGTCCCAGGTGGTAGCCTGGGTAAAACATTGGCTGGACAACAGGACACAGAAGGTAATTGTAAATGGAGTCCACTCTGAAGAAGAGGGGTTACTAGTGGGGTACCGCAGGGTTCAGTATTGGGTCCAGTCCTTTTTAATGTCTTCATAAGTGACATTGCAGAGGGACTGGAAGGAAAAGTATGCCTCTTTGCAGATGACACAAAGATCTGCAACAGGGTTGATACACAAGGAGGTGTGGAAAGGATGAGAAGGGACTTGGCAAGGTTGGAGGAATGGTCAAGTATGGCAGCTAGGATTCAATGCAAAGAAGTGCAAATAATGCACCTGGGAAACAAGAACCCAGGGAAGAATACACAATGGGGGAGGTAGTAACAACAACAAAAAGGAAAGGGACCTGGGGTAATCATATCAGATGACCTTAAAGTTATAAGCAATGTGAGAAGGTAGTAGGAGGGCTGGGGTATACTGGGATGCATAGGGAGAGGCATCAGCAGCAGAAAACAGGAAGTTGTTATCCCTCTGTACAGACAGTTGGTGAGACCCCATCCGGAGTACTGTGTCCAGTTCTGGAGACCCCATCTCCACAAGGACATAGGATAGAGGCAGTCCAGAGGAGGGCAACTAAAATGGTGCAGGGTCTGCAAGAGAAGCCATATGAGGAGAGACTAAAGGAGCTTAATATGTATACCCTTGAGGAAAGAAGGGAGAGGGGGGACATGATAGAAACTTTTAAGTCCCTCAGTGGAATCAACAAAGTCCAAGAGGGTAGCATCTTTCAGAAAAAGAGACATGCAAGAACAAGTGGACACAATTTAAAGATGGGGGGGGGCGGTTCAGGGGCAATGTGAGGAAGTATTATTTCACAGAGAGGGTAGTGGATGCATGGAACAGCCTTCCTGAGGAGGTTGTGGGGTCTAAGACTGTGGGAGAATTCAAGAATGCATGGGACAGACATAAGGCAATTCTTGTGGGGGGTAGGAAGAAATAGGTGGTTGGTTAACTAGGATCTGCGGCCTATACTGTAGTTAGGGAAATGGGCAGACTAGATGGGCCAAGCGGTCCTTATCTGCTGTCAAAGCCTATGTTTCTATGTTAATTGCGCCTGCACTCAACTGTTGCACCCCTCTTCTATGACTACATATTTATTATTGTATATACCTTACCGCTTACTCTATGCATATATGCCACTATTGTATAAAGTCCTCATGTTTCTCATTGTGCATCACTGTACAAAGTTTCTCTCTGTTACTACATTTGGTTGTACTGAAACCCCAGGTCCACCTCGAAAATTGGCATTGCTCAAGGTGATCGCCTGGTTAAATAAAGATTTTGATTGATTGATAAAAAAAAAATTGGGACTTCAGTGGGGTTCCATGGGACAGCAAGTATGAAGGTCAAAGGAGCTTTCTAATCTTTCAGCTACAGTGGGGGTCTCATTAGTGGAATGGCTGCAACAATAAAAACTTCATAATCAGGTCATGTGATGTAACTAGAAAATGGATGTTGCTCTTCTTAAAGGAATACCACTGGTATCTTTTACACAGAGTACTTTAACCCAGCAATTTAGGTAATCGTCACTTTTCCCATTTTTGGCAAAGGATCACGACAAGTTGGCAAAGATACAAAATTAACTTCATAGGATAAGTCCTAGAAATCCAGTTTATATGTGTGCGGCACTATATCACAATATACAGAACATCAATACACTTGTAAGCACACTTTTATGTTTAAAGTCTACTGATCTACAGCAACATGTATTAGAAACATAGATGTTGGCTGAAAAAAGCCCTGGGGTCCATCAAGCCTGCCCAGCTTTTCTATTTAATGTTGATTTTTTGGGGGTCCTGATGGTCTATCACTGTCCCATTTCTCCCTCCCTTTTTGCCACTCTCTTCACTCTTACGCCTATCCAACTATGCTTGAATCCCTGCACTGATTTTCCCACACACTACCTCCCTTGGCAGCCTATTCCACTCCTCCACCAACTTTTCCATGAAGAAATGTTTCCCTCTTAAATTCCCCCCACCCCCACTAGTTTCATTGAGTTACCCTGGAGCAGGTGTTCCCACTCGGTGTAAACAAGCCTCCAAAGTCTACATGGGTAAACCCACAGAGGTATTTATATGTCACTACCGTGTCCCCACATTCTCTTCTTGCCTCCAGCATGAGCATGTTTAGACCCAGTAACCTCTCCATTTAAGTCTTATCCTCTTGGCCCTAGATCATTCTACTTACTTTGCTCTCCAGTACTTTCACCCTGTTCCATAATTTCTTCAAGTGCAGGTTTCAGAATTGCATTATGTACTCCTGGTGAGAATGAATCAGGGACCTGTACAACAGCAGAATCACTTTGCTCCTCCTGCTGCTAATTCCCATTCCAATACATCCCAGCATCCTATTCTACCTCCCTACGGTCCTGCTACACTGCTGTTGTCTTTAAATTGTTCACAATTATTTCCTTCACGTCACTTTCCTTTGTTGTACTCTTCACAACACATTCAGTATTCTCTCACAGATTTCTTGCTCCCACCTTGCTCTTCTTTGCAATGAATTTAAACTACCAGACCCCTGACAACTTTTTTAGCCTTTCTAGATCCCTGTTCATAGCTTGTTTTTCCTCCTGATTGTCTATTTTCCACAAATCTTTGTATCATTTGCAGAGATGTAGATTATCCACTGGATTCCCATTTCAGTTTCACAATAATTGTGAATAGGACCTGTCCTAAGATCAATCACTGTGGAACCGTATTGTGAGCTCACTGATCTCTCAATACTACCAATTTAGGAATACCCTCTGGTTTCTGACCCTAAGCCTGTGTTTACACACCTTGTGATTTTAATTCCCCACCCCCAGGTCCCCTAGCTTCTTAACCAGCTATCCATGCAGGACAGTTAGAAGGCTTTGCTGAAATCAAGGTACAGTATGTTCACCACCTGCCCCTTGTCCACCACCTTCGTCACTCAGCTAAAGAAGTTGAATGGTTTGTACAACACAATTCTGCTCCTACGAACCCATGCTATCTGACGTACTGAAGATTATTTGCATCCAGAAAATCCACAAACCTCTGCTTTATTAGGGTGTCACTGTCTAGCATCTTCCCCACTATGGAAGTAAAACTGACAATTATTTTCATAAGATGATGTATGTAAATTTCTTGAACTGTTCATTGCTCGTATTGTACATTGTCTGCCTATCGCCAGGCTATTTTTTGGTGCTGTTGATTACCTCGCATTTATTGTTTACTATGTTGTATCCTCCCAGGTCATATCTGAAAATAGGCATTTACTTGCCTAGCATACCCTACCCCGTAAACAAGAAATAAATAAGTGAGCAAGTCTGTAGTTCCCAGGATCATCCCTACTTCTACTCTTGTGCAGAGGAACTACATTTGCTATCATCCAGACCCTAGGTTCTAGCCCTATCTCCAGTGAACTGTTAAAGAGCTCAGCCAGTGGTGCAGCTAGGACCTGCCCCATTTCCATTAGCACCTGGAGAGACAGCCCGTCCAGGTCCATGGTCGTGCCCACTTTTAGCGCATTCAGTCCCTTCAGTACCCTTTCATTTGAGATTGGAACCTCACTAACATCCCTTCCTCTTTTTCCCATGCTGTGACTACACAGTGTCATATGGCTCTTTATCCTCCACAGAAAATGCTGAACAAAAAACTTGATTCCATGTGCCCAGTTTCTTTTTCTCCTCCTCCTCCTCCCATCAGCCCCCATTTCAGTCTGTTTCCTCTTTTCTTATGCATTTATTTATGCAGCAAAATAATGTTCTATCCCCTATATTCATCCCCTCTACTATTCCCAGCTCTGCATCAGACTTTGCCCTCCTCACGGTCTTTCTGCCCTCCATCATCTTACTTAGATACCCTACGCTATCTTTCCAATCCAGGCTTTTTTGGACATTCTGGAGGCCTTATTCTTCCCCCTCACAGTTTCTCCTACCTCCAGTGTGAACCACAGTGGTTTTCTATCCTTGTTTTTCCTTACTTCCCGGACACAGTGATTTGTGACCTCTAATACAGCTTCCTTTATCACCTTCCATTTCTTTTATACCTAGCCTACTGCTTTCACCCCTTCTAGTTTCTGCAACAATTCCTGAATCCTACCAAGGTCCAGCATCCTGATGTCCAGGAACCTGTCTGTGATTCTGTCTCTCCACTTCTTATATGGCAGTAAACCACAATGACTGATGGTCACTGGTTCCTAATGGATCCTGCACGGCAATTTTCTCTACACTGTCCCTGTTTTTAAGGACTAAATCAAGCACAGATTCACCTGTATAGATCACTGGTGAGACCACACCTCGAGTGCTGTGTACAATACTGGAGGCCCCATCTCTGCAAGGACATAGATAGGGTGGAGGCAGTACAAAGGAGGGCAACAAAAATGGTACATGGCCTGCATCAAAAGCCCTATGGGGAAAGGCTCAAGAAATTAAATATGTACTCCCTGGAGGAAACAAGGGATATGATAGAAACATTCAAATACCTCACAGGTATGAACAAGGTACAAGAAGGGAGTATACTTCCAAGAAAAAGATGCTTGAGGACAAGCGATCACACTATGAACATAGAAGGAGGAAGACTCAGAGGTAATGGGAGAAAGTACTTCTTCATGGAGAGAGTGGTGGACCCATTGAACAGCCTCCCAGCAGAGGTGGTGGGTGCTAAAACGGTTACAGGATTCAAAAATACATGGGATAAGCACAGAGGGTTAGTAGTAGTTGGGGGGAAGCCCAGGGACTGAGTAGGGTTGCTGGTGTCAGTATAGGAAGGGAAAATATGGTCAGACTAGGTGGGCCAAGTGGTCCTTATCTGCTGACAGCTTCTATGTTTCTATAGCCCCTTTTTGTAGGCTTCTCCGCCATTTGGGTTAAGAATGCCTCCCTGAACACCTCTGTTAGCAGCTGATTCCAGCCATTTGTTACTAATGGGATCCTCCAGTCCATACATGTTGAAGTCGCCCATTAGCAGTACTTGCCCCTGCTTTGCTGCCCTTCTAATTTCTTCCCTCAGTTCCCTGTCTGCTGCTACTTCCTGTGAGTGTGGCTTCTATACCACTCCTATCTTGATGTTCATCCCCCAGTTGTAACTACCTGTCTTCACACTGTCGCTACGCACATGCCCTCTCCATTATCCCGACCTCCATTGCCTTTATACCATCCTTATGTACAGTTTTAATCCCCCCCCCCACATACACACATGCACACTCTCTTTATTCCTCCTAAACAATGTAATCCCTGTTATGGTCAGGTCCCAGTCATGGTTCTGCGTGCCCCTTGTCTTTGTGACTCCTACCACATCCAAACATGCTTCTGCCACCACTACCTGCAGGTCACCAGTATTGTTCCCCAGCCTCCTGGCATTAGCGCAAATAGCCCTCCATGTTTCTTGTTTTCCTCCGCCTCTTTGTCCCAAATCCTGCCCTCATCTTTGGTACCCCTCCACCCTTCTCTCTACTGGATATCCCACAGGTCCTGCACCTTAACTTGTGTTGCTATCTCATTGTCTCAGTTCTGCTTTCTCTCTGTTTTCCTGTTTGTTTTTTTGTACTCTATTTCTGCTCCCCTTGCCAGATGGCCCACATTCAGGAGGGCACCCCAGCCCCATCCCCCTGATGTCCACCGGGTCTCATTGCCAGCCTTTCTGCCCCTAGGGCTTGGCCCCACCAGCAGGGTCAGCAGGGAGAGGCTCTCGATCCCCGCTGTACACAGGATCTGGTTCGGGCTGGCAAGCCCGGCTGTTCGGGGGCAGGGACTGTGAGTGCCCACCTTCATCCAACCACTGGCATTTTTCCTACATGTTTCTTTTCCCCACAGAAGGGGACTTGCAAGAATACCAACTGCAGTGCTGCACGTGCTCCCGTATGTAGAAAGCCAGGCATCTGCCCTGCCTGTGCCCCTCTGTTGTACTGCATCAGTGTTCCAGCCCCTAGCCTCTGCTAGGGGCCAGGCTAACACTTACCACTGTTCCCCACCCTCCCCAGAGCAGAGCTGGGCTGGAGACGCTTGATCCTCCTCCTCCTCTTTCCCCCCAACCAACACCTGGGGACCCACTCGCACCATGAACATGGGTTGTCAGAGTGACAGGCAGTAAGGCATGGATGCCTCTGCTCTCCACTTCACCTGGCCAGCTCAGATCATTCCATTTGTACGCCTTTTGTTCATCTCCCACAGACTCACAGACCTTTTCTCTGTACTTTTCTTTCAACCAGGCACTGAACTGAGCGATCAGGAAAAACCTTCCCTCTACCCTAGTCCAAACTGAGAGGACCTCAGAGAAGGATACTGAAGTCGCTGTCAGCATAACCTCATCCTAGATTGCTAAAGCTATATTTCTCCATCCCTAAAGTCCTGCTAACCAGGTAATTTTCCCCTGGGTGGATGAAGACACTGAGCTATTTCCCTCCTCCCTCACATCTCTGACAGTACACATCTTCCAATACCTGTATACACAGTACCCAGATGATTAAATTATAATTCCCTCAGAGGTAGACCCCTGTGCCTTACCTTTAATACTGAGATACTAGGAGCAAAGTCCCCTGCTTGATGACCTACAGGCCCACTGTAGAGTCTCCAGCAGATGCTGTCCTTCCTCTCATGTCTCCAGACTCCCAGGGTCCTCCACCACTCCCATAAAGTCAAGAATGAGCCCAACAGGCTTCCTTTCCTACTTTTTCTCCCAGCCCATAACCACAGCACATGCATGCTTCAGTGCCTTTGGGGGGAGCCAATCCCGTCACCAGGATGCAAAAAAAACAAACAAGTCTGTCACCAGAAATTGTTGCATAGTGATGCAACATAGCCCTAATACCCTTGGAGGAGAAAATATCATGGCTTTAAATCCTCACAACTGTCCTCTACCCCGATGTCCTGAGATCAAGGCATGAACCTGGTTTGCCGAAATACTAGAGTTGTCTCTTACCACTCATTGTCATGGGGCTGGCAAATCAGCCCTCTCTGAAGAAAATTTCTTCAAAAAACTCTGGAACTGTTGGGGCTAGAAATATTTATAGATATACTTTTAACCTACTGATATATTTTAGATATCAGTAACAACAAACTGTATTACTATAGATATTTTATGTCACTCTGTCGCCAAGTTTTATGTTAAAAAAACTGTTTTTTCCACCCTTAACAGTTCAAAAGACAGCCATTTTCAAAGAAATTATCGTTAGAAAAAGCTAACTTTAGAACCATTAAGGCTAGAAACTTTTTTTTTTACAAATGAAAGTTTTGAGTCAGTGCAACATAGATTAGCTTTATCTATACAGCTTTCAGTAATTTAGTACATTATTTACAATATTATTGATACATTTTTAAAGATTTTTGTTAACTTTCACCCTGCGGGTTCCAAAGTTAGTCCTTTTCTGAGAAATTATCTTTAAAAAGGGCTCACTTTGGAACTGTTAAAACTCTTTTTTTTAATTAAAGCACAGAGCCAGGATGACATATAATAATTATACTGATATTGTTTAAAAAGATCCATATTTAAGATATTACTGATAATTGTATAGCAATCTATTTTACATGTTTTTTGTTACATAAAAAATAAATACATTTAAAAGCTTTGGGATTCCTGGTTTGCATTTAGACCAAACAAAATAAGTTACTACTTATTTTGGTAATCAGAGACCACTGGCAAAGTACTACAATCACATCAAGAAAACTGCAAAATTCTTCATTTCTTTTTTTAAAAGACCACAATAACTTCCTTGTTTTTCAGACATCACTTGCAAAAGCCAAATATACAAAAATATTGCTGTTGCACCTATCCTTGGTCAGGCATCATATTCAGTACAGTGTTCAGTTCTGGTCCCCATATCTGACGAAATATATCAAAAAGAACAAAAGTCCAAGGAAAAGTGACAAAGATGGTAGAGACTTTGTAGAACATGAGCAATGAGGACCGACTGGCAGAACTGGGACTCTTTTCAAAGGAAGAAAGGAGACTCCCAAGGGACAAGACCATGATATTCAAACACCTGACAGGGGCAACACCAGTGAATCAAGCTAACCTTTTTAGAATATCAAAGGATGAGAGCACAATACAGCACATCATGTAACTTACAGGAGGAAAATTTAAGGTAAGTATTAGAAGGAACTGCATCAGAGAACATGTTGTGAACAATGGGCATTGTTGCCTTCTGCTGTCTCTAAAATTCCAAGTGAAAATTCAAGTGAAATTAAACCTGAACTTAATCTGTACATTTATAAAAATGGGGTGACATGGTATTTCCACTGAGCTTGTGGGGAAAGAACTTGATGGACCAGTGGTCTTTATTTCCTAAAATCATACATTTATATATTCAGTAATTGCTGCTTTTTGGTCTCAAGGTCCCAAGTTTGTTTCCTCTTCATGGGCATACACAATACCAGCCCTGGATGGAAATCAATCATGACACATCTAAATGGTACAGTAGATGACATGGAAAGTGAACTCCATGAGATGAGCTATGCAATGTAGTGGGGCTCACAAAGACCTACAGAATGAGGAAAATAGTCAGGACGCTAGGGTAGAAAGGGTACAGCCTCTTCAGGTGGGGCAAGAAGACTCAGCAGGGTGGAAACTGGGCTGCATAACAGATCATGAAAGGGACTGAGGCAAGAAAGAGGAGATAAGGAAGGATGCAAACCATGTAGAAACTCTGACTGGAATTAAAAGGGCAAAATGTTCTAGAGTTTGTCTTTTTTGTTCCTACTGCGAGAGAGGTGCAAATGGAAAATGAGGCTCTAGGGAGGTGACCTGTATAACTGTTTTAGAATAATATAAGGTAGTGTCTCAGGATAGACTTGATGGAGTTTATGTCTGTTTTTCTGTCCTTACTTTCTCTGTTTCTAAAAAATGATTGTGCAAGTTTAAGATGGCAAAGTAGTACAGGAGAACAAGACATATAATTGGGGGGGGGGCATTAATAAGGCTATCACTGTGGGGCCTTTGGGTTTCATGAGAAATTTCAACTTGTCTGAGATTAACTGGAATGCTTCCATTAAAAAAGTAGGGAGATATTTCTTGTCAATTGTGAAGGACCATTTCCTTCTTCATGGTGTCAAAAATTGGATGACAGAAGATGCAGTTTAGTTACTGCTGTTGATTAGTAGGGATTTATGTTTTTTTTTTTAAGAAATGATGATGTGTGAGGTGTCCTGGATAAAACAGGGTTATCACATGTTTCCATCCCTGGATTTCATCTGTTCTAAGTAAGATGCCCCAAATATGAATTTGTTTCAGGCTACAGGAGTCTAAAACATGGCTGGTGAAACCTTAACCCCATGATGTTATGAGGTGTAAAGCTGGTGAAGTTGCCCTTTATTAAAGTGGATCAGATGTGACACTACTGATGAACTGCCATACCGAATGAATTGGACTCGAGAACAAACTGTAAATATATGGAAGACCCTTTACAGATTAATTAAAGTCTAATGTGTGCTATACTACTGTCTCAGGTGAGGTTTGTTCTGTCCCAAGAAGCAGACATTCTAGCCCCACATTTAAAGTCAGAATCCAGGAATAAAAAAAGAAGTGTTTGCTGTGAGGGATTCCTTCTGTCAAACACTGCCTGGACAGGGAGGATCCCATGGCATCAACCAAGGACTAATAGGGATGCCATCCACCAACCTGTGCATGTGCTCTCATCAGGGTACCAAGGGGCATGGGTTCATAGGCAAGGGTCACACATGTATAATATGCTTAAGTTTTGCAATGTGCTCTGAATCTTGGAGTAGGCCACAATATAAATGCAACAAATAACTCTGGGAGAGAAAACTTCGATATGATATGGTAGGAGAGGAAGCTAAATTTGTGCATACACTGTTGTGTTGAAGTGCTGATACTAAGCAAGAGGTCCTAAAGCACAGCAACATTTGAAGAAGGAAGTCACAAAATGCCTCCCCATGGGTAAGAAGAGGAAATGGGTGAAGCAGAGATCACTTGCTACCAGGCTATCAGCCGCCTGTGACACTGGGACCCCAGGTTCAGGTACAAGCCCAGGTTGTTGCAGAGCCAGAAGAAGGGGGTTTGAGGTCCCTACTGTATGCTCACATCTTCAGGATGGGAGGCACACCACTCCCTACTGCAGGACCACCACCCTGGAAGTCCAGACAATGCAAGACAAGCCAATTTGAGATGACAGTGGAAGTACAGAGGCAATGACTTTGCAACCTGCACAGTTCTTGCACTTCTCATGCCACACATTTCCAGTAAGATGCCTTGGATGTGGACTCTGCTGTAGGTGAGACAGAGAGCAGCCACCAACTTCCTTATAGCAAGGACATGATTTAATAGAAGTACACTGAATTGAATTCTTAATTTTGGGACATGTGTAGGTAAGAAAAAGTCAGTGTTTTGGTTCTCTGTTTTTGGTGCTGACTTTTCTTAGTGTAACTTTTATTTTCCAGGGAGGAAATTTAGCTGGGAAAATATTTGCAGTCATTTGTGACTAGACCTGTTACTTAAGCTCTGTGAAATAGGTGTCTGATAAAGGGAGGAGCTGAAAGGGGCCTGAGGATAGTACAGTTACATAAGAACTTATAACGGTAGATCTTCGAGAGGCGCTCTTGCAGCAGGCTACACCATAAGGACTATGCCACCAGGCACTAGGACCTCATGGAAAAATTCTTAGCTAGTAGTACCCAGCAGGGACCACCCCCTTATGTCGGACCACCACCGATGTCTGCCAATGGTATAAAGGAGGTGGTCTCCAGCCACTCCCCAGTTCTCCCACCAGAGACCCGGCTGACACATCATAGAGAACCAAGGTTAGTGGAAAACTCTGCCAAGAGTAAGTAATAAAGGAGAAAAGGTCGAGGGGGAAGGAGGGTGGGAAATAACACTTGCTGCAAAAGCTCCTCTCGAAGATCTACTGTTATGGTAAGTTCTTACATAACTGCACTATTTTACTTTAAGTAGGAGCTCTTGCAGCAGGCTACATCATAAGGAGTGAGTATCGAAATGATCCCGAATAGGCTGGGAGGTGGAAAAAACTGAGGAGCGGGATAAGCTTCAGGACAACAAGACTTGAAGCACTGCCAATCCAAATCCAGCTCTCCGACAGGAAGCAATGTCCAGACTGTAGTGCTTCACAAATATGCTCACTGAACTCCAAGTAGCTGCTGCAAAGATGTTTCAAAATACTGCAGAAGAGGCAGAAACACTGCTGGTGGAATGACCCTTAACGGAGCCTAGCAAGGGTCTGTTGTACTTATCATAACAGAATGTGATATAATGGACAAGCCATCTGGATAGAGTCTGCTTTGCAACTGGTGCTCCCAGAGTTCTCTGGGCAAAGGAAACAAAAAGTTGGTCAGATTTTCTCAAAGTCTGAGTAAGACTGATGTAGTATCCAAGTTCTCTGTGAATATCCAGAGTGTGAAGTAGAGCCTCCCCCATGACTGGCATGCTCCAGGTAATAAACCGGAAGGTTGATGTCCTGATTAAGGGTAAACTGTGATCACCACCGTAGGCAGGAATTTAGGATTAGTCCTCAAGGACACCCTGTCCTTGCGGAAAACTAAATATGGCTCTTTAGCTATCAGGGCCCGAAGCTCGGAAATAACGCTTTCCATGACAGAAAACGTAGCTCGCAATCTGCGGCTGATTCGAAGGGAGGTAACATGAATTTTTTTAACAAAAACAAAAGATCCCAAGGAGGGATGGGGTCCCTGATGGGAGGTTTGAGATGAACCATTCCCCTCAAAAATGTTCGGGACAGATCCATCTGGGAAACATATTTGCCATCCACCGGTACATGATAGGCAGAAATTGCAGAAAGGTGTACCTTGATGTAGGAATATTGGAGGCCCGAGTCTGACAATGGTAGGAGATACTCAAGGACAGCATTCAGAGGGCACAGGAGGGGGTCTAGACCCCGAGTGGTAGCCCACAAACAAACGTCTTCCACTTCATGGAGTAGGTAGATCTAGTGGAAGGTTTTCTAGCTGCAACCAAGACCTCGTCCACTCTGGGAGATACCCAATAATGTGCCATGGCTATGTCTGCAAGTGCCAGGCATGCAAGTGTAGGAACCATAGGTCTGGGTGAACCAACCTGCCTTGCTCTTCTGAAAGTAATCAGAAGGACAAAGGCAGGGGGATCGGAGGTTCCACTACCAGCTGCTGCAGTAAAGGGAACTGTATCTGATTAGGCCAAAGCGGAGCTACAAGGATCATTTCCACTTCTTCCATTTGGAGTTTGAGCAGAGCTCTCTGCAGAAGAGGAAAGGGAGGGAAGGCATACAGAAACCTCCCTGTCCAACAGAGGGACAATGCGTCTCACCAGAAAGCAACAGGCCCATTATCTAGAGATCAGAAACTGGGCAGTTTTGCGTTGCATGGGGACGCGAAGAGGTCCAGCTCTGGATGGCCCCATCTTTGGAAGAGGTCTTCCGCTACTGACTGCAGGAGTTCCCATTCATGAATCCTTGATCGAGACCAGCTTAGGGTGTCAGCCAAGACGTTTTGGACCCCTGGAACATGCACTGCAGTGAGCAATAGCCCATGATCCAGAGCTCAGAATCACACCCTCATAGCCTCCTGACAAAGAGGATAGGAATGAGTTCCTCCCTGTTTGTTGATGTAGTAAATGACCAACATATTGTCCGTCTGCACCAACAATGGGACCTGGATGAAGATCCAAGAGAAATACCTGTAGAGTGTACAGAATTGCCCTCATCTCCAGAATACTGATGTGTACTGTCAGTTCTAGAAAAGACCATGTACCCTGAGTCTGATGGCTCTGAAAATGAGCTCCCCAACCAAGGCCTGAGGCATCGGTTGTGAGAAACAGTAATAGAGGTTCTCTTTGAAAGAAGACTCCGGACTCCAGATTCTGTAGAGAGAGCCACAAAGAGAGAGCCTGTACCACTGCATTGGAGATCAAGACTCTGGACATATCATAAACATATGTAACGCTACAAATGGCAAACTTGGCCTAGCATATACGGCAAAAGACTGCCTTACCCCGGCCGCCCGGCTGGCTATAACTAGGGGGATATTACTTCCCACCCTTTCCTATGGTCTCGTTGCCTTTGCTTCAGTCCTGTCTTCAAGCCTCGCAAAGTGGGACACAACGTACAACAACATCTGCCGCTTTGCACTCTCGGCTCCCCTTCTCACACACTGATGTACGCTCTACTCTCAACTGGAATGGCTCCCCCCTGAAAAACACCGGACCTACATCATGGGAAACTTCATTGACAACATAATTCGTATGGCCACTCCTGCCTCGCTTGCCCTCCACCTGAAACACGCCTCCCCCGTCTACCACCTCAGGTCTTGCATGTCCCAGACCCGCCTGGTCCCCAAGACCCTCACAGGTGATCGGGCGTTTACCACTCATGCCCCCAAACTGTGGAACTCCCTTCCTATACAAGTTTGTGCATCCCCCTCCCATTCTACCTTCAAAACCTCCCTCTGGAACTTCCTAAAATCTGCTGCGACCTGCCTGTGTGCCACTTAACACCCAGTCCTACAGCCCTCCTACCTTCAATGGTACCCCAGCTAGGCTCTTTCTGCCCCGCCACCTTGGTGATGCACCCTAATGTTATGTATTGTTTCTTATCAGCCTAGGGGAGGTCCTATACCTCTATATTGCCCCTGGGCCTGTATGTACCCTATGATATTGGACCCACTGTTGTTGCATATATGCTAATCCCTATGCTATGTACTACTGCTTTAAAAACTCTTGTTGTTTCATTCCAATGTTGGAGCATGCTGCTCCAGGTTTGTACTGTTGACTATGTATTTCTCTCATGTATACCTTGTAACTCTCCCAGGTCGCACCTGAAAATAGGCACTAGCTGTCTAGTGTGCTTACCCAGTTACCCAAAAGCAAATAAAATAAAATAAAATATAAAAATAAGACTGGTTGGTCGAGATCATCCTCTCTCTGATCCCACTGCACTCTGAGGGTCTGCTGAGGAACTCTCATAAAGAGACGTGCTGAGGGAATGGTCACTATGGCTGTGACCATATGGCCTAAGGGCTGGAGCATGGTTCAAGCTGGGACCTGGTGAGCAGCTGAAACTTTGTGGGCCAAAGAGTGAAGGCGTATCACCCTGTCTGGTGGGAGGAAGGCCTTCCCTTGCTCCGTGTTCAGGATTTCCCCCTATGTATTGAAGACTCTTACAAGGTGTCAGGAATGACTTGGCTACATTTAGGGTGACTCCCAGGGAGCTGAACAGGCTGAAGGTGTCCTCTAAGGTTGCCAGAAGCCAATCCCTAATTGTGGCAGTCAGAAGCGAATCATCGAGATAGGGATAAACAAAGTATCCCTGTTTCCTTAAAGGTGCTGCCACTACTGCTAGGCACTTTGTGAACACGCGAGGTACCGAGAAAAGGCCAAAGGGCAAGGCCCAAAACTGGAAGTGCCTTCCCTGAAAGTAAAAACCTCAGCAACCTCCTGTGGGCTGGAAGCACCAGAATATGGAGGTAGGCATCTTGTATGTCCAGGGAGCAGAGCCAGTCCCCTTGATGCAACATGGGAAAGAATGCCCAGCAAGGTGACCATCCTGAATCTCTTGTACTCTATGTAATTGTTCGAGAGGCTCAGGTCCAGAGTTGGGCGAAGATCCCCTGTCTTCTTGGGAACCAGGAAGAAGCAGGAGTAGATCCCTTTCTCCCACTGTGGGGCTGGAACGGGTTCTAGTGCCTTCTTGTCTAGAAGTGACTGTACTTCCTCCCAAATGAGCTCAGCGTGGGAATGGGAGTAAGTCACTTGGACCGGGGGATTGTCCGGGGGCATCCAAAGAGATTCCAGTGCATGACCCCGCTCTATCAACTGCAGGACCCATGCATTATTGGTGATTGAGGTCCACCCATCAAGGTAAAATGAGAACTGACCCCCTACTACCTCTGCCCTGGACTCTGCAGGTGGCATGGGGTCGGACCGTGAGTCAGGTGTGGGAGCCCGGGGTGGGCAGGGAGACCTGGGATGGTTTGGTGTTCTTAGGTCCCTATGCTCCACCAGGATGAGAGGTAGCTTTACATCGAAAGTAGCCTCTCTGTTGCTGTCCTTTAGGCTTCTGCCCTTCCTGGTGATGAAACTCACAATGTTTTTCAGGGGGTGTGACCAGACCTGTACAACTGATGTACTGACTGAATGGTTTTACCTGAGTCCTGGAGGTCCCAGATAATTTTCCTTGATGTCCGGACTGAAAAGCATGGACCCATGGAATGAAGCATCAATGATGGCATCCTTGAGGTCCTGCCTAAATCCAGAGACTCGGAGCCAAGAGTATCTCCACATACAAGCCCTTGTGGCCGCTGCCCTGGCTGCCAAGTCCACCAAATCATAAGATGATCTCAGGACATGTTTTCCTATGTCCAGACCAGACTGTAGTACATCCAAGAGCTCCGTTTTGTGCTCTGAATTGCACTGCTTTTTGGTGAGCTTGATTGCTTTGTTCCAGAGAGATTTCTGGTACTGCACCATGTGCGCCAAAAAGTTGAGCAAACGTATGGTGCAGGTAGCTGAGGAGTAAACCTTCCTGCTGAACTGGTCCAGGCATTTGGATTATTTTTCTGGTGGCTGGGACCTCATGTGCCAGGGCTGTTTGGGTTCTGCCATGGGCAGCTGTCACAATGACCGAGTTGGCCTTTGACTGTTCTCCGAGGAACAGCTCACTCGTTGGGGTGCAGTACAGCTGCTCCGCTTTCTTTGGTATAGTGGGGGCTGTCGAAGGGTGCCTCCAGGCCAGTCTGGTAGCATCCTGAAATGGGGCTACCAAAGGAGGAACTACTAAGGGTTTGGGCTCATTCATACCCAGGAAATGAGCCAGTGTCTTTCCTTCTGGGTCAAGATGCTCGGTTTCCCACGGATTTAAAAATTGTATGTGATGCATCACGTCCAAGAAGGTGGGATCATCCGGGGGGGGAAACAGGGGGAGTCATCTGGAGGATCAGGGTGGTAGGGTGGAGAGAAAAACTCTCCTGAGGATCTGGAGGCAGAAGACCTTGAGTCAGATGACCCCAAGGAAGATCTGGAGTGAGAACACCGGTGCCTTCTCCTGTAATGCCTGGAGGATGGCCTGGAATGGTAACTACTCCGTTCCAGAGATCTGTTGTCAGACAGAGCAGACAATTTGCCCCTCTAGGTGTGGCGACCATGGTGCCCGCAGGGGCTGTGGGGTCCTAACGGGCTAGGTTGCAGTATGGGAGCCTGTGGTTTCTTAGAGAGGATGTCCTTCCTGATCGTGTCCCACAAGGAACTTAAAACGTCCTTTACTTCAGCTATTGAGACCATAGCAGGAGCCAATGGATCCGGCATCTCAGACCTGTGGTCAGGTTCCTCAGGTGGTAGACCTGACAGCTCCGGAGATTTTGGTTTCTCCAATGTCTGGTCCAGAGGTGGTGTCAGAGTTGACGACAGGTCTACTGGTGTCTGCTTGTCCGTCGGCAGCAGGTCAGGCGTTGGGTGTGGCCTTTCCTCGGCCGGTGGCTGCACCCCTTCCAACAGCCGTTTAGGAGGTGCAAGCAGCGTGGAGGACCCCGAGGTCAAAGAAGTAGAAGACATTGGGGTGGTGCACTGGGAGTCTGATGCCCGATGCTTTGGAGAGCTGGCGTCAGGGTCGGACACAGTTTCCAGACGTTGCTTCCTGTCGTCAGGCCCAGCCGGATGATCCAATGAGGTAGAGGAAGCCTTCACCGGGTGTAGGTGGCAGAATGGGTGTCACCTGCCTCCTTAATGGCAGAATCCTTGGTCTTAGACCCAGAGGCATGGCAGTACGGCCAAAAGACTAAGGAAGGGGGCTGAAGGACCTTGCCCAGATGAAACACCACCAGACATCTGCACCGACGTTGGGGTTTACAAGACTGACAACCTGGGAGGTGCTTGGGTTGATGGGGGGGGCGAGAGTCTGATCTTGGACTAAAGCTGGCCATCTTTCGATGCAGAGACCCGGAATGGGATTCCGAGCAGTCCTTCTCATAGTGATGGTGCTTTCCACTGGACTTTTTCTCCTTCTTGTGAGAACTCCCTGACCCCAAAGAAGAAGAGGATCTTAGGCCTGATGAGGTCTTTTGCATGGTGGCCAGCTGTTGTTCCAGAAGGAAAGTCTTCAGAGTATTCAGATGATGGATGCGCGTTCGCAGGTTTAACTTTCTACAGTTTTTACAGTTCGGGCAGGATTCGGTATCATGGCCGGGTCCAAGGAGGCAGGCAGAATGACTGTCGTGGCCCGAATCTGCTTCCCATCGTGCACTTAGATTTTGGGCATTGGTGCAGACGGCGGCGAAGACATACACCGAAATTTGCATAAACGATTAAACTATTTAAACTATTATAATTCTTTTCAAAAATAGCAATCGACTGTTAGCATACAGGCATCCGTGGAGCCAATGTGAATGGGTCGACGGTGGGAAAAAAACTGGGGAATGGCTGGGGAACGCCCCCTTTCTGGTGTGGGGATAGCGCAGCTGGTTCAGCATTATTGTGAAGTAGCTTTGTCCTGCGCATGAGACTTATTATCTGCATTAGTATATTTGCTTGTTTTATATGAGCTAGGCAGGCTTTTTAGCTGTTATTTAACTGTGTATGATTAATTGTGATAAAGTTATTTGATGTAGCCTGAGTTTAATATTTAGTGATGTGTAAGGGTTATATGGGAGAACCTAGGAGGGCCAGGATTATGTATGGAAGCTCCCTGCTGCTTGATCTGCGTCCTTTTATCCCCTTCCCAGTTTCAGATACCATGGCAAGACGCTGTCGGAAAGTGGATATTAGAAGGAATCGAGTTAATCATGGGCAGTGGGGCACCCCATGCATATCGCATGGTGGCAAGACAGAGGCTGTCAGGTCCAGAAGGCACCCTGGGTTTCGACGAGCACCTGGGAGAGGTCAGACGTGGTTGGTGCCTGTCTCCAGGGAATCCACCAGACCGAGTGGTCAGGTAACCCAAGGGGCTACTTCACCCGCTAGTCCCGTGTCGGCAGTGCTATGCAATGCCAGATCAATTAAAAATAAAACAGCAATTATTGCTGACTTGATTTCTTCAGTCGATCTGGCTTGCATTATGGAGACTTGGGTTGGGGATGATGCGGGCCCAGTTTTTGAGGCCGTAGTCCCTCCTGGGTATACCGTGATGCACTTCCCCAGAATGGAACGCAGGGGTGGCAGTGTAGCTATCTGTTTTAGATCCATCTGGCCTTCACTGTGTACCCAGTGGGAACTCCAGATTCATTTGAATGTGTGGTTGTTCATGGGGAACCAGGTGCGGGCTGCCGGATCTTCCTTATCTACCGCCCCTCTGGGCCGATGGGGAATTTCCTGCAGGAGGTAAGCTGAATTTGTTGCCGACGGAACGATGGAATCTCCCAGATGTGTTTTTTCTGGGGGATTTCAATGTTTGGGTCAACGACGGGAGTCAGAGGTATAGTCATGATTTTCTTCAGACTATGTCCTCCCTGGGCCTGACACAAGCTGTTACTGCAGCGACTCATCAAGACGGCCACATGTTGGACCTGGTGTTCTCACTGGGGCTTGAGATTGTTAATCTCAGGATTGATCGAGTACCTTGGTCCGATCACTGCACAGTGCAGTTCATGCTTGCGGCTCCCGCCAGAAGCCCTTCCTCTGCTGAGATGATGAGCTGTCGCCCTTTATGGGGTTTGACCCGAGTGTTTTTTGGCAGCAGCTAAATTATCTAGTGTTGGTGCTGCATGCATCAGAAGTGTTGGTACTGGGGTTAACACCTATAATAGGGTGTTATCTGACACCATTAACTCCCTCGCACCTGTCTGTGTATGACCCAGAACTTCATACCTGAGGTCCCCGTGGTTTGACGGAGATCTCAGGGTGATGAAGAGAATGGGTCGGAGGTTAGAGCGCTGCTGGAGGAGATCCGACTTAGAGGCGGACAAACTGATGTTTGCCCTGATTGTTCGGTGCTCCTTATCAGAGGGGGTCTTTCCAGATGCCTTGAAGGAGGCACTAGTGACACCCCACTTAAAGAAACCATCTTTGGACTTGGAGGTCAGGGCAAATTACCGTCCTATATCCAACCTTCCCTTTTTGGCAAAGGTGGTTGAGAAGGTGGTGGCGCTTTCAGTTAGAAGAGCACCTCGTGACTCATGAGTTGTACGAACCCTTCCAGTCAGGATTTCGGGCTAGGCATAGCACAGAAACTGTACTTGTTCGGGTGCAGAATGACCTCCTCAGGGCAAGAGATCGGGGGATAAGACAATTCTTGTTCTCCTTGATCTCTCGTCAGCATTTGACACTGTGGACCATTGTGTGTTGCTTGACCGGCTTAGGGAGCTCTGCTGACTCACTGGTACTGTCTTTCACTGGTTTGAGTCCTTTTTCACCAACACGAGACAACGGGTTGTGATGGGGAATTCGTCATCTATATCCAGCCTCCTTTCTTGTGGAGTTCCTCAAGGATCGGTACTGGCCCCAATGTTGTTCACAGTGTATATGCTGCCCTTGGGGGGTGATCATTAGGAAGTATAGCTTGGGTTGCCATTGTTATGCTGAGGATATCCAGCTATATCTGTCCTTTGCCTTAGGAATATGCAATGCAGTGGATGTACTAAACATCTACCTGGTGGAGATCAACGACTGGATGGCTTCCAGCTGGTTGTGACTGAACCCTGATAAGACGGAGGTATTGGTAGTAGAGTCGAACAGAGTGCGTGATAGGATGGCCTCTGACACAGCAACTGGACTTGCTGTAGGAGCTGTGTCATTGAAGGTCTCCTCTTGGGTGCGAAATCTTGGAGTGATTCTGGACAGTAATTTAACTATGGAGGCAAAAATATCCTCCACGGTTCGTTCCTGTTTTTTCCATTTCAGAAATATTGCCAGCATTAAGCCCCTTGCTCCACCTCTGGATCTCCCTACCTTGATACATGCCTTACTCACATCTAGGCTTGACTACTGCAATGGCTCTACCTCGGGGTCACAGGGGAATCTCCCCACAGGCTGCAACTGGTGCAAAACGCAGCTGCCCGGTTACTTACTGGGCAGCATAAATTTAGCCACATAACACCGGTACTGCATGAATTGCACTGGCTGCCAGTCAGGTGGAGAATCCTCTTGAAGGTGGGTCTTCTCACCTATAAGGCCCTACATGGGCAGGGCCCTGGTTACCTGTTGGACCTTCTGGTACCTGCTCTCTCTACCTGCCCTCTCCGTTCCTCTAGTGGGGGCCTCCTGGCCATTCCTAGAACAAGGCTAAAATCTGCTGGTGACAGAGCTTTCAGTGTCGCAGCTCCAGTTCTCTGGAATTCTTTGTCAGCTGAGGTCAGGGGAGCTCCCACTGTAGATATATTTAAGGCTCGCCTGAAGGCCTTCCTATTTTCCCAAGCTTTTATGGGATAAAATTATGAACTGTCGTAAGAACCTGATATTATTTGTTGAATTATTTATTTTATTCTTTATTTTGTTTAAAAATTTGTGATGTTTTATTTTTATTTTGATGCTGTTCTATTTATTTTGCACGGCTCCCAGAGCCTCTGGGATTGGGCGTCTTTTAAATAAATTTTGTCTTGCCTTGCCTTATACCACTGGCAGACGCTGGAGGTGGTCTGACGTAAGGGGGTGGTCCCCATTGGGTACTGCTAGCTAAGAATTTTTCCATGGGGTCCTAGTGCCTGGTGGCACAGTCCTTATGGTGTAGCCTGCTGCAAGAGCTCCCACTCGAAGTAAGATCTATGGATTCAAAACAGGAGTTGTTTGTGGACCCTGTCTGCTGTAGGTGAGACAGAGAGCAGCCACCAGCTTTCTTATAGCAAGGAGGTGATTTAATAGAAGTACACTGAATTGAAGTCTTAATATTGGGGCCTGTGTAAGTAAGTAGAAGTCAGTGTTTTGGTTTTCTGTTTTGGGGGTTGACTTTTCTTAGATAGATAGATAGATAGATAGACAGACAGACAGACAGACAGATATTTTATTTATAGAGTTCCTAATTCCAGGGACTCTGGGTGCTGTACAATACATTTCAAGAAAACTAGATACACGTAGCAGCAATCCAACATAGACATTCAAATTATATCCATCCCATTTAAAATTAATCAATTGTTAAAAGCCCGCTGGAACAGATATGTTTTCAGTGGTCGCTTAAAGGCTTCCACTGAGGGAGCCTCCATAAGATATCCAGGAAGGGAGTTCCTCAGAGTGGTTGCCACCACTGAAAATGCTCTATCTCCAGAATGCCACAGCCTCACTCTGGAAATTACAAGGAGGCCCCCCCCAGGCAGAACAGAGTGCCCAGGGCGGACAGTAGGGGGGCAAGGAGATCTTGCAGATAGACAGGTTTCCCCTTTGTGTAGGGTCTTGTAGGTCAGCAGTCCTACCTTGAAGACAATCCTCCACCTGACTAGCAGCCATTGCAGTCCGTGAAGGACAGGGGTGATAAGATCACCACATCTTACCCCAGTCAGTAATCTTGCTGCCACATTCTGCACCAGTTACAGCTTGTGGAGGTTGCCTCCAGATAACCCTAGGTACAGGGCATTGCAACAGTCCAGCCTGGATGTAACAAACACATGTACCAGTGTGGTCAGATCCTTTTCTTTTCCAGGGAGGAAATTTAGCTGGGAGAATATCTGCAGTCATTTGTGACTAGACCTGTTACTTAAACTCTGTGAAATAGGTGTCTGAAAGGATAGAAGGCATTCACAAGGGTGGTGGGTCACAGTTGTCGCTGATTTTTCTGGAGGGCATGGGCTTAGTCCCACCCACCCTACCCTCACCCCACTCACCCCAAGTGCATCATTTCCTTTATGTCAGGGGTTCTGACATCACTTCCCCCAAAAGTGCAAAGGACATACACCTGTTCATATCTCTAAAGGCACACCACGTTGAATAGGTGGTAAACACACTCAAATCCTTGCACACACACTAACAAAAAAAAAACACCTCTTAAACAGGAAGGGACCGAGACATGTGGGGAGTGGTGCAATGCACTTGCTGTGGAGTGGCAGTCTTCCAGGAGATGTTCTGGAGGCTGTGTTGCTGCCCTATTTGCAGGCACCTCTCTGGTCTGAGGGAGGAGATTGCCCATCTCCATGCTGACCTGGCGAGGATATGGGAAACCTCTTCCCTCACCCAGAGATCACCCAGGCCACCACTGCCTCAGAGACTGCCAAGAAAGAGAAGCAGTTGGACAACAGCGGGCTCAGGGAGGGTGAAGGTGGTGGAATAGAGGCAAAACCCTCCAGTTGTGCCTCTTCACAATTCATTCGCCATTCTGGTGGAGTGTGGTACCTCTGTAGAGCCTCCAACAGTGGAGACCAAGGAGGATGCTGGGAACCTCCACAAAGGAGACCCACAGGAGGGTGGCACGGGACTTCACAAGTAAGAAAACAACTCCTGGTGGGGGACTCAGTTGTTACATGGGTAGAACTGGGGGAGGGAAGGGAGAAGGAGGTAAGGTGCCTGCCCAGCACCATGGCTTAGAGGGACAGGAAGCGAATCCTCAGGATCATGGGAGCAGCTGCATAGGGGAGGGAGCTGGATGTCATTGTCCACCTAGTGACAAATGACCTGGCTAGGAATGGGATCAGAGCAGTGCAGCATGAGTTTGTGGAGTTGGGGAGGGGCCTTAAACAAGTGGCACACACAGTAACTTTCTTGAAAGTGTTACCTGTCTATGGCATGGGTGAGGCTATGGCACTCCGCACCATGGGATTCAATGACTGGTTGAAAAACTGGTGCAGAGCTCAGGGATTTGGCTTCATTGGGGACTGGGGGTCCACCTGGAGGGATACAGGCCTATACCGGTGTGATGGACTGCATCTGTCCAGGAGAGGAACCAGGATCCTAGGTGATAGGTTTAAATGCTTCATTGGCAAGCATTTAAACTAGTCAAGGGGCACTGAATAGAAGCATGGAAATCCCAGCCCCCCCACACACAACACAGGGTAGTTAGTGAAGTAGACACAAAGGTAGGGAAGTCAATAGGGAGCAGAACTGGGGTAATTCCAGAAAAAGGCAATAAGGACAAGGATGGGCCTAAAAGGGGTAAGGCCATCCAAAAATGGAGTGCGATGAGTACCAATGCCCATAGTCTGGGTAACAAGCACCCTGAACTAGTGGCCTTACTGGAAGAGGGACACCTGGATATTGTGGCAGTCACAGAAACATGGTACACAGAGAACCATGATTGGGATGTCAACACACCAGGGTGCACAATCTACAGGAGGGACAGGGAGGGTAAAGAGGAGGAACAGTAGCTCTCTACATAAGGGAAGAAATCAAAGCAACAGAACTAAAGGGTAAACAGGGAGGGGAGGAGGCACTGTGGGTCACCCTGGAGACAGGAAATGGCATCACAATCCGCACAGGGGTTGTTTACAGACCCCTGTCTCAGTTGGAGGCAATGGGCAAGGAAATGATAGAAGGAATCCTTAGAATGGCAGAAAAAGGAGAAATATTGTTGATGGGGGACCTGAATATGCCAGATGTTAACTGGAGCACCTTTACTGCAGCTACAACCAAGAGCAGAGTAATTCTCGATGCCCTACAGGGGGCATGCCTCAGACAGCTAGTGTTGGAACCCACTCGGGAAGGAGCAATCTTAGACCTGGTACTTTCAAATGGGGACGGAGAGAGGATCACAGATTTAGAAGTGGGTAGCCATCTCAGAACAAGTGACCACCAAACAGTGTGGTTCACAATAAACACAGCTGTAGAGTCAAGCCATACAAAAGCAAGGGTGCTGGACTTTAGGATGCTGACTTTGGTAAAATGGAAGAGTGCCTCAGAAAAGCACTATCAAACAGGCAAGAACGAGAGGTGGAAAAATAATGGGGAAAAATCAAAACTGTCATCACAGAGGCAACAAGCCTTTGTGTAAATCAAATCAACAAAATAAAATGAAAGAAAAAGCCACTATGGTTCTCAAAAGAGGTGACAGGGAAGGTTAAGAAGAAAAGGATAGCATTCAGGAAATATAAGGAAACACAGAAGAAGCAGGAAAGAGAACTATATCAGTTAAAGCAGAAGGAGGCAGGGAAGGCAGTCAGAATAGCAAAGAACCAAACTGAGGAAAAGATAGCCAACTCTGTTAAGAAGGAGGACAAAACCTTTTATAGGTTCATTAGGGAGTGAAGAAAGAACAAGGGAGGGATACTGAGGCTTAATAAAGGGGAAGGAATGTGGGCAGAGGGTGACAGTGAAAAAACAGGGATGCTGAACGAATACTTCTGCTCGGTATTCACAAAAGAAGAGGAGGGAGAGGTACCCAAACCAAACAACAGAAACACTCTGGATAAGGGGGTTGATACCAGTCCATTCACAGAAGAAATGGTACTGAAAGAACTCTTAAAACTGAAGGTGGACAAAGCAATGGGGCATGACGGGATTCACCCAAGAATTCTAAAAGAACTAAGGGTAGAACTAATGACACCACTGACTACCCTCTTTAACAAAACATGGGAGGATGGTGAGACCCCATCTGGAGTACTGCGTGCAGTTCAGGAGACCACATCTCTGCAAGGACTGGAGGAGGGCTGATGTGATTCCACTTCACAAAAGTGGGAGCAAGGCAGAGGCAGGAAACTACAGACCTGTTAGTTTGACCTCAGTGGTAGGTGAAATTATGGAATCACTTCTGAAGGAAAGAATTGTTGAGTACCTAGAGGCCAGAGGGGCACAGAACCCAAGGCAGCATGGATTCACAGCAAAAAGGTTGTGTCAGACGAATCTAATAGATTTATTTGACTGGGTGACCAACGTAGTAGACCAGAGAGGGGCTGTGGACATGGCCTACCTAGACTTTAGCAAGGCACTTAACACAGTACCACACAAAAGATTAATATACAAGTTAGCCATCCTTGGACTGGGTCCCAAGGTGGTAGCCTGGGTAAAAAATTGCCTAGACAACAGGATGCAGAGTGTAATAAGAAAGGGGGTTACTAGTGGAGTACCGCAGGGTTTAGTACTGGGACCGGTCCTCTTTAATGTCTTTATAAGTGACATTGCGGAGGGACTGGAAGTAAAAGTATGTCTCTTTGCAGATGACACAAAGATCTGCAACAGGGTCGATACAGAAGGTAGGGTGGAAAGGATGAGAAGGGACTTGGCAAGGTTGGAGGAATAGTCAAATATATGGCAGCTTAGATTCAATGCAAAGAAGTGCAAAGTAATGCACCTGGGGAAAAAAAAACAGGGGAAGAGCACACAATGGGGGGTGATATACTAACAACAAAAATGGAAAGGGACCTGGGGATAGTCATATCAGATGTCCTAAAGGTGGGCAAGCAATGTGAGAAAGCAGTAAGGAGGACTGACAGGATACTGGTATGCATAGGGAGAGGCATCACTAGTAGAAAACAGGAAGTTGTTATCCCTCTGTACAGACAGTTGGTGAGACCCCATCTGGAGTACTGCATGCAGTTCAGGAGAACACATCTCCACAAGGAGATAGACAGGATGGAGGCTGTCCAGAGGAGGTCAACTAAAATGGTGCAGGGTCTGCACCAGAAGACATATGAAGAGCAATTAAAGTTGCTTAATATGCATACCCTCGAGGAAGGGGGACATGATAGAAACTTTCAAGTACCTCAAGGGAATCAACAAAGTCCAAGATGGTAGCATCTTTCAGAAAAAGAGATGGGCAAGAATAAGGGGGCACAATTTGAAGATGGGGGGGCGTCTCAGAGGTAATGTGAGGAAGTATTTTTTCATGCAGAGGGCTGTGGATACATGGAACGGCCTTCCTGAGGAGGCAGTGGGGTCAAAAACTGTGGTGGAATTCAAGAATGCATGGGACAGACATAAGGCAATTCTAGTGGGGGGGTAGGAGGATGTAGGCTGTTGGTTAACTAGGATCTGCAGCTTATCCAATAGGTAGAGAAATGGGCAGACTAGGTGGGCCAAGCAGTCCTTATCAGTTGTCAAATTCTATGTTTCTTTGTAGGGAGGGACAATAAAGGAAACACTCCTGATTCAGCAGGTTGATTCCAGTGCATTCAGGTCCAACACTGCCCATCCAGCATGTGCAACCCCTGCCACTGAATCTGCAGATGATGGGAGGGGGGGTCCCCACAAAGTTCCTACAATGGGAGATTTTACAGTAGGACAGGTAAGGGGGATCCCTGAGGTCTGAGTCAGGTGATGGGACTGGGTGGTAATCGGGCTGATATGGGTTAAGCAAATAGGAAGATAAATCCATATTTATTCTTAAATTACTCCAAAACTCCATCTTATTTGTGTTGCAGTTCCAAGGAGAACAGCAGTGGTTAACAGGTTAACACAGTCCAGCAGGAATAGCTACATACAAGTAGAGCCCAGGTTATGAGCCTTTTCTGGGGTTTGAGTTCTTCCGGGTAGCGATCACATTCGGTTCACTTTGTTTGGATTGTAAATTCTAAGAGTTTGGGTTCAGTTTGGTTCACTTTCTGTCCCCCCCATCCAAGTTCTTTTTAAAGGGTTTTGTCTTAAATGTCTTTTTGAACTACCAGTCCCATCTGAGTTAACGCAAATGCACAAATATTGTTTTCCTGAATTTACCTAGAAAATTTAATAATGACTGTAACATTCTAAACTGAACCAATAAAAGAGGCAGCAGAAAGTGGCTTATAAATTGTAACAGACAAAATAACATGCGAACTATGATACAGTAATGGACAACAGCAAATGCAAATAAAGAAGTACATAGCAAACTGACAAACAGCAGCCAAACTGTCATGCAAAAATGATACTTAGGAATTTAATTTAATAAATACTGACCGAGCAAGCTTGTTAATAGACAAATGAGATCTCCAGTCATCAAGCACTTGCTTCCACAGGGAAAAAACTCTCTCACTGCTACTGCTGCTAGCTGGCATGCAGAGGCACTTCTAGGCAAGCTTCGATAGCTTTGGAAAGAGCTGTCTTACAGTCTGTTTCCAGAATTCCAGGCAGTTATATGTGTAACTGTCGTGTTCTAAGTAAGTTTTCAATTCACTGAATGACCCATAGTTTGCTGCTTTTGAGGAAGACCTTTCAACAGGCCCACCAAGACTTGAAAGTATATCTTTCGCATCTGTTTTTTTTGCCACTTCCCTGTAGGTTCTTCATCTTTTTTTTTTTTTACTTGTATTTTATCCCCAGTTGGCTGGCCATCCACAGGTCCCTCCAGCCCCATCATTCGCCGGGTGCAGAGCCTGAGGAGGACTGGTGTCATCCTGCCAGTCAGACACTGCTTTCACCCCTTTTCTTCCCTGAGTGTGGCGCGGGAGCATGCAATGACGCCAATGGCTGAGCCGTGCACACTTCCACACGCTGCACACCGGGCGCCTACTCTGCATCCGCCCTCTCTATCTGTGGTTCCACTGTGCCAGCCCCCAGCTGCTGCTAGGGGCCAGACAAGCAGTAGACGCCATCCCTTCCCCTCCCCAGGAGAAGAGAGCTGTTCTCCAGACACAATATCCTCTCCCTCCCTGGTCTACCCCGGCGACCTGCTCGCACTGCGACATGGGTCGCTGGCATAACAGGAGGTAGGCAGTGATGCCTCAGCCCTCCATGCCACTGGGCCGGTTGAAAGTTCTTTATCTGAGCAAGAGCACATTTATCCTACTGGTCACTCCTTAGCTCATCCTTGATTAGGTCATAAACAGAGTTGGGTTTGATGGGTCTTTTTAATTTTTACAGGGTTCAAGTTCAGTTGGGTTTGTCTAAAAATCCCATGGTTTGTGTTTGGTTCACAACTGAATCCCAGCTCTACATGCAGGCTAAAATATGCAAAACAAACAAAAAAATCTGTAAAGGTATGTACATTCATAAATACTAAATCTCAAGAAAAGCAGTGGCACCTTTGATTACATCTTTCAGGACTCTACAAACAGGGAATGTGTCTGAGGACCTAAAATTACTTGAATGGGGGGGGGCCCTTTCTTTTGAGGATTACTGGGTTGTGGTTTATGCCTGGATCACTCTAGTTTGGGATGCCCTGACTTACTGCACTCATTGGAAGCCCATAGAGTTAGAAACTTGGAAGGATCTCCCTCTGCCTGCCATTCTTTTTGATGACAACTTGAAGCACATGTTTGATGTTCCTGCCCTTACAATGCTTGCAGCGATCCAGGCAGCCTGGGAGTGCTACCTTAAGCAACCACGAGTCCAACGGGATGTATGGAGGTACAGATGGCTGGGTTGGGACATCATTTATATCCCTGGTATACTGGACCAGTGGTATCAGAAACAACCTAGATTGGGATTTCAAGCTCTGTGGCAGTTATTAGAGTGAAATATTATTCAAACATTTGCAAAGAAACATATGGGTGGAGAGTGACCATTTCAGATATGTCCAAATCAGAGACTACATTACAGCTCAGCTTGGAGCCATTAAGAGAAAAGAGGCTTCCTAAAAGAAGGAAAGAACATTTACTTACAGTAACAGTAGATCTTTGATAGACTCTCCTGCATTGGTCCACACCTTTGGAACTGTAAGCCATCAGCTTCAGGACCATTTGAAAACTTTTGCTAATGGGGACCACTCACGATGACATGTAACATCAATGCCTATAAAACTTGGGCAGCTTCATCGCTCCTCAGTTCCATGCTTGAGACAATCTGGGAGGGTATCCTACCAGGAGGAATCAGAAGACCAAACCAGGCACACAAAGAGAGGCAAAGGACTGTAAAATATAATATGCAAAAAGCATGTATGGAAACCTCGAGCATGGCAGTGGATAAACCTGCCAGCAAATTTATGCATTTATTTATTTATTTATTTATTTATTTTATTTTATTTAGTTTTTGTTGACCGGGTAAGTGCACTAGACAAATCCTGCCTATTTTCAGGCACGACCCAGGGGAGGGGGATACAGATGAATGCCAGCTGACCTTGAACCAGATTAAGCTGTTGGTGGTATTTTTAGTGAATGAGGGAAATTTGGCCAGGACACCAGGGAAATTCCCCTACTCTCATCAGTAGGGGGAACTCTGGTCACCTCGATGGATGTCTCAGTCTCTGTTCAACCCTGCAACAGTACAGACCTCTCTTCCAGTGCTCCACTGATGGCAACAGCAGCTCCAACAGCTCCTACAACTGTTTCTCCTGAGGATTCGACTTTTTCAATGCCTGCGACTATGGATTCCACATCTCCTTCCCTCTCGACTTCTATTTCTGATTCTACGGGACGTTTGGAACATCGTACTGTTTCTCTGCTGTGTACATCGGGTTTTACCACGGAACATGATTCTACGGCTGCAACAGGTGTAACACTGCCTATTCCCCCGTGTCTTCCGGTTCTCCTTTGCAGAGAGTTGCCATGACTGTAGAGTCGCACTCGGGGGCCTCAGCATTGATCTCCTTAGATCCACTTCTTTCGCCTGCACTCCCTGGGAATTTTACGTCCTCTACCACCACTGCTGCAAATCATTCGCTCCCGTTTTGGACTTCACGATTCTGCAGACATTTTAGACCCTTCCTGGAATGCTCCTGATGCTCCACATCATGCGGGATGGACTCAATCCACCTCGGGTATCTGGACTCCGGATCCCTCGTGGGACGTGGACAAACATGGGGTTCTTTTTTCTCCTCACAGGCCTGCACCTCTTCTGAGCTCCAACGAGGTACCTCATTTCACTGACTCTTGTGCTACCAAGGACTGTGATGTGTCTGTAAAAACTACTGTTTCTGGGCCTACTTGGGGGGACATTATGGATTCTAGGGACCATGTTAATACTTGTAGTTCTCACGCAGTCTCTAGGGATATAGAGGTACCCCTTATTACTTTGTCTCAGGTACCAGAAGACCCCCCTCCTCCTCTTCAGCCTACGATTACCCCTCACAAGTCCCCTACTCGTATTACTGGTTCTTCTTCCCTCCCTTTGGAATCTATCCAAACTCCTTCCACTCTTTTGGATACTCCTGGGGAGGGAACCTCGACTGTGACAGTACCCTCTAATCCCCCCTCCTCGGATCACCCACATACGTCTGGCAGGGGACCTGTCCTCTCAGATTTATTTAAAAATAAACTTGAACAAGCACCCCAACGCAATGCAGTTCGTTTATGCTATAAAGGTGGTCTTTCTGAGTTCCCTGACCGCTATTATGTAGTTCAGACTCTCTTAAAGGGTTCAATGCACTTTCAGGCTTCAGACAGTTATGCTTTGATCCATATCTTAGGGGAGGAGACTTTTGATATTAGTTTTAAAACCACAGCCAATTTAGATAGGTTTTGGCACATGTATGCATCCTTAAAAAATACTCCCCTCTGGTCTCCCTTCTCTGTTATACCCCTTATTAAACCAACAGTGCACACTGTTACTATTATGTTTAGGAATGAGGGTGTTAGCATAAGTGACATCTACCATTGGTTGCAGAATTGTTGTAACGTTCTGTCTCCCCCAAAGCCATTTTAGATGACGAAGGATTGTGGACCGGGGGTTGGAGGTTTCAAGTTAAACTTTTCAGGTAAACTCTGATGTGGTGCACTTACCTAATAGTTTCTTCTTAGGTAAGGATAGGCGTCTGTTTTTTATGGCGGACAGCCCAGAGCCTGCTATAAATGTGGAGCTAACACGCATTTAAGCAGTACTTGCGACCTATTGAAATGTAGCTTATGTGGAGGGTACAGACACCCTAGTGTTTCCTGTAAAAATATTTTTCAATATAATTTGTGTAATGAATCCGGTCATGTGTATCATCAATGTCCCTGGGCTAGCAAGAACCATACTGAGGGGTGGAATTCTGATATTCTAGTCCAAAAAGCTCAGGATAAAGCCCAAGACCGTCTTGCTTCCCTGGTTCCTGTACCCAACTCCATGGTAGTCCTACCCCCCCCCCCAATTTCCCTGTAGCCATACCTCCTGATTCCCTAATAGGACTAGACCCTTCCCCTGAACTGGAAAATACCTCCCAGGTTGAACTGGATGTAGACCCTCTTCCTCCTCCTACCCCCCTTTTGACTCCTACTACTCCCATAGTAGATTCTGAGGGGTTTCAACCAGGCAGATGGGTTACTAGGACTACTGCACGCAAAAACTTGAAAACTCTTGATCTTCCCCTCTCTAATACTTTTGAATGCTTGAAAGGTGACAAGGATGATACTGACGGTGATACTGATGCTTCTGCTCTACCATCTGGCATAGATCTCCCTGTTTCTAAACCCCCTGATGTTGCTCGGAAAAAACTTACTAAAACAAAAAAGGGGAGTAAGAAAACGAAGAATATGACTGTTACGTCTGGGAGTGGTTGAGTGAGTTTCTGTCCTGACTACTATCCGGATTGCCTCCTTCAATGTTTGTAGCTTGAAAAGCTACAAAAGACGGATGGGTTTTTTTCACCATACTGCCTCCCTCCCTTTAGATATACTGTTGCTACAGGAAACTCACATAACTACCTTGTTTGAGATACAACAACTTAAGCGAGGGTGGATTAAGGGCCCATCATATTGGACTTTTGGGAGTGACTCTGCTGTTGGTGTGGCAATTTTGTTTTTTTCACCACATTTTTCTGTGTCCCGCATCATTGATGTTTTTCCTGGCAGGGCACTTATCATGGACTGTTCTATTCACAAAATATTTTTGCGTATAATTGTTGTTTACGGTCCACAAACTAATGCTGCCTGTATTTCTTTATTTGATTTGATTAAACCTTTTTTATGTACTCGTAAACATATTATTTGGGAAGGGGACTTTAACTGTTCTATTGATGTCGCATATAGAACGGCTTCTGGGAAGAAGGTATATTGTGATTCCCTCGCTTTGTCTACCTTGATTAAAGATTCAGGTTTAACGGATGCATACCATTCCTTATAATCTGATGCTGGGTACACATATCATAGATCGGTATATCACACTAGGATTGATTATTTTTTTGTTTCTCAATATTGTATTCCCAGTCAAGTCTTTTTACGCCCCACTGAAATTTCGGACCACTGTCTCTTAACGGGTATCTTTATTATTGATTATACCTCTATGTCCTCTATTTCGACTTCTCCCCAGTGGAAATTGAATAATTCTTTGTTTTCTCCTCTTTCTATTCAGACACAAGTTCATACTATTTTTCAAGCCCGAATTTCAGTTCTCTGCTGCTATGACTCCATTTGGGATTGGTGGAAAGATACAAAGTTAGATTTTTGTTCTTTTTTTCAAAATCAAGGGAAGAAGAGGGTCAGGGATGAATACCTTACATATTTAAGTTATCGCAATCAATTATATAAGTTAATGTCCCTTTCTGTTTCTTCTTCTGTCGATTACTCCTCTCAAACTGCCAGAATTAAACGGCATATGTTTACTCACCAATATGACAGCGCTCGGACCTTAGATTTTTTTATGCGGGTGGGTACTTCTGTTTCCCCTTCTGCTAACCCATTTTTGGCCTACAAAGACAGACTTCAATCTACTGTCATGCATGGTCTTTTAGATCAACATGGTACTATTGTTCACACTATTCCTGGTATGTTTTCTGTTATGCATTCTTATTTACAAACACACTTTTGTACATTACCCCACATCTCACCTGATTTATCCACTGTCTTATCAGCCCTGACCTCTCAGCTATCTGTACATCAAGTTCCGGACCTTGTTGGCCAGATAACACAAGATGAAGTTGCTCGTGCTATATCCCATCTCAAACTGAAGGTGGCTCCGGGACCAGATGGTCTCACACATGAGTTTTACAAGACATTTCGAGATAATTTATTAGAAGTCTTGACCCAAGTTTATAATTATATCTTGAATAATTCAGAAAAGGCTCCTGAATTTGGTATGTCCTTTTTAAAGTTTCTCTATAAAAAAGGAGATGCACACTCTCTTGCTAATTGGAGGCCCCTTCATCTCCTAAACACAGATTTCAAACTTCTATCTAGAATACTTTGTTCTCGCCTTCAACAGGTTGCCCCTGATCTCACTGACCCAGCTCAATCTTGTGCTATACCGGGACGCTCTATTCAAACAAATCTCTTTCTCTTACGTGAGATTTTTGAAGCTCAAAAACATAATAGACTATCAGGTTTTGTTCTTTCCCTGGACCAAACAAAAGCCTTTGACTCTGCACACCACACTTATTTACTTCAGATCATGTCACCTTATGGTATCCCGAAACTTTTTTTGCATTGGCTTACACGCATCTTCTCACTAGCATATTTTGTTCCGGTAATTAATGGTTTCCAGGGTGAAACTTTTCTACAGAAGATTGGGCTTCGCCAAGGTTGTCCATTTAGCCTACTGTTATATACTTTTTCGTTAGATCCCATTATTAGACAGATTAGATGGGATTCTAGGATTACTGGTCTAACACCCCATCCTGATTTATTACCTGTAAAGATTTCTGCTTATGCGGATGATGTAGTGTTGTTTACACTGAATCAAGAGTCGGGTGATAGAGCAATACAGATATTTCAGTCCTTTTCTTTAATTTCAGGAGGCAATATTAATTTACAGAAAAGCGTCTGCATTCCATTGGACCCTGTGTCTGCCATTATGCCGGGGGTGAATGGTATCAGAATTTGTACTACTCCTCAAAGAATTTTAGGGATCTGGTTCAATGTTACAGACGGAGCTAACCATAACTGGGAAAAGTGCCTATCACTTGGCGAATATAAAGTTCGTATCTGGAAAACTTGGAGATTGGGTAAGAAGAAGAGGGTTTTAGTAGTAAACAAATTTCTGCTCCCTATTTTTTTATTTCTTAGTCATATTTATGCCCCTCCCAAACACCTAGAAACCAGGATATTTAGTGCATTTTTTCAAATGGTTTGGGGGAGTCGCCTTAATCCAATTAAACGTGATGTGACTTACTTATCGGTACATCAGGGTGGTCTAGGTATGATAAATCCAATTGCTTTTTTTCTTTCTTTTTTTCTTTCCCACCTTTTTCAGAGTTTTCTATACTCATCTCATGTCTGCGATTCATGGGCATGCAAAGCTGTAGATCCTACCATGTCTGCTTGGACTGACCTCCTGCCTACCCCTTTCCGTGTTCCTGGTTTTCCATCTTATGCCATAGTTGGATTCCGTACACTACGGGTTTGGAAGTTTCATAAAACATCTCTCTTGTTACTCACCAGGAAACAACTGTATGTTGCTTTTATGACAGTTTCTAAACCAGTGCTACAATTTCCTAATTGTCCTTTATCACATATGACTTGTGCTCTTGACATTCTTAGAGACAAAAGAATCCCATCACATATGTGGGATGTCTCCTGGCTGTGTTGCCATGGCAGGTTGCAAGTCCGGGGAAATTTGAAACACAAATCCTCACAGGATAGATATTGCCCTAAACCTTTTTGTGTTCACATAGAGGAAACTATGGAACATTTTTTCTTTACTTGTACAGATGCCCTTCTCTTTTGGAAAACACTGGCCAATAAGTGGAAATGGCCTTTTCTGATTAGAATTACATATCAAGTATTAATTTTGGGTGATTTCTCTGCTCCATGGAAAAAATTCCATCCTAGTACTCTTAGAGTATTGTTTGCTATCTGTAAATATTATATGTGGCAAGCCAGATGCCAATATGTATTGCAACAAATTCCAACCTGTCCGTCTACCATTATACAACAGATTGAAAATGCAATGTTGACTATTATGGAGTTAGAATACAAACAACTCCCATTACACCGGTTCCATACCTTTTGGACTCATATCGATTTTTTCCATTAGTTACTGCTGTTCTGTAATTTTAAGATACAGTGCCTGTAATGTTTTTGCTTCTGAAATACTTACTCTTTGGATAATGTCTATGTCTGATGTATATGAATATTGTATTTCCTGTTTCTTTGGCTTTTCAGTTTTGTTTTTCAATTGTTTCTTTGCTTGATGTTATGTTTTTTTCAATAAAAAATTCCCTACTTTTTCGATAAGTGCCATGGGATCTTTAACATCCACCTAACTACCACTAATCCAGGCAGATGGGACCTCGGTTTCCCGTCTCATCCGAAGGACGGAAATACCTCAGAAAGGGGGGGAGGTGCAGCAGGAAGGCAGTTGCACTCTGGCCCAATGGAGGAGGTACTCTCAAAGATCTTCTGTTCTGGTGAGTTCTATCTTCACTGAGGACATTTCACCATTGGGCCACACTTTTGGAATGAAACCCATGCAGCATAAAAAGTACCCAGTATGGAAGGCAAAGTCTGATATGACATCAGGAGAGAAGTACTTGCAGTACTGCAAGGCCAAAACCAGGATATCTGCAAGAGATGATGTCCAGACTGTAACGTTTAATGAAAGTGTGCAAAGCTCTCCATGTGGCAGCAGCACATATATCAGCTATAGAAACTTTCTGAAAGCAAGCGACAGAAGTGGCCATACTGCATCAGTGTAGCCATGGACGGCACCAGGAACATCCTTACAAAATGCAGCACAGCTGGCCAGTCTGTTTAGTCACAAGGGTGTCCTCTTTACTGGGGGCGAACAAAACAAAAAGCAGACAGGACTTCTACAGTCTTTAGTGCGACTGAGATAGAAACATGGGCCTAGATATTCAAAGGTGTTGCCTTGGTGCAACCACAGAAATGTGCCCCAGGGCTATATTCAAAAGGGGGAACTGCGCAATTCCTGATGCACCGTGGTGCAAAGATAATGTATGTGGTGCATCTACAGGGGGCATGCCCATGAATATGTGGCACATCTCGATATTCAGCAGAGATGTGCGGCACACCTGCCGGCACATCCCAGAGATGTACCACATACATGGGAACAAAGTTGAGCATATAAAAAACATGCTCAAGTGGTAGCCACCCATAGGTGAGATGCCGTATTGCAAGGCGCAACACAATAGCTGCCTGCCATGGGTGGCTACTCCCCCCAACACCATACACAAGCACCCACCCCATGCCCTGGTAGTCTAACGTTACCCCCCCGCCAACCCCATGTCTGATCCCTGTAGTATGCAATATATAACATCCCTGGTGGGCTAGGGTTCTCCCCTCCCCATCCCATACCCCGATCACCAGAATATTGCACGGAAAATATCCCTGGTAGTCCAGTGGTTCCCCCTCCCCATCCCATACCCTGATCATCAGAATATTGCAAGAGAAATATCTTTGGTAGTCTAATGGGTCCCCCCTCCCTGTCCTGTACCCCAAATGCCAGAATACTGCATGATTAATATCCCTGGTGGTCCATTGGCTCCACCCACCCACTAAGGACCCCATCCCACCCCCACCCCTGATCATCGGCGGGCAGAACAACCCGCCTGCACACCTCGCGCCGTCTGTCGGAATACAGCTACAGTAACCTAGCAACCCTATTTCCGACAGTGTTGACCAATGGGCTTGCAGTGTGTACTGTACCATTCAATCACATGTGTGTGAATACATTTCATTCACAAAGTTGTGACTGAATGGGACAGTACACATTGCAGGCCCATTGATCGACACTGTCGACCAATGGGGTTGCTAGTGTTACTGTATCTGTCATTTGGTGGGCAGCCGCGGAGGTGTGTGGGCAGGATGTGCTGCCCATTGATGACTGCGGGGGTGCAGGGTGGGATGGGATCTTGAGAGGGTGGGAGGAACCACTGGACCATCAGGGATATTAAACATACAATATTCTGGTGATTGGGGTATGGTTCTGGTGAGGAAAGATGTAAACCATCTGAGGACTGTACCTGACAGGCCACAGATGAACCTCAGGCAACCGAGCAGAACCCCATGGTTCACAGTGTCGAATGCTGATGACAGCTCTAGAAGAACCAAGATAGAGCGTTTTTTCTGATCTCTTGCCAACAGGAGATCAATGAGCACCGAAACCAGTGCCATCTCAATACTGTACCTCTTTTGAAAACCGGACTGGAGAGGTTCATAGATGTCATGGATGGTCAAATGTTTCTCCAGTTGTACAGCCACTACTTTCTCAATCACCTTCCCCATAAAGGGAAGGTTTGAGATTGGTCTACAGTTTGCATGTCAGTCTGGGTCTTTTGGAAAGTAAGAAGGCTTCAAGGGTCTTCTGGCAATGCAGCCAAGTGCACTGATTGAAATCTTGGCAATTCTGGCAGGCCTCTAAGTCGTCATCTGGGCCCAGGTAGAACAAGCAAGCCGAATGGTTGTCCTAGTGTGGTATCTGCTTGCCGCAAGCACACCTCAATCACCACCACTCAACTGAGGAGGATGGAGAAGTAGACATGCAAAAGATTCTGTAGAAATAAAGACTTTCAGCAAAAATAACAAAATGCAGGAAGCGCGACTATAGATGGCGATTGACAGCAGAAGGCGTCCATGGAGGTCCGACTTGCACAGGTCGAAGGCAGGAAAAAAACTGAGGTTGGGCTGGGGGACTGGCCCATTTATACCATACGTGACATCAGGGGCAGGTAGACATCAGCGGTCAGTTCCTCGCTATAGACTGTTACAGTAGCTAGAAGCTTTACGTGGGGTCCTGGCGCTTGCCAGCTTCAGTCCTAAAGGTGTTACCTGCTGCAAGAGCCCCCTCGAAGAAAGATCTACAGAATCAGTTTTAGGTTGGGAAGCATAATAAGGCTTAGCAGACAGAACAGGGTACAGCTTATCAGCCTATCTGGGGACTGCAGACAAGGTATTAGGCCTATACCAGGCAGCAAAGACAGGATACAGGTAGTATTGCAATGGATGAAGTAGTAGAGACCTCCAAAAACTCTGAGTTCCTCTTAGTGGAGTCCTCTTTAGCAGCAAAGCTCATTGCACTCTGTATCTGTCTCTATAATGCCTGAAGGGGGGCATCCTCTGGAGGGAACCTGGGTGTATATACTACAGATTCCTCACTGCAGGAAGAGAGGTTGGAACTAGAAGTTAAACCACCCTCACAGGTACTGAAGACGGAGAACAACAGGGCCACTTCAAGAAGGAGATGCACTAACTGAGAACGAACAAGAAACAGCAATAAAGTTTAATAATTATTTCCTGAGTGTATGTCAACACAAAGCAATTCATGATACCATCGTAGATCTAGGGGACAATAATGATGCATACATAAAAGTAATAACTGAAATGGAGGTTCCAAAAAAATATAGAAAATTAAAGTAAATAAGTCTGCAGGACCTGATGGTATTCATCCCAGAATTCTTAGAGAGTTCACAGATGTATTGGCTGGACCAACTGTCTCAATGTTTAATGCCTCAATGGGAGAATGAAAGACAACCCCAGAATGAAGGGAGGCAAACGTGACCATGACTTTCAAAAAGGGATACAAACAGGGTGTTAAGAACTTCCATCTGATCGGCCTCACATCCGTACTAGGGAAAATAATGGAAAAATGTATTAGTGAGATAACTGAAAAACATATTGCAATTAAACGATTGGTGGATGTTACCCAACATGGAGTTTTATCTTGGAAATCATGCCTTACTAATCTCCTGCAATTTTTGACCGGTTAGCAGTGCCCTTGATAAGGGCCTACCCATGGATGTAGTTTACCTTGACTACACAAAGGCCTTTGATCTTGTCCCACATAGGGAACAGGTAGATAGGATTATCAAACTAAAATTTCATCCACAAATAATAGCCTGGGTAGAATCATGGCCGAGCAATAGGCACTGAGGGGTATGTATCCATGGATATCAATCTGTCTGGGGTAGTGTGACTAAAGGCATGCCAAAGGGCTAGATGCTGGGTCCAACACTATGTAATGTTTTTGTTTCCTTCATGCAGACGTTGGATGGATCATGCATATGCAAATATGCCGATGATACTAAATTAGGGGCTATCGCTAATCAGGCAGCTACAGCACAATTGCAAAATGATCTGAATCAATCAGAACTGTGAGCAAATAAACAGACTTAAAGAGCTAGTGGAGTCAAAACAGGCAGATAGGAAAATAATACAAATTTTAAGAAGCAGTCAGTTGTAACTTTTTATTTCTGAAATATGTTTCTTTCTTCTTTTGCTCACCAGAAAGTATTTTATGGGATAATATTGTGTTGGATGTGTGGAACAGCTCTTGGCCTTGCAGCTGACATATCTAGCTCTACTGCACCCCACTGCATCATCAGCATTGTGATCTCAGTGACAGTGACATCACAGGTAAATGGCCTGGCAGTCACTGATTTGCTGTTCCTAAGCAGCAGCGATGTCACAGTCACTGAGGTCACAATGCTGCAGGTGATGTAGCGGGGGCAGTGGAGCTAGATATGGCAGCTGCCATGCAGAGTGCTGTTTCACACATCACACATATTAACATCAGGTAAACGATATTCTAACTAAACAAAAGGTAAAGAAAAAAAGTACCGCAAATATAAAAGGTGATGGTTGGCTGCTTTTGAAATCTAACATATTACAGCCAGCCCACCGGTGCAGCGGTTGGATTTCCGCTTGTGATGCCAACGACCCGAGTTCAGATGTGAGCTCAGGGAGTTGCGGGCCGACTAGGGGGGAGGAGGAATGAGTCTCCGATGGACTGCTCTCCTCCTCTGGAGGGGGGGCAGGTGGGGAAGCACTTGGTCTGTGACCCACTCCTAGAGGAGTCTGAGGGTCAGCGCAGGCGAGGCTTAGCAGTTATGGGAGGTGTGCCAGACATGGGTGCGTGTGCCCTTGTGTCACTGTATGCCACACCTCCCACCACAGGGGGACAAAAAACAGACCCACGGCAGATCACCAAAACCACCTCCCATGAAGCCAAGCCTGGAGACTCCCGCAACCACCAGATTAATGATGTGGCACTGCTTGGAGGGTTACAGTGGGGATCCCCCCCAGTGGTCCACCCCAGGGGGCAATCTGGGGTGAATGCTGGCAGAGGCGAGCGAGGTCCTGAGGGATGGAGGGGGCAAGGTGAGAAGGGCCAAGTAGTCACAAAAAAAAAAAAAAACTAATATTAGTTTTAGGCAGTACACTAATAATATAATGGCAGAATACAAGTTAAATGGCAGGGTACTAGACACTACTGTTACAGAAGGGACCTTGGAGTTACCATCACCAGCAATTTATCCTTTGATATTCCTACCAGGGGAAGCTGTAAAAAAAAAAAAAAAAAAAAGGTAAAATCTTGGGGTGTGTATTCAGACATGTTAAAAGTAGAGACTCTAAGGTAATTATTCCACTCTATTCTTCTTTGGTAAGGCCCTACTTAAAGTATTGCTCTCCCTTTAGTGCACCACAAAATCTGGGAAGTGTAAGGCTCTTTGAGAAAGTACAAAGGAAAGCAACTAAGAAAATCAATAACTTAAAGAACAGGTCATATGGGGAGAGGCTGGCAAAGTTGGGCCTATACTCAATGGAGTACAGGAGACTCAGAGGGGACTTATGCCTTATATATAAAGCATTCCATTGTAAAGAATTATGGGAAGGCACAGGGTTATGCCACGTGTGCTTCTAGACTGTGGAATGCTTTCCCTGCCCAGATCCGCGATGCCCCCTCACAGGACTGCCTTCGCTCCTCCCTGTGGAACCACCTCAAACTCGCTTCTGCCTGTGGGTGCCTAAACCCCCCATGATCTAACATTGCACTCCTCTCTCCTGGACATATTTCCTGGACAAAAGAGGCGTATGCTGTATATAGTGCTGTAGCTGCTGCATCGCAACTGTGCCTTCTGTATTGCTCTTAGTGGCAACATGTCTTACTCTGTTGTGTACTTACTGAACAAAACTATGCCTCATGATGACTTGTAAATTGTCTTAATCTGTATTATGTTGCCCTTTCATTACTTGTAAACTGTTCTTAATCTGTACCATGTCATCCTATGTATCTAAATCTGTAATTCCAGTACTCTCCAGGGTCGTACCTGAAAATATGCAATTGTCTTGTCTAGTGTACTTACCTGGTTGACAAATGCTAAATAAATAAAATACAATTAATAGAACCATTAGAATCCATAGGCTACAACTAAAGGGTGAGATTTATAAAACCAGCAAGAGAGGGGGGGCGTTGTTTAGTCAAACAGTAGTTTCAACTTGGAATGCCATCCATACCTGAGTCAGTAGTTTTTAGTACCTCAATGGAGATATTTAAAAGATCACAGGACAACTTTATGGGTATTGAACGTACAAGACACTACCACTGATATGTGGTGAGTCATAATAGGCTTTTGTCAACTGACTCAATCCCCCATATATGAATCTATGAATATTAGTATTTAACAGTCATTTGGGTCTGGTGATAAGTATACTGACGTAGTTTATTTTTGCTGCCTTTATTATTGTGTGCTTTCTTCACTATATAAATTACGGGTCTCATTTTACTCTAATTTTTTTTATTCTCTGGTACCTGGGTAAAGCCCACTAGGCACAAGTGCCTGTCTTCAGGTGCAACTCAGAAGCACTGGGGAGGTTAAGTGACTTGCTCAGAGTCACACAGTATGCAAGTGGAGGTTGTGGGAATCAAACCCAGGTCTCTTGGATTCTACGAAGCTCATTCACAGCTCATTACTGTAACCTCTAGGCTATATTGCCAGTCCTGATAACTAGTATTTTCACTGAACACCCCCGTTTGTGATACACAGAGTACAGTTGCTTACTGTGGGCCTTTTATAAAATATGTTTGTTGCTGCTTTTATTACTGTTTTCTAACAATGTCCACCCTAGTTCCAGCCCATGTCCTGTCTCTTTAATCATGGAATTAATTTGTATAAAGGTCTCCTACAAATACTTTATTTAAATATCTATAGCTTACTAACCAAAATGCCAGAATTCACTGACTGACGATGCTGTTATTGCTCTCACGGAGACCAAACACATAAAATACAGGATCCTGAGTGTCCTTCCTGCATTACCAGATTTTAGGGGAGGATAGAATTGCTAAGAAAAGGAATGGTTTGATAATTTATTTCAAGGATTAATTGTTATCAACCAAAATTAGCATAACATACTTCCAAACTGCTTGTGAATGCATGGCAGTGAACATTAAACACCTGATTGCTTCTGCTACTTACAGTATATACCCCCATAGGTCTCGATATAGTTTTGACTCTTTTTTCTAATACCAGAAGCAATTAAAATGTAATCATAAGAAAATAGTTTCAGGGGATTTTAATGTAAGCTGGCTGGGACAAATAAACAAATAAGTGATGTAGTGAGTCTCATTTAATCCAAATGGTTACTAAGAACATCTTCTGACATGCAAACACTCTTGGATTGGATACTGGAAATCGTTACTGCAATCGATAAAGGCCACTTCACAGCCGCAATATTTATTGACCTCGCAAAAAAGGCACTTGATTCCATATCCCACCTGCTTCTCCTCCAGAAACTGCACTCTGCTGGCCTTGTATCCTCCACGCCCACTGGTTCAAATGGTTCTGTGACTGGCATCAGTCTATCTTAGAAGGAAACTCTGCATCCCCCCCCCCCTCATCCGATCAGGAGTTCCTCAAGGCTCCATTCTCAGCACCATCCTCTTTTCAATATTTATGTATGACCTCCTTACTGTCTGCTCAAAATCTAACATACTGTACATCTCTATGCGGATGACATCATCCTCTATGTCTCTGGTCCCACCACTGACTCAGCCCAGTCACCACTCCAGTCTGATTTCAACCGTGTGCTAACATGGTTCCAAGACAACCAGTGAACGCTAAAAAAGTGTCTGTAGGATTTTTGGCTCCTCCAAAAAACTAGCCAAACTCCCTTCCCCCCTCATTTCACCACCACAGATAGCTCCACCCTTGATACCGTTACAGCCTACAAATACCTTGGTCTCTAGTTAGATCAACACCTCAATTTCGCTGCCCATATTGACGCCCTTTGCTCGAAAATGCACCCCAAACTAGGCGTACTCTTTCACAACAAACATGCCATTCCCTACACATTTGCCGTAATTTAGTTCACAAGGCTATATCCTCCCTATTGTCGACTACAGGGACATTATCTGTGCCTCAGCCTCTGCCTCCTCTCTCTCCAAACTCGACACCTTACTCAGCCTTTTTTTGCAGATTTGCCACAAACTCCCCACCTTGTACTCACCACTGCACACTTCTCTCCTCTCTAACCCCCCGCCCTCCTTCCACAGATGACACATTCACTCACCAATAATTACGTCAAAATTCTGGTCCCTCTGTACCTCTCCTCTCTACTGCTGCCAGTCCCTCCTACTCTCTCAGATCCTGGCACCCCGCTCCTTCTTCATACCTCACTGGCATACATCTGCCGGCATCTCTGCCTTATCTTTCCCCCTACCTCACCTGTTGAATCAACTGCCCTCTTCCCTCCATGAATCCCCATCCCTTTTTCCCTGCTTTTAAATGCAAATTTAAGATTATCTCCCTTCCCCCTGCACCTGCCCCTCCCTTTCCCCCCTGCCTGTCTCCATTTTCCTACTCCCATCCCCACTTCCCCTACTTCCCCAATAGCAACCACCTTATAACTCTACTCTCTATTTATTACTTATATAGCATTTTTCTCTTCTAAAAGGTTTTACCTATCTAAAGCATTTCTACTCTGTATCACAAGTATAACTCAGAAAACAAACAATTCAATATAAATACCTTGCATTCTGTACTGCCTAAATTACTGCTGGCACTACTATATGTATGTATGTATTAAATTTCCTCTGTATGTAAAATTGTTTTTTTTTATTTTAGGCTTCAGTAACCGGGTAAGGCCCACTAGGCACAAGTGGCTGTTTTTAGGGGCAACCTGGGAGCACTGGACGGTTAAGTGACTTGCTCAGAGTCACACAGTATGCAAGTGGCGGTTGTGAGACTCAAACTCAGGTTTGGTCTGCTGGATGTATCAAACTCATTCACACCTCGTTCCTCTAATCTCTAGGCTATACTACCAGCCTTGTCACCCTTATTCCCGGGTTGCACCTAGACGTGAGCCCTGGCTCAGTGTGCCTTTCCCGGTTACCAAATTCTAACTAAATAAAATTGGTATCTAGTCCTAAAAGGGTGAAGAGCATGTGCGAGCTGTAAGAATTGCTCAGTGACCATTCACTTGTAAGGTGTTCCCGAAGAAACAAAATAAAAAGGCCTCCACCTAAATATATAACTACGAGGATTCTTCCTAAATCTAAATTTTCTACTGTTTGTACTGACACTGCTCTTAATCATTGGACATATCATGATAGCATTCCTGATGTTAACTTGGCTGTTATTTATTTTATGTCTGAATGTTTAGTTATTTGTGGTCAGTTTTCACCCCCGAGGCAGATTAGTATCAAGGGTGATGAAAATGGTTGGGTAGATGCTGACTTAATTTCTGCCATGAAAATTTGTGACATGGCCTGGGTAGTTTTAACTTAAATAAGAAACCCAAGCTCTAGTAACATGTAAAGAACTTAGGAATAAATAGATATTATTAATTTACAAGGCAAAAGCTAAATTATTTCTTGAGCAACAAACAATTTGCATATAGTACAGTTAAGGAAATTGAAGGACTACTTCAATTCTCTCTTGGGCAAGAATAGTAAACACACCCTTGATTTAATGGATGATGTAATAATATACTGACTGATCCAAGTCTGATTGCTATTTTTCTGATTATTATTTCTGTAGTATGGCAAATTATATGCCATTTATCCCTGTGAGTTCCTTGGATCTTGGTTTGAACCTGCTACCAAATCAATAGCATGCTCATAAATTTTAATTGTAGGAAACGTCTGTGCCTAAAACAAGGAAGTATTTATCCTAACTGAAAAACAGGCAAGCTTTGGAAATGATAGACTTGACCTGAAGTTACATAAATTGTGTATTGATTCTATAGTGTTTCCAATCTCTTAAGATGTTTAACTTATCTTCAACTTCCCATGAATTTCAGAATGCATGGAAGTCAGCCACAGTGGCTCTGTTCTACAAACATATGGCCCTCAAAGAGTTGAGATTTACTGTCCTATATCTGTCCTGTCCCCTTTTTATAAAGCCCTGGAAAAAGCGGTGTATCACCAACTGATTTTCTGTCTTGACACGTACCATGTATTGACCCTGTTACATCATAGGTTTCTCAGTTACCAAAGTACACCACTGCACTTGTGCATCATACTGTGAATCTTGGAGGGGCGTTGGACAGAGGTGACATGCTAGGAGTGTTTTTTATTGACTTAACAAAGGATTTTGACCTTGTGGACCATGAACTCCTTTTGGCTAGACTGGGAACTCTTGGTATGCCCTATAATCTAATGCAATAGTACCAAACTATCTATTCAGTTATTCTCAAATGATAAAAATGGGGTCAATTTTTTTCTTCATGTTTACCCATCACTATTAGTTTGCCCCATTATTTTATCCTGGGTCCACTTTTGTTTAGTTTATTTCTAAATCTCCTGCCATCTTTCTGTCGTTCTGGTGAGGTTATACTCTGCAAATGATGCTGCCTTGGTTGCCGGATGTAAAAATGTGGATGGACTATCACACTGTCTTCAGACAGATTTAAACCAGATTCAATCCTGATGTCAAAATAATTAACTGTTAATGTAAATTAGAAAAAAACAAAAGGTATGCTCTTTGGCAAAAGTAGTAGTTTAGGAAATTACCAGCTTTTTAAATTAAATACATTTGGTGGCAAAGTTATATAACAAGTCAATACATTCAAATACATGGGGTTTACTCTCGAATGCACACTCTCCTTTGCCCTCCATGCTGACCAGATCATAAATAGTAGTACTCAAAAACTGGGAATTTGTACCGCATTTGCAATAATTGTACTACTTGTTTTCAATAAACTGCTTGATATGGGCATGCTATTGTCCATTCTTGACTATGGTCTGATCATATACTTGTGGAAGGGGACAGTGCCCTGTTGAGAGTGTGAACCATTTAAAATAAAATATTATTTTGGTTCAAAGGATCATCTATGTACTGACCACTGTGAACATTATGAACTGCTTTTGGTGACTATCACTGAATGACAGAATTAACTTTCATGTCGGGTTCTGGGGTAAAATGCCATGGATGGCTGTCTTTTCTGGCAGCTCAAAATATTTTTTTTACTCCCATACAAAATGGATGAAATACCTCTGACATGTAAATCTGGTGGATTTGCCCCATCATTCTAAAAAAGAACAAGGGCTCAGATTTCATTTTCTCTAGTGCTACAAAATGTAAGAAAGAACAGTTACGTACTTACCATAACACTAGAATTTCAACAGAATCTCTTTCATCAGGCCACGCCTCTGCAACTATAGCTGCCAGGCACTAGGGCCACACAGAAACTTCTTAGCAAGTAGTCCACTGTAAATCTGGTAGATTTGCCCCATCATTCTAAAAAAGAACAAGGGCTCAGATTTCATTTTCTCTAGTGTTACAAAATGTAAGAAAGAACAGTTACGTACTTACGTAACACTAGAACTTCAACAGAATTTCTTTCATCAGGCCACGCCTCTGCAACTATAGCTGCCAGGCACTAGGCCCACACAGAAACTTCTTAGCAAGTAGTCCACTGGGCTGCCCACTACATAATTCGTTGGCACCTCCCATACAAACATTGGCAGCCCCATCCCTCCTCAGTTCTCCGCTGGAGATCATGCTCAGAGGACCTCCCTCTAGGGAACCTGGAGAGAGTGAACAGTTCTAGGCAAAGGCAAGGCAAGGCAAAATTTATTTAGCTACCAGGCACGGTTGGAAACAGCAGGTAGACCAGGCTGGAAAAAAGAGGCAGGAGTAATAGAGCTTTCTGTCATGGGGGAATGGTGGGTGGGACAGCATGGCCTGATGAAAGAGATTCTCTTGAAGATCTACTGTTATGTTAAGTACATAACTGTTCTATCTTCCTTGAGGATATCTCTTTCTTTGGATCACACTTCTGGAACAAGTCCCAAGCAGTACTGACAGAGACACAGTCTGGGTGGCTGGAGCATACAGGCCTACGAAAGATGCCTTGTACAGCTAGGCCAATACTAGCCCTTTTTCTGCAGGCAATATGCAGACTGTAATGTTCAGTGAAAGTATGGGCAGTACTCCAAATGGCTGCACAGATTTCAGCAGCAGGCACATTCCTGAAACAGGCCACAGATTAGGCTATACCTCTAGATGATTGGCCATGAACAACCCTAGAAAGTTCCTTCCTATTCTTCCTGTAACAGAAAGCAGAACAGTTAGCCAACCATCTGGACAGACTCTGTTTAGAAACAAGAATGCCTTCTTTCCCAGTGGTGAATGAAACAAAAAGCTGCAGGGATGTCCTGCAGTCCTTTGTGCGATCAATGTAATACCTGAGTATTCTTTGCACATCTAAAGTATGGAGCAATTATTCCCCTGGATTGGCATGAACTGGCAGGTGGATGATTTGATTCAAAGTAAACTCAGACACCACCTTTGGCAGAAAAATTGGATTTGTATGTAAAGACACCCACCATGTATTTGTGGAAAATCAAATAAAGAGGCTGACACATTAGAGCCTGAAGCTCTAAAATTCTTCGAACAGAAATAATAGCAACTAAAAATAACGCTTTCCAAGACAGGAAGCGTAGGCTGCAAGTCACAGTTGGCTCAACAGGAGCCAAAGCAAGCTTTTCTAACACAAAATTCAGGTCCCATGCCGGGACTGGATTGCGGATAGGTTTCAAATGCAAAATGCCTCTCAGAAATGTATGGGCAACCTCAAGCTGAGCAACTGTATGACCTTCACTTGGCAAGTGGTAGGCTGAAATGGCAGCCAAGTACACCTTGACAGAAGAGTATTACAATCCTGCATCGGATAAAAACAGCAAATACTCTAGAACTTGGTTTACCAGACATGTAAAGGGATCAAGTTGATGAGAAGCAGCCCATAAGGCAAACATAAAAACATAGAAACATAGACTTTGATGGCAGATAAGAACCGCTTGGCCCACCTAGTCTGCCCATTTCCCATTTCATGGAATAGGTAGCTCTAGTGGAGGGTTTTCTAGAAGCCACCAGAATGTCAGCTACCTTTTGAGATACCCCAAACCTAGCAATGGCTATGTCTTCAGGAGCCATGCATGGAGATTGAGTGACTTGAGGTCCGGATGGACCAGAGCTCCCTGTTCCTGTGACAGTAATCCCTTGCACAAGGGTAGAGGCACTGGTTGTTCTACTGCCAACTGCTATAATTAGAGGAACCAAATCTGACAAGGCCAAAGGGAAACAATGAGAAACAGAGTTGCTCCTTCCATTTGAAGCCTGATTAACACCCTCTGGATTAGAAGGAAGGGAGGAAAGACATAAAGGAACCTCCCTGTGAATGGATGTGGGTAGTCCGGATAACAATACAAGACGGACAATCAAATCAGTGCATAAAAAAAATGCCAAAAGGCATTTATCATTTTATTTTGTTCATAAAATGGAAGAATATATACAAAAATCAAGAAAAAAATGTAAGTTAGTTAATTCACTCAGAAAACAATAAAATTAAACAGAAAAGACCACTGCTTTACTTCAGCAGGGTCGCAAGGCTTTTCCTCAGCCTAGCCAGTAATTGCAAGTCTGAGCCGACACCACTTGGAAGTCTTTCTCCTACCTCTGTCAGCTGCCTCCTGGCTCCCTATCTCTCTGTATGCCCCTAGTGGTGGGTTTTTATACATTTCTTTGGGTGACATCACATATAAGTGATCCACCCACATTATGCCCCTTAACTAAAAGTAATCCCTCTGAGGCTCATAACCTGGCCTATACAAAGACCAAAGGGTTATTTCTAAACCTCTGTTAAAGACAGTTCATGACAACATAGAAATAATATGTGTTTTGTAATGTTGGCCAGATTTATTATCAACAGGAGCTTAATTACTTCTAGATCCTCCTCTTGGCAGTGACCTCACATTTTATTTCATCATAAAAACAGGCCATTAGGGGCCGCTGCCTCTTTATAGGGCTCATTCAATTTCACTTCCCCTACAGATAAGCTCTTCAATGTAATAGCTTGCCTATTACTCTCTTATTACATAGTTACAGAGCAACAACGAATAGTCTTGCTATAGGACATTGGTCAGGATTTTCTGAGTTGGCCAGGGGAATGGGAAACTGAGGGTGCACTCCTCATTTCCCTTCTCCTGACAGCTCAGCAAGCCTTCCAAAACAGAAGGGGATAATTATTGTTTTTCCAGACCTATACCCCTTCTATTTCCTCACAGAACTGCACAATTTTACATTATTTTAACACCTAAAAGTGCTGCTTTTCTGGAGGCTCACATTTTTAAGGAGCACCTTTCCAGATCTCCTTTTTTTATTCTCAGACAGCTGAAATGTCAGCTTGTCAGCTTAATTTTTCAATCTGGCTCATTTTCAAAGGGGCCAGATCTTATTACAATAGGCAACCCTCTAAAAGGTTTCTGAGAGGAAGCCTGTGCTCAAGTGCTTGAGGAGCATTCTCTTTTTATTAGATTAGATTTGCCCTGAGCATGTCCCAGGCAGGACAGGATGACTGTCCTAATCTTAACTAAAAGTGCAACCGATTCTTGTAAAGAGCGGTGGCTGAAATTTACTAACATTTCTTTCAGCTGCCCATTCCTATTTGGTGCTGCTACACAGCAGTTCTCATAGGGAACTATTGTAGCTCCTTTACTTCTTTTCTACTAGGGGTATTATTCTTTTATTTATTAAGACATTTGTCCTAATTTCTGGGGTTTGGGGAGTGCAAGAGTGCCTCAGGTTCACTTTTCAAGTGAATCATAATGACCTTCTAGCCCTCAGAGTGACGGCTGAAATTTACAAATGCCACCATGCTCCGAGGAAATCCCACTGTGGTCTGCCTGAGAGGGAGAGAGAACCATGGAGCTCTTTTAGCTCCTGCTCTTGAAGTTCTCTCTCGTGGGGCTTTCTTCTTTTCTTTTTCTAAAACTAAAGTGTTCACACCAAGAGTGAACAGCAGCCCAGCTGGAACAGTTTATGGAGCAGCGGTGTACCTTTTGCAAAAGCCACTCAGCTATTTCTTTCCGACTGTAAAAAACAAGCGAGTGAACGAGGAGAGGCATGAGAGAAGCAAGTCTACTTCTGCCTATACCTGTGGACAACTCTCTCTCTCTCTCAAATGGTGGACAAGTTTTTAATAATAAAAAAATGTAATTCTTTGAGCAGAAAGAATATAAATAGCTGCAAGAGGCAACATTCTACCTCAGGTGGCTTATCTTTATTTAATGCAGGGCATACATTACAGCCCTTTTATTTTTTTATGCGTATGAGGCATACCTTAAGGTTTTTAAAAGATCAGGATGAATTTATATTTATATATAGCTCCACTCTTTAGAGGCACCTTATTCATTTCCATGCCAACAGGCATACATCAACTTGTCTTATACATGCCATTAACAACAGTCTTTATACTATTCTTGCACATATGCACAAATGCCCTCTATAATTCCTAGGCATTTAGAGCACCTTTTTCAGGACTTCTAGACTTTTTGGTTCCATTTTTCTTTTTTGGGGGATCAAAGACCGAAATCTCCAAACCAGTGAAAATCTAAGACAGGGGTCACCCTATCACACTCCCCTTCCAAGACTGGGACAGTGCATCTCACAAGAAAACTCCAGGCCCTGGAGTGAGCAAGCAGAAAAGTAGCAGTTTTGTGTTGTGTGGAGATGCAAAAAGGTCCAATTCCAGATGATCCCACCTGTCGATTAGGTATTCTACCACTGAGGTCAACAGTTTCCACTTGTGCATCTTGGGCTGTGACCTGCTTAACCTGTCTGAAAAGATGTTTTAGATGCCTGGGACATGAACTGCCAATAGTTCTAGACTGTGTTCCAGAGCCCAATACTACACCCTCATCACTTCCCTGCATAGGGGGGGTAGGAATGAGTTCCCCATTGCTTGCTTATGTAATGTAGCATGCTTATGTTCTATCTGTACCAACAGATGTCCCAGACACAGGTGGGTCTGGAAGGCTTGTAGGCCATACAGAGCAGCCCTAATTTCTAGGATGTTTCTGTGTAGGGTGTTCTCCACCATCATCCAGGTGCCCTGTGTCTCATGGGGCCTGAAGTGAGCCGCCCCAGCCCATCCCTGAGGCATCTGTTGTGAGGCTCTGATGAGGGGAGGAGATCAGGAATGGAACCCCCCTCATTCAACAGATGGTCGGGTTCCATCCACCACTGAAGCACCTTCCAAACAGAAGATGTTACAAGAACCTTCTGTTCTAGATTGTCACTGCGTTGGTGCCATTGGACCCTTAACGTCCATTGAGGGATCTGTATATGCAGTCTGGCCAGTGGCATCGTAACAACGGCAGCTGTCATCAGGCCCAACAGTCTCAGGAATGTCCTGGCTATGACATACCTGTTGTTGTACACCAGCTGGACCTGCACAATCAGGTGCTCGGCCCTGTCCTGAGGCAGGAAGGCTAAACCTTGTGCTTTATCTAGGATTGTCCCTATTTACTGCAGACTCAAGGGGTCAGGACTGACTTTGGCACATTGACCGTGATCCCTAATGGCATCGAACAACTGCTTGGTATGTGCCAGAGTCAGGCAGGGTTGCCCTTTTCTACTGAGCTCTGATGAGCCAGTCATCCAGATAAGGAAATGCATATAGTCCTTCTCTACTGATGGCTGCTGCCACTATTGCTAAGCATTTGGCAGATACCCATGGTGCAGAAGATAAGCCAAAGGGCAATACCCAGAACTGGTACTGTTCCCCCCTGAAAGAGAAAACTGAGATACTTCATGTGTGGGGTACACACTTTGATATACAGGAAACCATCCTGCATGTCCTGTGAACATATCCAGTTCCCTTGGTGCAGGAGTGGCAGTAGGCCTTGCAGAGTGACCATTCTGAACTTCTTGTACTGAATAAAGAGGTTCAGATTTCTTAAGGCCAGAATAGGCCTCAGATTCCCTATGCATTTGGGGACTAGAAACTAGTGGGAATAAAACTCCAGGTTCCTTTGTTCCCAAGGGACTGGTTTTATAGCCTTTTTTTCATAGTAAGGTATGTATCTCCTCTAGCAGCACTGGTATGTGGTCTGGAGGATAAACCAAAGGGACTGGTGGATGGTCTGAAGGAAGCTCTAGAAGTTCTTGAGCATTACCCTTTTCTATTATCTGCAGGACGCAAGCTTCTGACGTGACCTTCCTCTACTAGTCCAGCTGGAGGTAAAAGCAATCCCCCCCCCACTACCACCTCTGAGGATTCTGGAGGGTGGAGGCTTAGTAAGGAGTCATACTGATGCAGAGACCCTGCAGCTGCAGCCACACTTCCACCAAAGAAACATAGAAACATAGAATTTGATGGCAGATAAGGACCGCTTGGCCCACCCAGTCTGCCCACTTCCCTACCTAATGGATAAGCTGCAGATCCTAGTTAAACAGCAGCCTACTTCTTTCTACCCCAACCCCCTAGAATTGCCTTATGGCTGTCCCATGCATGCTTGAATTCAACCACTGTTTTTGACTCCACAACCTCCTCCAGAAGGCCGCTCCATGCATCCACAACCCTCTCTGTGAAAAAATACTTCCTTACATTACCTCTGAGCCGCCCCCCTCTATCTTCAAATTGTGCCCCCTTGTTCTTGCACACCTCTGCCCCAGGAAGCACCTGAGGCGGATCCTGGGGCAGTACCACACATTTCAGGGGGGCAGAGCAGACGCTGGCATCATTGCACATCCCTGCCCCAAGGGAGAAAAACTATGGAACAAAATCTCGGTCGCAAATGATGGCCCTGCTCTGCTGCTGCTCCCCACTCAGACCATTGTCCGCCAGGGTGGGTTCCACTCTTTCCTGGGGCAAGCAGAGATGATCCTCCTCTGCTTTTGGCTTGATGTCTGGTCCCTGGCTGGTGTCTGTTACTGACCAGATGAAAAGGCATCCTCTGCCTACTTCTGGGTTGTGTATGGATTTAAGTGTCCTGTCCAAGGCCAGAAGGTTTGCTAGAATATAATAATAATAATAATAACTTTATTTATCTGCGCCTTTCTAAAATCAAAGCGCATTACAATAAAATACAGAATAAAACATATTAAAACATATTAAAAGCTAAACTGGGAACACACCAATTTATCAACATGCTAAGTTATCAGCAAAAGCCTTGCTCCATAGGAAGGACTTTAAACCTCTTTTGAAACCTCCACCGTCAAGCACTCTCTAATCAACGTGGTAGAGAATTCCAGAGAGGTAGTAGCCGCAAACATAAATGCTTCGAGCGCGAAGATTTTAAAGCACCTCGGATCTCTAGCAACCCTCGTTGGCAGAGCGGAGTGGTCGGATCGGTCGGTAAGGCACCAGAAGCTCTTTCAGGTAGTCAGGGCCCAACCCGTGTAGGGCTTTATAAGTCAGCAATCCGACTTTAAAGGTGATCCGCCACTGAATCGGCAGCCAGTGCAGATCTCGGAGCACCGATGTAATATGGGAAGAACAAGGAGTCCCCGTTAACAACCGGGCTGCCGAGTTCTGCACTAGCTGCAAGCGGCGGATATCAACCCCAGACAGCCCAAAGTAAAGGGAGTTGCAGTAGTCCAGACGTGAGGTCACAAAGGCGTGGATCAGAGTGGGAAGGTCGCCGGATGGAACCAGGTGCTTGATCCTGGCAATGTTCCTAAGATGGTAAAGTCCACCTTGACAACCGCCGACACTTGCGCATGCAGTGTCAGCTAATCGTCAATAATCACCCCCAGGTCTCGCACCCATTCAGAGGTCGGGAGCTCCGCACCCCCCAGGAATAAACCCGAGGTTTGAAGTGCCCCCAACCCCTCAATCCGGCGGCCGTGATCCACAACCAACACCTCTGTCTTCCCCGAGTTCAACTTCAACCAACTGGACCTCATCCAATCCTGGATCTCACTGAGACAGCTGTTAAACACTGAGAGTGCTCTATTCTGGTCAGGCCGAAAAGACAGATAGAGCTGAGTATCATCGGCATAACAATGAAACTCCAGCTCATATCATCTAACTAATGTCTCCGAGGGAAGCATGTACACGCAAAACAACATGGGGGACAGCACAGAGCCCTGAGGCACCCCACAGGTCAGAGCGGTGGGATCAGAGGAAAAAATCCCCGATACCACCCTCTGAGTTCTGCCTGTGAGGAAAGAAGTAAACCATCTGTGCACTAAGCCCGAAAGACCACAGATGCATCTCAGGCGCTCAAGCAGTATCCCATGGTCTACGGTGTCAAATGCTGCTGACAGATCTAAAAGGACCAAAATGGACCGTTTTTTCTGGTCTCTCGCCATCAAGAGATCATTGAGAACCTGAACCAGCGCAGTCTCCATGCTGTGCCTCTTTCGAAAACCTGATTGAAGAGGATCGTAGATGTTATGGATGGTAAGATGGTTGTCCAATTGGGCTGCCACCACTTTCTCGATTACCTTCCCAACAAAGGGAAGGTTCGAGATAGGTCTGTAGTTAGCCAGGGAGTCGGGGTCCAAGGATGCCTTTTTCAACATTGGTGTCACCATCGCTTCCTTCAGGGAGCGGGGATATTCACCAGTGTCTAGGGAACACCAGACTATCCTGGCAAGAACCGGGAGGATAACCTCCCCACAGCCCCTGATCAGGCCTGTGGGGCCCGGGTCTAAACTACAGGTAGTGGCACGCATACCCTGGACAATCCTCACAACATCCTCGATTTCTGGCCTTATGAAGGAACTCCAGGTAAACAGTGTGCTAGTGACCATAGGCTGGGCCACCGCAACTCCCATGGAGGGAGCAGCGCAAATCTCGGCTCTGATATCAGCCACCTTATCTGCAAAGAATCGAGCGAGCTCCACACACTGCATCTGTGAAAAGGCACGACGAACCTGCAGACAGGCTGGGTTGCACAGCCTGTCTACAGTTCGAAAGAGCTGGGCTGGTCGGTTCTGAGCAGCAGCAATCTCTCCGGACAGGAACACTGCCTTCTTATGAGTAATTGCTGACTGATAGAGGTTATAATGCTCTAGGAGTCTAAGATGGTCGGTATCTAAGCCAGACTTCCGCCAACATCTCTCCAACCTGCGACCTACTCTCTGCAACTCCCTCAGATCTTGATCAAATCAAGGAGATCGGGGGCGAAGGAGAGAGGCTTACACGGTGGAGTAACTGAATCCAAGCTGAGGTGACAGCCTTATTATAGGCTAGCACCATCGCCTCGGGATCTAAGCTCACCCAGGAATTTGATAGGTCAAGAACCCCAGATAGACCAAAGGGAGTAACATCCCTTAAAGGGCGGTACTTGACCATCTCCACTGGGGTAGGTCTACGAAGGTGGCATAGATTGAATCTACAGTGTGGTGATCAGACCATCCGACTGGTTCCAACCCCACATCTGAGGCTCCAACCCCAGCAGGAAGACCAGATCAAGAGAATGGCCATGTTTATGGGTGGGAGAAGTAACTACCTGTGAGAGGCCCAATGAACACATCAATTGGAGGAAGTGTTGACCAAATTACGAGAGTTCGTCGTCAATCCAGGCACTGAAATCGCCCAGCACCATCAACCTAGGCGATCCAAATACCAGGTCGACGACGAAATCCGCCACTTCCTTTAGAAATAGTTTCTCGTCACCGGGTGGACGATAAACGAGCGCCATTCTATAGCCCCCACCTGCCACCATGACACATTCAAAAGATCTGGTCTCCTCCACTGGAACACTAGTGAGGTCCAATTCGGTCTTGAAACAGACCACAACCCCCCCACCCCTGCGATCCAATCTCAGGCGGTGAATTACCGAATACCCAGCTGGAACTGCAGCCTCCAAGATTGGGGCAGCATTACTATCAAGCCAGGTTTCAGTAATGCAAACCAGATCCGCAGTGCCAACCAAGTCCGCTTCTAATAGCAGTCTTGTTCTAACGGACCTGGCATTGCACAACACCGCCGAGTTGGATAGGACTCTGGAGAAGCCCGGACCACCTGCCCACCATTCAGAAAATTGGTGGTGCCCTTGAATGCGAGGAACAAACAAGCAGAACTACGTTCAGTACTCCATTTCGCCCAAGGGCGTCTTCTGGACTTAACCACACAAATGTGAGCATCCCCCTCCTCCATCCCCCGCTGTTCACGCCCCCAGCCCCTCCGAACCCCACTACGCGCAATTCCCAGGGCCCTACAGCGTTGATAAATAGGGAAAAGCAAAGGGGGGGTAAAGAAAGGGCAGAGGGCATGAAGAGCGGCGGATGAGTAGTGCATGACGGGGGTAGAATAATCTCAAAAACACCCCGGAAATCTCAATCAGAATAAAATATTAAAACATAAAACACAAATCAACTTATCACAGATTAAACTATACAGTCAAAATATCTAAATAAAAAACAACAAACAATAATAATTCTATAACAATAATAGTCATTTGGATGGATATTAAAAGAACAATTTAAAACATGAACATCTGCCCCAAAGAGTATGTAAAATGGACTGCTGTACATCATTAGCAAATCCAGCCAACCTCAGCCAAAAATGTCTCCTTAAACAAATACCAGAGGCTGCTGCTCCAGCTGAAGCATCCGAGATATAAGTAGATCTCAACAGATGCTTCTTCACATCTGCACCTGTCTGGAGAGCCTTTAACAGTTCCTGCTTGTGAGTACCCTCTGGAAGAGACTGGGCTGCAGCTTTGGCCTTCTTCCAGAGGGTATTTTGGTACTTTACCATTTGGGTAGCTTGTAATGCTGAGGCCCAAGGTAGCAGAAGCAAAGGTCCTCTTCCCCAGGACCTCTAACCTCCTGGATTCCATGTCAGGAGGGAGAGAGCTGAGGTGTTTAGGCACTTTAGACCTATCATGGGCTGCATTTATCACAACTGAATCAGCCTCAGGTGGGCCTGCAAAAAATGGCCTACTAGAGGGAGCCTGGTACAATTTGTCTGCCTTCCTTGAAATGGATGGAATCATATTAGGCCTCTGCCAAGCAGCCAGGATGGCATCATCTAGGGCAGGCAACAGATGGGGATTCACAACACGTAGGGAAATCAGGTAGCTCTAGAAATTCCACCAGATTCTTCTTAGTGATGTCTTTCTCCTCTGACTCAAACCCAATGACAGAATGGAGTCACTGCATCATGGTGATGAAAAAGGGTTTTTTTGGGGGGCCCCAGGATGCTGTGGGGCTCTACTCCTGGAGCTCTTTTTCCATCCTAGCTACCTACTGTTTAAAGAGGCGGGTTTCCAGGGTGTTCTTTCTGTATCGCGAGGTAGCGCATTAAACTTACAGTAAAGTTAGCAAGCCTTTTATTTGGGGGGGCGATACCTTCAGTCCCTGACTGCACCTACTGCTCCCCCCATCTCCAGGCTTCCCCCACTGGATGGGGCCGCTGGGTGGGTGACCCCTCCACGAGAATGTGGGTCATGAAGCTCTGGCTTGCCTCCTAGGGTGGGGTCATGGGAGTGGAACCCACCCTGGCGGACAATGGTCTGAGTGGGGAGCAACAGCAGAGCAGGGCCATCATTTGCGACCGAGATTTTGTTCCATAGTTTTTCTCCTTGGGGCAGGGATGTGCAATGATGCCAGCATCTGCTCCGCCCCCCTGAAATGTGTGGTGCTGGCCATGTGGGACCCCCCACCTCTGCCAGGGGTCCTCATTGCACTGGACCCCCTTCCCCCTGGAGAGGGAGAGCAATCCTCAGGATGCTCAATCCCTCCCCCCCCGGTCAGCCCGCCAACTCCCGGGATCGTCCCTGAATCCAGGATGTCGGTGCCACAGACTGACACCTTGCCGCTGCACCAGTGGGCCAGCTAGTTTGCAAGCTTTAATATTATGGGCCGCCCCAAGGCAGCACATGCAGATGTTGTGTAGGTCACCTGAATATTTATTTTCACTGCACTTACAGCATCTAAAAAGTTTAGTGGGCTCATTCGACAACATATACGTTGGCAACAATCACTTTGTAAAAAGTGGTAGCTAACTAGGGAGAGAAAATAAAAAAAAAGATAAACTTGCAGTAGACTGAAGTGGTGGCATCTCCATGGAGGATCCGGTGAGTATGATTGATAGCGGGAAAAGAACTGAAGAAGGATGTGGCCACCCACGTTTATATGGGAGGTGGCAACATATGACGTCATCATGGGCGGCCCCTAGGGGATTGCTTGCTAAAAAGTTTCCATGTGGTCCTAGTCCCTGATGGTTACAGGTCCAGAGGTGTGGCCTGATGAAAGAGATATCCTTGAACATGATCAGACTTTCTCAGAACATAATTTAAACCTTATCTATGATTAATTTTATAACTGCACTGAAACAGAGACTGCATGGCACTGCTGTGTGTCATTGATTGGTTAGACCATAGTAGTTTATAGTGTAATGCCTGCCTTTGCAAGTTGGTTTTGCTTACTGCAATCACCCATTGTCATTTTTTTTTTCATATTTTGTAATTTGATCAGGATGTCTTTAAAAATGAGCAATTGTTGCTCAAAGACCTTTTCTTAAAAGAAAAATGTAAAATGAAAAACACATCAGTTAGTAACGGCCACTGAATCACAGCATGCCACAGCGCCAGATGCATGATGCTAAGCCATGTTATAAATCTGTGACACATGGGTAGGCCTCCCAGAAGGTAACGCCCCTTGTCCCAGCACCCTGTAACTTGTTGGCCCTGGAAGGCTTGTGGTTCCACTATTCCATGGCCTGACTATTCTGGAGGTCAAGCGCCCCCTCATTCTGCTCTTTCATGTTAAGCACTCCTTAGTAGTCCAGTGGTATCCTCCAGGTGGTAAAATGAGCCACTCTTCTGTGATGTTTCCACTTGTGTCCTTTTCCTGTCAAATCCAGGGAAAGGAATCATTATACTTATCACACACCCTCTGGTAGAAGAACTGTGCCCTCCTTGCTGCCTGCTTGCTTGTAATGTTCTACAGACCTAGAATTAGAAAATGGGTGTGATCAGAACTGCAATGGCCAGCAGGCCACTGACATGGTGGTTCCTGCCTCCTTTTCCACACAGTTGCAAACTTCTGCAACCAGGCAGGAACTGATGTACATCCTCCCCCTCAGCTTTCACAAAGTCTCAGATGACACTAAGTGATCAAAAATATTTCTAAGTGTCCAGAATGTGGAAAAAGTCTCATACAACAATCCCACAGTAAAACAACATTGGCATTCCTATGATATTGACTGTTTTCCAGTGTTCTAGCACTACTCCCATCTGTAAGAGTCCAGAAAGATATCAGCGGTTCAGTCAGCATCCCTTTAAAGTTTTCTATTACTTATGGGTGAATATCATCTTAACCCTATAATTTTCCTGGATACATATGCTTTAGATACCTATAATTACTAGCTCCTGTTCTGCCTGCACATTTCCTACACCTTCTACCCCAGCCCTTAAGTGCAATTTCCCTGCCTTGCACAATGATTCCTCTCCTTAAGCGATGACCAATGCTTGACACACATTTTGTTCCCTATATATTGAAAAAATGAGTTTATGTATTTATTAGCTTTTGGTAACTGGGTGAATGCGCTAGGCAACAATCCTGCCTATTTTCAGGCACGACCCGGGAGAGTACAACAAGGAAAATACAGTGATGACATCAGGACAAGTCAGTAACAATAAGAAAATAGGTACAATTACAGTACAATCAGATAGGAAATACATAATATAAAAAATAATAGTTCTATTTATCCAATCTCAATTGAGTTATTATTCCCACTGAGCCCCTGTGCATTTCTGTCTTCCAGATCATCCTTTTCCTGTGCAGTCATGACCCAATATCCTTTCCAGTATGTCCTGTACTCTAATTTACTTGCTCAGTCCCCAGAATCCTTGTACTTATCATATGCCCCCTTTCTCCCTTAACAACCCCTGGAGTTCTTTGGACAACGAAAGATGCCCCCACCAAGCTCTCTTGTCCTTGCTGTCCACAAAAATGCAGCTAGTCACTACCTCCAATATGTTCCACTTCAGTGACTTCCACTAGGCATCGGGACTCCTGCTCAGTGGAATACTGCTCCAGGTCATCCCCATTATTTAGTAGCATTGCAAGAACATTTACCCACTGGCCTTGTGCCACATATGCTGAAGAAGGAAGCAATATTTCACAGAAGAGAAGAAACCTCTCAACACTCCCACTCTTCATCAGGTGATCCTTATTAGACTGTGATAGGGCATAAGAGGATGGCCCTTCCTTTTGGTCTACAAGAGCAAAAAGCTTCACTTTCTTTTGGCAGTATCAAAACTGAACTAGTGCAAGCCTGAATGATGTTTCTAACACTTAAGATGCTTTTTTAAGGATTTTTCTATAGGGGATTCTACAGTAATCTTGTGCTGCATACTAATCAAAACCACAGGTAATGCTATGCCACCACCCCAACTGAGCACCAGGAGTATTTGCTTAATGCTCCCTCATCCACAGAGAAGATTAGGATCACAAATAGGGTGTTTATCTTGTATATCAGTTTGGGAGGGCTTTATGCTGGTTGATGCTGAGTGAGCTGGAAGGATTCCAGATTTGTTGGTTCTTGGTCTGGGCCTGCCACTGCCCTTGGAGATCATTGGTCATTGTTTTCCACACTTGAGTGTTTCTAGAAATCCACAGTGTGTCATCACATTTCAAGCAAACTGAGGCAGCAAGGGTAACTTAAAATGGAGGCATTTTCTGACCCTCTGAGATGTTTTGTCAGCCACAGGCATAACTTAAGAAACATACTTACATAGCAGAATATCTGTATGCCCCATATGCCAAACTATATCTCCCAGAAATATTTTTTAAAAGTAAATTACGAAAAAAGACAAAAGCAAAACACAAACAATTCTCAGAAGCATGCAGATTTCCCTTCCAGGTCTGCCCTGACGGGTGCTTCACTTTCCTAGCAGCCACGGCCTGAACTCCCTACCAGCTGTGCCGCCTTCTCCACCTGACTTGAAGCCTCCTGTCTCCCAGTCTGCCCTGATGGGCATTCTGCTTTCCTAGCGGCCACGGCCTGAACTGCCTACCAGCCACACCACCTCCTCCACCTGACTTGAGGCCTCCTGTCTCCCGGTCTGCCCTTTTGGGCGCTCCGCATTCCTAGCAGCCGCAGCCTGAACTGCCTACCAGCCGCTCCACCTCCTCCACCTGACTTGAAGCCTCCTGTCTCCTGGTCTGCACTGATGGGCGCTCCGCTTCCCTAGCGGCCATGGCCTGAACTGCCTACTGGCGGCTCCACCTCCTCCCCCCGACTTGAAGCCTCCTATCTCCTAGTAAGATTGCTGGCTCAACCGGGAGTGTTCCTTGGCCTCCGACAGGCCCTCTTCCTGGCCTGCTTCTGCTCTATTGGTCCGTGCCTCACAGCTTTTGTTCTGACTGGTCCTCAGCTTGATACTACTGCTTTGGGTGCTTTTGGATAGCTGAAGCCATAGTTAGTGAGTGTGAGCTGCTTCCGTTTGAATTTTTCAACCTGGGGCAATGTTATTTCTGCTATTTTTTCTTCTCTAAGGATATTGGGAGGGCACTGTATTTAATCTGATGTGTTAGATGAACGTATTTAATCTTTTGTGTTATATAACCACCTACGAGGGAACTGTTAATTTGGGACAGTTTGTACAGTGTTTCTTTAATGCTGCTATCCTCAGGGGCTGTTTCTTTCCCCTAAACTGTACACCTTTTGCTCTACATTTTAGTTTCTGCTACCCTCACTATTAAACTGCTTCTCCATCCACCCTCTTTAATTTCCCTCTGATGAACTTCTAGACCTGTATCTATCTATTAACTCTCCTGCTTCTCTTCCCTCCCCACTGACAGTTGATTGCTGTACTGTTTCTTTTTTTTTTTAAGTTAATTCCTGTTCCTGGGGTGCCTGAGGTAACTGCTGTCTGGCCGATGGCCCCCACCCCCCCTCTCTAATGCCTCTTTCTTTTGTCTTGCTGTCCCTCCCCATGCCCCCCGATTTAGCCCTTTGCCTGTGCTTTGTTCCTACTCTTTATCTGGCTAACCCCTATCTCTGTTCTCCCCCTTCCTGGTCTGCCCTGACAGGGTCTCCACTTTCCTAGCAGCCACGGCCTGAATCAGCTGCCTCCTCCACCTGACTTGAAGCCTCCTGTCTCCCAGTAAGATTGCTGGCTCAACCGGGAATATTCCTCGGCCTCCGATTGGTTGCTGCCTGGCCTGCTTCTGCTCTATTGATCCGTGCCTCACAGATTTCATTCTGATTTGTTCTTGGCTCAATACTATGGTTTTGGGTGCTTCTGGATAGCTGAAGCCCTAGTCTGTGAGTACTAGCTGCTTCCTTTTGACTTTTTTAGCCCTTCCACCCACCCCCTCCTCTGGCCTTAATTACATACAGACTAGCTCCTCCCCACTCCACTAAACTCACTCTATTGGTTGCTAGAACTTGCTTCCCATCGGTTCTGTTTCTTTTAAATTCTTCCTAGCCCATACTCTCTCCCGTGTATACCTTCTGTCCTGTGCACTGTAATCAGTTAGATTTTTCCTTACTGGCTCTCCCTTCTGCCTAAGTTCTGACTGCTATAACACCTTCTGCCCTATTTGACCCAGTGGGCTTGTGTTATCTGCCTCCTCTGCTCCTCATGGGTCTCCTGATTTCAATCTTGCTAACATGGGATGCATTTGCTTGCTGGTCTTACTGACCAGTCTCTCTGTCCTTTGCGTGGTCAACCAGTTTATTGCTATTTCTCTATGGTCTTTACCTTGGGACAGCTACCCTCCACCACCATGCCATACCTGGCCAGAACATTCAATCATGTCCTATGGGTGCCATATTTAACCAGGTATGGGGCTGCACTCTTGGGGCTTTGGCTGCGAAAATGATTACAGGTACCTACTATGCCTAGTGTCCTTAGAGGGTCACCTTGTGTCTCATTATCAATCTGTCTCTTTGTCTTCCTTCTGTTAGCATGTGCAGGTGACGCTGAGCTCAATCCTGGGCCCTCTAGCCCTACTCTGTCTTATAACTCTATCTCGGCAACCCAACCTCCCCCCATAGGCCACATGAATCCCACTACTGCTTCCCAGCACCCGTCCAAAGGCTTCAAGATAACCCACACGAGCATCCATAGCATACATCCAAAAATGGCTGAACTGGAAGCTTGGGTGATTCAGATGTCCCCCAACATTCTATGCATCACTGAGCCATGGCTTAAGCCAGCCATTAAACAGCATGAGATGACATTACCTGGTTTCAACTGCTTTAGGAAGGACAGGTTAGGAAGAAGAGCTAAATATACTCAGTTTGGCCTGGATGCCATCAAGCTGCCTGAGTTGGGCTCTGAACCCCCTGCTGCTGAATCCTTATTCCTAATCTTGACTCTTGGCACAGTTAAGAAGTTAATTATTTGGTCTGTCTATCTTCCCCCTAACAAGGCTGACGTTGACCTTTTCCCATTCCTTTCCTAACTTGCTAATCTCCCTCGCTATGACCTAGTACTATGTGGGGACTTCAATAATGATTGACTCAGCCCTGCTGTTGGCAAAGTACACTCTGCATTAGTTGATCTGAACCTAACACAACACATTCAGGACCCTACACACCTCAACAACAAGACTGGAAAACATACCTTGCTGGACTGGGTGGCCACTAACTGTCCTCTCAAAGTCAGAGCAGCGGGTGTGCTTTTGGACTGGATAAGCTATCACTCTTCCACTTTCTGCGTATGGAGGAACAATTGCCCTAACCCCCCTCATAAAATCTCACTTGTCCATGATATGTCCAGGCTAGATGTCAATAATTTTCTTGCCTGCTTCAACAGTACTGACTGGAGACCTATTAAGACTCTCCCAGATATCAATCAAGCACTGGATTTTTTTGTGTCTACCTTCACCCAGATAGTCAATAGTCATGCCCTGCTAAAAAAATGCAGATCCAAAGGTATCAAGGCCCCTTGGCTCAGTAAGGATCTAAGGGCCCTAATGTCCTTTCGGGAACGGGCATGGCAATCCTACAAAAAAAGTGGCTTGTCCCAGGACTGGCAAATCTATAAGCAACTTCATAACAAATGCAAAAACTCCCTTCATAAAGCCAAACGTCACCATTTGAAATTACTTCAAGCAGAACACCTCTGTAAACCACAGGAGTTCTGGCGGCAGATCAATGCACTGGTGAAAGAGAAGGCTGCCAAACTCATGAGCTCCATCTCTGCCCAGGGTGTTACCCTCACTGACACCCCATCTACTGCCGCTTTCTTTAATGACTCTATTACAGATCTACACAAGTACACCTCACAATTCCATAATTCTCCTGTGGCACCCTCAGTACCTTCCTCTGCAGAGGAAGTCAGGACTAGACCTCCATTTCACTTGAAACTGGCCACATGTAATGAAGTCCAGAGATTTTTTGCCAAATTGAAAGCCAAGCATTCCCCTGGTCATGACTCCCTGGAGCCTAAATTTCTCAAGATGGGAGCTCCTGCCCTTGCTCACCCTGTTTGAGACTTATTTAACCGTTTCTTCTTGACTAGTACCATTCCTGACAAATGGAAAGTAGCCGTTGTTGTACCAGTGCATAAAGGTGGATCCAACTCTGTTGTTGAAAATTTTAGAATGATCTCCATCCTTTGCCCCTTGGCCAAAATACAGGCATTTATCATTTACAGTCACCTTCAGTATTATCTGGATTACCATAATCTGCTTTTACCTTTCCAGCATGGTTTCAGAAAAAAAACACAGCACCCTTACAGCCCTGCTAAAGGTAACCTCAGACATCTACCAAGCCATGGACCAAGGTTCTGCCACTGGTGCCATCTTCATCGACCTTACGAAAGTGTTTAACCTGGTGAATCATGGTCTTTTGCTCCAGCAGCTTCGAGATACTGGTCTTGACTCCACTGCCCTCCACTGGGTCCATAACTATCTCTCCTCCTGTTCTCAAAGGGTCAAGTGGGCTGGCTCTTCCTCGAAATTTAGACCCATAACTCATGGGGTCCCACAGGGCTCCATATTGAACCCCTTATTGTTCTCACTTTCATCAATGAATTACCCAACAACTGTGGTGGGGCTGCTGTGCATCTCTATGCAGATGATGCAATCATCTACCGCTTTTCTCCTGATGTTGCTTGGATCAACACGGAACTCGCATGTGACTTTGCAGACCTTGAGGATTGGTTCATATGCAATCAGCTTGTCCTAAATGCAAAAAAAGACAAAAAGTATGCTCTTCTCTCATCTACCTCCCTCCTCCCACCCCCTCTCCCCTCTCTGTATTACCTCCCTCAATGTCGATGTTATTGAGGCTGTCAATAACTTCAGATATCTAGGTATTATCTTGGATTCCTCTCTCTCCCTCACCACCCATGTCTCCACTCTAATCAAGACTCCTAATCAGAAACTGGGTCTTCTCTATTGTATCTGCCCTTTTCTCACCTCTACCTCTTGGCTTAAGATCGCCTCCTCACAGTTATATGGCTCTCTTGCTGGAAAAACAGGAGGAACAAATGGCTTATAAGAGATAAAGAGTCTGTTTTCATGCAAATGTCAGGGGTAACAAATGTTATGATACTTGAGTCCTGCTACTGCTAACTGTAATTTTGCAAACAACTGGAAAAATCACTTTAAGGGATACTCTGACCTGTTTGCACTGCCACCATCTTTATCGATCTAGCAAAAGCTTTCAACACTGTCTCCCACCTTCTTCTCTTGGACAAATTAAAATCAGTAGGTCTATCTGACTCCACAACCAGGTGGTTCAATTCCTACCTTGTAGGCAGATCTCAATCAGTGAGATTTGGAGACTGTCCCCTTCCCCCCCAAACACCCATACACACTGGCATTCCCCAAAGTTCCATCCTTTGCCCTTTGTTTTTCTTCATATTCCTCAATGACCTCCCCTCAGCCTGCACCTCTGCATCTATTTACATGTATACAGATGACAGAGTCCTGTTTTCCTCTGGCTTTTCTCCATCAGAGTTAACATGCTGGCTTCAACTTGATTTTGACACTGCCTGAAATGGTTCAGGGCTAATCAACTATCCCTTAATGCTAGGAAAATGGTTTCCATGTGTTTCAGCACATGACAGAGGCTTTCTAGTCTCCTTTCACTCCCCACCTTCCTCACCCTCAATGGAGGAAAAATTTACAACGTACTCATTTAAGTATCTCGGTGTCTGGCTTGACTGCCACCTTGGTTTTTCTCAGTACATAGATGCCATGTACAAAAAAACTCCACCCTAAGCTCAGTGAACTTTATAGGAACAAAAGCTGTATCCCTATATCTGCCCGCCGGGACATCATTACTAAAATGATCCTCCCCATTCTTGATTATGGTGACTTAGTCTATTATGCTGTACCTAAATCCACCCTGGCGGACTAGATCCCTCTTCCACTCCTTTGTCATTTTGCCTTGGCCTGTCCCCCCAGACTCTGCCACGTTCTCTGTACATTGATCTCCTCCCTTCCTTGAATGATCACCATCTCATCCACTGTGCCTCCTTTATTTCTAAATTCTGGTTGGCTTCGCTCCCTCCTTACCTCAACTCTCTCCTCTCCCCTATGTCTCACTCCATGTACTCTCTCCATAACTCAGGTTATCATTCTCTTTTGCTCCCCTCTCTTATATCCCTAGCAGGCCAGTCTGGTTTTGCCTTCCTAATCTTTTGAACTCCCTTCCATTAACAATTCACTCTGCCACTTCCAAACACTCTCTTTCATCTCTTCTCCAATGCCACACTGCCCCCTCCTGTAAATGTCTTTAGCCTCACTGCCCTATACTTCTCCTTATCTACTCCAACTTCTATACTTCTAGCCACCCCACCCCTTCCTCTCCCCCTTTTCCCCTCTGCTACTTCCTCCCACTCCCTTACTTCTTTCTCACTCACTCTCAACCTCAGTAATCACCCTTTCTACCCCTTCCTAATCCTCAACTCTATTCCACCACCCTACCCACCATAATCTGTTCTCTTCTCCTTTCTCTTTTACTCCTACCACTACTTTATCTTTTCACCCTCCAGCGTCTCTTTCTCACCCTCCTCTACTTACTCTCTTTCCTTCCCTTTTCTATATTTGTGACATTACTTTCCTGTGTGTTCTGTGTACTTCACACTTCTGACATTTAACCTGCATTATTTGCTCTGGCAATGTATATTATTGTATATATTGTGTACTATTGTGTTGTTATTATTGTGCTTCTACTTGTTTGTACTTATCCCTTACCCCCCAGACACATCTGGAAATGAGCTTTACAGCTCAGTATGTCTTTCCTGGTAAATCTCTTTTAAATAAATAAATAAACATTGATCTCATGCTTATACATACAGGGTGGATTTTGTACTAAAGTGCTTCTTATTGTGCCCTTTAACCCTCCAGTAAGTGGGTGTTCTAAAAAGTGGCTCCCTGTACACAGAACAGTTATGTGAGAACTTACCATAACAGTAGATCTTTGAGGGGATCTCAGTGATCAGGTTACACCATAGGAACTTCACCGGCGGTGAATGGGGAATCCACATGGAAGATTTTCAGCAGTACAACTGGGCCCGTCAACACCGTGTTGATGTCAGCTGACATAGCCAACCTTATAAAGGTGTAGGTGGGCCTGCACTCTCCTCAGTTCTTCCTTCTGGAGATGAAGGGAGCAAGGCTGACACCCTGGGAACCAAGGAGAATGAGGGACCCAGCTCTCAAAGAAATTATGGAAACAGCAGACAGCCAGGTCCTGAACAGGAGCCCCAAAAAGGGGAATGGTGGGATGGAATAGGCCTGATGACTGAGATCCCCTCTAAGATTTTATTTATTTACAAAATATTTCACCAGGAATAACAACATGAGCTGAGGAACAACTTGTTTCCAGAAGCGTTCTTGGGGGTACAAAGGCTGGGAGAGCAATTAAAGATAATATGAACATTATTACATAATAACACAAAACAGGAAAACAAATTTCATAATAGAGTAGTGGACTGAGGTGAGTAAACCTCCAGGAGAACTTACGTGGTACCACCCAGGGCCAAAGACCAGGAGACCAGAGGGTACGAAAAGACACAGAAGCGCCGAGAGAGTTGGAAGCAATGCCTTAGTAAGTGATAGTGAAATCCAAGAGAATGAGTGAGAGGCAGGAGGGGAAAGCAGGAGGGGAGGGGAGAAATAAAGCCTGGTCCAAGGAACCCCTTTCAGGATGCATGGAAACCCTGCTAGGAGGGCAGGACCAGACAGGGAAAATTGGAGGGGAGACAGAAAGGGGGGGGGGGGAAGAGGAAGGAAGGAGGTGTCTAGGTGACTAGTAATAAGGGAACGTGAAGCTGAAGGGAGGGGTAGAAGAGGGGTTGAGACATTGACACAGTAGGGAATTGGAACATGTGTGGAGAAAATAAAATCTGCTAGGCAATGGAGGTGAGAGTAGAGTCTGAGAGGGCTGAAGGTAGGTAGATCAGCCCCAACCAGGGACCAGGGCGCTGTGAAGGGAAATAGGGGAGAAAGGAACAAGGACTAGGGAAGAGATGCAGAAGTAGGGCTAGGTTAGAGGTGGGTAGAGAGAGAAGCGAATGGTAAAATGGATTAGAGAGGGTAGCGATGGGGGAGGGAAGGGTGGCTGGGAGAAACATGCAGTATAGGAATGAAGAAGCATAGGGCTTGAGAGAGGAAGAAGGAAAGGGGAAGGAAAGTCAGAAAGGGATATCAAAGTATTTGGTGTTAGAGATAGGGGAGGGAGGAGGGGGCTAGAAGCAGGTGCAGTTAGTGAAGTAATTACGTAGGGCTAGGGAGAGGGGAAAAAGGGGTAGAGAAAAGTCAAACAGGTGAAGGAAGTGAGTTCCAGAGTTTAGGAAAGCAATAGGAGAAAGCTTCCTGTCCAATTGAAGTGTGGCAACGAGGAATAGCGAGACAGCGAGAGTCAGAGGATCTAAGAGGGCGACAGTTGGGAGCAAGAGCAGAGAGCGAGGAGGAGAGGTAGGAGGGCAGGGACCCAAACCAGATTTTGGAAGTGAACTTAGCATAGTTGGAGAGGCACCTGCAATCGAGGGAAGGCAGAGCAAGAGAGTGATATAGGGTGCAGTGGTGAGTGCAAGAGGGGGAGTCAAGGGCAAAACAACAGAAAGCATTGAAGAGTGAATCCAGTCTGGAAAGGGAAGACTTGGGAGCAGCACTGTAGACTATATCGCATAGTCAAAGATGGGGAGAATCATTTTCTGTACAATATCATGCCTCACCAATAGTGGTAATGCACTCTGGTTTCCGTAAAGGGCGCCGAGCTTGGGGTGCAGATTTTTCAGGATAGCGTCAATATATTCAGAAAAGTTAAGGTGGTGGTCGAGTCAGACACCAAGGTATTTAAAAGAGGTAGAGTCCTCTAATGTAGTCCCATCAAGGGTGTGAAAGGGGTGGAGAGAGGGCAGCCAAGAGAGACTCTGCCTAGTGCCAAAGGTCATGGAGACTGTCTTCTTGGTATTGAGAAAGAGTTGATGAAAGCTTAGCCAGTGTTGAACATTGTTGAAGTCAAGCTGTAGTCTGGTAGTAACTTCAGAGGGAGAGGGGCCAGAGGTGAACAGGACAGTGTCATCTGCATACATATGGATAAGGGACGAGGAGCAAACAGACAGAAGGTCATATAGGAAAATGAAGAATAGAAGAGGGCCAAGTACAGAGCTTGAGGCACACCAGTCGAGATTTGGAGAGGCAGGGATGTGGGGTCAACCATTCTGACAGATTGATTTCTTCCTACCAGGTAGGAGTGGAACCAATCGCAGGCTGGCTGTGACAGGCCAGCAGTTGAGAGTGTTTCAAGGAGGAGGGAGTGAGAGACAGTGTTGAAAGCCTTAGCAAGGTTGACAATAATGGCAGATGTAATGTGGCCTTTATCCATTGCTGAATGGATAGAGTCTGTGAGTCTGAGTAAGGAGGTGGTTGTGGAATGGTTCTTCTGGAAACCAGACTAGAAGGGAGTGAAGGAGGAATCATCATCAAGAAAGGAAGAGAGCTGAGTGAGAACAAGGTGTTCTTGGAGTTTTGCCAGGGTGGGAAGAAGGGAGATTGGGCAGTAGTTCCCTGGAGAGCAGAGATCACCGCCTTTAGGTAGGAGGAGTCAGTTGCATGTTTCCAGGCAGCAGGTATAGTAGCAGTGCGGAAAGACAGGTTGAGCGGGTCAGCTAGCAGGTAGGAAATAGCATGAGCAGAAAAGTATAGCAACTTAAGATTGAGGGCATCAGGGGTGCTACCCTTTGTAGGATTGAGAGAAGAGGGCCTTTAAGGTGTCACTTGGAGGGATTGGTGAAAAAGTAAAGCTTTTAATTAAATGGTGGTGGTGGAGGGAGATAAATGGGGGTGTGATGCAGAAGGAGGGGTTGGGAGGGAGGCTAGCAGGGTGGAAGCACAGGAAGTAAATAAGTATTGAATTCCACAGCTACCAAGGGATGGTCGGCAGTGAGCTGGTTGTTAATATTAAGCAAAGGAGGAGGAGGAGGTTTAGCTTGGGGTGACAAAAGTGAGTGGACAACTTTCCAGAATTTTGACAGGTCTACAGTAACTGTTCTGTCTTCTTCGGGGGTATCTCAGTCATCAGGTTACACCGTAGGAATGAGTCCCAAGCAGTGACAAGAGTTTATGGACAGTCTGGGAGGCTGACTCTCCATAAACATTAGACAGAAGAGGTGGAACAACCTACCCAGTCAAGGGGCTTCTTAAACTTAAGACAGAAGACCTTGAAAACTGAATCGATCAAGGAATTCCATAAACTTAACTCCATAAACTTAAGACAGGAGTCCTTGCAGAACAGTCCTTCACAAAAGTGGGAGCAGGGCAGAGGCAGGAAACTACAGACCAGTTAATTTGACTTCAGTGGTAGGGAAAATGATGGAATCACTTCTGAAGGAAAGAACTGTTGAGTACCTAGAGGCCAGTGGGGCACAGGACCCAAGGCAGCATGGTTTCACAGCAGGAAGATCATGTCAGACAAACCTAATAGATTTCTTTGACTGGGTGACCAAAGTAGTAGACCACGGAGGGGCTATGGATATGGCCTAACTAGATTTTAGCAAGGCATTTGCCACAGTCTCACACAAAAGATTAATATACAAGTTAGCCAGCCTTGGAGTGGGTCCCAAGGTGGTAGCGTGGATAAAAAACTGGCTGGACGACAGAACGCAAAAGGTAATAGTAAACGGAGTCCACAGTGAAGAAAGGAGGGTAACTAATGGGGTACCGCAGGGTTCGGTACTGGGACCGGTCCTCTTTAATATCTTTATAAGTGACATTGGAGAGCACCTGGAAGGAAAGGTATGCCTCTTTGCAGATGACACAAAGATCTGCAGCAGAGCTGATACACAAGGTGGGGTGTAAAGAATGAAAAGGGACTTGGCAAGGTTGGAGGAATGGTCAAATACGTGGCAGCTCTGATTCAATGCAAAGAAGTGCAAGGTAATGCATCTGGGAAACAAAAACCCAGGGGAAGAGTACACAATGGGGGTGAGTAAATAACAACAACAAAAATCGAAAGAGACCTAGGAGTAATTATATCAGATGACCTAAAGGTGGGCAAGCAATGTGAGAAGGCAGTAAGGAGGGCTGGGGGATACTGGGATGCCCAGGGAGAGGCATCAACAGTAGAAAACAGGAAGTTGTTATCCCTCTCTACAGACAGTTAGTGAGACCCCATCTGGAGTGCTGCATGCAATTCTGGAGACCCCATCTCCACAAAGACACAGACAGAGTGGAGGCTGTTCAGAGGTGGGCAACCAAAATGGTGCAAGGTCTGCACCAGAAGACATATGAGGAGAGACTAAAGCAGCTTAATATGTATACCCTTGAGGAAAGGAGGGAGGGGGGACATGATAGAAACTTTCAAGTATCTCAAGGGAATTAACAAGGTACAAGAGGGTAGTATCTTTCAGAAGAAGAGATGTGCAAGAACAAGGGGGCACAATTTGAAGATAGAGGGGAATGGCTCAGAGGTAATGTTAGAAAGTATTTTTTCACAGAGGGAGTTGGGGATGCATGGAACAGCCTTCCTGAGGAGGTTGTGGAGTCAGGAACAGTGGGAGAATTCAAGAATGCATGGGACAGGCATAAGGCAATTCTAGTGGAGGGCAGGAGGAAGTAAGCTGTTAATTAACTAGAATCTGCAGCTTATCCATCAGGTAGGGAAATGGGCAGACTGGGTGGGTCAAGTGGTCCTTATCTACCATCTAATTCTATGTTTCTATGTAGCCCTGCCAAATCATGCATGGGCTCTAGAAGCGATGTCCAGACTGTAATGCTTGGTGAAGGTGTTAACTGCACTTCAGGTGGCAGTAGCACACGTTAGCAGCTGAGACCCCTTTGAAACAAGCCACAGAGGTAGCCATGCCTCTGGAGGAGTGAGCTTTGATAGCACTAGACAATTCTTTGCCGTACTTATTGTAGCAGAACACAATGCAATTTGCCAACCATCTGGATAAACAATGCTTAGAAACTGAGTGCCCTCTCTACCTGGGGTAAAAGAAAGAAGCAACTGCTTAGACTTTCTGGCCTCCTTAGTCTAGAGCAGGTATTACTTCTAAGTGCTGTGCACATCTAAAGTATGGAGCAGTGCTTCCCCTGGATTGGCATGTTCTGGAAAATAAACAGGAAGGCGGATTGACTGATTAAGTGAAAACTCAGAAACCACCTTAGGAAGAAACTTTTGTGCACAAAGACACCCTGTCTTCGTGAAGTAAATGCAACTAAAGAGTGCTTTCCAAGAGAGAAGGCACAAATCGCAAGTTGCAATTGACTCAAAAGGAGAGAGGGTCAACTTTTCCAAAATAAAACTTAAGTCCCAAGCTGGGACAGGAGAACAGATTGGTGGATTCAGATGTAGGATGCCCCAGAGGAAGGTACGGGAGACATCCAGCTGAGCAATAGTGTGGTCACCCACGGGCTTGTGGAAGGCAGAAATAGCCAAAAGGTGGACACTGAGGGAGGAATACTGGAGGTCTGAGTTAGACAAAGAGATCGGGTAGTCCAGGACATGCTTCACCAGGTAGGAGAAGGGGTCAAGGGAACATTTGGCAGCCCAGATGGCAAACCGTTTCCACTTCATGGCATTACTGGCATGAGTGGAGGGCTTGCGAGCAACCACTAGGGTGTCTGCCACCCTGCTGGAGATACCAAACCTGGTGATGGCTACATCTTCAGGAGCCATGCATGCAGATGGAGGGACCTTAGACTGGGATGAACCAGGGTCCCCCGATCCTGAGTCATCAGATTCCTGCAAAGGGGCAGAGGGACTGGAGGTTCCTCTGCCAGCTACTGAAGCAGAGGAAACCATATCTGGTGAGGTCAGACTAAAGCTACCAGGATCATGCAGGCCCCTTCCATCTGCAATTTGATCAGCACCCTCTGCATTAGTGGGAACAGAGGGAATGTGTACAGAAATCTCCCACCCCAAGAGAGGGACAATGCGTCTCACCAGAAAATTCCAGGCCCTGGATCTAGTGAGCAGAAATTGGGCAGTTTGCGTTGTGTGGGGATGCAAAAAGGTCCAACTCTGTATGACCCCATCTGTCAAACAGATCTTCTGCTACAGATGAGAGAAGCTCCCATTCATGCATGCTGGGCTGAGTCCTGCTGAGGATGTCCACTAGGGTGTTTAGAATGCCTGGCATGTGTACGGTAGACAGTGTCAGATTGTGGTCCAGTGCCCAATACCACACTTTCATGGCCTCCTTGCAAAGGGGGTACAAGTGAGTCCTACCCTGTTTGTTATAGTAGACAACACTCAGATTGTCTGACTGCACCAACAGCTGGCCTGAGGCCGATCTTGGAAGGCCTGCAGGGCATAGAGCACCACTCTCATCTCCAGGACACTGATATGCAGGGCGGCTTCCCACTGGGACCAGGATCCCTAAGTTTGGAAGGAACCCAGGTGGGTTCCCCAGCCGAGACCCACAGCATCCGTGGTTAGGATCTGACTCGGGAAGAAATGCTGGAAAGAGACCCCTTGAAAGAGGTTTTAGGGGACCATCCACCACTGAAGTACCTTGCACACTGGGGAAGAGACCAGGACTAGTTGGTCCAACTTGTCCATCCGCTGGTCCCACTGCACCCTGAGGGTCTACTGCAAGGTGCGCATGTGGAGTCTGGCTAGCAGAATCATAGGAATGGCTGTGGCCATGAGTCCTAGGAGCTGTAGATACAGCCTGGAAGGGATGTACCAACTCTGGGTGACCTCCTGTGCTTGGGATATGAGGTATTTTGCCCTGCTCTAGGGTATGAAGACCTGTATATGGAAAGATGTACAGTCCCTCTCTTTTGAAGGCAGCTGCGACTGCTGCTAAGCACTTGGTAAAGACACACGGCGCAGAAGATAAGTCAAAGGGCAATACCTTGAACTGGTAATGTTCTCCCTGAAAGGCAATGCAGAGAAATCTCCTGTGAGGAGGGAAGACCGCAATGTGCAGGTAGGCATCCTGCATGTCCAGTGAGCACAGCCAGTCCCTGAACTTGAGGAGGGGGAACAGGCCTGGTAAGGTTACCATTCGTAACTTTTTTGTACTAGACATAAAGATTGAGGTCTTTCAGATCCAAGATTGGTCTCAGATCTCCGGTCTTTTTGGGAACCAGGAAGAATCTTGAATAGATTTAGGAATAACAGTTACAAACCAGGTAACTCATGGAGACCACTGCAGAAAGGTGGCACAAATGGGCAATAACATTGTCTCGTCAATCAAAAGTTAACTAGAAATGAAAATTGCATTATTCCGCTCTATAATACCTATGTACGTGTATATACTGATTATGCTGTCTCCTTCTGGGCCCCGTATCTAAGCAAAGACAAAAAAGTTATTGAACACATGCAATGGAGAACAACTAAGCCGATCCCGTGGGTCAGAAATTTGTCATATGAGGAGAGGTTGCAGAATCATGGCTTGTAAGACCTGCAGGTGAGGAGGGACAGAGGGGATTTAATGATGCTGTTTAATATATTTAAAGATCAGAATTTAATGAAGGAGTGCAACATCATCATGTCAGACAAGCCAAAATATTTAAGGTGCCATAACAAGCAACTTTGAATACCAAAAACAAATAGTAACAAGCGCAAACAGTTTTTCACTGTGAGGGCCGCAACACTTTGGAATGCATTACCACAACATATCGTGGATGTAGTCAGTACGAATGAGTTTAAAAAGAAACTGAATGGGCTATTGTTGGGTTTGGAATAATATTTTCCCCCCAAGTCTGGGGAAGGTTGTCATGATGGGCTCTTGGCCTACTTCCACCATTAAATCACAGAGTAATACTGAGAACCACTGGTTACTCTGCCTTTTTGGCACCAGTTCTATCACCTGCTGATGCAGGAGAGACTGCACTTGCTCCTAGAGGACAGACAGATGAGTCAGGGGGGTAATTTGAGGGTGGTTGGGGGGGATCTGGAGGCTGCTGGATGAGCTCCAGAGTATGACCTCATGCTAGGATCTGCAGGATCCTAGCGTTTGATGTTATGGTTCTCCATAGATTCAAATGGAGGGAGAACCGACCTCCAACTCCCACCTCCTGGTCCTGGACTAGATGAGGGGGTCTAGCAAGGAGTCAAGCTGAGGCGGGGCCAGTGGAGGAGGCTGTACCCTCAGTCCTGGGATGATTGGCTGCTGCTCCAGTATGGTAGGACGCAGGCAAGAAGGGCTGGGCTCTGCCTTTGCCCTGAGGGTGGGAGCCAGAGCCTGGTCTGTTAACTTGTTTACAAAAAGTAGGGTGCCCCCTACCACACTGTTGAGTGTGGTAGAAGGAATGGATGGATTTAATGGCCATACCTGAGACCTGCAGATTGTTACTGATGTCCCAGACATCCGGACCAAAGAGTTTAGTGCCATTAAAAGGGGCATCCAGCACCTTGTTTTGCACATCAGCAGCAAACCCAGAAACCCTGAGCCATAAATGCCTGCAGAGGCAGACGCCAGTGGCCGCTGTCCTAGCAATAATATCAGATAAATCATAGATGGCTCTTAGAAGATGCCCCCCAACATCCTCTGTGGTTTGGAAGCATTGGAGCAATTCCTGTTTCTGGGCACCATAAGGAAGGGCTTAGGCAGCCATCTTGCCCTTTCTGGCATTAGTATTCTGGAATTTTTTGCTATCCTCAGGCCAAGGGTAGAGGAAGCATATGCCCTTTTGTCCCAAAGGTCTATCCTGCAGGATTCTTTGTCCAGGGGCAAGAACTAAGGAGCTTGGGCACCTTAGACCTGTCATGTGTTGCCTTGATGACCACTGAGTCAGTTTCAGCCTGGGCAGCCAAGTAAGGAATGCAGTAATGAAGTAAGGAATGTCCTGAGGGGCACTGTAGAGCTTATCAGCTCTGCAGGGCATAGCTGGCACCATATCTGGTCTGTGCCTGGCTGCTGTGGTAGCATTCCTGAGGGCTGGAAGCATGGGAGGAATAATCTTTGGGGGAGATTCAGGGATCTCTAGGTAATCCACCAGGTCCTTCCTGGTGGCATGCTCCTCCTCTGACTGAAACCTCACAGTGAAAGACAGTTTCTTCATAATGTTGAAGAATGAAGCATCCTCAGGTAGCGACCTGGGGATATGTTTGACAGATTCTTCTCTGACAGAGGAAGCAGTGGACTTATCTGAAGTGCAATACTGCTCTTCCTCCCCTTCCTCCTCTACCTCTTCTGGAAGTATGAAGTCAGGGTGGTATTCCTCCTCGACTTTGACCTCTTCATCTGGGTCTGGCATTGGATGCATCAACGGTCCTCGGGCTGGCTCCCAAGGTCAATGAACAGGAGTCAATGATGAAGGCGAAGGTGCTGGCAATGAAGACCTGTT
>CM028131.1:348112500-348115000 GCA_016271365.2 Neoceratodus forsteri | reverse complement strand
AGACAGACACACACACACACAAACAGCGAGGCACAGAGAGAGAGACACACACACACAGATGCACACAGACAGAGATACACAAACACACACACACAGACATAGACACACACACACACACACACACACACAGACACACATACAGAAAGACACACACAGACAGAGAGAGAGAGAGAGAGACACACACACAGACACAGATAGACACACAGAGACAGAGAGAGAGAGAGACCCAAAGACAGACAGAGAAAGAGAGAGTGACACACACACACACACACACACACACACACACACACACACAGAGACAGAGAGAGAGAGAGAGACACATACAGAGAGGGACACACACACAAATACAGAGGGACACACAGAGAGGGAGAGAGAGAGAGACAGAGAGAGACAAAGAGAGAGACACAGACAGAGACGCACACACAGACAGAGAGACACGCACACACACAAACAGCGAGTCAGAGAGAGACACATACACAGAGATGCACACAGACAGAGAGACACACACAGACAGAGAGAGACACACACAGAGACACAAATGCACACAGACAGAGAGACACAGACACACACACAGACACACACAGACAGAGAGACACAAACAGACAGACATACACAGAGACACACACACAGACAGAGAGAGACACACACAGACACAGAGAGAGAGACACACACACAAATGCACAGAGAGAGAGAGAGACACACACACACAGACACACACAAACACACACAGACACAAGCACAGAGAGAGACACAGACACACACAGACATGCACACAGACACAGAGAGACACACACACAGAGAGACACTCACAGAGACAGAGAAAGAGAAACACACACGCAGACAGAGAAAGAGAAACACCCACAGAGAGACACACACACAGACATAGAGAGAGAGAGAGAGAGAGAGAGCGCCATAGACAGAGAGAGAGAGAGAGAGAGACAGATAGACAGAGAGAGAGACACACACAAACAGAGAGAGAGAGAGACACACACACACACACACAGACTGACAAACGGAGAGAGACACACACAAACACACAGAGAGACACACACAACACACAGAGAGACACACACAACACAGAGAGAGACTCACACAACACAGAGAGAGACACACACAAACACAGAGAGGGACACACACAAAAACACAGAGAGGGACACACACACAAACACAGAGGGACACACAGAGAGGGAGAGAGAGAGAGAGAGACAGAGAGAGACAGAGAGAGAGACACACACGCACACACAGACACACGCACACAGACAGACACGCACACACACACAAACAGCGAGACACAGAGAGACACACAAACAGAGACAGAGACAGAGAGAGAGAGAGACACACACAGAGAAAGAGACACACACACAAACACAGAGAGGGACACACACACAAACACAGAGGGACACACAGAGAGAGAGACAGAGAGAGAGACACATGCACAGACAGAGACACACACACACACACACACAGACGCACACACACACACAAACAGTGAGACAGAGAGAGAGACACACACACACAGAGACACACACAAAGACACACACACAAACAGAGAGAGACACACACACACAGACACAAATGCACACAGAGACAGAGACACAGACACACATACACAAATGCACAGAGAGAGAGACACACACACACAAACACACACAGGCACACAGAGAGAGACACAGGCACAGAGAGAGACACACACAGAGACACAGACAGACACAAACAGACACACACACAGACACACACAGACACACACAGACAGAGAGACACAAACAGACAGACACACACACACAGACAGAGAGAGAGACACACACACACATGCACACAGACAGAGAGAGACACACACACACACACAGACTGACAAATGGAGAGAGACACACACAAAAACAGAGATACACAAAACACAGAGAGCGACACACACAACACAGAGAGAGTGACACACACAACACAGAGAGAGAGACGCACACAACACAGAGAGAGAGACACACAAACACAGAGAGGGACACACACACACACAGAGGGATACACAGAGAGGGAGAGAGAGACAGACAGAGAGAGACACACACACAGACACACACACAGACAGACACAGAGAGACACACACACACAGAGACACACACAGAGACACATACACAGACAGACACAAATGCACACAGACACACACATACACACACACAGACACAGGCACACAGAGAGAGACAAAGTCACAGAGAAAGACACAGACACAGAGAGAAAGAAAGACACAGACACAGACGGAGACACACAGACACACACACACACAGACAGAGAGAGAGAGACAGAGACACACACACACAGAAATAGACACACACACACAGAGGGACACACACACAGACAGACACACAAACACAGACACACACACACACACACACACAGACAGACACTCACAGACAGATAGAGACACACACAGACACAGATACACAAAGAGAGACAGAGAGAGAAAGACCCAAAGACAGACAGAGAAAGAGAGACAGAGAGAGAGAGAGACGAG